>OY735211.1:31634230-31719230 GCA_963457665.1 Thysanoteuthis rhombus | reverse complement strand
TGTTAAAAGACTGATGATGATGATACTTTTAAGGGCACTGCAGTTCACTTTACTCAGGGTGTCAGGAACCCTAGAGCCAGTCATGGCTAATGAAACAAGTTTAATTTTTCTCTCACTCTAGTGGCTTTGTGTCAATTTACCTTAATTATATGTGGAATAGCATAGTGGTACTGGCAAGGAGAGTGGAATAGACGAGAAGGGTCGGGATTTCGGCAGAGGTTGCTCATGTCCACTTTAAACTAACACCTGTGGGAGAGATATGAATCTACTTCTCTCCCAGCTAAGGGTGAATAGCAGGTAGTTGGAACCCTTTGGCCCTGTTAGGCAGTCTATTTTAGAAGTGGGGCTAGTAAATTCACCCCATAAAATGTATCTCCTACTGAAGTTATAATGCAGCTCTATGCTCCGCAAGAAGTTTACAGGAATAAAAAAAACAAAATAACCCTATATATACATAAATGTGTGTGCGTGTGTTAATATTTACATACATAGTAATAGCTCAGATAAGTTCCTAAGAAAGGGTGCTAAATAAAACAGTGCTACGTGGGGTCATTACAACATAGCATAAATAGAGATTATGCCTGCAATCATCTTAAAATACATGATGTCATTTTTTGAGCTCCAACAAAGTGAAAGGTATTGGTGCAGTGTATTTTATCTGGTAGTTACATTCTAGAGTTGGTGAAATATCGTTAGGTGTCAGTGTATATCACTGAATGAGAAATTCAACCAAAGTGCACTATATAGAGCTCTTTCAGAGACTGTCCATGATCCTGTCATTGTTTATTTTGGAAATTTACCATTACAGAATTTAACCAAAAAATTTTTGTATTCCCAAAGCCTAAACCAAACAAGGAACAGACTGGCTTCAGAAGAAGCTACTTGGACATCTAGCATCTCTGTTCGATAAATAAACTAAAAGAGAAAGTAGCTGAATATAAAATGTCCCTTGCTGTAGCATTTGCTGACTTCAAGAAGACCTTTAAGTCAATGGAAATCGTCAAAGTTATTCATGCTATCACACAACAAGGCATAGACCCCATATGTGTGAGAGTGTTGCAACATATCTACCAACAACAGTTCCTCTATAGGGATACATACAGAATCTAAGCCCTTTCAGTTGAAAAACAGGTGAGACAAAGTGATACCAGTTCACCCACACCCTCCACAGCCTACCTAGAGATGATATTCTAAAACCTGTACTGAGAAAATAAAGGAATCAGAATAGATGGCAAATATCTATGTAACTCCAGGAACCTAACAAAATCATCCTTTTTGCTGAGAATCTTTACAATTGCCAAAGAATGCTATACAAACTGAATGAAAAAAACAAAAATTTTAGTTTTCACATGAATTTCAGTAGAACAACTGTCATGTACAACAAACACATTGAGGAAAATGCAGTGCTGGAGAAAGTGGACCTATTCAAGGATAATGAATCTACATGAAATTTTTAAAAGAAGAAGAAATCAGGCAAAGAATCACTCTAGGTGGGCAAACTTCTGATAGAGCAAGTTCAACGTTTAAGAATAAGAAAATCCCATTAGTTCTAAAGAAGAATATACAACCAATGCATCTTCTTGATAGTCACCCATAAAGCTGAAACATGGAATTCAGCCAAAAGATTAACCCACAAACTGAGAACCATGCAACATGCACAGGAGAGAATGCTCAACATCAAATGAAGAGATCACAAAGCAACCCAGTATATTAGAGGATAAAGGAGTAAGAGATATCATAGAAAACTCATAATAGCAATGAGCTGGTCAGGTTGCAAGAGAGTCAGACAACCGATGGACATCAAGACTCATTATGCAGATTTCCAGAGATTATATGTGAAACTGTGTCTCACAAAATATTAGATGGCATAATGAATTAAACAAGTTCAGAAATTACTGGTTCTGTAACGCCTGTGATGGAAAGTTCTGATGGAGGGGTCTTCTTGGGGAAGGTCTATATCAAATGATGGATGCTAAAAGGTTGATGATGATGATGATGATGGTATGTTAGGTTGAGTTGTTTGAACCTGGGGTATATATATAGAGAGATAGATTGAGAGTGCTGGCTGTCCTTATAACAGCTTGCTACAAAATAAGTACTGAATGCTTATTTCACTTTTTGTCTTTTTTTCTAAAAGCAATTGAAAGTCTTACAGCAAACTTTCAAAATTTTCAAGTTGTTTTAATCTCAACTAAACCCAGGCGGTCATTTTATGGCAACAAGCAAGTATTATTACTCGAAAATGAAGATTAAGCCCCTGGTGAGATTTGAACTCAAGTCTCTTGTACCAGAAGAGCTAAAAATCAAGACAAAGGTAAATAATAGTCAAAAGTAATATAATGGTTCATAATACTTCATCAAACAATACAAACAAATAATGTAATAATCTTTCAAATCCTTTCAAGTCTTGCCAGACCGTTTCACCACCTTATTCTTTTGTTCCTCTGAATGTCAAAACTTGAAAGAGCAAAACTTATTTTGTTTCATTATCAGATAAGAGGAAACAAAGAATCTATAATATAATATGTTCATGCAGAGTAGGATTCAGCTTTTGAAATTTGTATACACAGATATTAATAAACAAAGATAGGCTAAATAGAATAGACTTTGCAAAATTTATGAACTTGCTTTTAATCTAACTATTCAGTTAGTGAAGTTAACTTGAATGGTTAACCAAGATACAAGACTTCTTTCTTGGGAGTAGAAACAAAACATTCACAAGATTCTCACTTTATCGTGAAATTTAACAAATTTCATGAATGCTAGTCATTTTTTTGAGAGCATGGGTAAACTGGATTTACAATAAAAGTGAATATCCTGAGATCAACCACTGTCTAGATAATTCACACACAAAAAAAAAAAATGAAATAAAGGTGTTTGCAGGAAGACTTTGAAGAAAAATGAATCGCAAAACTTTTTTTTCTCCCTTCACGAATGATGGAAGAATACAGTATTGAATGAGATGTACAATTTATCATATTCATGTTCTTACAATGGATTCTTTTTTTAAATTCCATTTTTTGAAAAAGATTGAGATATGGAGAAAATGGAGGAGCAGGAGAGGGAAGATAAGGGAAATAACTCAAGCAAGTATACCGAAAGCTCTCTTGTATTAGTCATCCTTTATAATAGAGGTCAAGGTTTGTTTTTTTCCCTGTACATTGAGACATTTTAGTTTTTAGGTAAGTTCCAAAATAGGAGGTTGGAAGATGAGAATAAAGAATTTCACTGAAGATAGAGAAAAATAGAGGAAAAAAAATATGAACAATGGGAAAGAGTGAGAACACAGATAAAAAAAGGTGAAGTAAAAAGGATTGAAAGGCAGCTATTAAGAGAGTAGAAGGAAATGATAATATCAAAGTCATAGCTAAAGGGGAAAGTGAGGCTATTTAGAAACGCCCCCTCCCGTCCCAAATAGAGGGGTGCCCTCAAAAGCTTTATAAATAATAGTTCACCTATTGCATTTATACTGACAAATCTCAGTAAATGTTAGAGTGCCATGAGAATACAAGCCCTTTGGACCCTCAAATTCCCCCCAATCTTTAGCTATGCCTCTGAAAACAAACTTTATAGAGAAAGATAGCAAAGGGTTGAAAATGAAAACCCTAAAAAATGATAGGGAATAGAAGAAAAATGATGAAGAGAAGAGAACAGGGAGCAAAAAAGATAAATGTAAAAAGATAAGACTGTAAATCTAACGAGAAAATAAATGATGAAGGCCCACAAAAAACCTATGGCGGAAAAATCCTGAGCTTTATTATTGCAAGTTCCTATAGAGAAATGAAGTATTCAAGGGAGTTAACTGCTGCCCAATCTCGCCGTGCTAAAAACTTGGATAAGGAAATAAATAGGATTTAGCTTGGCAACGAAAAATAATATTCAGTTTGTTTTTTTTTGTAATGTTATCTGGGAAGTAAAAGATATTTATAGGAAAGGCAAACAAGGTATTTTTTGCATGAGGAAGAAAAAATAACAAATAAAAATGAGGAAAAAAGTACAATGAAATAAAGGTTTCTGAACATAATGGACATGGATAAGATGAAAAAGTAGGATAGGTTTGTTCCCTCAGATATATTTAATTCTTCTTTTGTGGTAGGCTGGATAAGCAAGTCAGATAGAAAAAAAAATCTTGCCTTCTTAGATATTTGGGATACATGTCCAGTCTTCCCACTATGCTGTGCAGCTGTGTGGCTGTGTACAAGAAAATATCATGCAGCACAGTGAAATTTTAATGCCGTGCACGAATTTTCAAAGTTTCTGATAAAGATATAAAAGTGCAATAATAAAACCATGTGAGCAAACAAGCAACCGTCATCACAGGCGTATAGGAAATCCTTGGTTGAGGAGAATAGAGGGCTTGATTTGCCCAAAATTTCACACAGATAACAACGCAAGCACCATATTTTATGGCATAAAAGAAGCACTATCTTCTTAAAAATCTGACCCTAAAACGGCAGCCGTCACGATGAAGGTTGGAAGACTTGAGGGTCAAGCTTTGGATCTATGAATCACCGTAGTTTAATGATCCAGGCAAATTTAAAATGAATACATGTTTTATTATCAAAAAATATAACAGGGTGCGTCCTATATGCCAGAGCATCTTTTATGCAACAAAATACGGCACTAGTTTCCAATAAAATGCCCAAATTTTCCCTACTGTTTTGTTCAAGTCTGAAAGGGTAGTTACCCTCCTTTTTCCTCTGCCTTGTACATCTATGATAATCATTTAGCTGTTCAAATCACATCCTTTAAATGCAGGTTAATGGAAATATTTGAATGTTTACAAATTGGATCTTAAATTCTATCTCTACATTGTCTGCTAAAAATTTATCAATGAAAACCTTATTGTGGGTGGCCCAATGGTTAACGGCATAGAGAATGGAATCAGTAAACTGAGTTCAAACTCTGCTTAGGACAGTTTGCATTCTGTTTGTACTAATGCCCAGGGGAAAGGCATGAGTCCATTTCTTTCCCTAGCTATGGGTAAATTGCTGAGCAGCTGGAACCCATTAGCCCTGTAAGGCAGTCCAACTTGGGCATTGGGCTAGCACCCCAGTTCCGTTGCCAAAAACAATGATTGTGTCTCCATGGATAGATCGGGAAATAGAGAGACAATCACTGCATCATTTATCATTTGACACAGGAAGCAACTTTGCTTTGTTCTTTTGTCGTTACTGACATCTCTGTGTCCATTTAAACTAATGTCCACATCTTTTATGCTTGAAGCAAAGTTTAGAATAAAGACAATATTAATACATAACAATATAGACTTTTAGTATATGCACATCAATTTTGGTCATTTTGATATCTTTACTGTCTATATTTGATGTATTTAATGTACAGGATCCGCTTTTGAATCAATTCTATTATTAAATTATATCAATGTTGAAAGCACAAAAGATAAATAAAAGACAAGGATTGTATTTTTACACCTACATAAATAAAAATTCACAATGAAGAAGACAGTGTAAAAGACGATTAAGGAAAGAATAGACAGCTGACTCTACTTGAAAATATGAAAAGAATTTACATCAAATAAAGATAGAATTTATTTTTGCATCATTTCTGGACTCTGTTTCTTCCATTTATGAAAGGCCAAATCTACACAACTACACGGTTAATCCAATGAAAGTGTTTCAGCAGATTATTCTAACAATTATTTATAAAATTAAACATTAGCAGTAGAAACACAATGCTATTTTGATATACAATACTATTTTGATGTAAAATGCTGGATGCTTTTGAATACTTTGTCAAATATTGGGGGTTTTTTTTGTGAACTTCTATATTTCATGCTTATACAGACAAGGTTTATTATTTTGGGAAACATTAGATATCATCAAAAAGAGGAATTTGACACTGAATGAAATCTTCTATGTCCAAGGTCAGGGAGTTTCGAGTGTGTTTTGCAATTGAAACCCATCGCAAGAAAGAATTCAAGTTTCTCACCACTTATGACTTCATATCAACACATTAAAGTCGAATACACTGTAGTTAAAATAATCGTGGAATTGTGGAAGGCTTTGAAAATGGCAAGTTGTTCAGCCAAAAGAGCTGGATATGATAATACTTTTAGACAACTATAACACTCTATAAATCCGAATCTTGTGTGGAAACAAGAAAAATTTATCAAAAAAATGAACAAAATGATCCTCGTCTGTTGTATTCAACTACACACATATATATATATATATATATATATATATATATATATATATATATATATATTAGTTATGATAATTAAAAGAATTTAGCATTTATAAAGTATGGAGTGAGATAATAGGAAAGGGTGAGTATATATAAGGTTGGGTAGCCCTTATCTGAAACTCTGAAAGTGAAAGTGTTTCAAAACCTGTAACTTTCTAAAAGCCAACATGATTTCAGAAGTGGAAAATTTCACACTGACATTACTTCAGTATGATTCAAAGATGAGTGACTACAACAATTTCCAAGGCATTTAACTCATCCTAACTATAGTATAAGCTTGGTTATCTTTGTTTAGCTCTTGAGAAACAAAAAACTATGTTTTCATGATAGACCGTAAGGACAAAACAAGTCACAATCAAAACAAATTATTGTTACCACTAGATTTGCATGCATTAATCATTTTATTTATGCTTCTTCTCACATCTGTACAAAAACATTGTTGAAAATGTCAAAATACTGCAGATACTCTCCCATGAGTAGCAATGATAAGCAACAGATGAAGTGTTTATGTTTATCTATTGCACAGAAAGTGTGATATTTCATTACATACATGCAAATATTCCAAAATCCAAACAAAATCTGAAATCTGAAATCCCAGGCATTTCAAATATGTATGTATTTACATTAAGGACCAAGCCCTGGTATATCACAGCCATAAAACAAATGAAAACTATTCATAATGAAAACTGAAGAAAGAATCAAATTCTAAATGAGACAGAGACAACACTTTAGTCTCCGTTGGTAACTTTTTGATGTTCTCCTCAAATTGACAACATTAACTCCTAACACTTATTGGATGTGGAATTATCTCTGGCTCAAACTACTGCAGCCAATTTCATTTGGCAATACCAAAGCACGCACACCCACACAGAAACAAGTTTATTTATATTCTCTGAACCAACTAGCTGCATAAGTTGGCAAGTGTAATAGATATCCGTTGCAAGATAAAAGCCCTTGTCCATAGCAAAATGATCCATTGCAAGTAATCCATAGGAAGATATAACCCCAAACTCACAGATAGAACAGAGTTACCATCAATCATCATAAAATGGAAATATAATTGAGTCAGCCATAGAACTGCAATGGCTGAAATTTCTATAATTCGCAGTTAATGGGTTAGGCTATTGGTAGATATATGTGAAGCTGTATATTTGTCTACGTCTATGCAATCTATTCAAAAATCATTCTCTTATTTTAGTGTCCCATTGCTGATAAATCATTTTCTCCTGAAGAGTTTATTTTTTTCAAAGATTCCAAGGGAGAAAGCTAAAAGTGAGCTGCTTCTATTTTCTTGTTGTGTTGAATGTCCAATGTAGAATCAAATTATCAGGACAACAAATGGTATTAAATCAGCTCTTGCGATGGCAGGGCATCTTTTGCTTCCTAAGTGGAGTCTTTTGAAACTCCAACAATAGAAAATAATCACAAGGGAATCAAGAAGAAGAAAGAAGAGAAGAAAGAAAGTTGGGAAATGAAGAAATGAAGGAAGATCAAATGAATGAGAATACTGGAGAAAGGAGTGGAAAGTGAAAGGAATTCTAAGAATAAAAACAAGGGAAGAAAGAGAAGAAAATGAAGAATGATTTGTTTTGCTTTAACACTAATATTCTTTTAGCATTCTCCCTCAAATATTACTTTTGTCTTTCATTTATACTAGCTAGTTTTTTTGTTGCTATATATGTGTATAAATACAGTGGAATGAGCAAAAGACTAACCGAATGACGCCCTTCGGACAGTAAACATAGTAGGAAAAGACCGGACACAAATTGGGATGGGATAGAAAGGTTTGCTCATTTGACACCGTAGTCATCATGGAAGGAGATGGGTAAGGCCTTTGTCCAACACTTAATTTATGATGGTTGATGATGATAGATGCTTTTCAATATGCTTAAAACGTGAAGTGTACAAAGAATGCATAATACCAGCTATGATGTTCGGATGTGAAACATGGAAACGAAACCATTTGTAAACAGAGGGAGCAATGGAAAAGGATAACTGTGAGAGATAGAAAAAAAAATCATGAATCCAAGATTAAACCAAAGTAAAAGGTATCATACAAATAATTAAACAACAAAAATAGAGATGGGCAGAAAGCATAGCAAGAGGGAAGGAAACAGACAGTTTAGGTGATTAGTGCCAAGGGACAGCAAAAACAGTTGAAAAAGACCAGATGCAAGATTTGGGGATGGGGTTGAAAGATGTACCAATGAGACATGGCAGAAGATAAGCAATCATAGTCATCACGGGAAGAATTTGACAAGGCTTTTGTCCAGCAGTGGATAAACAATGACTGATGCTGCTGATGATTTATATATATATATATATATATATATATATATATATATATATATATATATATATATGCAAAGTGGAGGGAGTGCATGATGAGTTTGGAGAAAAAGTACTGAACCTCGAATAATTCTTCAAAACCTGAATCATTGATATCTATCCCGAAAATCAAGGTGCTTGATAATTAGAAACCATCAACCAAAACTGCCATCTAGACTTTGATTTCTTCAGTTTTCAAGCTAGTCTGGCTATATATGTATGTATGTATGAATCATGCACATGAGCCACCCAATTGGAGCTTGAAGGCTGAAAATTTACTCCTTATTATGTCTTGAAGAAACTATTTTTTTTTTGTTTTAAATGCCCTACATTTCTTAAATAGGTTTTTAGTGGTGGCGTTCAATTCACAATGTAAGTTTATGCTAAATTGTCCCCTTAGTTTGTGTCCTGCAGCATTCATGCTTGTTCTATGAAGAATCTGATTTTTATAGCAATTGCTGCCTAACAAAAAGTAAGAGAAGTCATTTTTTCACTGATCGTCCATTTTTCCTATTTTTTAATTGATCACCCCCAACAGGACATGTTGCAAAAAAGACGATGGTCATGTGATTGATTCTATTGAATTACTAACCAGACCTCTCCAACTCAGTTATCGATGATATTTACTAAATTCCTTTTTTACTTCTCATAAGGATGATGTGAATTGATACACGAAAAGTAAGTCAAGATACAGAACTAGAAATAAGGAAAGACAGAAGAGGGGGAAGTGGAGGAGCTACAAGGAGAAAAAAAAGAATTGACAGTTCTAGTTTAGTCACTCAATAGAAATCATCATGTGACCAATGTCTTTTGGCAACATTCCATGTTGGGGATGATCAATTATAGTATTGGAAGGAAAGGTGTTCAATGAATAAGTTACTTCTCTTGTTAGGCAGTCCGAATTTTCAAAAAATTAAAGTGGGCACAGAAAGAAGACTAATTCAGCATAAACTTACTTTGCAAACCAAACTCTTCACTGATAAACCTTTTTAAGAGGGGATTAAAATAAACGACCTCCCCCCAAAAGTTTTTTGTTGACATAATAAGGAGTAAATGTTTGAATTTCAAGCCCTGTTGCTCAATGGGTGTTGCCTTCCCCTATGTTACTTACAAAGCCAGCCAGCCAGCCAGCCAGCCAGCCAGCCAGCCAGCTAAGTGGACTAACTTAAAAAATGAAAGAAACCTATGTTGACGGTTTCTAATGAGGAAAGGGTAAGAAAGGTGGAGAAAACAGAAGAAATAGTTCAGGAGAAACAAAAATACAATAAAAAATAAAGAGGAAAAATGATGCAAATGATTAAGTAAACATTACAATGAGATGAGAAAAATGGTAGCAAATCAAAGAGGAGAAGGTGCAGGAAGAAATGAACCAATGAAGCAAAAATGAAAAAGAAAATGAAGCAAAAAAAAAGCCAATTATTGATTATAACAAAAAAAAAAGACAAAAAATGAACAAAAAATGAAAAAAATAAATTTGTACATAAAATATATACATATTTGTATAAAATAGATAAATAAATGAATACATTTGTATTAGAGAAATAAAGAAAATGAGCAAAAAACATATATTTGTATATAATAAATGCATACATTCATGTAACAAAAGTACAAGAAATTTAAAAAAAAGAACATACATTTGTATATAATGAATATAATGAATACATATATTTGTCCAACAGAAATAGAGAAAATGAAAATAAGGAATATGTATTTGTATATAATAGATATATTTGAATGAAAGAAATAAAAGAAAATGATGATATGATAAAATATATATATATTTGCGTATATTGAATAAATATACATATTTATAAAGAAGAAAAACAAAAAAATGGAGAAAAAGTGAGATTTGCATAAGGAAGAAAAGAGAGAAATAAAGAGGAGAAATGGAGATAGATCTGGTTAGTCATTAAGTAGAAACCATCATGTGACCAACATCTTTTGTTGAGGATGATCAATTAAAAAAAAGATGGTCAATGAAAAAGTTATTTCTCTTGCCTTTTGTGACAGCAGTGATCAGTAAAAAGTCTAAATTAAAAACTAAGAGAACAATTTAGCAAAAACTTACATTGCAAATTGGAACCTCACTAAAAACCTCTTTGGGTAGGAATTAAAGAAGAAAAACAACTTTTTTCTAGACATAAGGAGTCAATGTTGAAATTTTCAGCCCTATAGCTCCATTGGTGTAGCTGATATGTGTGATACATAACCAGCCGGCTAGACCAACTGAAGAAAGCTATGTTGACAGTTATGGTTGACGGTTTTTAGCTGATCGGGAACGAAAAGAAGGAAAAATATGAAAATGATGAAAGGAGATTCAAGCAAAAAAGATGATGATAAATAAAGCAGGAAAAAAATAAGGGAGAGGAGATAAAAATAAATAAAGGAGTTTACAAAAGGAAAAAGCAATGAAATGCATTGGAAACTGCTTGTTCTGATTATTTTGGGACTGGGTCTCTTAGATAACAATATCCAATAGATGCCATTAAGCTAAAGATATAAAACAACAACAATTTGCATCCATTGAATTAATTCCTTATTATGTTATATTCATTGTTTTAAACAACTTAATATCGAAAAATTAATATGAAATTTACATACAAATTCTTTGAAATTTTTATCTGTTCTAAATTAAGTGTTCAGGACTGACTGATATTGATAACAAAAACCGTTTGCTAACATTATCCATGATTACAATAAACAACTTCCTTCATATTTGGAGAAAAAAGTGTTGAAGGAGAAAGGAGCAAGGGTATGAAAGAGAAGAGAAGAAAAGCTCGAAAAGAGAAAAAAATAAAAAGATTTGAACCAAATGAGATATTTAAAAAAAAAAAGAAATAAGCAGAGAGAAATTGTAAATAAATGAATAGATAAGTAAAAGTAAAAAAAGAAATATGTAAACACAAAGAAAGAAAAAAAAGATAAAGAGAATGAAGAAAAAGAGAAAAAATAGAAAAAAAAGATGGGAAAAATATATATCTTGGGAATCTCAATGCCAAATCCTTTAAAGCCTTCAATAGCAAATGCTAAAAATTGATTTCCACAATAGCAACAATAAAAAGCCAGAAATATTTTCTTGCAATCAGGAAATAGCAAAATCCAAGAATCGAAATCCTCATATATATTTATTCGCGGTAACAATTAAAGAACATTCAACTTCCCTTCTACTCTTTCCTTCCATTGTGATTTTGCCTCTCTCCACAACCTTCATCACTTCTCTTTTATCTATGCTAGTATTTCTCAACCTTTAAACTCCATGCCCCAGCCCAACAGCTAAGAAGAAAATTAGTATCCCCCTTACTGTAATAAAACAAGTTTTGATGTTTGAATCCATAATTTCACCAAAATTCAGAATTTTAAATCAGAGAAAATGTCTGTAAAAAACCTGAAATTCTTTGTGAAAAAATTCTGGTGTATGAACTTTAAGGCATTTACTATAACTTTTTGTAATTTCCCCATGGTGTGAAATTTAGTAACAACAACATAATCACCTCATTATGTCATATTACATAAAAATAATGAGCTAAGCTTTTGTTACTATAGAATTAGATGATATTATGTAGGGAATTAATCATCATCATTAGCAATAGCAGCAGCCTTTAAGTGTCTGTCATTAAACATAGATCTTCCCCAAGATTCGCCAGACCTCTCTATCATGGACATAAAAAAGCCAGTAATTTCTGGGCTTGTCTCCTTTGGTTTATTTTCTGTTGGCCACAATTTTGCTTATCTCTAGGGATCCATGCTGTGAGTCATGATGTCCAGCGGTTGTTTGCCATTCTTGCTACATAATTTCCTCACCTTTTGAGGATTTCATGGAAATTCATTGTCCTAGATAGATGTAGTGGTCCACTTTGTTCAGCTCTGTATTTTCAGTTCTAATTGTTTTGTCTTTGTCCTTAATATGTTTATAGCACATGATATTTGTTTTACTGAAGCTCATGTGGAAATCTACTTTTTTGCTTCAATTCATTTTGGATTATTTGGAGGTCATAGAGGTTCTTAGCAAAAAGCATGATGTCGTTACAGAGGTTACTTAAGTATTTACCATCTATTCTGATTTCTTTATTTTCTGATTCTAGGTTTCAAAAGACCATCTCCAGGAAGGCTTTCAGTGAATTGATATCTTGCCTTACCCCTTTTTCGAGCAGAGTTTTCATTTAGCCAAATAAAAGAAATGCTGTATAGGTAAATATGTTGCAATACTCCGACATATACGAGGTCCACACCTTGTTGTATGATTGCATCAATGACCCTGGGGATTTCCACTGAGTCAAAAACCTTCTTGAACTCAGCAAATGTTACAGTGAGTGACATTCTATATTTCGCTGCCATCTCTTTTTGCTGATTTACCGAATGGAAATGATCAGTGGTTGAGTAGCTTCTCCTGAAGCCAGCTTGTTCCCCTGGTTAGTTTTCATCCAGTGCTTTAGGGATTAGATTGGTGAACACTTTGGTAAAAAGTTTGTACATGCAGTTGAGTAGGCTTATTAGCCTGTAGTTGTTAAGATCATTCAGGTTCCCTCTTTTATACAACAGCATCATTACAAGTTTAGGAATAAATCAGTTAAACCTTTACAACTCAGTTTTGAGCTGCAGGGCACGTTTTGCTCTTCACACCCTAATTTCAAATAGCCCCCCACCAATATATTTCCATTGACCCCTTGTGGGACATGCATGACACATTCAGATTCATTGATTTATACTAATATTGGAGGCTTCTGTTTGTATGTTTGTGTGTCCTTGCTATTATCACAATCAAATGACAGGACCCATTGACCTCATCTTTGACATGAAAACACTGAAGATATCCAGTCATGACATAGGTTATGTGATGTTGACCATGGAGGCCATTCAAGGTCATCAGTGATTATCAGAGAGTACAGCATGTCATTTCTAGCCAACTGAAGCAATTTCTATCAAAATGGATTGAGATATCGAGTTTGCTATATTGTACAGAAATGTATTTAACACCCAAAATGGAAGGGCAGATAAGGTCAAATTTGACCCCAAAGGTCAATCGAGGTCAATGGATTTAGAATTAGTTTGTGGTCTTTATGGTTTATATTGTTGCCAAACAATTACATACTTTGTTCAACCGAGACAGAAAAGGTAATAGAATAAGTGGTACTGACCTCCCGAGTGCTTGGAGATCGCAAAAAGTCAATTTTGTATTAAAATTGCCTTTTTCCTGTAAGATGAAGTACTTAAAAGGCTAAAAAAGCATGATTTTTTTTTCTGCTTTGTTGAGCAATCCTCACAAAAAATGAAGATTTATCATCAACCGATTACAAGGGCTTAATAAAAAATTCAGAAAAGGGAATAACAACTGAAGAAACTTAGAAATAAACATACTTTCCTCAAAAGTTTCTCCTCTTTAAGAGGATCTGCAATTTCTGTGAATCTACAGATTCCTCTCTTGCTCTTTGAATGAATTTCAATGAAAAGTGTTGAACTCACCTGGAAGAAGAAAAAAAGAATTCATGATTTTAATTAATTATGAATTTAATGAAAGGATGAAAAAGTGAAATACAAATCAATTAATGATATAATCAGTAATGAAGGCCAGCTTGTCAATCAGAGGAAACTTGGTGGGCACCTGGGGTACATTGGGCACAAATCTTTAGTTTACCGACAAAAAAAAATACCTGTTACTAACTAAATTATATCTATACAGATTTCCTTAGAATTATTGAAGAGACAGATCATCATTCACGTCATTGTATATCATTTGTCTTGTATTGGAATAGTTTTTATTTCAGCTGAAGATAAAAAAAACCTATAGGGCTAAAAAACTTGATTTTTTATGTTTTGTTTGTAAAATGCTGTGCAACCCCGGAAAACTTTTCTGACAAAAATTCTGAAAAAACGTTTCATGCTGGCAGCCAATGGGAAAAGCACTAATGTTGTGTACCCAGAAGCCCTATCAAACTAAGAGACGGCATTGTTATTTTTTTTTGTGTTACAGAATATTCTTTAGTAAAGAACATATTTTTTTTTCTGTTTTGTTATATTTGCAGTCATTTTTCCCTCTCCCGGGCAATGCTGGTTATCCTCGCTAATAGCTATGGTGAAATTTTTTTTATATAGACAATAAGGAAAACACAGAATGGGAGAATAGGAAATTATTCACGGACATTTCATAGGGAATGACCTCTACATCATCAGCGAGATGGGAAAATAACTAAGTAAATTATATTGAATTCTTTGTTTCATCCCCATTGAAAATGATCACAATTGAAATCATAACTTATTTTCACACTCATCCTCTCCCCGCCACCACTAGACAATATAATTGTTGACATTATCTCGTGAAAACAAGAGATATCTCATTGTTATTCTATGATTTACTCTGACTATTATCCTCATGTTAACAGAAGTTCATTCACAATATCTCAATTATTCAATTCTGAAAACTTCCACAGGTAAATGTGGTATCTTGCAAGAAGTTTCATTCATCAAATCATATTTGCAGAAGAGGGGGGCTGGAAAACTGATCAGCTAAAATATCTATAAAAAAAGATGTAAAAAGAATGATTAAATGAATAAATATAACCTGAAACATAACAATAACTCATTTAATCTTTTTCAGACAAATATTTTGGACATATTTCTCTATTCTTCCCTATCATCATTATCTCCCCTGCAAAATGGTTATTTTTTTAGTAATTGTCTCCACATAATGAAGTGTACTGTGTATTCATTTTCTATACAAAAGTCATAGTTCGAAGTTTTTAGAATTCAACCATTCGTTACTTTGTCAAGGAGCCTCGCTATGCCTTTCAACCTTACTTGGATGGTCTGAGGATTTTTTTTTCATTAGTCGTCCTTTAATGTCTATCTATAAAATCCTCTCTGCTGGGTGGTAGGGAATGGGCATTTATATACTGGCTGGATTTTCTCCCCCCACCCTTTTTTTGTTGTTTTGTTTTGTTTCAAATTCACTGAGATAAACAATAGGGAATTTCCATTCTAGCCCTGCTGATCTCTTCAGGTGGGTGAGAGAGAGAGAGGAAGAAGACAGAGAGAGAGAGAGAGGAAGAAGACGGAGAGAGATCTTTACCTATAGAAGAGTTAAAATTCTTGCAAAATATAGTGAATATAATTTAAAAATAAAATCAAGATCAGGTATGACTGTAGTCAGACTAAGGTCGTCACCAGATCATAATGAAGCAAATATAGAATTTGATGTTAAGCTGGAATTAATGAATAAAATGTCATAATTATTCCATCGCGAATTGAAGGTTATTCATAAACATTTTGAAGCAAAACATTTTTATCTGCGGAAACGGCGTTAGGGTATCTATGTATGTATACAGGTTTTTGTTGGTGTTTTTATCACTTTTTGATATTCACACACACACACATACTTAGACTCACACAAACACGAAAAATAAACACTGAAGAAAAACCAACGTGACGATCGGTATTTCAACCATCTGCTTGTATTGGACTCAAAATTTTTCTTTAAACTTTGCCGCCATTTTGAATATATAGATAGGTCACATGACTATTACATTTGTACAATCTTGCCATAAATGAATTCTTCATCTTATAACCTTCAAAATGGTGTATGACTTCCCTGGGTTTCTTAGAAAATGAGACAACATAAATCCATCTGTTATGTCCCCGGGCCTAAATGAGTTAACATTCTTGAGATGTTGAATATGAACAGGAAAATGCTATGCAACACAACGTTCTTGATAGAATTGCTTAAAATATTGCCTCATTTTTTGACGGCAAAAGTAGACTTGTTCTTAATATTACATCATTATTTCTTTCTCCTTCAGATTATTTTTCATTGCTTCAATACATCCAACCACGGGCTCATTTGCTTTAATTACTATTGTAACCTCATCAGTGTAATATTAATTTCACACTGATACTTTTATTTTAAAGTCTAACATTACAAAATTAGAAAAACTTGGATATTTATTCAGTAGGAGATAATGTCAAATATTTGCTATTGATTTTTATTTGTACATTACATTTTCTTGAAGATTTATTTGCAGGTATAAACAGGTGTCACCTTGAATTTCACAGGTATTTGCTAGATTTATCTTCAGAGACATCTAGAGGTTTAATCTCCCATTGTAAAAGAAGAAGTGAGAAGAATAAAACCAAGATTTAAAAAAATAATAATACTTGTTTAACGATATGCTAATGAAATTAGCTTTCTTTTTGGATTTATGAAACAAAGTAAATACAAAAAGTTCTGAGAATCGCAAACATCAAATACTCACTAAGAACTGAATAAAAATCGGTTTATGTATAGTTGATGCATTGGAGGTAACTGTGTAACTTTCTATTTTCCATTTTACTGATTAGTGTCTTAATATATGAAAAGATATCTCTCACCTGCCCCCCAAATTCCTGGATTGCACAAAATTTAATAAATTCTTCCTTAGTCTGTAACTTACTTTACCACAAAACACTATTGAGAACTTTTGGAGGTATCGTGTAGACAAACAGATAAACATGAGTAAATACATATACTTCTTCCAAATTTGTTGGCTGAGGTAGATTATTAGGCGAGACCACATTTCCTGTTTGCACGTTCCTGCCAGTAATATCTATCTCACTCTACATTTTTCCCGCTAGAGCAGGTTACCTACCACATGCTTCCTACCAGACAACTAAACAGCTAATCAACAACATACAAGCACTCCAACAAATGCACACATGAATATGCATACACTCACATGCTGATATATGCACTTATATTCATGCACGCATTCATACGAACAGTGACACACATATATGCACTCTAACGTGCACATACAAACACACACATATACATAGATGCATGCCCATACATGCACACTAACACACAAAAGCACTTACATGTACACACATATTAGCATGTATATACATGCATAATAGCACATGCACATACATTTGCATACATTTACACTTACACACAAATGAACATGCATACACTGAAAACCTACCATACCAATCACTTTGACTTATCCCAGGAATGATTCATATACACATACTGTCATTTTAGCTGAACTTAAGTGGCAGATTAATGTTAGGTAGCTATAGTCAATCATATTCCACTCCCCCAAAAAATGAGCAAACATAAAAACAATGTCTATAAGAAGGAAGAAAAGAGAAATGAGGCTGGTATTTGGGTGCCAGGGTTGGTGCAAAGATTTCATGCATACTCGGTAAGAAATTAGAAGGGCCTACTTTTAATTTGATGATAGAGTGGGCACACAGGCCTTTTACTTGCAAACTAAGTGGGTATCCACTTATAATTTTTCAACAGGCTAAATAAGGCAAGAAAAATTGCGGACTTTAAGAGGATTTGCAGGGTGATTCAGCACCCTCGGACCCCTCCTCCCTGCTAACAACTATGTTTTTCAGTTTGGAGTGTGCCCAAGGACCTTTGCACCCTAGGCGACAGCATAGTTTTATCTAATGGATGGGCAGGCCCCGCTGGGTGTGCATCTTGCATCCTAATGATTTTGGGCTGAGGGCTACACGCAGCTGATGAGTTTGTTATAATCAGTACACAGAGTTGTTGTGACAGCTGTTATTAATTTCTTCATCTATCACCACACGATTCCATCATGTCTCATCCATAACTGTTTCTTCTCTTTCTCATAATTATTCTTTCCATAGTTAGGGATATTAGCATTATCGATTTTGTGATTATCTGAAAAAATGATAATTAGAAAAAAGGAATTTGGTTAATGTTTTGTTTTTCTCGGCAAAAAAATCGTTCACCATAATCAAGTTAAATGAAAGAGAAAAATTAATTTGACTCTAAATAGCTCTATTAGGTGTTGACTTGGTGGTGACATCAGTAATAGATTTGGATCTGTTGCCAGATTAACAATTGGGAAAAAACTTGCTCCTCCTTCCGATCATCGTGCCAATAGCATTGCATTCCATTGGGACCATCTGACTTCTCATCATTTTCAACAGCATATTCTCCTAATGTTCCTTGGTCCAGGTCACTTTTCTTCTCAACGTGCTTTTTTTGTCTTGAGCATCAGTCAAAGTTGGAGCCTTCTTTCTAAACCACTGTTTCTAAACCTTTTTGCTCCATGTCCTGCCTCAACAGCTTGAGTAATTTGATGTCCCCTCACGACAATAAAACAAATTTTGTGTTGAAAAGGTATGATAATTCAATGTTAGATTCAGAAATTTACCAAAATTAAGAGTTTTAAGTCAAGGAAACTAAATTGATAATGGAAAAAAAATACGAATATATGAATTTTAGGGCACTTACTATTTCCTTAATTTCTTTATTGAATGTAATTAAGTAGCAACAATGCAAATAACTCATCGTTCTTATACCTCACAAATTCATAAGTTGAGCATTTACTATGGAATCAATAGTTCAATTAGTAATATATAGTATTGTTTAAAATCCTCACAAAATTAATGAGATCAGCATTTGTTACTATAGAACCTACAGTAAGATTGGTAATTAATAGTATTGGGTAATCAAGAATTAATAATATTTCATAATGAGGAATTATACAGTCAAGTCTTTTTGAGCTAGAGAATATTTTTCACAATTTGCAGCAAAATTCCAAATTTACCCCCCATCATATTCGAATTGCCCCCTTGTGAATTGTGCGCATCCTGCATTCAGATTCACTGGTCTGGACAAAAAAATAAAGTTGTCTGATTCATTGAGAACTTGCCATACTCTTGCAGTGATATAAAGATCAAGTTTATTTCAGAGGTCCTAGAGCACAATTCACCTTTTGATGCCACTCAAAGCAGGCGATGACAGCCTGCAGCGGTCAATTTGGGTGTCTTCTTTGTGCCGTATGTTTCTGAATTCTTCAAAACATTTCTAATGGCAGTTCTAGATCTAGCTGTTCAAATTCAGGATGGGTGGGTTTAGCACTAATACTGTTGTTGTCTTCATGTAAATAATCAACCAAAATTCTTTTCTTTTCTTCTTTAGTGATTCTTCTTCCCGTTGGCATCTTAAAAAAAATGAAAAAAATGCTATATGTGCTGTGTATGTAGTGTTCAAAGGACAAGTGAAAACTTCTAGAATCACTTTGAACAAAGTTTTTTCAATAGGAACTTCTCAAAACTTCTGCACTGTATTTCATAGTTATTACTACCATTGGAACATACAATTTTTCAAAATCTGTGTCTATGGGAGGGGGGAGCTAAAAGTTGATTTTAAAATTGAATTCCCCTCCCACCTTTTTCATATGTAATGAAGTGGGGTATGTTTTTTTTTTTAATATGCATGCTTTATTTGTGTCTTATGATTATTTCCACCACTTTATATACAGTAAACCCTTGGTTTAATGTGCAAATGAGGTGGGGGGGTTATTGCTAAAGCCTGTTAGATTGAATGTGTCCAGAGAACTATTTTCAAATCCAAATTCAAAAGTAGCTTTAATACGATACTGAATATAATTTTATTGAATCATAGTACAGAACAAGTCAGTAAAGTTTGCATAAAGAAAGTGCCCAAATTTAGTTGGTAGTCACTCTGATATTGTTTCTTAATTAGTTCTAAACTGCAGAATATGTTCGTTGTAAGAGATGATTTTTTTAATGAACTTCAGTTTCTGTGCCACATTTAGTTCACACGATTTCTTTCAACTTTAAAGGATTGCAAAATTATTTAATGAATGATGTAAACATTCAGAGATTGTAGATGAGAACAGAATGTCAAAACAAAACAAAGTAAGTAGATTTTCCAACTATTTTTGAAATTGTTATATCTAAAATGAAGCCAAAAGAAATCCAAAGATATCTAGTTTCTCCTGGAAATTATCCAAAAATTATCCAAATTTGAGGCAAAATGTATACAAAATATCTAGATGACACAGGAAATCATCAAAAAATATATTACATTTTAAAATATATAAAAATAACACAATGAAGTTTAAAAACTGTAAAAGTATAAAAGTAGTTCTTTTTTTCAATTTTGATGTTTTGAATGATTATGAACTTTAATTTATAGGGGAATTTTTCATTTTTAAGAAATATCAAGTTTTGAATTTATGTCTAAATATGATGATAAAAAGAAATGTGAGCTGAACACTTGTAAAAATGATGGAAAGTCAGTATCCAGTTTAGCCTTATAGTTACATTGTTGATAGAACCCCATTATATAAAACCTTTAAAACACTTTTTTTTTCTAAAAACTAGCAAATTAGCAAAGGACTGGAAGAAAAAGAATTCTCCTGTGAGAACCGTAAGATTGAAAAGAACAAATCTTGACCAGATATTTTGACTCTAACTCACTATATTTTTATAGATTTTTTTAATTAACTCTAATTTCTATGCCACAGTCATAGTTCACACGCTTCCTTTCAACTTTAGGAGGATTGAGATTGTGTTCAATGGATAAAGTAAACACTCAAGAATTGTAGTAATACAAAGAATGAATAAGTCAATAAAAAGTGAAGTTTAAAACAATGAATCTTAACCAAAAGTTTTAACCCTAACCCCACCACAATAGGTACAGATTTGAAATAGTAAAAAAATAGAAATTTCAAAATTTATATAAAACTGATATTTATTCCATAACATACACACACACAATTAAGAAACGGGTATATATAATCCAACAGAATATTTATGAATGCATTAAATCATTTGAAACTGTATTTGAAATGACCATCCGTTATTGCACAGAGAATGAGTCACTCAGCCTAGGCTTTGTAAATAAATATAAACAATAATGAAAAATGCATTTGCTGCTTGATCTAATACATTCATAATTATCCTGTCTGATTATACATCTATTTCCTAATGGTATAATTATCCTCTTTAGAAACAACAAGTACAGACACGAACAGTGAATGAACAAGATGAGATGACTGGAGATAAAATGGTTATTTGAGCTTCTGCTTTTCTGTTAGACTGTTTAGCTCAATGGTTAAGAGCGACCCTATGTTGAAGTGGCTACTTTATTGGTTGCAAGTCCGATTCCTGAAACATACCCATTCTCTTTAATTGTTTATTTCATTTACGCTGTCTAGGCTGAGTCACTCATTCTCCATACATGAATGGGAGGTCATTCTGAAGAGACTTCAAATAATATAATGCATTTATGTATACACATACACACACATATATGTATTGAGAAATGGATACTTATAATCGAACAGAATAATTATAAATGGTAAGTTGAAGTGGTTACGCTACCAATTGCAGGTTAGATTCCTGCAGCAGCCCAATTTTCTTTATTTGTTTATTTTATTTACATTGTCTTGGCCAAGTGATACATTAAATGTGATCATTTCAAATAGATATTTCTATATAATAGAACACAATTTGTAATCATATATATATATATATATATATATATATATATATATATATATATATATATATATTGTAGATATACGGACATAATTGTGACTAAATCCAGGCATAAAGAAAGCCTTAATTAAGCTATAATGTCATGTTATAATTATGGTACGTGTAATTATCGTTATTTCATTTTTTAGCAGCATGAGGCTCATCTTGTGTAATTGCAGATTCCTTAAGAGCAAAATTGTATCTTTTTACTCACAACCATTATTCACCCATACCACAAAAAACAAAAAAAAAAAAGCTTCACCGTTATCAGATTAAAAGAACTCTTCGAGCTGATCATCTTTTTTAGAAAATACGTCTTTTGTGAGGCGGACAGTATACATTTTTATTTTTTCTACTTTAGCAGGTCCAGTCTGATTAGTTTTCTATGGGTCCTGGTTTGAAAAAAAAAAAGAATAGACTGTGTAGAGCAACAATGAATAAAGATTAAAAAAACAAAAATAAATCTCTTTTCCTCTACTCAAAGGGAGGTAACCACCACAATGATTGGGCATATGAACAGACTTTATTAGTAATGCATGACAGCACAGAAGCCAGCCATCATTTTTGTAATTATAAACTTGCAGACATCAATATAATACGCTGATTTACTCAGACTAGTGTCCCCATCTTGATTGTTATACTTGCAACCAATGTTCCTTCTAAGCAGTGCAGATTCCCACAAGGAAACACACGTTACGCAGTGAAATTTTAATGCAACGAAGAACATGGTATTGAATGATAATAAATAACCAATTCTCAAAAGCCAATGCATCGAACAAATCATTTCTTTTATTACACATCTTTTGCTAAAAGTAAGTGACTTTTGTTTCATTGGCTTAGGACAGGAAAAAAAAATCAATGATCTTCTAAAAAGTAGAAACATTTTCTGAACGCTCAACTTCTTCAGTTGCTTACAGGCTTTTTGGTCCTGTGCTGGTCATAAAAAAATTTGAGAGAACATTGGCTTCAATGTTTTGGCTGTTGTATCCTCCACTAGTTTGAGTAAATCAATGGATAATTAAGATCATAGTCAGTCTGAGCCATAAGTGAACTCAGTGAATGCTTAGGGCTTGGTGGCTACCAGAGGGCCTCCCAGAGCCCCCCTACTCCAACAAGTGTTTGTGGTGCTGAGTTAGTAAGGAACCCAAAAATCAAACTCTGCTTAGGGCCACATAAAGGATGGGGCACATAAAGTCCTGATTATAACAATCATTCATCTCAGAAATTCAGAACAAAATCACAAACAAGTTGGTGTTTCTCTGAACACATAGCGTAGTGATTACTGAATCAGAAAGAATTACTGCAAGTAATCTAATGGTTCTAGGTTCAATCCCAGTGTGAGACAATAATAATACTACTAATGCTAAGAGGGGAGCGCAGTCAATATACTCTGGTCGGTTAAATAAAGGGTTTGGTTTGTTACTTCCCCACACCTACCAGATGATACCTGATGAAGGCCGTGGGTTACAACGGCTGAAACGCTGTATGAAAAACAACCGAGATGAGGATAGTCCTAATAATAATAGAAATAAAATCGCAGACATTGACCTCATAAAACTTTGTCTGACATTTTTCCTTGCTAACAGTTCAAGTTACCTTTATCATGATACACTTGCTTTACTGCCAAATGCTCTCCTTGATGCTAAAACTTTCTCCTCTCAAAGTTACAGACAAAACATTAAAAATTTATTGTAGTGGACTCGTAATTAATGGTAATCAGTACAAAAGAGAAAATCGCTGATTGAAACTATCATTAACAGATCAACTGAAATACATTAACCACTTAGTGATTGATGAGGAGATACATCAGAAAAACTTTCTTTGTCCTTAGTCAAATAGTAATTAGTTTTCAGGCACTATACCTTCAAACAAAGGATGACACAGTCGTTATTAACTGTTTGGCTGTAGGACTATACTTCGTAGGGCCCCATTCCTTTCCAAGTTGTCAGGTCACCACCTTTTAATGCATCCATGTGTATTCTTGTGTGTGCGAGTCACATTTTGCTGGGATGCACTGAAGTCTGGATCTTCCATCTTCTCCGCCCACCTAAACTTCTGTCCTTGGTCAGATGTACCAATTTTAGACATTGCAACTCTCTTGGGAGATCACTCTAGCTTTGTAGAAAATTTCATTTCAATTCATTCAATGATTGTTATTGAGAATTTGAAAAAAAAAAACAACATCAAAGTTCCAAACTGTTTCAATAATTCAACTCTTTTCTATGGACATTTTTCTGCTGAAATAAAGTTTTTCCTCTTTTCTCATGGATTATGCACCTGACTGAGGCTGGAGAATAGATCATCGAAAATATCAAGTTGACAACATCAAGAGCAGTAAGAAGGAAGTCAATTGTCCAAACAAAATTTGGTATGTTAATGACTCTTCTCAAAGTTACAGACAAAGCATTAAAAATTTTATTGTAGTGGACTCTTAATTAATGGTAATTAGTGCAAGAGAGAGAAGCGCTAATCGAAATTATCATTACAAGATCAATTGAAATACATTAACCACTTAGTGATTGATGAGGAGATACGTCATGAAAACTTTCTTTTGTCTCGGTTCAAATAGTAAATAGTAATTCAAGTCAATTCGTAGATGAAGACAGTGAAAGCAATAATTGTCTTAGAGCAGCTGAGAAGATATCATGTGAGAAATGTCTTTGTTCTTGTCCCAGGTCTTCTCACTCTGGTAGTGAAGTGGATAGTGATTCAAGACTATCTGTAGATGGTGATGAAGACAATAAAAGTAATGATTGTCTTTGAGCAGCTGAGAAGATCTTGAGATAGGGGAGTAACACTTTGATTCTAGGCATACAGATACTTTGATCCTAGGCAGAAACACTGATACATTTGTGAATAATCTTATCATTTTTGATGAGTATTATGCTAATATTTACATATTATTCAAAAAATGTCTATATTAGAATTCAAGTACATACTCTTCTTTTGACCGGTTAACTCGCTTTTTCTACCATATTAGAATTTGACGTGGGGGGGGGGGGCATACAGACATACTAACCATCATTTTCATATGAGAATCTTTTAATTGTACAGCTTTCACATTCTTATCCCTCCCTTCAATAAAATTGTATATAAAAACCTTTAGTTAGAAATTACACAGAGAACATGCAGGATTTTGGTGAGAGAAGTGAGAAAGATTTTCTTTTCTGAACAAATGAGATGTTATGGTGATAGGAACAATGTTGGTACGAACGGGTCAGTAAATGAGACTAGCTAAGTCAAAAGTTAAGATAGTGATGACCAAAAACCTTCCCCACTCCCCCATTGGACCCCGTGTCCGATTTTCCTCGGAGGAAAGCCTGTAATTTTTTTTCTTCCCTCTCAGGAAATAAATAATTTACTCCTCTAAATATACATTTAAAAAATCACTATTTGATTACTATTTTGCCAGTGTGTATACTTATAGGTTATACTAATTTTGGTTTTACTTGTACCCATCTTTTTTAAACCAATGTTGGAGCTATGTTGATGATAAAATGTAAATAAATGATGAAAACGTAGAGAGGCATTGTAAATTAACTGAAAAGGTTTGAAAACATAAAAACATAACCACACAGCTTAGGGGAGTACATGGACTGGTCGATCATTAATCAATCTCTTTGTGGTCAAATGGTTGTGGTCTTGTCAATGGGGAGCCATCAGTAACTGATTTTTATTGGAAATCAAACCAGATCATAAACTGAGAGAAACTTTTCTACCAGGAAGAAGAGAAAAAACTTATGATAATATCAGAACTAAAACAAGTTAAATTCTTTGGGCGGCTTTCCAACAAAAACCATAAATTATAAAAGAAACCTGATATTGTATTATTGAATGCTTTGTTGCGTATCCATTTGACGTACTGAGGCTCTTCCTGGTACAGTATATTTCTAATTCTCAAAGCAGTGTTCTACAGAAGTTTCTGTCTCAAGAACATTTGGTCAAAAAAGGAATATGAGGACATTTTTGTTTTCTAATATAGAGAAGTTGTTGATTTCGCACAAGCTTTAATAATATTCTGATTGTTCCTGCTAGCATTTGGATGTTACGCTCTCAGTAATAATACAAGAGTTAAGTTGGGTATGACTTAGTAGTGGGTTGAACAACAGCCTACTGAACTAGAGGAGAGCGCTCTACCGCTTGGCCATAAAGATTAGTTGTAACGTTATACAGAAAATAATTAGTAACTCTCAACCCAAAACTGTCAACATAGGTTACTTCAGTTTTTAAGTGATTCTGCCAAGCTGGCTATATATGTATGTATCATATGTACAGGCTGCAGCAATGGAGCGAGGGGGCTGAAAATTTCAACATTTACTCCCTATTATATCTACAAGAGAAAAAATGTTATTTTGTTTTTTGAAAGTAATCCCTTCTAAGTTTTTTTTTTCTTTGCAGGGTTCTCTTTGCAATGAATGGTAATCCTGAATGGTCCCTTAGTTTGACTCTGGCAGTGTTTGTGCTTATTTTCCAATGATCAAACACAAGTCAAGTAAAGTAGCTTATTCATTGATCACACTTTTTTTCCAATTTTCTAATTGATCACTTCAAACATGGTATACTACCTCAAGGCATTGATCATGTGCCAGTTTCTAGTGAATGATTAACCAAACCTGTTTTATATCCAGTCAAGTAGAAGATGACAACTCACTGATCAATGTATGCTCTGCTTAATTGAAATTATATATATATATATATATATATATATATATATATATATACATATATACATATATATGCATATATACGTATATATATATATATACATATATACATATATATATATATACGTATATATATATATACATATATACATATATATATATATATATACGTATATATATACGTATATATATATATATATATATATATATATATATATATATATATATATGTAGTGAGAGAGAGAGAGAGAGAAAGTATATATCATCTAGGCCAGGTGAACCAATAGTAGGTCCTTGCTAAAGTCTGTCATACAAAGAAAGTCTGGGTAAGGTTATTCAGACAAGATAAAACTCTAGGTTGATCTGATGTGACATTACAAACAAATGCAGAAGCTCTCACATCTATTTTCATACTAACTCTTCACCTGTCACTATTTTTTCTTGAATTTGTTCTGCTGAGAATTGATCAATGCTTTTATCTATATTCAAAATAAGGAATTGATCTGAAAATTCAATTATATCATCATGTTATGCTTCTTTTCTCTGTACGTACATGTTATAGAAATGTCAGATGAACCCTTAAATAAGGTGATGGATTTCAAATTTCACAAGTTCATTCTTTTCATTTCGGTCATGAAAACACAAATACATATAGAAAATGACTTACACACACTCACACACTCAAAACTAGATGCATACACACACTAACGATACTAGATGAATACACATGCTCACATGCAGATTCAGAGGCATACATACACACACACAAACAAAGATGCACATACACACAAACAATACTAGATCTATACTTATACAAGCAAAACTAGTTGTATACACACATACACACACACACACGCAAACAACATTAGATGCATACACGCACACGCAAACAATATTCGGTCTATTCACTCAAAAACAAAACTCGATGCACCCCTCCCACAATAACGCACATACATATCTACCCTTATTTATATACATATATATATATATATATATATATATATATATATATATATATATTCTGATTTAGTTTGTTAATTATAATAGAGGTTGCACATAAACTGTATTGGAGACAAAACATCAAATCCTGAAGATTCTTGAAGTTCTTCTCAGTTCTTTAAGATTTCTTTCTTTGTCTTTTTTTAAAAAACTTTTTGTTTGATGCCATTAACACTGTCGCAGTCTAACATAAAAAAAAACGTTAACAAAATAAAACTGTGTAAAAAATATTTTGAAAAAAGTAGGGGGTGAGAGAAAGAGAAGAAAATGTAAATGGTTTTCATTCTTACTTGAGAAGAGTTGGTGTATTATGCTCTGTTGTCAGAACCTTGCTCCTAGGAAGGGAAGTCTTGCCTGTGGTAGACATAGGGGCGTACAAGGGTTCCTGGTGCCTTAGGCAAACTGTACTTGAACTGCGTTCTTTAAAGTTAGTATTATTTATTTACTCATGATTTACAGTTAGAAAAATAAATACATTGGTAAAAAAAAGGTTATTACCATAAGCAAATAAAAGAAAATTCTTTGAACCCAGCATCAGAGTTTCAGATAATTGTTTGATGAATATAACAGATTCATTATCTTTTCTTCCAGGCCTCAGCTACTGTGAGCACTCCATCTCACCAAATTAGCCAGGCCTGACCAAGCTTGTTGTCGGTCATAAGAATTTCCTTTGCTATTTGTTTTTCTTACTTTCATGGCAACAGAAAGTATTTAACAGTCAAATATTCCTGAAGAATTTGATTTTACATTTGAGAATTTTCTTTTTTTGACTGTTAGAAACTGTAAAAGAAAACTGTCACCATATCAGTCAAAATTGGTTTCTTCAGTTCCCAAGTCAGTCCGGCTGGCTTTGTAGGCATGTATGTATATATGTATATATCATGTGTACAGGCCATATCCATAGATCAAGAGGACTTAAAGTTTCAGTATTTACTCCTACAAAGAACTATTTTTTGTTTTTCACCCCCCCCCCTTCTAGGTTTCCTGTTTGGGGTTCAATTTGAATTGTAAGTTGATACTAAATTGGTCCTTAGTTTGTGCCTGCTTGATTTTTGAAAAGCCAGACTTTAGTGATTACTGCCTAACTAAAGAGATAGAACTTAATAATTGATCACCCTCCTTCCAATGTTTTAACTGATCACCCCCAAAAAGGCATACTATCATGTGATGTTTCTAACCAGACCTATTTTTGTTTTATTTTACATATTCATAATCTTTAAGAAAAAGAAAATTCTGTTAGTCCTAAAAAGGAAAATACACAACCAGTGTATCCTTTAGATAGTCACCTATGGAGATGAAACATGGAATTAAGAGACTAACTCAAAAACTGAGAACCATACAACCTATACATGAGAGAATCAGGCTCAAAATTACACGGAACAGGATTCCAAGACATCATCAAAACCATTAGGAAACTCAAATGGCAATGGGCTGGTCATGTTGCAAAAATGGCAAACAACGGATGGACATCACGACTCACAAAATGGATTCCTAGAGATCAAATATGGAACCGTGGCCGGCAGAATATGAGATGGCGAGACAAACTAGAGAGGTTCAGGAAATATTGGCTCTGCAACACCAATGATAGAGAGATGTGGCAAATCCTGAGGAAGATTGATGTCCAACGATAGACTGTAAAAGATGATGGTGATGAATTTTTCCAATTGTGATTGGAAGGTTCTACTGTCTCACACACATACCCTTTAGGTCTCTGTGACTGCCAAAGTTGCCTATATCTTGGGCTGGCCTTGGGTACACCATATGCTTTTGGAATTTTTGGAATAAAGTGAAAAATTAGGCAGATCAGGTTAGTCACTCAATAGAAGCAGTCACATGACCAATGTCTCTTGAAACTTACCATACGAGGGGTGATCAATTAAAAAATTAGAAGGGTTATCAATGAATGTGATACTCCTTTTGTCTATGTTGGACTTTCAAAAAACAACCATGAACACGGCCAAGCACAAACTAAGGGAACATACATTGTAGATTGAAGCACCTCTCTTAAAAACCTATCTAGGAATGAATGTTTGAATTTTCCACCCTTGTAACCCCATTAGCATGTGATACATACATACGTACATACATACATACATAGTCATCGAGTCAGCTAGCCAGCCAGCAAGACTCACTAAAAAACTGAAGAAACCACTTGTGACAATTTTGGTTAGGGATTCTTAACAGAATAAACTGGTCAAAAATCTGTGAATGAGAGAGACGGATGAGATGGAGGTTTGAAATAAACTGAATTGACAACGCCAGGAATAATCTGTGGGATGGATGCAAATTCAGGTTGAAACCTTTTGTAATCAATGACAATCTCTAAAGATTGATACATGAAATCAAGACTACTTATCGTCTAGGTATGTGCACTTATATATATATTTCAAATTGATATTCTTACACAAATACATACATATGTATGCAAGATTTGTGTATGTATGGATAGGCATAGTAATGAATAAAGTACATATATTCATACAGATCTCTGAATGTGAGTGAATATACATACATACATACATACATATATATATATATATATATATATATATATATATATATATGTGTGTACACAATACTCATCAGGAATGCAATATGATATAATATAATATCCAATGTGCAATGGGTTCATTTCATAAAATGCTCGATACATTCATCATTCAACATCAAGTTGATTTAGAGTAGAGCTTGAAATATAATGAAGTAAAGGATTTGCAACCCAAACATGTTTATCATACATCTCTCAAAATCACAGCTTTGTGTAGCGAATCCTTCACTCCATCATATTATATATATATATATATATATATATATATATATATATATATATATATATATATATTTATATATATGATGAAAATATGAGGTACTTTTTAAAAATTTTGATAATTTGAAAGGTTGATCAATCTGTTTATCTGTCAAGTTACTCAGGCATTCCCCTGTGTCTTGCTGGACATTTCACACATCTCTCAAAATCACTCCACCATGAAATAAAGAGACATTTTCCTGCAATTTTTTTTTTCTTTGAGGATTAAATTTCATGCTTTAAGTTTCCCCAAATTTTTAAGTATCACCTTGTGCATGTGAGTGTGTCTACATACAAATATTTTTTTTTGTAATAATTTCAAGTTCTTACTATACGTAGATAAATGCACAAAAAGGAAGTGTCAATAGAATTTTGCAGTATCGGGTGTGATCAATTTGAAAATTGGGAAAAGGGGAAATCAATGAATAAGTTATTTCCCCCGCATTTTGTTTGGCAGTGATCACTTAAACGTCTGAATATCCTAAAAACAAGTGGACACAAACTAAGTGATCAATTTAGCATAAACTTAGATTGCAAATTTAGCCTCTCCTCTCTGGAAGCCTATAAAAGGGGGAAATTTTCAAAGAACAAAAAAAATTGTTTTATTTTTTGTAGACATAATCAGGAATAAAAGTTTGAATTTTCAGCCTTGTAATTCCATTGGTGCAACCTGTATGTGTGATATATAGCCACCCAACTGGACTATATCAAAAACGGATGAAACCTATGGTGACAGTTTCGGTTGAAGGTTTCTCATAATGAACAGTGTGATTTTTCTGTTTCTCTGTAACTATGACCCTTTCCATTTTAAGGTAACAATTATGTTGATAAGATTATCTCCAACCCACCATTTGGAATAATAGACTTGAATGAGTTCAAGTTGCATTTTAATAAACTATCAGACGGAATTGATGGGACAAAATCATTTATTTACACTATTAACAGCTTTGAAGTAGTGAACTATTTAACTTTAGAATGCATAAGAATGTGAGTTGGAGAAGCCACTCAAACCTCATCAAAACACAGGTAGATATTTTTACAAAGTGCATTATGCCCTACAATATATACATAGTTTATTTTCTGAAAAAATTATCCCATAGAAATAAAAAACATATCTATGAATTTTTTGACCAGTGTACTGATGTCGATTATAATTTATCTGACAATATTAGTGTGAAATGACGATTCAGAAGACCTTGTTGTGTAGAAATGAGATTTCCTAATTCATTTTGACGTCTCTGAAGAATCCAGGATAATCAGACAGAACGTCAAAATAAACTAAGAAATTTCATTTGTATACAACAAGGTGTTCTGAATTGTCATTTCATTCCAATAAATATATATATATATATATATATATATATATATATATATACATATATATATATATATATATATATATATATATATATATATGTGTGTGTGTGTGTGTGTGTGTCTATCTATGTAACTAGTCATTGTTTCCTCAATCTAAACACAAAGAAACAGGAATATTACATTTCAACTGACTATTGTGCTTTGTTCTCGGATACAAATGTTGCATGCCGCTGCTAACCAAATTTATTTCCTGGTTCCAAAAAAGATATTTTCTGCCAAACTTCTTTTTTTTCAGTATGTGATGTTATTGCCTGAGGCAGACAGCTGAAGAACTCCCGAAAATCCTATTACAGGACGTTGGATGCCCAGAGGCTCACCCTTACACACAACAGCAGCAAAAAATAACTCTCAGTAATAAAAAGACAATAATATTCATACATTTGAAGATCTGTTTTTTATGCAAGTTTTGTGTATGAAAAGTATATAAAAAAAAACTATTGTAAGACTTATTTTTGTATGTGTGTATACTAGCGTAGCATATCAAATTTAGTCATCTCTCGAGATTGGACAATGTTGACAGTCTCATGAGGAAACAGATTTTGTTTGTTATTATTAGATATGATTTTTGAATTTTGATTATTTGTTCTTTAAGGGGTTATTTTTAAAGGAAGGTTTGCTAGCTTGATTTACCCCAGCCAACAAAGTTGGAAAAAGTATACGTATTCGCTCATGTCAGTCCATCTGTCTGTTTTCCACACAATATCTCTAGAAGTTCTCAATGAATTTCAACGACATTCTGAGGAAGGGCGAGTAATGGGTCATGGGAGAAGTAACTGAATTCTAGGGAGAATCAAGGAATGCAGGATTTTTTTCCTCCAAAGGAGAGGTCAACAGCACAGCATGTAATAAATCATTAGAAAGAGATATTGGCAGAAAGGCTTTAGATGAGAAGTCTATCTGATTATGACAGATTTGGTAGTCAACCAGGGGAAATTGCAGGGTTCCAGGAAGGGAATGGGGACCACAGATTGGCAGTTTCAAGTTGTTGGAGCATTGGTCTTCTAGTATTGTAAGCATAGTTATATTGAACAACAGTAACCACAAAAGGTTGGGAAAGTTCTATCTTTTATTATCATGTGCTAAAATAACTATGTAACAAAAGAAGCATATGTTATGGGCCCCACATTTTCAAGTGCCCTATGCTGAAAGCTATAAATTCCAATTCAGTGATTCTGCATTTTCTCTATTAGTGTAGCACTATACTGTCCTCAAATTTTATGAATGACTGGATGTTCAAGATTAATAATTTCAACTAATTATCACCATGAACTGGAGTTTGTTTTTTTTAAATACAGAAATTAATAGCTGGTTGGTATATCTCTGATATATATACAATACATAAATATGAAGGTATTTGAAACTGAATTACTGGCCATTGTACAAAAGTCAAAATGAATGTAAATATAATAAAATAATGAAATTTCAAACATATTTGTTTTATTATCTGACTGTATAGCAAACGGAAAGAATTTGATTACTTTACAAGTAAAAAATGTATGCGTATTGATATTAATGTGTATTTTCCTACTTTATAACATATGCTACATGCTCTGCACTAACTTAATCTAGCCCTGGTTGCTTTGCTCAAAAAGGTTGAGAATCACTGATATGAGGCAACATCCATGAATGAAAAGCTTTTGAGACAGTGGTTCTTAAATTCTGTACGGCAGAACAATAGTGAACCCCAACTATCTCCCTTCTGGGCCATAAACTTTTCAAAAATATGCAAAAAATCTATTTCAAGCCTCAAATATGTCCAGTATAGATAGTGTATCTGTCTGCTACCACCACAAAGTTGCCAATCTAGAGGTTTAATCACTAGATTTTGCAAGATCTCAACCTTTTTAGCAACAGATGAAAGGAAAACAGGGTAATGAGTACATATATCAATATAATGATATAAAAGTTCAGTCCATTGACTACAGAATTATTTCCATCCTATTCCTTTCCTTTCAATATATTCCCCCATCAACAACTCTTTAGTTTATTGCTCTGTAGAAGTAGGGTGCAGATCAAACATTTTTTCTAAAGGAGTTTTCGATATATGTAATGGATGTAAAATTCCGTACCCTAATTATGGCCAATACCAATGCTATATTCATATTTTAAGGGAGTAAAGAGTTGGGGCGTAGCCAAAGTTAAATGTGAGATTTATTCTCATTGGAAACAATTTTTCAATTTTGAATTTCCTTAGTTTAATTTAATGGATTAGCTAGAAAAATGTTTTCATAAAAACAACGAATGAGGAGAACAGGTTGAACAATGTAAAGAACCATGCAATGTGCACATGGAAGAAGCCTACTCAACCTCATATGGAGAACTCACAAGACAGCACAATATATCAGAGAGAAAATAGAAAACTTAATGGGCAACGGGCTGGCTAGGTTGCAAGGACGGCAGACAACCGATTGACATCACAGGATACAACATGGATCCCCTGAGATCGCATGTGAAACCAAAGCCGGAAGAATAAAAGATGGAGAGACGAACTAAACAAGTTCAGAAAGTATTGGCTCCGCAATGCCCATGATAGAGAGGTCTAGAGAATCCTGGGGAAAGTCGATGTCCAAAGAGAGATGATAAAAGACTGATGATGAAGAACACCATCCCAACTTTTTTCCCCCCAAAAAACATGGTTAGAAAGGTAAACCTAACCTTTGTTGTCAAACCTCGTATTGTCCAGAATATAAAGAAGAGTTAAACAAATTTGTAATGTGTGCGAAGAATTCAGAGAAGTACATTTTTTTCTTTATATTCCTGGCTGAAAACAGGAGGGGGTGTTCTTATATGCCATCAAATACAGTAATCTCCAAATCTCAAAATAACTTAAGAGTATTACTCTTATTACAGTCTGTGAGTTTATCCATAAAAGTCAGAGCTTATTTGAGAGTGTGTTTGTGCTCTCTTTGTACTTGTATACGTATGTGTGTATTTGTGTACACACAAACATACACATCTATTTATCTATCAATCTATCTATCTATCTATCTATATATATATATATATATATATAGTTAGATTGATATTCAGGTTTGTCCATTTTCTGGGATGCTTCTAATGCTATTCCAAATTTCCTGAATTTTGAGTTTTGGTAAAAACTGGATAACTTAAAAATAATACCAACAACATTCTAACCATAATCCACTAAATAACAAAACTAAGGTAATACCACTGACTTATTCTTTCCCTGACCTTATGCTTGAATATATACTGGAATGTTTTTTTTTCCAATACCAGTTTGGCTGTGCATACATAATAAACTGAGGTGGGATGGGGGGTTGTAGATCCATACAAAATCTCTGTGCTCACAAATTTATTCAAACAGAGCCAATATCCAACCAGAACCTGATCCTTTCCACTTTTATATTTATGTCAAAAACATTTGAATTCCTTTTTTTATTCTTTGAAGGCCATATCATCATTATCATCATCATCATCATTAACCTTTTAGGGTCTGTCGTTGGACATCAACCTTCCCCAGGACTCGCCGGACCTCTCCATTGGAGCCAATACTTTCTGAGGTCGTATAGCTTGTCGCACCATCTTTTATTTTTGCCAGCTGCATTTTCACTTATGACCTTTGGGAATCCACACTGTGAATTGTGATGTCCTCCAGTTGTCAGCCATTCTTGCAACATTGCCAGCCCATTGCCATTTGAGTTTTCTAATGGTTTCTATGATATCTCTGCTTCCTGTCTCTCCTCTAATATACTGTACTGTCTTGTGATCTCTACATGTGATGTTGAGTGTGATTCTCTCTTGTGCACGTTGCATGGTTGGTTCTCAGCTTGAGGGGCGATCTCTTTTGGTTAAGTTCCATGCTTTAGCTCTATAGGTGACTATCAGGAAGTTGCATTGGTTGTACACCCTTCTTTTTAGGATTAATGTAATTTTCTGATTTTTGAAGGTTAGGTTTGCTCTACCAAAAGCTTGCCAACCCTAGAGTGATTCCTTCTTCTTTTGAGGATTTAATGAAGTTTTGTTGTCCTGCTAGTGTAGCAGTACTACTTTCTTAAGCTCCCCAACCTTCTACTCTAATCGTTGCCCTCTGCCTATTTTTTGTACATGACGTTTGTTTTATTGAAATTCGTGTGAGGGCCTAACACTAATTTTTATTGAAAAAATTAGATTTATGAGTACTGCCAGGACTTGCAAGTCTCAAATTAATTGACAAAAAATGTAGTACCATAAGTACATAAAGGGTTGAAAAGAAGTATGTGTAAAGAGCCCTAATTTGCAAGAGGAACTTGCCACCTCAAGAGGCCGTTGGATGTTGTGAGATTACAAACATATGTGAAAGAGAAACTCTAAAAATATCTTGAAGCAATTACTGAAATATGCTTCACTTTTTTTTGCAATTGGATCCCAATTCACATATTTGCAAAAAAAAATCTGGAATTCATTTTGCTATTTCTGAGTTAGTGGCAGAATGAGTAATTTATTAATTGATTATTTAAAGCTGATTTAAAGCCGGTCCTAGTTAGAATTTACATACATTATTATGAATATTAATTCTTAAATTCATTTTTTTTTAATTGAATGTTCTAATCAAGAGGAATATCTACTGATTAAAGTTAGCTCCTTTCCACTTGCAGATAAATTAAAACATTTTTTTCCTTATTCTATTCACAGAAAAGTTCCAAGTAGGTGCATTATCAAGCGGTTTATGAAGTTAAAAGTTTATAGTTGTTAGAGAAGCAGTATTCTCCATTGTATATTCAGAAGAAATGGCATAATTTCTTTCCTCTTGGTTCTTTTATGCGATTCATATCAGTTAAATGTAAGGGTAATGCAGGAGTCTGTTGTAGCCTTTGATTGAGGCTGGGGGGGGTGCAAAATTAAGACTGTCTTCTTGTAGTGGCCTCTGAAGAATGGGTATAAATTAACACTGACAGGATAAAGAAAAAAGGAAACTATTTATTTTGGCATACCAACCCTTAGACAGCTGAGTGGGTATTGAGAGAACAGACTGAGAGGGACAAAGCCACAGCCACCTGGGGCTGAGGTTCCCATCCATACTTTTTTCTCTCTCTCCATTGCTCAAGGAGTCTCTCTCTCTCTCGATCGACATAAGTAAAAAAAAAAAAGAGAAATATATTTCTATATGTCGTGTCTATCTTGTTGGCAGGGTATGAGGCAATGCAGATGCAGATGTAAGTCATGGTCAGCTTGCAGCAGTAAAGAGGGACTGGGGTATGTGTGTTATAGCAACCCTGAAATCCAAAGCTTCTCTATACATTTGCACCAAGTGCAAAAGGGACTGCCACTCAATCATCCGACTGCACAGCCATAGCAGACGATGCCAAGACCCAAAGAACAGACAACACTCCAGGGGCGCATCAAAAATGGACTCCCGAGACTGAGCTGCCAATGATAATGTACAAATAGTAAATTATTGAAAAACTGATATGAATGTACTTTTTTTTTTCCCTCTATTTTTACAAACCACATTTGATGCTGGGTAGCATATTCTGTCTTTTTTTTTAATACCTCAATCATTATAATTCATCGTTGACCAAGTATATCGTTTATTATTGGTAGTAGCGGCAATGATATTATTGATTGTATCCGCTTTTTTTTGTTTTATTACTATTTTTATTGATGTTATTTCAAAGAGTTTTAATTCTAATCTGATTGTCCGCTTTTATTATTAGGGGCTTCCGACATTTTTCTCTTTTCTCCCAGAAAGCAGTTATTTATAGTGTATTGTCTGGTTTAAAAATATATGGGTTTTAGCGTTAGAGAACAAACATTGATATTTCCTGCACCTTAGGTCAAGCAAGACAAGTACTGCAATACCTTGAATAATGCAGTTTATTCATTTCCAAATTTGTGGGTATAATATACAATAATATATGATAACCACACTGGAAAAAACACATTGAAGACCTTGAACAGTGCGGTTTCGAACAATACCCACAAATTTGGCAAGGTCTTCAATGTGTTTTTTCCAGCTAATATTCAATTTTATTTGTCTGTTCAGCAATACCCTGACCATATTACTTCAAATATTCTACAATTAAAGGTATTGCTGTATGTGTTTTAAGTAATTTTAACAATATTCTCTTGTTGTAGCTCCCTCCATCTGGCTAATTAAGTATTTCTCCAACAACAACACGATTTCTGGTTAGGTCAGGTCAGGGATTACTACTTGCAGCCGGTACCATCTAACCCATCAAATCCTGTCATATATTACTTGGAGAGGAGATGAGTATCGACCAAGTAACTCCTATTGCCCAAAGAATTGCCATGAAGAAGAAGTATTCAGCATGACATTCAGATGATCTACTGGGTCATAGATTGAACTGGACTGGAACACTATTTTATTTTCTTAAGGCCAATGTATTGTAAGAGTCAAGAAAATAGGGAAGAGTAAGGTAAAAGAACTTGAATATTTTTCATATGAAACTCTATATTTTGTGGAGGTCTTTTGAATTAATGATAATGTTTTTTGTCAAGACTAGACAAGCATCCATTTTATGCTATAAATGATGTTTAATTTTTTTTCAGCACGTTCTCATCCATTGTGCACTGGACGACCCAGGTAGAGATTTTCCATCCCAACAGGATCATTAATGGATCCATTTGTGATGAGGTAACTTGTGACGGAATCAATATGTTCTGCAATGAGTAATATGTACTCTGTAGGTAGGTATAAAGAAGAATATTAATTTACGATTTATTGTTGCTCTTTCTGCTTGTAATGATCTTCTAATCAGTGTTTTTGTGAAGTAAGTAAAGCATTCGTCTCTTAAGAGACAAATCGTTTCGGAGTATATGGTCATCGACAAAATGCTGGTTTCCATTGCATGGATCAGCCTTGGGATCTTCACAAGTTTCAAGTCTATTTGAAACCAGGACTTTCTTCGAACAACTTTTTATGACCACCCTTCTCGCAAGATGCAAGTCCACTGAAGCGATACTCCTACTCTAATCACACAGCTTGGAGTGTACTCAATTAACTGCTGGGTACACCGGGAAATTCATCCTAATGAAGGTTTCCACACTAATACCAGGAATCCAGGACTTTCTACGTGTGAAGCACACCTGTTAACCATTATATTACCTGAGTGAACAATAGGTAGGTGTAAAGGAGCACATTAGCATGAGTTATTGTTGTTACAGGCATCCCTTGTTATAACGTTGGTGTTGGAGTCCAAGAGAACCAACTGCATTATAACTGAGCTGCTATAAATTTTAGTTATTTCGGAGCTAGATTGATATTTTGGGGTCCACCATCCATCCGCGTTATAAGGCAAAATGGCATTTTAACGAACCACGTTATAATGGGGGAGGCCTGAATTTAGTTTGTAATGATCTAGTCATTCTTTTTGAGTAGTTACTCAAACCTAATTTGCTTCCCTTTTGTTTCCGAGGGGAAATGGATGTCATGGCCAGAAATAATTGAATTGAATTTGCTTTTGCTTTGGCTCGGTGGGTGGGTTTATGTAGATCAAAGTAAGCAACCAATTTGGCTAAATTTGGTGAGATTATTGACTGGGTTCAGTGATGAGGTGCCTCGGAACTCAGATGAGTAGGCAAATAACTCTTTCACAACTACTGGAAAACCCTCCCCCAAAAAACTATCCTATCTCTAATGGATTACAGAGAGAACCAGATACATTTCAAAAAGTTCATTTTAACATCCTTATACAGCTACAAAATTAACAGAATTCGGACTAAATATTAAAAAATGCAAAAATCAAAAAAATATTGAATCAAGATAGAACATCGAAAAGTTATCTACAAAAATCAGAAATCTTTGGTCCAAAATTCTGCCAATCTTTAAACTGTACAGATATGTTAAAATGAACTTTTTGGAATGAATTAAAGACTTTTGTGGTGTTACTATGTCGGTAACAATGGACTTGTCTATTTACTGACAAAAATATCTCCAACATAGCATTTGAAACAATGGTCTCTTCTACTTCTTCAAGCTAAAACATATCATTCATTTACACTATCATTCATTTACACTATTAACAGCTTTTAAATATGGAACAATCAAGTCTGAAAGTGTGTGAGTGAATGTGGAGAAACTTCAGAAAAAGAACTCCACAAAAATACAGGTGGATATTTTTACCAAACACATTAAAAAACCATCCCCAAGAAATTTCAGGTTCTGTATTCTTCTATAGGTGTTATTGTCCCTTAGTCAATTTACATTCAAATGCACTGACGTGACCCACTTCTTGAAAGTTCACTTTATAGCACATTTTTGCTTTTATGAAAAGAGACAGAAAGCAAAAAATAGTTTCACAGCAAGTTGTTATAGATGCAGCATGTAACCTTCTTCCTCTGTCATTTACACACCAGTCTTCTGTACCTAAGATACCATCATCATTTCTTGGATTTGGGTGGCTAAAAGATTTTCCATAAATCAATGGTAATTGTTTCTCCCTCAAACAGAAAAACACGCAACATGTACATGAAAGAATAATGCTCAACCTCACTTTGAGAGACCACAAGACCGCACAAAATATTTGAGAAAAGTCAGAAGTGTGAAATATATGCAGGACAAAGACACAATGATCATAGTAAAAAATGCGGAGCTGAAGAAAATAGACCACTACATCTATCTTGAACAAGGAATCCCCATGAAATCCTCAAGAGAAGAAGAAATCAAGCGAAGAATCACTCAAAGGGAGTAAGTTTTTTTTAAAGCCAGCTCAAACTTAAAGAACCGGAAAATTCCATTAATCCAAAAAAGAAGCCCTTACAACCAATCCATCCTCTCGATAGTCACCTATGGAGCAGAAAACATGGAACTTAACCAAAAGATGGATCTTCAAGCAATTTGTCATGCACAGAAAAGAATCATGCTCCAAATCACATGCAGAGATCACAAGACAGCACAGTATATTAGAGGAAAAAACGAGAATCAGAGATATAAAGGAAATCTTAGAAAACTCAAATGGCCATGGGCTGTCCATGTTGTTAGAAGGGCAGACAACTGCCTGATATCACGACTCACAACGTGGTTTCTCAGAGATCATATGCAAAATTGTGGCAAACAGAAAGTAAGATGGTGTGACAAGCTAGATAAATTCAGAAAGTACTGGCTCTGCAACATCCATGATAGAGAGGTCTGGTGAATGTTGGGAAAGGTACATGTCCGACAACGAACACTAAAAGGCTGATGATGATGATACATCTTTTCAACTTACAAAAGTTCATAAAGGAACAGTCTTCTCATGGATCATGAAGAGAACCTGTTTTGGGAAGGAAATATTTGTGTTTGGCAGAATAAATGTTTGAAAGACTTTGATCTTGTATGTATATAGGCATGAGTAACATTGAATCTTATAATACCTGAGACTTCTTGTAGATCAACACTAACACCCTGTGAAAAATCATTATACAAGGGTCAGCCATGCTTTTGACTCAGTAGGTGGAAGTATAGGAACTACCCATTTAAAGACTTCTAGTTATATTCTGCCTCAAATCAATCAAATAAAGAGTGGTAGAAAATCATTTGCGTTTAAGTAAAGATGCCAATAAGTAATCAAAGAATTCACTTTAGATGCAAATTATTTAAATCAAGGCATCTTTTGAATTAATTTAAAAGATATAATGAATCTTTAATGCATATCAAGTAAGTATAGTATCCCAATATAAGCTTGCAGACCAGGCAAAATCTCTTCATGGGTCATAAGTTGCCTACTTCTGTTGTAAAATCTGTGACTTTATAGTGTCAAAGATATCAAAAATACAAAACAAGGAAAGAGTCTGATAGTTTGAAATGCAAATCTTTCTTTTTTGGTGAACTTAACAAAGCTTTACAGGGACAACTAACATAATTTGAGACCTCTCAACCTGCGGTCCTAAGCACTGGCCATCATTTAATCCAAAGGTTCACACTGATATACATGTGGAAATATTAGATTTATTTACCCCTTCCCGGTCGTTATGAAGGTATCAAACCCACCCTTTTTGAGTAATGGGGAGGTGCAGCCCTGGGTAAAACCAATCCCCTGAGACTATGCATACATCACTTTTCCAAGGCCAAAGGACAAATCCTGGACCATGATGTAAACATTAAGTAGAGTTGAGTACTCAAGAAAGTATAACCAACTTTGTACAGTCTGACATGATTCTATCATGCTAAACACCTCAAGCTATTTTGTCTTATATTTCATGTGAAGAAGTTATTATTCACTAAACTTTGCATAGTTTTGGCACTAATCCATAGGTATGGGGTACTGATTGTAAATAAAACTCACTATTCAGCAGGATGATCATTGAACCTAGATTGCAAACCAATATACCATGAATAACCCAAGAAACTGACCTGAAAACTTAGAAGCATGCAACACGTGTATGAGAGAATCATGGTCAACAAGACAGCACAGTTTTTCAGGAAGAAAACAGGAGTCCGAGACATCATAGAATCTATTAAAAAACTTAAATGGTAATGGGCAGGTGAGAATGACAGACAACTGCTGGACATCACAATTCATAACATGGATCCCCAGAGATCACATGTGAAACCAAGGCTGACAGAATACAAGATGGAGAGATGAACTAGACAAATTCAGGAGATACTGGCTCCATGACGCCCATGATAGAGAATTGTGGCGAATCCTAGGTAAGGTCTATATCCAATGACGGACATTAAAAGATTGATGATGATGATACCATGAATGGTGCACCTACAAGTTATTTTTCAAGCCTGTATTTTATTTATAATGTGGTTTTAAAACAAAAATTCTCTACAATGGAAAAATACAGTGCAGGGCTGGCACAAGGATTTTGTGCACTTTAACTTGACTTGAAATTTGGGTCCCCAGCTATATTTTAACAACTATTTTTCACTCTGGAGTGAGCCTATAGGACCACAGGTTCACCGAATGGACGGGCTGGCCCTGATACTGCAATGTAACCAAAGAAGTAATGATACAGATGAAGCCGTTTATTAGAATCATGGATAATGTTGTAAGTTGTTATTGTTATCTAAATCAGTCAGTCCCAAACATTTAATTCAAAATAAATAAAAAATTAGCATTAAATCTATTATCATCAGATTTTCGCTAATGTAAAGTTGTTGATAACAATGAATTTAATAACATGACAATAAATGTATAATAATGAATGCAAATCTTTAAAATTTTCATATACTTTGATTTATGTTATCACTTGATTACCGCTATCTAAAAGATACTGTCCCAAAGTGATCACCATAAGTGGGTTCCTTTATACTTTGTTCAGGGTGTACCTAATCATTTTCTTTATTAAGACAGTGAAAGCTGATAATTTGCCTAATGAGGGGAAAAATTTTCCAAAAGAAAGAACATTGAGGATGTATGGTATCCGCCAGGACCCTCTTCCAATATACCCTTTGGTAGCAGTTCCTTGTTTCTGTTAATAACTTCGGGTTTTCAATATCTTGAATTGATAATTCAGAAAATAGGCTAAATAAAAACATAGAAACTGGTAACTATCTTAACCCATGGCCATTAGAAAATTCATCATATCTAGATTTTAGAAAAACTAAAAACTAAAACAAATTGCTTTGTCAATAAAAGCATGATAAAGTCAGGGAAGGTTTTGGATTCTCCATTGAATTAAGTCAAACAATTCAGCTTTTCCCAATGGGGGCTCTATGACCCACTTGGTGACCCGAGCACATTTGACGGAGGCCTCAGACTGGAATGATAATAAATGAATTTCCCTGAAAAGAGCTCTTAAGGGAGCCGTGGCTTAAAAAAAGGTTGAGAATTGCGGGATTAAATGATTTTGAACATAGAAAAACACAAAAAAAAACCAAACAAATCAAACTCCAAAATCCAAAATGGAAAAAAAAACATTTGATATTGTTTCAAGATGTCTGATTGATGTTTGTTCGTAAACTGTTCAACCAATAACTCAGCTCTCAAACAACTAATATCATTTAGTTACAGTTGAGTAGGACTGAAGCGAACCTTGATGCATAGAAAATTAGCCTGTTTGAAAACCAAAAGGAGGTAAGGGGTGGCCGAGTGGGTAACGGCCCGGAGAATGGACTCGGCAAGCCAAGTTCAAACTCTTGCCGAGACAGTTTGGGTTCACTTTGCACTAATGCTATAGGTAGAACAGTGCAGGCAGAAGTGAGTGATGCCACTTTAGCTGTTTGTTACCTCTTAATCCATTTCATATCTCGCTAACGGAGAGTGTAAGTACTGATGTGGTATGTGGTGCAATCAGGGTTGGCTGGAGCCATAGATAAGGTTTAGGCATTATTCCCTTACATGCAAAGCCAAAATGAAACGGCTACGTGTTTTGATCAGTATACCACTATTGAGCTGATGTGAGAGTGAAAAAATATACTTCAAAATAAAAAAAGGTAAGCTGTTGTTAAGTTTTAACCAATATCCCTTCTATGCTAATTACATTTGCTTTTCATTGCAATGGTTCAGTCTGACTATTAGTAACTATGGCTGTTAGTAAACTGCATGAATTGAAAAGAATGAATGTGCTCTATGAAGAAAGAAATATTAGTCAAAAATAAGTAATTGAGGCCATTGCAATATTTCTACATCTACTACTAGTGTATGTAAACAAAACAGGTCAAGATGAACATGAAGTATTGGCATTAGGGAGACGTGGATACATGCCTTTCCCAATGGCATCAATGAGAAGTTAGCACAAACCCAGTTTTTTTTATGTATGTAAGCACATATACACATATGTATGTACATATTTATATTTTTTTTGCTGAAAAAGATGGCTGGCCCCACATCAAAATATGCCCGAGAAATAATAATTTTGAGATGTGTCATCTATCTCATGAGTTTTTTTCTTTACCTTCCAATTGTCATTTTTGTCTACGTTCTATCAGACCACTTCATATATATATATATATATATATATATATATATATATATATATGTATATATATATATATATATATATATATATATGTATATATATATATATATATATATATATATATATATATATTGATTAATAAACAAATAATCAGTTTTTGATTACATCCACTTTTAACAATTAGGAAGTGGCGTCATTTTTCTTTGTTTTTCTGAAGGCAAATTTGGGGAAAATAAAAAATACCAATGAGTAATAAACAAATAGCTGTATTATATAAACATCCTTCACACAATTTTTTTTATTGTATTCAACAAACTAGGAAAAGTATTTTTACTCCTTCTATGTGAAACGCATCGAAAAGAAATAAATGGTATTGACCCTATTAGCATGAAATTAAAAAAACAAACAAACAATCAAGACCGCCTTGAAAAAAATGCTGCCGTAAATTAAGTTAAAATAGTATTCTTTGGGAAAAAAAAAATAATATACTTGATACAGACGGATGGGCCAAGCAGACCAAAGTGGTAATTAAGCAATAAAATTGTATTGTTCAGAACTGGGTCGAACAATAATATATTGAACAATCACATAATGTAAAAGCTAATGTCACTTTGTTTGTTGGTTTGTTTCTGTCATGCTAAAGCAAACAGAAAGAGAAGGAAGAGGTAAAGCAAAGTACAGTATGTGTGCTTGTGTAAGTTGAACAGAGAGATTGCGTTAACATCACCACTTGTCATGTCTTGGGAGAGAAAGCAAATGTAAGCATCTCCTATTTTCATGAATAAAACTAATGTCTTTTTCATATTGAAAAAAAAACGTTTGTTTTTCACATGATTCTGCTGCCTTGTTTGATTTAGATGCAGATTATTTTGATCAAGGCATTTTTTGAATTAATTAAGAAGACAGTGAATATTGCTTGAAATTTTTTTAATTCACTCAAATTTCTGTGCACTTTCCAATCCTTGGCAGAAAACATTGTGAGTTAAACCATACCTGTAGCTGGCCCCATAAAATGCCTATGAAGAATCTTTTGTTGGTTTAATCAGGGCCTCTCGAAGGATGGGTTGATGCAGCTGGTGCAATACATCAAGGCCTGGAGGGTCCATTGGCGCACAAGAACTTGGATAGAGCTGTGCATAAAAATTTCCAAGTTGATATGAAATATCAATTTATGAAATAAGATTGAATTTATTGTTTAGCAGCAAACAAACATATTATGCTAAAAAGTGCTAAAAATAGAAACAGGATGGTTAAAAGATGAGGGTGTTTGTGTAGTTTATATTGACATTATGACTCATACCATGGATCCCCAGAGATCATAGGTAAAGTTGTGGCTGACAGAAAGTAAGATGGTGTGATGAGTCAGACAAATTCAGAAAGTACTGGTTCCGCGATGCTCATGATAGAGAGGTTTTGCGTATCTTGGGGGAAGTCTATGTCTAACGAGAGATATCAAAAGGCTGATGATAATGCATGGGGGTGGGAGGAATACAAAAACTGCTTTAAAGGGCTCCAAAATTCCTCTAAGAGGCCCTGGGTGCAATGGTGACTTCAGAAAATGCTTTAGAGTTTCATCATGTTCAAGTCATCATGTCAGATTGCTTCTGGTTGTTACAATGGCTTTATTTTTCATTTGATCAAGAAATAGACAACCTTTATTATGTAACAACAGCATTAAGACAAAACTTTGGAACAGCAATGTGTCTGATTTTCAGTGAACTACCAGCTTTCTTTAATTGATTTTACTTCTTTCAAATGCTCTGCAATCATTGAAGTTTAATACTTCAATTTTATAACTATTTCTCAAGACCAGAATTGTCTTCTTCAAAGGAACATTTGAAACTGTGGGAGTTTCGGGTTGCTAATTATATAAGCCCCCAAAAATAAATCATCAGAATTGATCTAAGAAGATAAATTCTGGTAGATATAGCGTTCACTGCTTTAACACAAAAACAAGGTTAGTACACTGATGGTGGACAAAAAGGACAAACAAATAGGTTGACAATAATAATAAGTTTTAATTCTTAAATGAATTAAAAGAAGGAAAGACTTGAGTTTTCTGCTGACACAAAGTTGTTTGGAGTGATCTACCGCGATAAAGATCAGGAGAAAGGAAGAATAAAGGGACGGGAACATCACTTCTTAAATGTGAGATAGAGTCTTAGAATGTTGTCAGTTTTGGTCATCTAAATTATAGCCACTATAATGTTATCTTTGGAAGTCCAGCCTAACTACTTTGAGAGTGCTTAACTTAGTTAGGATGTGTTCTTTGAAATGAAAGAAGAATGGATTCTTTTTTGTATGTGAGTGTGTGTGTATAAGGGGTAAGTGTGCGTAAAAACTATATAAACTATCTTAGCTAAGGAGAGATCTAAAAAACAAGCTTACCAAGAGGCCGTCAGAACAGAGAAAGGTAAACAGTTTTACTGCCAAAGTTTAAGTACCGTAAAGATAACAATCAGTTATCTTGTTGGTAGTTCTGATTGATGTCAAAGGGGAAGCAGCAAAGAATTTACCATTTCTAAAGAGATTTTCAGCTGTATTTGGAATTGCAGGTAGATACCTGACAAGGGCAGATAATTCCATATACGTATAATTTTTTATTGCTAAAAAGGTAGGCACGATGGAAGGATATATATAACACTCACAACTCCATTACAGACGTGAGCATAGCTAGGGTGACCCTTCCCCTGCTTACAGTGGATAAAGACCTCCCCTAACCTCATATATAGTAGTTAACTCACTATATTCTTATTTATATCATGCAATAACAAGGGTATATTTGTACGTACATGAATTACATAAATAATAATTCTGCCTTTTGGGTTGTTTTTCATCAATCAGGTTATAGTAAATGTCTGTTTATAGCAAATTTCTTTTTCATCAAATGTCAGAGTCCAGCCCCCTGGGCTCCCTTATCTCTAGCTGTGTAACTGTTTCAGAACTTGGAAATATAACAAGATATGCTACATTCAGCAAAACAACCTTGAATCCAACAAACGTGTCGAGTATAGAAACACATCTACCTAGGACAACAAATCTTTGAGAAATCAAGCAAAGAATCACTGTGGGATGGCAAGTCTTTAACAGAACAAGTTCCATCTTCAAAAACAAGAAAATTTCATTGGTCCAAAATAAAAGAGTATACAAAAAAATGCATCCTCCTGAAAGTCGCTTATAGAGCTGAAACATGGAACCTAACCAAGAGACTGACCCTCAAACTAAAAACCATGCAACGTGCACCATGAAAGAATCATGCTCAGTCTCATATGGAGAGATCACAAGACAGCACAATATATCAGGGAGAAAACACAAGTTAAAGATATCATAGAATCCATTAGAAAATTCTTATGGCAATGGGCTGGTCATACTGCAAGAAAGGCAAACAACTGCTGGACATCATGACTCACAACATGGATCCCCAGAGATCACATGCAAAACCCAGACTGCTAGTATACAAGATGGCAAGATGAACTAGACAAGTTTAGGAAGTATTGACTCAGTGACGCCCATGATAGAGAGGTCTGGCAAATCCTGGGGAAGGTCCATGTCAACCGACAGACGATAAAAGACTGATGATGATGATGTCACTACATTCTGAGAAGTATTGTGACCAAGTTTAAACTATTGCAAGAAAATGATGTGTAAGTTTTCAATTTTCATCTTAAAGATGCAAATCAGTATCTGGGAGAAAAAATATGATAAATCTATAGAGCAGTCGTCAATCTTACAAGATATATATGTAGATTAGAAAAATATTCAGTATACTGCAAGAGGACTAAGATGTGGTATAATAAAATCGGATATCATTTTCTGAAAAACCTAATTATATATTATTTACTTTCACCCAGAGATTGAGGTAGGCCTCAGCCTTTTGCACATGACTGAGATCTGGCTCATAAACTAGTCAGTACAGCCCACTAAAAATACCTCATTGGCTTTTCTAAGTAAAGCTTTAGTATATTTAATCTAAGTTATAACCTATCTAGGGAAAAGCACATAGACTTATCTCTTGGACAGAGAAAAATTGTTTTATTTCGGTATGTTACAAAGAAAGAAATTTATCATTATTTCAGGTTTTTTGTATGGGTTATTGTGAACTCACAAAAAATGTTTATTGAAATTGTTTGTTTCTCTAATAACAACAGACAGCCCCAGGGTCTGCGGAGAAATTTTATTAGGTGGTGCAAAGCTGATTTCGCATGTACTCTACACTCTGCACAAACACACGCGTCTATTAGCTATCCTTTTTTCATTCACTATAACCCTTTTAGCATGCCATACTACATTTGCTTGCCAGTAAATGATTGTCAACCTATTTTACAAATGGACATATCATATTGACTTGAGAGTTTCAATACTCAGCTCTCAGAAACTCTCGGGTTCCTCAGCAGCAACCCTCTATGATAGGCCCTGGACAACCCTCCCCCCCAAAGTTTGTAGAGTTTTTCATACTGAAGAAGCCTAGCAAATTATTCCAAAAGAAAAACTGATTCTTTGAAGGATGTATTTCTAATTGAACCATGATTACTCCTGATTTGATCATGTCATGCCTCTACAAACAAAGCAAATTTTCATAGTTTCTTGCAGGCCGTCAGGTGGCCAATAAGGACTATGCTGGAAAAGCAGGCCTTTTTTTTTTGCAATGATTGCAAGAGAAGGTCTGGAGGCCAAGGAAATCTCCTGCCTTTTTTTCTGCTCTTGCTCAGCTGTTTGGTTAGAGAAAAGTGTTTGCTTGGTAGACCTTAACAACGAACATATCATTTTTGTACACTGAAGGGGACTAAGGATCTATCGCCCTGGGTAAGTTAAATTTTTTTTTCGATAATATTGAATGGCTGGATACTTTTCAGGAAGACCATGTATATTCAAGTCCAAATCAAAGCCTCTTTAGGCATGATGATGTGTACCAAAGAATGCTAATTTCAAACTGCTTATCTGTATACTTTGCATATGTTTACTGTTGTGGTCCTGTTCATTCAGTGGCACTTCAATCCATTGCCAGTCATACCAAAGACTTTTAAAATGGTACACAATGCCACTCCTCTAAGCACTCAGCACAAGGACAAGGATTGAGGAATTTCTCCTGAGGTTAAATAAGATAAATCACGGATAAACAGGTTCTTTTAATATCACCAAAGTTATGCAATATCGAGCCTGGTCAGTACCTAGATGGGTTACCATTGGTGAATACCATGTGATGTAAGCAGAACAAAACTTTTGAAGGCCTGGTAATTTGGAAGTTGCTCTTACTAACAATTGTCCTTGTGTATTTAACTCTACATCACCCTCGATGAAGATAGGTGGAGAACATACAGTTGCGGACTTGTTTATTCATATCACTACAAGTCAACTTGAACCACAGGAATCAGACCAGGAATTTCAAATTATTATAAATTTGAGTAATTGTTTTTCTTATCAGCTCTGGAAAAATGAAATCAGAAGTGAACTAAGCTTAGCAAATATAGCAACTAGTATTAGATATTGTTGTTTTGAAGTTTAAATGCCTGTTTTTTCTATTATCTTTAATCTTGGATTTTTTTATTAAAATTTTATTGGTCATTATAACTATTTTCATTTGTGGCTTCAATTTCAATTTAGAATTTTTTTAAGTTGTCATTTACTGAAACGCATAAAATCTGTCAGTCTGAATTGTCTGTCAACCAAAACTATAAACATCTGTATTTTATTAATTCATCTTTTATTATTAAATGAAGTATTGTAACCAACTGTATTCCTTTTTCAACTTGGGCTGTCACTCTGGAGTGATGGCTAGAGTTGAACTTGTGATAAAATCAACAAAAAATTGAGATGAAAATAAAGAGTAGTCAAAATTAATACAATGAGTTATAAACATCTTTGTTATCAACTATTCATGGAGATGCTGAAAACAACCAAGTATTCTTTCTCTCTCTCTCTCTCTTTGTCAATCAAAATTATGAACGTCTTTTCATTCATTTGCTTATGATTTTAGATGAAGTATTGTAACCCAATATTGTATTAATTTTGACTACTTTTTACCTTTATATCACTGGAAGCTTTCTCCTAATTCCTGATCTACTCTGTTTCTTTGCTGTCGTAGAATGATGGACCGAGTTGAATAGTGATAAACACAACTAAAAATCAAGATTAAGGTAAAAATTAGTCAAAATTAATACAATATTGGGTATAAACATCTTTGTTATTAACTATTTTTGAAGATGCTGAAAACAGAATTGTTTTGTTTTGTTTCCTTCTCCCCCCCTCTCTCTAACTCTATTCAATTTAAAAACTATACACAAGTAATGACAGCAATCAGCTTTTGTCTTTCGAGAGCTTCAAAATTTTTTCTTGTGTACTGAACAAAACTGCAATCTTATCCTCTCTTCTTTAATTGTATATATTTACAGGCATAGTACCCATTCAAAATGACTGTATTATTCACATATGGATAAATCATGCAACTTTATATTTTAGTATAAATGTATTTATTACAAACAAAAAATGCATATTTCAAACAATATATCTATCTTCTATGTCAATAACAATGAGAAGGGAGAAGATTATATTAAGAAATAAATATTTGTTGTGAAAATAAATAATTTTCTTCTTCATTATACTGCAGACATATTGCTTTACTTTTGAGATATATATAAGAAGCTACCTCCTCTCTGAAGTCACTTACCAGAAGTTAAAACCTACAATCAACTGTTTTATAATAATGTCTCTCATCTGGCATCCAAATTCAATTAGTATGAAGAAAACTTCAAAGCCTTACCTGCACTTTTATAAAAAGTAAGTCAATTTTGTCTTTCTAAATTAACTTGTGGTAAAAACAGAGATGAGATAGATTGGAAAATGATCAAACTTGATGAAGCACCATAAAATATTTACTATTTGAGCTATAGCAAAGAATAAAATGAAAACAGGATTTTAGATCTAGGGAGGAAATCATCCTCAGAGCTAAAGCACTTGGAAACCTGTGGTAAGAAGGAAAGTAAGTTGATCCAATCAAACAGGTGGAGGGGCGTTCATCAGATCCGGCTCTCCATGGCTCTGTCATGAGGAAAGTTCAATTTGGTGCACATTGACAACAGACGTTTGAATAAATTAGTCAAAAAAAGAAGCAAAGCCGTTTGAGAAAATATAACAGACAAAAATAAAAATTCCAATTGGATTTTGGTGGGGTAGAAAAAAATGAAGAAAAACTCATTTGAAGGACCCTTTGATCATTGCTGAATGTTGAAGTATCAGGAAAATGTAAGGTGATGGTTTACATTAGAGTTTCTCAAACTCTTTTTTTTTGCTACCATTCCCCCTTTTCATTATTTTTTTCAAAGCAATCATCCCTCTCCCCGAATTCTTAATAAAACTAAATTGACATTTAACTATTGTCGTTATGTGACCGTAGTGATTGGTGCTTTAGTACTTGATTCTCAATACTTGTACATATTTGTATGTTTTAATCTTGTTTCATTAAATGAATATATTTAATAGTGTTGTCATAATTTTGGGAATTTTTTAAATCTCCAAAACGGTTACATAGTGAACAACTGATGATCCCAAGAAGAAAATTTACACATAGTACCCTAATATCAAAGAATGTTTTAAAACATAAAAAAATACAGAAGAAAATGACATAAATTGTATTAACAGATATTGGGAAATGATTTTTTTTATATATCTAAATGTTTAAAGCTGTTTGAAGCTTTCTAGACTATATATATATATATATATATATATATATATATATGTACTTGAGCATTCTGGTGGGTGGGGAATATATGTGTAAATAAATATATCGCCTAAATTCAACCTTACTGACTGTCCAATTCCATGGAGCAGAAGTAGGATAGCAGCCTCTGGGTCTGAAGCGAAGGTTTCAATCCTGCCTCGTGGTACTGGATGGGATAATGGATAGTCTATGGCCACACTGAAGAGTTGTGCTAAAATAAAATAGCCCTCTGTGAATGACACAATAATATATATACATGTATGTGTATGTACATACAAATATATATATATATATATATATATATATGTATATATACATATATATACATGTATAGGCATTGTAAACAAAGATTTTGGGAGGGGTTCTCCACAATTATGGGATCCTTAGACAGTGGGGCCATATTTGAGAAATAACCCTGGTTGCATGAAATAGATCAGTTACAATGAAATTGTAAATATCTATCTATTTATGCTTTATTCTTTTTCCCTATCGCCATTAATAAAGCAGCCCCTGAAAACAGTAAATATATCGTAGGCATCACAGAGCCAATACTTTCTGCATTTGTCAAGTTCATCTCACCATAATATTTTGTACCATCCACAGTTTCATATACGATCTCTTGGGATCCACATTGCGAGTTGTGATGTCAAGCGTTTGAATGCCTTTCTGGCAACATGACTGGCCCATTGTCATTTAAGTTTTAAAATAGTTTCTGAGATATTTCTGACTCCCGTTTTTTCTTCAATATCCTGTGCTCTCTTCTGATCTCTTCATGTGATGTTGAGCATGATTCTCTCCCTTGAATGTTGGTTTGGTCCCGTGTTTCAGCTCCATTGGTGGCTACCCGGAGAATCCATTGGTTGTACAACCTTCTTTTTAGGACTAATAGGATTTTCTTGTTCTTGAAGATTGAACATGCTCTACCAAAGGCTTTCCAACCTAGAATGATTCTTTGCCTGTTTTCTTTTTCTTTTGAGGATTTCATGGAGATTTGTTGTCTTGAGTAGATGTTGTGGTCTACTTTCTTCAGCTCTGCATTTTTGATTCTGATTGTTGCGTCTTTGTCTTCAATATGTTTGTTGTACATGACATTTGTTCTACAGAAGTCCATATGAAAACCAACTTTCTTGCTTTCTTCATTCAGTTCGTTTAGCATTATTTGGTGATGGTTTGCCAAATCAAAAATGGGTATGAGAGATCTATAATTCAATTTCCGGAAGCAAATGGATATCAAATAAATATAGTTGATAACTCCAAGGAAAATAAATCCCTGATTGTAAAATCGCTGCAATGCACATACCATACCATGGGTGGTATTGATCTCAAAAGATTTTAAAACTTGGTTAATTAAAAATCTTGAACTATTTCAGAATATAAACTTTTAAAGACCTCTGTATATGTACACACATTTGAACACTAGTATATATATGCAGATACAAGGTATATTTAAAATGCTTGGAAATAAGCCTGATGCAATTACTCATGTGCACACACACACATACACAAATATATATGTCTCTGTCTCTCTTTCTTATGATAAAAGAATGACTTGATGTATGTATGTTTGTAGATGTATATATCCTAATGTGTGTGTGCACATGGATATCTGTGCATGCATATTTGCATAAGTATATATATATATATACATATAAATTATCTATATATCAATATTAGTAGATGCTTGTATATAAGTATTTCTAATATGAATGGTATTTTAAGCTGCACTTGTATATCAATATCAACTTACCAACTAACACCATAGTCTATTCAGACAGGGTAATTTGATTCCAAGTATGAGCAAAGAATGTGAAAAGCTCTTCATCTGGACAAATTCCCCTGTGAACACTACAGCAAATTGAGTACATCCTAAGCTATGTATTCAGGTGGAGGTATCCCTCTGAAGGGCTTGCATCCTGCAAATAGGATGATTGCAAAATAACTTGTTGGTATAAAGTTCTGGTTTTGAACATACTTGACACTTGCAAGGATCACTAAAGTAAAGCATGAAACAGAGATTGAGACTTCATCAGTGGCTATCACTGATTGTTGTATCTTGAGAGACATGCCGCTTACATCATCATCATCAGTCTTTCAACGTCCGTCGTTGGACGTAGACCTTCCCAAGATCCACCACACTTCTCTATCATGGGTATTGCGGAGCCAGTGCTTTCTGAATTTATCTAGCTTGTCTCTCCATATAATATTCTGCTGGCCTTGGTTGCGCATGTGATCTTGAGGATCCATATTGTGAGTTGTGATGTCCATCGGTTGTCTGCCATTTGTGCAACATGGCCAGCCCACTGCCATTTGATTTTTTCAATGGATTCTATGATGTCCCTAACTCTTGTCTCTTCTCGGATGTACTGTGCTGTCTTGTGGTCTCTCCATGTGAGGCCCAGCATAATTCTTTCATGTGCATGTTGTATAGTTCTCAATTTGCGGATCTGTCTCTTGGTCAGGTTCCATGTTTCAGCTCCATAAGTGACTATTGGGAGGATGCATTGGTTAAACTTTACCTTATTAAACCCATGGTCAAGTTCATCAAAAAAACAACTTTAACTGATGCAACATTAAGTGGAACTGTATTTACCATAAACACAATTATATAAATAGAGGTAATGTTCTTGCAGAATTTCGCAACTAATTTAGTTTGAGTCATAAAAATCACTTTTCATAATTATAACAACAATATTTACATTATTATATATTATTGTTATAATGGAACAACATCGAAAGAATTGTAGGTAATGGAGGAGTTGGTGTATATGTTATTTTCCCTGCTTATGGGCATGGATTCATTTGTGGGCCTATGCATTACTGCCCATTTAGTATTTGCTGAGATTCAACCTGATGTGGCGTCAACGGTTTAAGGCATTACCAACAAAGGAAATTGATAAGCAGAACTAAAGTCTGAAGTCACTTTGGCATTTTTCATTATTGATTTGCTTGCAATGAAGACAGAAATGCTACGAGACTGATGCTTTTTAAAAATCATTTCATTATCATATTCTGAACGATATGATCAAGCAAAGAAATAAAACTATTTCATGATAGTTTTAATTTTTAATATATCTGCTTCAATACACACAAGCTTTTAGAAAAAAGTGTGTTCCAATTCAAGCCATCAGCTGGGAATGAAGTGTCATTGAGACGAGAGGTGAGTGTAAGACTAATTTTACTGTTTCAGCAACGATACCCTATTTAGTAAAATGTCTTTTTATATCTCTTTTTAATGTTGATCAAATTGTAACAATATGTTATGATTACAAGAAGAATCCTCTCAAAGGTTTCTCAAAATAATTTGCTGTCCATGTTAGTCATAGAAATAGAAAATCTGTACGGTTAAAATCAAAGTCGATTGATGATTGGTAGGGAAGAAAGTCAAGTACCATGGATTTTCTCTGCTGATGTGTGATATGTGGCTGGGCTTATCCTAGATAAGTGAGCATAAATCTTTTCCTAACCTCAAACTAAAGACTCCATTTTTTATGTAGATTTTTGATGGGAAATAACAGAGAGAGGATAATGCTACAATCATGATGGGTATTTGACTGGAATCTTGGTTTTGTTAACACATCAACTACAAAAGAGAACAAGTGTAATAGGTACCCATTGCAAGATTAAAGTTCTTACCCATTGCAACAAACCTGTTTCAAGTGAATAATTGCAAGTTGAAATCCTGACTCAAACATAGAACTGAGTTTCTATCTCTCACAATGAAGCTGAAATTTTACTGATTTGACAATAGAACTACCACGAAGGAAATTTCCATCATCCATAGTTAATGGGTTAAAGAATACACAAGGGACAATTTATTCACATGGCTGTGGATTCATTTGTGGGCCTATGCATTACTGCCCATTTTGTATTTGCTGAGATTCAACTTGATGTGGCGTCAATGGTTTAAGGCATTACCAACAAAGGAAATTGATAAGCAGAACTAAAGTCTGAAGTCACTTTGGCATTTTTCATTATTGATTTGCTTGCAATGAAGACAGAAATGCTACGAGACTGATGCTTTTTAAAAATCATTTCATTATCATATTCTGAACGATACGATCAAGCAAAGAAATAAAACTATTTCATGATAGTTTTAATTTTTAATATATCTGCTTCAATACACACTAGCTTTTAGAAAAAAATGTATTCCAATTCAAGCCATCAGCCGGGAATGAAGTGTCATTGAGACGAGAGGTGAGTGTAAGACTAATTTTACTGTTTCAGCAACGATACCCTATTTAGTAAAATGTCTTTTTATAGCTCTTTGTATTGTTGATCAAATTGTAACAATATGTTATGATTACAAGAAGAATACTCTCAAAGGTTTCTCAAAATAATTTGCTGTCCATGTCAGTCATAGAAATAGAAAATCTGCACGGTTAAAATCAAAGTCGATTGATGATTGGTAGGGAAGAAAGTCAAGTACCATGGATTTTCTCTGCTGATGTGTGATATGTGGCTGGGCTTATCCTAGATAAGTGGGCATAAATCTTTTCCTAACCTCAAACTAGAGACTCTATTTTAGACGTAGATTTTTGATGGGAAAGAAGAATTACAGAGAGAGATAGACCATAACTTGAATGATATGTATTGAACTGGATTTTTGGTTCCATTAACCCATTCACTGTGATTTCACTGCAGTTCTATTACTACAAATGACAGAAATTTCCATCAGTCAAACAATGGACGCTTCCACATCAAGTTACAGATGACATTTTCTGCTTGTTTCTATGTTTCTCTGTCCATAACTTCAAGTGAAAGGGTCCATTTTTTACTTGAAAAAAAAACTGTTCAGCTTATTTTATGCTACTTTGTATAATCATAATGTGTTAAGAACACACAGAGAACATTTGAATAATTAGTTTACTCCTCATTCCACACCAGTGGCCTTGTGGCATACTAAGCTATATGTTTAGCTCTGGTACAAGAGTCGGCCACTCATGGCCAGAGATCATAAATTTAGTTCCTGGGAACTTGTTGTTTTGATAAAAACTCACCACTTGAGTAACAAGGTTAGAATCAGAGGCAAATCCTGATGTCTGCAGCAAAAGCCAACAAAACCAAGCAATTTTGGGACCAAATATGATGTGGAAGTGTTTGGGTACTACATTAAGGAGATAATGTATTGTATTTGTCTAGGGTGACGAATTGAATACTTGCAAACACCCAACATTCAATAAGTATCTTACCCTGGCAATAAAATTCCATGTTCCTCCCAGATTTGAATTTCAAAATCACCAAAGGAACCATCAATAGCACAACAATAACGACCAATCACAACGAGTCAACAGAAGTAGTTGAAGGTCACCATTGTCTTAGTGGACTACAAGATAACAATAAAATAAGATAAATCTTGCAAGTAAGTTGAAACAGTGTTAAATTCATTTTATCTGAGTGATCAACTGCAGTAATGACATTCGAATAAATCTATAAATGAAAAAATGAATACGTACATGACTGGTTATGTTGTTTCAACCTGTATTCATTTATGTAAAAACTTGCTCCGTTATTATCTGAATTGGAAGTCAAAATCTTTATTGAAGTTTCTTCTTTATTAAACTTGGATTTTTTTCTTTTCTTTCTTTTTTTTTTCAAAGTTAAATGGCTGAGTCTGTAAACAGAAATTCTTTGATTTCTTAATTAATGAATGATCACAAAGGATTATAAATTAATAATGATATTGTTGATGTAATTAATAGGCATGAATTTCTGTTATGTTGTTATAATGTCCTGGCAAATGATTTTTATTTGTTTTTTTTTCTCTGGCCCCGAAACGAAAAAAAAAAAAGAAAGAGAAAAAGCAGGAAGAGAATGATGAAAATTCATTTTCATTTTACTTTATTTACTTATTTATTTACTCTGGTGAAATTATCATTGTTTGTAATGTTTCATACGGAGCAATTTATAAGTGGAAAATCACAATTTTGGTAGTCATAAAGCCTGACTTAAAAAACTTCCAAATCAAGAATTATTTATCGTAACTGGAAAATCACGCTATAGGCAGGATATCCAGCTATGTGTCAACCTCACAAGATTAAACAAAAAAAAAAAAACATTCAGTTTTGCAAACTTGGGAGACACAAAGTAAAGGTCCAGTTCGAAATTATACATACATTGTTAATTGAGCACCTTGCTTTGAGAGTTTGAGAATTTAAAAAAAAACCATCATGGTAAAATTATGCACTCAAGGGAAGAATTTCAGTGTATTAAGATTGTACTGTGTCCATCTCCTGAATGGAAAAACTTGCCAGATTTGAAAATCAGCTTCCAAAGTCTTACCTTTTCCTAGGGCTTGAACACTGATCTCTCATATCAAGAATTTATGTTTGCAGTAAATCATTAAGACTTAAGTTTCACAATCCTTACTGAGCATGCAGTAGAAAGCACAAATCTGCCAACACCATACACTACAAAAAAAACTGGATGGAGATTAAAAAAAAAAAAGAAATAAGTGAGAGAACTTTGAATGTACAAATATTGAGTTATTTTCCTTATATTACTGGTATCTTTTTTACCCTTTTTCCAACAATAATAAAACATATCTTTCAGTAGAAAATACATTCCTGGATCTGTCCCAAAATCAAATCAATTCTTCCATAACACATAGTCCATCTCTCCTCTCATTGAAATTCATCAAGAACTTTCCAGAATATTGTGTAGAAGAACAGACATACAGACAAACAGACAGACATGAGTATATATACATATACATATATATATATATATAGATATAGATAGATAGATAGATAGATAGATAGATACCTCTTCAAAATTCATAGGCAGAAGGAAATAAACGTTTCTGAAATTGGTAGTAAATCATTTTGATCATGTGTTCATTGTTAAGAGTAAAGTAGTATAATTGCTTCTGCAATCTTTACTAAGCATGCAGTGTGAATAAACTAGTAATGAAGCTCACCTACCAGACACTAACACAGTATTTGATAATAAGATAATGTTTGTTTACAACCACTGATTAGAAACCAACGAATCTCTTCATTAATTATTACCATCAGAAATAAACGTCTCCTATGTTCTTGATTAAAAGATGTCTGAGTGAAAAGTAGACGTTATTTAGAGTTCTAACTCATGTTCTAGAAATAATAATTCATATACACAAACACCCTGAAGGTGCCTTTTGATTAGCATGGGTTTTGATGTAGCAAGGCTAAGGTATTGTGGTATAAATTAATGTAACTGAGTATGAGCTGAAAAAAGAAAAACTCATTAAATCATAACGAGACCTCGAACAATACAGTTTTGAACAGTGCAGGAGATTTTCAATAGATCAACCACACTGATCGAGGTATACTTGTAACAGTGAAGTGTCGAATGAATTTATGGATGTGAAAACATAGAAACTAACAAAATCACTTGCAGACAAACACAGGATCATGCAAAGAACAATGGAATGAGTGACGTTTGGAATAATTCTAAGACGTAGAAAAACATCAACATGGATCTAAGAGCAGGCCGTAGTATAAGATATCATAAAGGTAAATGAACAATAAAAATGAAGGTGGGCAGGATACATAGAAAGATAACTGATGGTTAAAAAGTCAACAGATTGGTCCCCAAGTGCAGTAGGAGAAATCCAGATAGAAGATGGAGAAATGAGAGAGAAAAATCTGCCAGTAAGACATGGCAGAGGTCAGCACAGTCACAGTCGACATGGGAAGAGCTGGGAAAGGCTATTGTTCCACAGTGATGGCTGATTATGATGATATTCCTACCAGCTGGATTCATGGAAATTCCGTCGTGTTGACAACTAAGATATGATCATTACCTTTGTATATTTCAATTAAAGTATATCATTTTGTAGAAGTAATTTATCATCTATAGAATGTTTCTATATCATCTATAATAAAATGCAAAGGCAAATGAAACTAATATATTTGTTGTTGTTGTTATCATTATCATCATAATTATTATTTTTGTTATTGTTATTATTGTTATTATTATCATTCTAACATCTACCATAAATCAATTTTCAGGTTTCAGACTTGCAAAGGAAGGGTGAAGAATGATTGGTAGGTGTAGTGATAGTTGAATACGTTTTGCTCCCATTCAAGCATAAGCACTCTCTTCCATTCCTACCTTGCTCGTCACATTGCAGGAGTCGGTAGAGTGGGAGAAGAGAAAGTATGGAAGATACAAACAGATTGGATATTTATTAGAATGTGTGACAGGTGTACATACAGACAAGCAGAATAATAGATTAATTGTGTTAGGAATGCTTTCTTTAATTTTTGATTATAGGCAATCACCTTTTCCTGATTTGCGATGCACAACATACAGATGGAGTACCAAAATTTGCTAAAAGCAAGGAATTGATGGAGTTGCAACAAAGTAATCTTGCAGAAATGTGACAAAGAATCACCAGTTTCACAATCTTTATGTAACATTTACATAACAAAGACAAGGGCAATAATTCAATGGAATTTTTGAATTCGTAAAAGAAAAAAAGGGCATATCTAAACAAGAAAGAAGCAATTTTATGACTGATCTTTGAAGTATAAAGCCAGGAGCTTTTCTTTTTTATAAGTTTGTTGCATGGCTGTGTATTTTTGTTGAAAGAGAGGACCTTGCTTATTTCAAGGGTAGTTCCTTCCTAGGTGTCAAACTGACCAATTTTTTCTTTCATGATATGAATTCAGCTGTGGCATTCCTATATAAAGGGAAAGAAATGTAAGAAGGAATCCACTCAAGCTAAACATTCCAATTCCTTCAAATCAACACAAACTTACTGGTAGCAAATATAAACTGAGGAGGAACGGAAATGAGGCGAGTGCTGTGCTCTCTCCAATGCTCTTTCTATCAGTAAATTTCTTCTCTCAATAAGTTTATTTATTAAAGAAATTTTGTAGATTTATGAGATCTTTGAAATGGATGAAAAGAATATATGACACCACAAAGGGTTGAGGTATATATATATATATATATATTTCCAAATTAACTATAATCCATTCCAATACATCACATTTAATATATATATATATATATATACATATATATATATATATATGTATGTATATTAAATGTGATGTATTGGAATGGATTATAGTTAATTTGGAAACATGAAAATTTCATTTGTCACAACAAGCCTTCTGATGGAGTCATTCCACGTACACTTACATACACATGTATACACACACATATACACGCACTCACACATATATATGAATGAATGAATGAATGCTTGACTTTGTGAATGAAGATTGTTTTGGGGGGTAATATCAGCTTCAGACAACAGGGCCTGGGCGCAGAATATCCCTCCAGTCAGAGCAATAGATTTTCAAGGTGAGGCAAGCTTATATGTATATATATATCATTAAGTGGACAATAAAGAAACTGCAAATATTTAAATCAAGTTTATTATACTAACATATTTCTCGACTATATATGTATATATATATTAGCTCACATGCATATGCTTTGAACTTACTTCCTTTACAGCATATATATATATATATTAACACCGAGTGCAAAAAGTATCTGATACCTTTGAAAAAGTTCATCTTAACATCCTTACACACCTTCAAAATTGACAGAATTTGGATCGAAGATCAAAAAATCAAAAAATATTGTGATAATATTGAATATTGAAAAGGTATGTCATTAATTCAGAAATCTATGGTCTGAATTCTGTCAATTTCGAAGATGGTGTATAAGGATGTTGAAATGAACTTCTTGAAATGTATCAGATACTTTTAAAACTCTCAGTATAGTTATTAATTTCACTTTATGCAAGTAGCTACAAAAATAGAAATTAAACATTAAAAATATTCTAAATTAGCAAAACTTTCCTCATGTTTCCCAAACTTCTTATCAAAGACGAAGCTGCCAAATAATTTCAAAGAGACGGCTCCGTCACAAATGATATTTGAAATAATTCATTGAGCCGCTAGCATTTCTTTTCAGTGTGTGTGTGTGCTTTGTGTGTATGTGTGTGTGTGTGCTTTTGTGTGTGTGTGTGCTTGTGTAGGGGTCAGGTAGGGAGGTTGTGCTCAACTGGTATTAATGAATCTTGGCTGTTTGAAGTTGAGCTTATTAAAATCTTAAGTTGTTGTTTCTTTTCATTCCTTGCACTTGATTTTAGAACATTACAAGGAGAACAAATTAAAATACCAGAGATTTTGTTCATTTAATCAAAGTTTGCCTCTAAATCAACATTTCAGTATTCAGTAAGAGAAAAATGTGTGGAAGACATGTTGAATATTTGCTTTTTTTTTTTTTTCATGGAGGTGGATGGCGTGGGAGGGAGAAATGATTAGGACCTGGAACTTGTTGTGCACCTGCAAAAAATTTTTAAATAATTTCAGCCTTGAAGTTACTGATGTTAATGCAGAGAGAACGCTTGTACAATTTAATGAAGGCTTGTCCATGCATATGCACACATATTTTATCAAGGTATATAATACTAAAAGTCTGATTCTGTCTGGTGGATTGTGATCAGAGGCAATGAGTTGAAGTACTCCTTGGACTTTACATTCTTTGTTCTATTCTAAATTCCTGACAGTAAAGCTCCATTTTGACTACATAGAAGTTGCATTAAAATAAAAACAATCAGACGATCTTCATAAGATGCTTCACTATCGTGACCCGGTTGACATGTTCTTCTTCTTTCAATGAAAGGGAAGGGTAGGGAATGGTCAAGAACTGTAATTTGTTGCACATCTGCAAAATGATTTTGGCTGTAAAAATGCCGGTGTTTATCAGAAGAGATTGCTCGTACAAGTTAATGAAGGACGTACACACATAGCCAGATTAACTATGCCGCAAAAGTAGCATTTGCTACGGGATTCGCGCTAAATGCTTGCAAGCTATCAATTCTGATTCAGTGATTCGACATTTGATTTATCACTATTGTACTGTGCTGCCTTCAACTTTAATGTATGACCTGGTGTTTAAGATTAGCAATTCTAGCCAATTATCATCTATAATTGAAGATTTATTAGAATACAGTAATTGAATAAGGGGATTGTGTTGTCTATGCGATACATGTATGACATAAATATGAAGGTATTTGAAATTGAAGTCATAGCCACTTCAGAAAGATCAGAATAAACACAAAGTAATACTATTACTGGAATGTCAGACATATTAGTTTGTTTCGATATTTATGTTTATTTCCTCAATTTGAGGCTCCTTTATAACATATGCTACAGGCCCTGGACTAGCTTAATCTGGTCCTGTGTGCAAATATATTTTGTATATAAACTAGTGTACATAAGATATCAAGTTCTTATTATAACAACAATAAAAATCAAATGAATTAGACAATTACATTTCAGAAGTCAATGAACAAAATTTTCACATCTATATTTATCAACCCTTTTTCTTTTCCTTTGGTGCATTACAGAAAAAAAATTAAGTATACAAATAGTAGATAAATATTTGTCTGTGAGATTTATGCGTATGTATAAGATGTATACTTTGTTTCATAAAGATTAGAGTATAGCGAGCAGAATTACTACCCTTTGATTATCATCATTGTTCTTGCTGTCATTAATGTTTGTACATATAAAGTTTGAATAAAGGTTATGAGCTGAATAGATATGTTTCTGACTTCTCTGTCATAGGGAAAAACCCACCAAGTTAAATAGGTACAAGCCTGAAGTGATTGATGCTTGGAAAACCCACCCCAAGTAAACATACTTCTCCAGCTATACAACTTAATGAACGCTTGCTTACTTATATGTATACACACATGCATATATGCACATACATTTTATATATAACTGTGTGACATTTATATGGACACAAAAAGTGTGCAATTTAATGAAGGTTTCTTTGTGCATATGCACATATATATATATATATATATATATATATATATATATATATATATATATATATATATATATATATATATGCACTCCTACATTTCATTTATGGATACCCATACATACATAACATTTATGTTCTCATAAAAGATGAATACATAAAACTCAATGAAGACTTCTTTGTGCATGTAAACACAAATCTTATATGTAAATAAATATATGATATTCATATATATTGAAAATATTCATTCAACTGCATGTATAAACACAACCTAATAAAGGCTGGTCTGTGCATATTTATGTATACATTTTATATAGAAATGTGTGTGTAACATATATGTGTATATTTTCAGATATACAAATTAATGAAGGCCTTCTTGCCCAAATGTTCATTGATCTATACATACTTATATAGTAAATATCTATATATAATAATAATTAAATTTCAATGATTGAAAGAAATTATTAATATGCCTTTTATACATTTCTTCCCATTCATCGAGGCTTATGTGAAAAAGCTTCGGTGAACTTTGATGTTTTTGTCTATAAATATAACATTCAGAGTACATTTCTGATTCATTAATTTTGAGCTTTTATGCACACACACAAATATTTATATCTATACATATATATATATATATATATATATATATATATATATATATACATGTATATATATTATTACATAAGCACACGCACTCTGACATACACACAGGTAAAGTTAGTTATATTTGCGTGCAGTGGTAGCTGATGCGCATATATATATATATGTATATATATACATGCATACTTGTATATCATATGTAAGTTTATATTCATATATAAAATTATATTTATATATATATTTGTGTGAATATGCTTTGTATACACATACATATAAGAACGTTCTCACAAATGTATGCAAATTTCTTCCTCTCTCTCTCTATATATATATATATCTATATATACCTATATATAAATCAAGAATAATTGGCAGAGGTTCTAGTTTCTAACATTCTCATAACCTTTTGTATAATTTGACTCACAGATATGAAATATATACATAGATATATTATGAAAAAGAAACTGTGGCACACGCACATGAAGTGAAGATACAATAAGTTCTCAGCTAATGAATCAGGAAAAAGCATGTCTCATCGTAGATCTTAGAAAACAGAAGCTCTTAAAAAAGAACTTTTTTTTTCTGAAAATAGTATTTAATTAGACTTTAGGCAAGAAAAATCTGAATTGCCGATGGGACATGGCCTAGTGGATAATAGCGTTCGTAATGCTCTATTTGGTTTCCAGAATGTCATGAGTTCAATCCTTGTGTCAAGTGGGTCAGAAATATTCACCAGCTAAGTGGAGACACAGATTGGCATCAGTTGACAAGTTCTAAAATTCCCAAGGAGGGACACTGGATGTAATAGGTATTGGAATGGAAATATACCCCAGTGGATAAAATAAAGAATTCTACTTGACATTCTCCTCAAATATTACCAAACGTGTTAAAGAGTGAAGCAACTAAAATGCTGTAATAAAATTCAACAAAGATCTGGATGAATGTATAATGGTGTTAGTTGAAAACCTGTTTGTAGCTTAAGATTTTCAGATGATTTCTTTGGAGGGCTTCCTATTTCAAACAGATAGAATCTATAACATTATTCTTCCGAATATGAAAAGACATCATTTCACTTTTGACTCGTTAATAGAGAGTGGAAAGTCTCCTGATCATGTTTAACCCCTTGGAGGGGAGGAGAAAACCTCCCTTCTTTTTCATTCTTTAAAAAAGAGAAGAGTCCGTCTGCTTTCTTGATACTACAAAAGAGTAAAAAATTTAGCGTCACTTCAAACCCCTTCACAGGATGGAAAAAAATCTCCCTTCACTTTTGGCCCCCAAAAAGGGTGAAGGGAGAGCTCCTTCACTTCAGACCCATTAAAGAATTATATATAAACATATATGATAATAAGATATGTATATGAATAGAATGTAAAGTTATACCTTGGCATAATAGTTACATTGTAAAACCTTTTAAAAGATTTTCTTAGTATCTCTTATTTCAAAACGTTCCTTTCCATCTATTGAGTAAGCAGGCTATATTCCAGACAAACATTCAGATACTTCTCACTTATATATAAGAGATGGTATTTAATTAAATTCCTCAAGAATATTCTGAAACATGAATGTCTGTATGCTTTTCAAAGTTGGTTAATTTGATGAAACATTATTTTCTCCTTGTATCATAAAACTGCTGTAGGACAAAGAAGGAACATTGTATGTACGTGTGTTGACTGGCAAAAGTAATACATAAGGTTATGATTTAATATCCTTCTTCTTCCTTCTCTCTCTGTCTCATACACACACACACGCATATGATACTGATGATGATCATCAGCCATTATAAGCCCATTGGACAAAGGCAATCCTCATCTCCTTCTGTGACGACTTGTACTGATTTATGCCATGTCTTGGCTAACCTCTCCATCTTGTGTCTGGTCTTCTCCTACGGCCTCTACTGTCCCATGGGCACCAATTGCTTAATCTTTTGCTCTCTCTGTAGTTATATCTCTTTACTAAGTGTCCATTTTGTTCCTTTAATATTTATATAATATCCTTGAAGCATCAGAAGAATTTCAAAACACACACACATACCCTCACACATATGTATCACACACACACACACACATATATATATATATATATATATATATATATATATATATATATATATCAGATACATTTGGCTCTGAGCATATTTGCCATATCAAAAGCTAAAACATTTTTCATGTGTCCTTTTATATGTTTTTTCAATGCTAATTAACCATAAATTGGATATCTTCAAGATCATTTTTATCATTATCCTCAGAGCAGCCTAGTAAGAGCAGTTGGTACAGTTAACCAGGTTTCCCCAAGGCAAAAAGGACATGAGTTCGAATCTCACTGAAATCTTATCTGATCAGCAGTGTTTACTCACTACCATAGATTGACAATCTGGGTTAATTCCGATAAAAATCAAAAGACAAAGGAAATACCAGTCAAAAGTTAATAAAGACTGAATAACGATGCTGGGAATGTACCAATAAAAATTTTGGTCAAAAATACTGGAAACTATCTATCTACCAGTTTATAATGTTGAATGTTTATATGTATCAATCTATCACAGTTTATTCATATCGATATATCTATCTGTCTAAATCATCCTATATCTATCTTCTCCTGTTCATATTTTCTATCTACCAACCTACTTATCCACTCACTTACCTATCCTCATCTGTTCATATATATGAGAACATATCCTATTCTCAATATTACTCCTTATATAAAATTCATGGGGCCATCAAACTTTGAGAGCTTATTAATTGAGCCCCTGAGGATGTTCCAAACAATTAAGATTTTTTTCAAAATAATTGATTTTTCACTGAATTCATGACGCCGTGCATGGACCTGAGGCAGAAGCCTAATTAGAAACAGTATGCAGTTTTGTGCATGCTGTTGGACAAATGCTCTCATACACAATAAATGAAAGTGCAGTTGAACCTTTCTGACTGAACAAATACATTGAAACTTATTGAAGAAGAAGGTAGCCATTATGGCCAGTTACATTACACGAAACATTTATAAAAAAAACAAAGCCATTTAAATTTTAGCTTAAAGGATTTGCATTTTTATAATGAGATAAAAGATCCTTTACCTCATCAATTAATAAGTTTTGTCCTCTTTGCTATAATACTAAAACCGATTTATCAGTGGCAGGATTTCTCTATTGGTATATTTTAATGTACTCGAAGACTTAGAAATGTTTGAAGTAATGTAAAAAGAATAGACAGTTTGCTGAATTAGAAATATTCACAACTGATGAACTGTAAAGAAAAAAGTGTATGGTTTGCTAAAATCTCATCTCCTCTTGCTCACCTCATACAAGGTCTGCTCGGAAAGTGTAAAACTATTTTGAAGGTCTAGTGGCTTTTGTCTTTGCAAACAAAGATTTGGGAGGGTTTACCACACCAGTCAGGCCAATGTGGGAGATACAGGCCTTTTCAAAGCAGTTGCAGGGGAAGGTCTGGCTACCAGAGGGAGCACTTGTCATGTAGTACTGCTTTTTTTTCTTTTGCTTTTGCTCTATATTTAGTTTGGTATGAGAGGTTGCTTAGTAGATCTTGCATCATCAAGTATTCCTATTGGCTATCTTTTTTATTTAGTTGTACATGTTGATGCTACCGGAGATGTGGGTCCTTTCCTGTGAGTTTAGTCATCTTACTGCTCCTTTACTAACCATGGACTAATTCTTCAAAAAGGAGAATCTTTGGCTGTTGATGGTCCTCCGTCCTCGCCACATGGATCACCCACAAAAGTTGGGTCTTTTGCCGCATGGCTTCGATACTTGTGGCCCTGACTTTGGGAGGATCTCTTTGAGATGAAGTTGCATCAGTAATCAGAGGATGCTGTGATAACAATAATAAGGAAAGCGCTTAAGAAGGCATAAACGTTGCTGATATATGACCCAGGCACCAATTATCTGTTGGAGAGCAGCTCCTGTGTGAGCAACCAGACTGGTGTTATCAGAAATTGCTACGACATCTTACTTGTAATTTTGAAATAATTGTCAGATTAAAGGAAAATTACTTATTTTTAGAGTCGATTTCTTATTTCAATTTTATGATCAATCTAGCAAAGTCCATTTTGTGTGGCATGAAGTTATCATTTCATAATTATTTTTGGACAAAGAGTACAACCCAAGTGGCAAAAAGTGAAGCTTAAAAACACATCTATATTTTTAGAAGCAGAGGTTATTTTGATAAATAAATATAGATAATGATAAATGATTTCAATGCTTCATTTTTTTTGTACATTTGATTTTCTTGATATTTCAATGTTCCAAGGATCATTACATGAAAGAAAAATTACTTATTTTTAGTATTGATTCATTATTATGAGATTAAAGTCTATCCACATAGCATAAAGTTATTATTTTAAAATCATTTTTAAACTAAGAGTAAAACTTGGAAAAGATATATCTATATTTTTCAAAGCAGAAACAATTTTCATAAATAATTTTAATGCTTTGTTTTTGTCGTCCAGCATAGTCAAATCCATATGGCATAAAGTTGTTATCTCATAATCATTTTTGAACAAATTGTAAAATTTAACAAAAAAATAGTATCTGTGGTTTATTGAAAGAGAGACAATTATAAATAAAGATTTCACCATTTTGTTCTTTTTTCGCAGAAACAAAAGCCTTTAGATGGATTATCTATTTTGTAAAAAATATCACTTTTCGTTCAAAATCATCAGCTTTAAGAATCATTTACAATATATCAAAATAACTTGATGAATAATATTATGGTTTCAGCAGAAATCTGTTCTATAAAGAGTCTGGCGGAGGGAAAAAAACATAGTAAAAAAGAGATAACTGCGATAGATATCAGAAGCTTTTTACATAAATTTTAGAATTTTTAGAATAAAATTTCATCTTGCATCCTATATTTGTCTTTCTCTGTTAATGTTTTTGTGATTTGGGGTGATTATTCCAAAACATACTGCAGCTACACTGCTGTAACAAGTGTACAAGGTGCACATCTTCTTAAAGCAATGTATTCTTATTATAGCTAAGTCATATCATTGCATTTACTAAAGGAATTCTTAAAAAAAAGGGGCAGTGCCGCGTATTTCTGCAAGAGTACATATTAATAATATAGCTCTATTTACTTAGTTATATATTGAGCACAGTAATTAAAAATCATCAACAATGCTTAAAATCTGTTCTCTATTTCTTTCTTCTTGTATTCTTGTGAATTGAAAAATATATATCATATATATATATATACATATATATATATGCTCCATCCCTGATATCGAACATTCGCCACTCATTCACTCATAGATAACTCAATCTTCAGAAATAATGATAACATTTATATACATGTATACACACAAGATCTGGCTGAAAAGCAATTCATTTAAAATATTTTGAGAACTGGTTGCGTAGTTGTCAAACCAATCAAAGGGAACATTACTGTGCATACCTGAAATGAGTCTCCCCTTGGGTTACTCAGTCAGTGATGAGATGCCACGTAATGTGTTATCATCATAAGTCATTCATTCTCTATGTCTTGTGCAAAATATTTTAGCCAAACTGCATCACCCAGGATTATCAGGTACCCCATACTGCCTATTATGGTTCAGATATAGCTCCAACTTCTGGCTTTTCCAAAATCTTTTCCATACCGTGAACAAGATTAAGGAGAATGCGATAAGGCAGTTAATGTTGATCCTGAAAGAAGACTTTGCATACTGTTTTGGCAAGTGGAGGAGATGTAGGGAGAAGTGAGTGCGGTCCCAAAGGGAGTACTTTGAAGAGGAATAAGGCTATATTGCCGGAAGATAAGTTATTTTTTATTATTACTAAATGGCTAGATAATTTTCAGATAGGCTTTTTCCAAACTAGCTTCATGTTGAAACAAGACTGTTTTGTTTTTTTTAATTAGTAAAGGTAATTCATTTAAAAGATTAATTCTGTTTGTAGTTAGTTATATGGAAAGTTATAGAATAAGTTGAAAAACAATTAAAACTTCTAAAATCAGTTCTTAATAAATCTTTCTACAATGCTTGACTGAACACACTTTTTTTAATTGACTTGCTATAATGTTAGTAATTTTTCTGTCATTTGTAATTGTAGTCATGAAGATTCACAAAAAAAAAGAAAGATTGTTGAAGATTACCCAACAAAACATTTAAAAAAAAAGGAAGAAATGAGACTCCCTCCCACCTCAACACCCCGAATTTTATGGATTTTTCCGTTCAGAATTTACTGTATGTTCCAATTTCTCATTTTATTTTAGTTGCAATAAAGATGGTGAATATTCGGCTGTGAGGTATCAATTAAAATGAAGACCATTTTGACTGACTGGAAGCAAAAAAAACAATTGTATAAAAAATTGACAGATTTTAAATTGGTGGAGTTGATTTACTACAGTGAAATTAAAATAAGGATTATGGAAGAAAATTTAAAATAATTGAATTAACTGAATTGGTCATGTTAAAAAAAAGGAAAAAGATTTGAATCATTTTCAGGTTTCAATTTCTAGAAGATTGAAAATTGATTGCTTCAGACTATATGTCAGCAAGTATACACCCACGAACTCACAAATTAATACAAACTTATAAAACACATTATCAGATCTTGGTACCGGGTGGGTCATCTATATCAGACAAATGTATAAGAGTAATAAAATGTTAGTAAGAGAGATAACTAATCCATATGATTAGTTACTGGAAAGCGCACAAAATGGGGATTAGATGGCTCAATTTTTATTCTCTATTTCTCGAAAATTACATCCGCTGAATGAACCTTGTTTGGATTTTTGCATTCATAACGTTGGATCAGCATATTGTTCCTTACTGAAAGCAATGTATTTTGATGTAGAGAGTGGATGACTGTAGGGATGCTTATCTTCAATTCATTGATAGATGTTTGTTGTCTCTTGTAAACTTATAAAAAAAAAAATTCATTAGTTATGCTAGATGTTAGATGTAAATTCCTCACCCTGTACATTACTAATGACAAATACTGAAATATATTTTCTCCAGAGCATATGAGATCTGCCCCAAAATATATTTAATATTAATGAAAAACTGGCCATCACAGTAAATAATTGAACGATTGTTGCATAAGAATTTGAGATCTTGTTAAAGAATTCCATCAAAGAATGAATATGGTCAGAATAAATTCTATTTAGGACATCACTGGTATTTTCCATTTTCTCCCCAAAAGACCAAAAAAGCATTTTTTCAAAAATAAAAAATAAAAAAAAAAAAAAAATTTATAAAGAGTTTGGTGGAGTACTGATGCCAATTTTCAAGTCTGTAGATAAAACAGTATGGCCAGGAGTACTGGAACGCATAAACAGACACACACACACACATATGAAAAAAGGATAGATCTCCCTGCCATCTTTGATGGCTATGGTTGTTCAATAGCCTACGTAGAGCACGGGTAAGTTAGTCCTCTCGGAAAAAAAATCCCTTGAAACTTCAAACACTTATCCAAGCATCCCTCCCATTTTTCAAAACAGTCTACAAAGTCCTCTTTCAAGATTGCCATCAATTACTTTTTGCATTCTTAATTTTCCCATCGTTCGAAATCTCCTTGCTTTCAATGGCAAAAAGACAGAAGTTGCAGGGAGCTAACTCTGGACTTTGTAGGGGTTGATAGATCTTGACAATGCATTGTTTAACCAAATATCCCTGAACAAGATGTGAAGAATGTGTGGGCTCTGTCATTGTGGAAGTATGGTATGGTCCCTCCTGATGAGTTGCTGATTTACATTAAGGCCATCTTGAAATTCTTGAAATATTCAAAATGGCTGTACTTTGTCCAGAGAGACCTTGTATAAATGAAATTTAGTGAATATTCATGAAGCAAAGCTTGGTTTGGTACAAAGCCTCCTCGGTTGACACTTGGTAAGGATCAAAATCACCACATTAGCAATGATCTTGACTTCCTATTCAACACTGTACGGTAGCTGTCATTTTAATGGATATTAAGATACAAATATACAGTGGTCAACCTCTGTCCACTACTTTCTACTGTTTTAGTTACCCATGATCAACCTCAGTGAAAGAAAATTCCTCATGCAACATGCATAAGAGAGAATCATACTAAACATCACATGGAGAGATCCGAAGACAGCACAATATATAAGGGAGAGAAAACGGAAATTCAGAGATATTATAGAAGCCATAACAAAACTCAAATGGCAATGGGCTGGTCATGTTGCAGGAATGATGAACAACCGCTGAACATCATGATCCATAAAGTGGATCCCCAGAAATCATATGCGAAATCATGGCATGCAGAATATAGGATGGTCTGACAAGCTAGATAAGTTCAGAAAGTGCTGACTCTACAAAACCCATGATAGAAAGGTCTAGCAAATCTTTGGTAAGGTCTGTGTCCAATTGCAGATGCTAAAAGGCTGCTGCTGATAATGATGAGAAAGTTTTGATAAATAATAGTCCTAAAGTGCAAACGTAAATATGCTGGCAACCCGGATATGTGGAAAGGAAGTTATAAAGTCGTTCCTTCAAGTGAAAAGCTGAAAGTTTTTGACTTGTTAGGAAAGAAAAAAAAAGCACATTGAGTTTGTTAAGATCTACAGTAAGAACCAATCTTATATCCCTGACAAATTTAATACAGTATATTGTTATGATTGTTCTATCTTATTATTAGTTATTGTTATTGATCTTTTGTTGGGCCTGATTCATACATTCAACTTTATCATAGGTATGTATGTATGTAGAGGAAAATAGTACAAATAGGATTTTGGTACTATACACGGTTTCAGGCATGCACTGAGGTTCTTAGTACAGCCTCACAAATAAGGAGACAGTTATTATATAAATCCTATAATAAGAGCTGTGCCTATCACACTGTATCATTAGCATCCATCACTGAGCTTGGTGTACACATGATAACCATTAGCGAAAAGAGAGAAAGGTTCATGGACTAGTATATATATGTATATATATATATATATATATATCTTTCCTTCTTGAGTTTCATTTTTTCTTTCCCCTAGGTTCTTCTCTCTTAACCCATCCCCTTTCTTCACCTTTTTTTTTAGTATCTTTCTCTCTCTATTCCTCTCTCTCTCTTCCAATCCTGCTCTATCACAGACACAGACACGCACATGACCACCAACGTGCATATAGCTAGACACATGTACACACAGTGATCTTTTTGGCTTATATTCATTACACTTTCTTTTTTTTTTTACATAAGATATATTTCCTCTCTCATACATGCACAGTTATTTGAGTCATTAATGTTAATATTTATTGCTACTCGTAATTATCATAAATGATTGGATTGGATGGTGATAGAGACAATGTGGAAACCAGATTTAATTCAAAATGAGTTTTATTCTTATTTTTGTGACAGGTCTCGTTTTACAGAGCAAGCTTCCTTGGACAAAGAAAATGAAATAAAAGCACGAGAAACCTGATGAAGAAGAAAGAGAAAAAGGGATTGGATTTTAACTTTGTGAGAAGATGGCTGTGCTTTGGTATATGTCAAAATTCAACCTCCATTTCTCTCTCTTGTTAACCCGCGTATTTTTATATTTTCTCTTGATTTTTTTGTCCGAGGAAACCAGCTCTGTCAAGTGAAACATATCACAAAAATAAGAATAAAACTTATTATAAATTCAACTTAGCTTCGACTTTATCTCTATTATCGGAAGAAATTATGTACTTATACATGAGAAGAAGGTTTTTATGTATAAATGTAAATAATTACAAAGGAAATGATTATAAACGAAGATAGAACTCATCTGAATCTGTCTTCCTTAATGACTATATTTCTCTTTAATTTTCATTTGAAATCTGAAAAGAGTTTATCTTTAACAAAACCAATAAAACTAGAAAGCGTGAGTTATGTTATTAGGGTACCCGCTATACCTGATTGATCCCTTTCTCTCAGAACATGTTTATCATTTTTGAAGCAAACACTGGAATTCACTTCAATTTAAAGAAAATATCAAAGTCATTTTGAAACATCCATTAAATAAATGACAAAAATTCTTTAAGTGCTCTTGCAAAAATGTCTTGAAGGGAATCACTGAAGCCCAAATGAGTTGCATGGAATGGTGTTAAGCTTCTAATGGGATTGACTTTAAAAACAAGAACATGGCAATTGAAGAACTCCCACTCAAAGACTTTTCAAAACACAAGTTTCGTCATAGTGACTCACGTACAGATGGGTACATTACATAGACAAAAAGATTCTCAAAAAAAAATGCGTCCTTTCTAAAAGTATTTTAGATACTGTTGAACAGAATATTAAATTCTATATTCAAGATTTCAAAATGTTTCTTGCGCTCCTTAATCTTAAGACTAAAAAAGTGAATTTAAAGAAGTAAAAATAGGCAAAGTCATCATTTAAAAAAATTAGAATATTGAATTACTGTAGCTCAGCAAGTGTCCTGCTTGATCAAACAACTAAGTGGTCTACAGATTCTTCTCTCTTTGTTTATCAATGAATGTATGTCTTTTGTGCTATTGGTCACATTTTCAGGGCTACAACCAAGAAAATTTGCATGAATATACCACTAGGCACCATCCAAAATCAAAAAAGTACTTTTTGATGTCTCTATGGTCATTTTGGGACCAACAATCCTCAAATCTTGTGCTGGTATTTTTTAGATAATTGTAGACAAAAAAATCTATTTTTTATGAATAATTTTTGATAAAAGATATATTTTCTTCAACATGTTTTTTTAGATGATTACTTCTGTCACATGAGCAGACTACAGTGATCCATTATTGAAAGGTATGGATATTTTATTCTCTTTCAAAGTTAAGCCCCCACCCTTTGATTAACAGCAACAACTTTTTTTATTCAAACAATTCAATCATTTATAGATCTATGAGCAGTAAGGAAACTTGTGACAGCTAAGTTGATGTGTTTTTGAGAAGTTTAGTGAGATTAGTTTGTTTTAACATTTTCTATGGAGAAAGTTCTCAAATGGGGATATAACGAGAATTATGCACACCATAAGAAGGTAAGTAGTTTGGTACAAACAAGTTTACAATACATAGGTACTCTTTCCAGCAAATCTGGCTTAAAAGGATTAAGTGGAAATGCCAGAATCTCTCAAGGCATTAATTTTAAAATCTTAAACAGTTGACTGCAAAATATTTCCAACAATAAAGGCCTTGGTAAGAATTGTCAGGCTGAAGCCTTTGTAAAGGTAAGAAGATCTGCTTTCTAAACCAATAAATAGGGATTGGCATAGTGGTTACTGGCATGGAAAACCAAATTGGTGAACTGGAATCAAGATTTAGTCGGGGCTGCTTACTTTCACTTCAACCAGATGCCCTTGCATATGGCATGAATCTACTCTTCCAGTTATGGGTAAATAGCAGCTGGACAGTGGAGCTCTTTAACTCTGTAAGGTAGTCCATCTTTAGTGTGGGGCTAGCAACTCCATCCTGTAAAAAGCTAGTTGCCCTTGAAACTTCAAAGTGGACTCCTGCTCCGCAAGGAATCTACAAGAACAGACGCTAAACCAATATATTCACATTGAAAGACATGTCTTGAAAACCTCAATCTAAGCCAGAATTTACGTTATTAGTTTGTCTTTGAATAGAGATGCCACTGGCCAAGTGTTTTAATGGGATTGGTAAGTCAAGTTCAAATTCCAACTGAAACAATTTGTCTTCACTTTCCACAAACGCCCTTGGGAAAGGCATAAATCTATCTCTCCCACCCAAGCTATGGGTAAGTAGTTAATTAAGTCCGCAAAGTTGCTTTGGGTGCTTGTCTCCTCTAAGTCTATCTTCTCATAATGCAAAACTCAAAGAACTTCGAAGTTTAGCAGGAGACTGAGGAGCTGGGAAAAAAACTGGGGATTTGTGTTGCCCAAACAGGGACGGCTCGGCCATATCCAGCGTAAAGGTGATATATGATTTTGATTGTTAGTCCTTGAGAAATAATAGGCAAAGAAATCAATCTGAAAAGTGGAGAGCTCTATGGAATTAGAAAATTTTTTTGAATTGATCCATCGGCTGAGTTTAATATAAAAATAAGAAATTTTAGCTTGCAGGTGATCATTCTGACAAATAATCATTATCTTTTACTAAAGGGAGATAAGAAGGAATAGACAGAGTTAAATACAAACAGTGAGTAAGAAAATGAAAAGAGTGAGAGTGAATTAAATATCAAGTCTTACATTTTTCATATCATTTCAATCTCTGAAGACATTCTATTTGAAAGCCTCATGCTAGCTTCAAGAATAAAAGCCAATTGATTTTGATATTCAATGTCCATGAAATGCCAGATAGTGTCTTACATCTGTGGTACATTTAAATAACCAAAGATAACTTCTTTGAAAGGAACTTCTCCCCTCTTTTAATCTGAAGTCAATTGATTCAGGAATTTCTCATTTCTAACCTTCTCCTTCTGCTAAGTATTCATTTCCTGCCCTTTACAGAGAATTGATCTTTTTCTCTCTTGTAATTTTTTTTTCTTATTGAATCTTTCAGCTTGGAGGGGAATGGAGGCTTGCATCACGATTCCTGTTGGACAATTTTGGATAATATCAAAGAGAATCAAAGAAAGAGCCAACATTTTCTTGGCAGTGTACTAAATATGGAATTCCAAGACTATTGGCAAAAAGTTCACCAACCTTTTGTAATTATTCAGAGATTATATATATATATATATATATATATATATGTAGGTATCTGCAGTGTCAGATTAACTATGCAGCAAAAGTAACATATGCTATTGGCCTTAAGCTAAATGCTTGCAAGCCATCAATTCCGATTCAGTGATTCTGCACTTGATTTATTACTTTAGTATTATGCTGTCCTCAATTTTTATGAAGAACTGGGTGTTTAAGATTTGTGAATTAGCCAATTATTACCTTCGATGGAAAGTATTCTTTTGATATAGTAATCAATCAGAGCATGGTACCCATGTGATACATATAATGCAGAGGTATTTGAAACTAAAATCTAGCTGCTGCATGAAATTAAGAACAAAGATGATGCAATATTATAGTAGAAATTGAATTAATTGCAAGTAAAAATGCCCTTTCTCAATCTGGCTGTGGTTGTCAGCATGTACATTTTTAAAATTGGCAAAATAGTCTGATATAACCTCCACATTTCTTAAAGTACAGAATATGTTTTTCTATTGTAATCCAGATATGAAATATAAAGCAGCAATTATTAAAAAAAAATCTTCCTCTTGTTATCCAGGAGCCGTAGGGAAGTGGAGTCAGCTTTTGTATTACTCCATCTGTCCATTCTTGCACCCCTTTATTTTCCATGAGCAATTAGTTATAATCTGCTTCAGGCTTGCTAGGTCCATTGAAGCTTCACTAGAGCCTCATAAGAGTACATTTTAGGAATATGTTCCCTACTATATCCATTGCCTGCCTTTCATGATGCTGGATGATGGATTAGACATTGCCAGTTTGAATTCAGCGTTGTGTGTCTCTCAAACTGGTTGCCAACTAAAGCTGAGGAACTGCTATTTACCTGTATATATAGAGAGGAGAGATAGATTGATGTTTTTCCAAAAGGCATTGATGTGAAGTGAATGTCAACTGCATCAGCAGGAGTTTGAACAACAAACTCCCTTCATTTTTAACTGTCACTTGTGAGATCACAGATTTAGAGGCCACAAGTGCAATTTGTAAAAAGAAAGCTGTTTAAACGATATCAGAAGATTTTCTTTCAAGTGTCAAGTCACTGATCAGTGGAACAATCTTCCAGAGGTAATAGTAGAAGCACTGAGCCTAAATGCATTTGAGAACTGCCAGGACAAACTGTGGGAGCGAAAAGGAATTATTCATGACCCTGATGTAGATCTCTATGCAATAACATCTGCTCGCCGAACAAGATAAGAAACCTGGTATAAGAGTCCATCTCTTAGGCCTTATCCCAGAATACTATCATATTATTATATCATATTATGCTAAGATAATCCAATCAGTAGGGCTAGCATAGAAATCAACACCACATTGGAGCCTCTACCCAGAAAAGAAGACATTAGGTTTAAGGCTCTGATATTCCACTAAATGTTCTACAGGACATACAGTGTTATAGCTAGAGATAACTAAGATTTTGTCAGATTTGATAAAAAGGAAATTTGTAATAAATACACGTGCACTGTCACTTGACTCGTGAAAAACTACCTCAAGGGCTGAATCATTATTTACGTGATTCGTGTCGGCACAAAAATATCCTCGTCATTCTATAATGTCAGTAGAAATGTTGTAAGTGAACAATAATCTATAAAGTTTTGGGGGCCCACCTCCATTGGAGACCCCAGTAACATCTTCTAATACCTGCTTCCTTATTTACTCTTTTGATGACATGGTCTTGAGGATGGAAGCTACAGTTGTATTTGATTTGGTTTTCTGAAAGTTTTGATTCCAATCTCTGGGTCAGGGAGGGCAACAATATTCACTGGTTCAGTGGAGGGTCAGTTTACTTTTACTTATGCCATGATGTAGGAATAAAATCAACCATGAGAGAGAGAGAGAGAGAGATCCCCTTTATAGAGAAATAAGGTCAAGCTAAAAAAGTTCTGTTTGATATTAGTGGGATCTATGTTTTATTTTATCTACTTGTCCGATGGTAAACAATGACCACTTAGCAAAGTATAATATTAACACTCACAGAGCAAATGTTTTTTTTCCTGACAAATGGAAGCCAAGAATAGGATAATATAGATTCTCTAGAAACTAAATAGTATTACTGTAAAGCAGGGATAAGTCATTGGCAGTGAATGGGGGGGACACAAATTCCACAAAGAGTTGATAGTATTGCTTGAAAGCAAGTATTATGCCCAAAAGCATGCAGAAGATGAAATATAGACAAGGTGCAAAATTGAAGAAGAGGGATGTAACATATTCCCAAAATTCCCACATGGCAGTTCAATGGCAGACTTGACAAAATTTCCATTTTTGTTGTGATTGCTGATTGTTTTATAACTGAGTCAGGGGTTTTATCTTGCAATGGTTTTCTCGCAATGGATAACTTGTGATGGATTACAAGACAATGTACAAGTGCTATGGATAACAATTACTCTTCACCACTTTCTGCTGTGAATGAGTTAATATTGTTTGGTGCGTACAGCGGCGAGAAAATTTTGAACAGGAATCAGGAAATTGATCTCCCACTAAGTGTATTGTTGTCTTCAAGTTCAGAGACCCACTAGTATTGTATCACACCATGGGGGACCTTGTCACTTTGGATTTATCATAAAGTTGCTGATTAGTCACGGCAAGTGCAAATCAAATTTCATGCATGAGAAAACTGCAGTAGGACAGTTGATGGTTTTTTTGTGCTTTTAAAGAATCTGTTTCGAAGAAAAGTAAGCAGCAAGTTTCTGATTTTACAGACATATGAGACCTAAGAGAGAGAGAGAGAAAAAGGGAGAAAAAGAAGGATGAATAGAGACAGGGAATCAAAGAGATGAGAAAAAGAAAAAAAGAAGGAGAAAGAGAGTGAGGGAGAGAAAAGTGAGAGAGAGAGAAAAGAGAGAGATGAATTGAGATACAGGTCAAATTTCTCAAACTCAGCAATCCAAAACTCGGTAATTTCCCAAACCCAGCGGCTATTAGTCGATTTCTGATACTCCTGATACTCAGCAGCAAGCCATGTTTGTGTTGGTTTAGGTCACAGACCTGCCACTGCGTTTTAATGGCGCAAACAAATTTTGTTTTGGAATCATGAGTGTTGTGCATGTTGCACTTTGTGGACATCAAGTCTATTTTAATTTTGTTATATTTTTTCTATACTTTCAAATGTTAGCGAATTCCAAAAGTTGGCTTTGTGCTGTTACTGACCTGGTTGAGTTTTGGAAATTCAACCAGTTCATTATGACTCTTAACCATTTAAGACATATATTTGATGTTGTAGTGCCCCTATACTTTTGGTTAGGAATCAAATACAAAATCCTTCTTTTAGCTAGATATCAAAAATGTTACTACCTCCAACGACCCCCTATAAAACCCCTGGACACAGATGGTCCAATGCTCACTAGTGCCAGCATCCCAGCCTGGTTACTCTTGTGGCCCTGGTACTTGTTGCCAGCCACTCTTTTTCTCTCTTTATTTCTCCCAAAGACTGTTATCATTTCACTGACCTCCGGGCGGACAGGCTGATCAAATCATAGCCATTTTCCACCGTGACCTATCTCTGTACTAACTTTGCCCAATTCACATCGCAGATGTTGAGACATCACATATATGCGCAGCTACACCACCGTGTCTTCACCATGAGCTCCAAACATGTATACACCTCTTACTCTCATGAATGAAATGGCAAGGCTTTTTACTATCCGATAGTCACAATAATCTTTCCTAAATTTCTTTACTGCAGGAAACATGCATGGATAAAACTCTGTGTTCTTTGTCTTTCATGGTCTGTCCATTGAGGGTCTATCAATGTTAGAGAATAGCTTCTAAGTTCATGCACACATCTTGACAGTTTGGCTCGCACACTAAATCTGGTTTTGACATATTCCTTGGTATGATCCACGCCATACGGATTCACAAGCAATTCAGACAACTCCACTTTGACTCCGACACTAGCACTGTCAAAGACAAGAAAGTTCCCACCTTTCACTATCTCTTCTCATCTCATCTCCTTACGTGATTGATCAGATTTATATTATTCTTTTATGTACTCCATTTTTAATTGTCATTGGTCATTTACATCCTAGTTTTAAATATGCGTCTTATTTGTCCAGACAAATTCTTGTATTCTATCAGGTGGGGGTGGGTTTGAAGGTTGGATTGTTTTTATGTAATGCCAACTCAATGAACTCATATAAAAAGTTGGTATTATCCTTCACTAGTTGCAGGGTTGCTGCTAAAATATCTTCTAAATATATACCCTTTCTACCCGCCCCACCTCGAAGTATATCCCCTTCAGTCCCCCTACTCCTGGAAAAGTTGTAGCAGACATCCATGAATATGTATGGAAAAGATCATAATCATCATCATCAGTCTCTTAATGTCTGTCGTTGGACAAAGACCTTCCCCAGGATTCACCACACTTCTTTGTTGTGGGTGTTGTGGAGCTAGAACTTTCTGAATTTGTCTAGCTTGTCTCTCCATTTAACCTTGGTTGCATACATAATCTCTGGGGATCCATGTCATAAGTCGCGATGTCCATCGGTTGTCTGCCATTCTTGCAACATGGCCTGCCCATTGCCATTTGAAATTTATTATAGATTCTATCATGTCCCTGACTCTTGTCTTCTCCAGGATGTATAGTGCTGTCTTGTGATCTCTCCATGTGAGGCTGAGAATAATTCTTTCATGTGCATGGTGCATGGTTCTCAAATAGCAGGTCAGTCTCTTGGTTAGGTTTCATATTTCAGCTCCATAAGTGACTATTGGGAGGATGCATTGGTCATATATCCTTCTTTTTAGTATTTATGGGATCTCCTTGTCTTTGAAGGTTGAGCTTGCTCTGCCATAGGCTTGTCGTCCTAGGGTGATTCTTTGCTTGATTTCTTCTTCTTTTGAGGGCGGCAGATTATAAAGCATAAACTCCTCAAGGGTTCAGGATAAATCATGTTGAATCCAAGCAGAAAAAGTTCACAGAATCGTGAGTTTTCAACATGTTTTACTTCTGCCAACTAAGTTGGGAAAGGATTATGTAATCACTCATGTCTATTTTGCCAACACAATATCTCCAAAAGTTCTCCATTAATTTCCATGAAATTTTCTGGAAGGCTTAGCCATGGGGCAGGGAAGAATTGATCAAATTCTAGGATAGATTGAGAAATTTATTTTTGATTCAAAGATATATTTTATCATTCAATGGTAGTTACATACTAGGCTCCATAGAGCTTACAGGTAAGACACACTCAATAAAAAGGATAGTAACTCAAAATACGTACATTTACAGTTGTCTCTCGTGTGATGCATTATTTCATTCATATATTTATGTATTCCGCCAGGCTAATTCACACAATATCTCCAAAAGTTCTCAATGAATTCTAATGATATTTTGTCCAAAGATTGGCTATGAGCTATTACAGAACTGATTGAATTATGAAATAGATTTAGAAATGTTTTCACTCTCGACTCCCTTTCATCATGACTATGAACTGATTTTCATTCAGCTTCTAGTGTTGGTAGGGGGGGGGCTGATGAATGAGCTCTCAGAGTGCTTTCGAGTTACCTCTGCCAACGAGATGATTAAATTTCAGGACTGATCTGTGTACAATTATCTCTCCTACGTTTTAGTGTCAATAGCATTGGCGGAGGTATGTGTTCTTCGAGTACTTCCTTGTTTTATGTGAGCTTAATCCTTTGTCCCTTTAAAAAAAAAAACAACAAATTTGGCCAAGTTCCAGAAACATAATTAACAATGACTATATTCATAAAGCAACAAAATTAATGAATTAGATCAAAAACCAGTCGCATTGGTTGTGGTGCAGAAATTTCCAATTCTCTCACTTCTGATTCGATTTGATTACTTTTAATGTTATCAATATCATTATCATGCCTAATGGTGATAGCCATGCTATCAAATAATGATTATATGCCAATAATTATGATGCATAATTTATTTGAGGAGTTTGTTAGTGCATCTGCCAAAACAATACAATAGTATGTTTGCATCTCCCCATCTGTCCTCCTCCCTTCTCTCCCCGCCCTCTCTCTATACATATACATATATATTTAAGAAATGGACATTTTTGGTCTGACAGAATGAATTACAAATTGTGTTATATTATATAGAAACTTATTTGAAATGATCTCCCGCCATTATACAGCTAATACATGACTCTATTTAGATAATGTAAATAGAAAATGGGGCTGCTGCAAGAATTGAACCTGCCATCGATAAGATAGTTGCTTCAATGTAGCGATGGTCTGACCATTGAGTTGCTAGCAATACAACAGCCATATAACTGCTTTTAACTCAAATTCTCATCATGTATATTCTTGGTCTATTTGTCTCTTTCAACATGACAGATAGGACTTTGAGGAATGGACTGTTCAGCTCAATGGTAAGAGCATTGCTATGTTGAAGCATCTACCCTATCAGTGGCAGGTTCAATTCCTGCAAAAACCCCATTTTCTTTTATTGTTTATTCTAATAAGTTTTAAATATGATATAACGCAATTCATAATTCACGCACACACACACACACACACACACACACATATATATATATATATATATATATATATATATATATATATATATATATATATATATATATATATATACAATGAGGTATCTGCTTATTTTGATCACTTTATTACAGGATCTTTTAAACGACGACAATGGCAACGATATAGATTTTAATCCTTGCAATTTCTGGCTTTTCCAAAAGCTAAAATCACTATTGAAACATTGGAGATTTCAATGTAGCCAGGATTGCATAAAATGCTGATGGTGATTCCAGAAGAGGAATTTGTAAACTCTCTTGAAAAGTGGATAAGTATGTGAGGTCCCATGGGGAGTACTTTGGAGCGACTAAGATGTCATTGCCTGAGGTAAGCAAAATTTTCTGGAATATTATATGACTAAATAATTTCAAGAAAGACCTATTTATCCATCTATCTCTCTCTATATATATGTCTGTATACTTTCAAGACAGACATCGTATATATATGAATTTTATCTATAAAGGAACCAAAACTTTTAAAACAATTGGTCAATAGAATGTTCCAGCATGCTCGTGACTGAAATGTTATATAGTATTGACAGTAACCAGCATCAAGCCACATTGGTAAATTGGTTAATTTTATGCTACATAAGTGAATATGTGTGTAGTGTGCTTGGTATTTTTTCCAAAGTTGAACGATCAAGAATCTTGAAAAGCAATGCTTGTGTGAATTTCTGTTTCAAATTAGGAAAATCTTTGGAGGAGATTTTTTTCTAATATTGCAACTGGCCGATCGGGAAGAATGTTCTGATTGCACGTAATGCTTCAAGATGTACTGGCATCTCAAATCGGTAAGAACATCCACTAAAAGACAATTTCAAATCTGAGTTACCTCTCATGTTGATGGATGATAATCATGTTAAAAAAAAGTATGGAAATTGTTGCCTGACCATCTGTGAAAATCCCCAATGTTAAAAATCTGTAAAAGTTAATGCCACATGATTTTAAAAGAAAAAATGTTGCCGCAAAATTTGTGATGCATCTGCCGACAGATAAACAAATTTATTGGCTGAGCACAAGACTCTCCAAGCCAACCTACCCTCCAGCATTGGCCCCTGTGGATACTTTTTTGTACAAATGTTATCCAATCCAAAAAGTTGTCAATCTCAGACCATTGAGGAGATAGACGAAAATGAACATCAACACCTGCCCACTGTCTCTCAAAATGACTCCCAGAACACATTCAATAGCAATGAGCCATATATATTTGTCTGCTATAAGCAGTGGTCTGTCTAAAGCACAGCCTTGTTTTGATTTTTTTATCAAGAGTTAGGTTGGCCAAAATCTACCCCTAATAATCTCACACTATTTCTGCAGAC
>OY735211.1:31291730-31629230 GCA_963457665.1 Thysanoteuthis rhombus | reverse complement strand
AATGTACAACCTTGATGATGAATTTAATTAGTCCCCACGGATGTTCTTAACATTTTTAAAGGTAATCAATTCATTCCTTTCATTTAATTTTGTGAGTTCAAACATTGGTTTAACCTATGCTCAGCATTAACAATGACACAACATGAGAAAATGCTGTAGAATTGAACTTGTATAGAGGTGCAAAGCAATTACTTTGAGCAAAATGAAGAAAACTCAATGTGTGAGATATTCATTAACCTTTTGCAACCTTTCTCAGGTCAAACTCAGTGTTTTGAAGGATGCATTTATCTTAATATGTACAGGTTTCGCCTGCCGTTCAAAAGTAGAGCGTTACTCTGAAATCTGTTGTAAGCTGAACAGGTGTAAGACAAAGTAAGAGGTACCGTTAATTTATAGATGAGGAATTTTTTTCATTGGAAAACATTTCTTACTATTAATTCCTTGTTGTAATGTGTCAGAACAATAACCATCAGCTTTCAAGATAGATTGAATCATACAAAACAAATAAGTATCTTGAACTTGTATCATATACCACTGGAACTTGCTACATTAGGCAGTAATATTATACCATCTTGGTCACTAAAGAAAATAACAGATAAATGGAGGTTTTTTTCCCAAATCCTGCCATTTCTGCTTTAGTTCCTATCATCTCCATACTGCTTTTGTTGATTACTAATTAAAACTAAATTGTTCCACATATATTTTTCTCACAAGTATTTGATCTTTTTCATTCGCTTTGTATCACAATACCTCCTGTTGATGAATCGTTCAATTTTGAAATTCAGCTGTGGGAATACAGAAAAATTAATAGATAGCAACAGATAAGACTCAAACTTGCACCCTGTACCATGGGAGCTTGTAAGGTGATGTACCAATGCCTGTACCCTTTTGGATATCAAAGCTACTGACAGCTATTGTTGAAAATTGCTGCCAATAAATTTCAAGGCTGAAACGTATAATGGTTGAAAGTGTTGGGATATAAAGCAACAAGATATAAAAAGAAAAAAGTAAAAATAAAGAGTTGAGTAAACTTCAAAGATATCCCTAAGATTTCTCTAATACTGAACAGAACATTGCACTGGGATCTTTAGCCTCAAGCTAATATAACAAGCTGTAAATCTATACATGAATTGAACCAGTAAAAATACTCTATTTTGTTGTTATTGTTGTTGATGATGATGGTAGTGCTTCTTATGTGCAAACAACTTTGTGTCTGTGCTCGTAAAATTGCTGCATTAAAAGAGACTCTAGCCTTCAAATATTTTAAAGAGCTACAAGCTGAGTTCATGATGAGAGTTTTACAATTGGCATCACCCGAAATGGCCCTCCATTGTGCATGGTTTGTTTGCTGACCTACAGGGAAACCATGGCATGGATCCAGCTAAATGAATATTGATCAGTGCCTGCTGATAGTCGGTTGATGATTCTAGCGGTAATGAGGAATTGGCAGAAGCACAATGGAGTAGTATTTGATTTGCAGAAAGCAATGAATATGAACAGTGATACCCTGATATCTTAAAATAATCATATCATATATCATTCAATATCAATAAGCCTCTTGACTACATGCTGGTCTTCAGAGTGATTAATGGAGGTAAAAGCCTTCATTCTGTCAAGATATTCTCATAAACTGAGAAGTGTAAATGGAGGAAAGGACAATGTCGGTTCCTGCAACAGTGTTTTCATTTGCTGAATAGACTGAGATGATCTTGCTGCTGTTTGCTATGAGGCTAGAGCAGCAGTTCTCAAATGGTGTGCCATGGCGTAATAGTGTGCCGCAGCTATCTTCCGAAAGTGCTGTGCAAATTTTTCCAAGTATGGAAGCGTATTCCAATACTTTAAGGTGTCCTGTATGAGTTTTATGTCTGTCCTGCTTCCACAATAGAGTTGCCAATCTAATGGTTTTATCACTAGATTCTGTGAGATGTCAATCTTTTGAGAAACAGTCAAGAGGAAAAAGGGGTTAGGAGTATGCACATCAATATCCTAATATGGAAGAATTGTTCATTTACCGAAATGTTTTGTTTGTTCAATTCACTTCATTTTTACACATGCCGCTGCAAGTCAGATAGTGTGCCTTTATACAATAAAGTTTGAGAACCGTCGAGTTGGAGCATCAAACTACACATTTCAGGCTACATAGTTCGAGTCCTTCAATCATAGGCTTGTGTCTCTTCTTCAGTATCCTTGTGATGCAAAACACTGTGAAGAAGAATTTATCCGATAATTCAATGGCTTGTATTGGATGATGCAACGAGTGACCTGTCATTCAACCGGTTGGGAACAGGTTAACTCTTTGAACCTTATTGTCCCCATGCTTCCTGATACTGCATTGCAGCTGAATTTCTTCACACACCTCCCTATGTTGTTTGTTCCGGTGAAATCTCCGGTGGCTGCTTATCGATTCAAGATCCCTGGGATGAAAACGATGTGCACAGGGAAAGACCAGAGATGCAGTTAACAAGGGGAGACGAATCAAAGTTACAAAATCTGTCATTTGAGGGTAGAATGAGGAGTGATCGATCAATTTCCTGGAATTTGTTCATCAACATGCTGGAACGAGATCGAGTTATTCAACAGCAAAATGCTTTCTTCCTTGAATAAAGAAAATATTGAGAAAACCTGGGTAGATTTTTTACTACTATCATTATTCTTTCTTTGCTCCCTGTCATTTGTCCCCCTCCTTCTTTGTCTCTGTCTCCTCCCAACTGGACTTACCATCCATGGCAAGCAGCAGCTTACTAGCAGACTGGCTCCTTTGGTGTCTCTTTAACCCTACAACCGTGAGCCATCTGTTAAAATCTTACGTTGTTCCTATGGCTCTGTCAACCAGTGACAAGAGATTTTCAGGTGAAACCTCAATTCTTCTCTTATCTCTGTGTGATGACTCACTACCATTTCTCTTGACCTAATATCATAACATTAAAGTTGGATTTTTGATACTCATTCACTTTTTCTAAACCTACTGTTACTCCTCAGGGAAAAGGAAGCTCAAATTGGGAAAACAAAGTTTCATTCATTGACTACTGAAATATTTTGACTAATTCATTTCATTTTTACAGTTGGTTTGCTGCATAAGTAAAGCATACTGTTGGTGTGTGGGATTGTGATACCTCTGTCATTAAATTGGCTTACTGTGTATCGTATTATAGTTCCTGGTCCCCAATATCTAGCTCCTGGTATATTGTAAAATAGCTTATAATGTGTCTTTTTTTCAGTTTATAACTAGTTGCATTAATTTGTACAGCAATACCATGACCATTCTAAATCAGAATTTGCACTTATCAAAATTGCACTACTTCTGCAAATAAAATCCATTTAAAATTGTCATTTGTACAGTTTGTGTTTATATACATATAAATGATGGCTTGACTCCACAAATGGAGCACCAGGAGGCTTTCCCATATCTATCCAGGTCCAAAGTCAGCAGGACCTGAGCATAATTAGCCCAAAGGTCTGTACAATGGAGTTTTCAGGTGAGATGTGGCATGAGAATGAACGGCTGACCCCAACCTTTCAAACCAATGGTTTGCATGCTTTGTCCACTGGTACATAGATCAAACACTATACAATAAAATTTCAAATAAAGATCCAGATCAAAATTCAATATGTGTTTATGTTCATGTGACCACATCTATATTACTTTCCAGATGTGTGGATTCCAAACTCCACATGGTGCAACCCAAGAAAATAATTTCTTTATCTCTCTCCAGTCAGTTTTAATTCAGCCTCAGACTAATCAGTGGCAGAGCCAAGAATATAGTTTCCAGTGTTATTTCAAAACAGTCTCGAACCAATGAAGGAAATGTCGTCTTGTAACATTAGCTTGTTACATATAAAATCACCGGAATCGACTATGATGTATTCAATTTTCATGTTCTTAGTTGTTGTCGAATGGATGAGACTATAGCTAGAAATGATAATAACTGATGTCATCATTTTTCTAAGTAAAATTAAAAGTAGTTAAGTCAAATTCTATATAAATGTACAAATGGTGGTATTATGTGGTTTGATAAAAGCTCTGAATGACAATAGAAAAATCAAATTACAAAAGAATGTTTAACAAAAATTTCCTCAATAATGTAAACATGTTTCATCTTCCATTATTGATGTGTAGCCGACAGCAAGAAATTGTCACATCATTCTCATTTTGAAAACTGTTTTCTCTGATGCTTTTTTCTGCTATTGTCATTAATGCAGAGAGTTACAACTGGAAAACTTGTCATAGTAAACATTATTGTTGAGAGGAGATCATACATATATAAATACATGTGATGATCATAAAAGCATTTGAGTAGGAAATATATTTTGTCCAGGACCTGTGTTAACCGAGCAGCTAATATAATAGCCCAAGGTAGCAGTCTAAATGTGTCTCTGCTCTTACCATTTGAGCTAATCTCGCTTGGGTGGTGCTGGACAAAATATACTTCCTACCCAAATGCCTTTATGATTATCATATTCTGTCAGGTATAAACTGTTCATTCTACTGATAAAACATATATATATATATATATATATATATAGTCATGAAAGCTTTACAGCTTTAAACACTTAACGTTAAAAACTTTTTCAACCTTTTTGTGTCACTTCAGTCACTTTGTTCCCGATATCTGTTAATGTGATTCATGTAATTCTCCTCACTGTTTTTTCTATTTTATTTACTCTTTGTTGATAAGGCACAATGTGTAAATTTTCTCTCGTTGGGATCATATATATATATATATATATATATATATATATATATATATATATATATATATATATCTGTTGGGTATCACTACACACACATATATATATATATATGTATATATATATATATATATATATATATATATATATATATATATATATATTTATACATATATATACATACATACATATATATATATATATCTGTTGGGTATCACTACACACACATATATATATATATATATATATGTATATATATATATATATATATATATATATATATATATGTGCATGCATATAAGTCTATCCATGTGTGCAAATGTGAATGCATGCATGTGCATATTTGAAAAAATTGCATGAATAGTCACATTTAGGCTGTAATCATGCGCAGATGTATGAATTTCCAAGTCTTCGTTTGCAGTGTTCCTCAATACATTCTGAAATCTGACATTCCACCATCCAATTATGAAACATCTGCATAGAACTGGCTAACATGGAGAAGAATTTGCCACCATGGAATTGAGAAATTCAAGACTAAACCTACATCAGATGGAGGAGCCAAACAGGAAACATGTAAGCATTGACAACAAGGGCGAATCAATAACCCAAACATCAGTGGGAAATTTTATGCATTGTATGCAAAAGAATAGGCCTTTCAGGATTGGCCACCTCTTCTTGGCATGAGAATTGCCGATGATGATAATAGCATTTATTCTTTATTGTTGGAGTGTTTAATTAATTAATTAACTTTTTGGTAATGACCATAACTGCTACTAACAAACATTTTTGTGATACCATACATGTATATAGATATATGTATTGTAGGAGCCACTCAAGCTCAGTAAGCAAGAACTGTGCAAAAATATGCTCCACGGATTTCCCCACCAATAAAATTTGAATAAATAAAAACTAGTGACCAATCACAAGCTAGCTTGACATCAGGTTACTTGGATCTCACTGGAGCCTCCTCTGAAAAATTCATAAGGAAGCCAAAATAACCTTCAGACACATTGCAGACCAGTTTTCTGTGTTGTTATATTAATCATCATTGAGTCAGTATAACTCAAATCATATTTAATCAGCTACTATTTCACTTTGAATATATTTTCACTTTACATATACTGTGAGTGAGTGGCTTCCTTTCCCCAATTTAACTCCTTACTGGCTTTTTCATACCTTTTACAAGCACATATGCATTCTTATAACCCAAAAAGTTATACTCACTGTTGTATATATTTACTTCTTTGAGCAATCATCATTATCTGTCTTTTAACATCTCTAGTTTGATCTAGACCTACCCCAAGATTCGCCACACCACTCTATCATTGGCATCACAGGGCTAATACTTTGTCTAGTTTGTTTCTCAATCTTGTATTCTACTAGCCTTGGTTACGCATATGATTTCTGAGGATCCATGTTATAAGTTGTGATGTCCATCTGTTGTCTGCCATTCGTGCAACGTGACCATCCCATTTTCATTTGTGTTTTCTGATGGATTCTATGATGTCTTGGACTCAAGATCTAACATTCAAATTCAACATGGACTCTGTTTGGTTACAAGGATAGTTAAATTCCCCAACAAAAGACAAACTATCTTTTATTATTATATTTGTTGAACGAAAGAATATATTTATTATATTCACCTTTGGTAAATGGTTTGTTGAACATGCATTTTGTATTAAATTTTGCATACATTATACATAAGCCATACGTATTGAACCCGCAATGTATATTGTATAAATGGCTTGGCTTCATGGATGATGATTTTCGAAGGGTTCTCCATGATTATGGGATCCTCAGACAATAGGGCCATATATGAGAAATGACCCTCTAGTCTGTGCATGGAGTTTCAAGTTTAAGTGCAATGTATGCTGGGCCAACCCTACCATTCAAATCTAAAGGGTTTGCATAGTCCATTGAGATGACAAGATCTTGTGAGTATAAGATGATGAATAGCATTTTGTCAATAATGATATATCATCAAACATGGAATTACGCCTGATAAGTTTTCAAGTTATATATAGGCACTAAATTGGAAGATTCTGTATATCTTTATTGGAACTAAAGATTCAATTATCTGTTAAACTCCAAATTGATAACTTTAAAGTTAATAATGAAGGATTCATTTTATCTCATATGCAATTTTATTTGTTAAATGACAGGCAATAAGGTAGTTATTAACAATTTCTTTAAAGAGCTTATGAGTTAGAAACTTTATGTTTTGATATATATATGTATATATATATATATATATATATATATATATATATATATGCATATATCAAAACAGTCTTATATATATATATATATATATATATATATATATATATATATGCATATATCAAAACAGTCTTTACATATATATATATATATATATATATATATATATATATATATAAAGTGAAATGACTGTTTTTTTATTTAATCAATAGAGTGTATGTATGTGGTGTCAGGGCAATCATGGCTCTATGAAAGTATTTATAGTTTTATAAATTACACTCTTTAGAAGAGAGAAATAAGAAAACAAAAAGTAAGAAAAATGTCATGAATATAAAATAAATGAGGCATATAAGTAAAAAAGAATTGATAATCATAAGTAGAAAAAAAATAATGATAAGAATAAGGTAAATATTCATCTGTCATAATGAAGTGAAAAATACGATAATAAATTGAGAAAAGTGAAAAACTGAGAAAAAAAAATAAACAGATAAGAATTTATGGATACTTTTTGTAATATTTCTAGAAGCTATTTGATTATGGCACTCATTTTTTCTGTGCTGGAGAATTTTTTATTGGTAGTTTCTCTGTCTTTTTCAAATATTAGCATATCACTTGCTGGTATTCTTTTCTTTTAAGTACAGTGAAGAAAACAAAAGTGTTCATTAAGGAGATGGCCTGATTTTTATTAGTAAGAGCTTCCTTAGTGATACATATTTGGCAATTGTCTCAACAACCTGGAAGAAGATCAAACAGCAAAATGTCTGACATATCTTCAGCAGGAATTTTTTTACTTTGTCTTGTCTTTTTAGGAACTTACACTGTAGATATAGAAAAATATATCTACAATTCAATAAGAGAAAAATTATCTCTAAAAGATGTTTTTAATACCTATTCTTTCTTTAAAAAGAAAGACAACATAGCAAATAATATCATGATTTTGTCTTCTATGATTGTGTTCTGGCCTGATTCAACTGAATTCATAGGTAGATAATACCTCCACTCATAATTTGAGGAAAGGTCGTGAAAATTTCCAAACTTGAGTTCCCAATGATAGTAAAACTTTAATTGTTATCTGAGTACATTAAAATTCATGTTAGACCGTGGTGATTTTTTATGTTAAAATCACCACAAATTGTTAATAGCATCCCCTGCGTGGAAAGTTGGTTCACATGTCCGTATGTTGTCCTAGTGACATCACTTCCAATGAGTCTGAAAAGTAGTTCCCCACCAAAACAAGCAATGCTTCGAAGTTTCTGGCCATTTTCACCCGTTTTTTGGTGCTGATCATGCTGACTACTCGACGTATCCATCCTGTTGGTAAACGAACCAGATGCCACCATGATTCATCAAAGTTTTCTTGTATCAACTGTAAGTACATTCATACAAATTTTGCTTTACATATGTGAACCCCTAAATTCATTCACTGAGTCTAACTCACAAACAAACAACACTAAAACACATAACAATTTTCACACACAAATATTTTTAACAAAATGTGTATTCTTCTAGTTTGAATGAATAAATCAATTCATTTCTTTTAAATCCATAATCGGTTGTGTTACCTTGCAGGACTGACTTGTTTCAAATTACCACATGTATTAAAACATATGATCACCCCCTTTTTTTTATCGTTAGGGGCCTATTCTAACCAAATCTTATATTATGGAGAACATTCATACCTCCATAAGATCCTTCAAGAATTTCAAATGTTATAAGTAAAAACAAGAAAATGTTTGATTTCCTATGTGATATATACATATATTACATCAGTAAACCAGTTCTAAAAATTACCTGAGAAAGTCAAGATGATACTTAGTTTTTTCTGAGAGCTGATGAAGTTGCAAAGGACTTTAACCAAAGAAGACATTGGAACGATATGGTCACACAACCTTTTGACACTAGTGGAAATCTTTCAGAAATTTTTCATATCAATTTAAATGGATTCAAGAAGATGAATATTCTAACAATCATTTCAAATAGGAGACTGCAGTACTAACAATTATTTCGTCTCCAACCAAAATTTTTTAAATCTTTAGCGATCTTTAATACGTAAGCAACTTCATTCATTGAGCAAAAAGTTTATCCTGTTGCAGCAGATGACTCCAATTGTAGAAAAATATCGTGTTTTCTGTTTGCATTGCATTTCAGTTACATGTGATTTTCAGCCATATGAAAAAGATATCAGACTTTCAAATATATAATGAAGTATTGATGAATTATTCAGACGAGTATCCTTATCTTTGCTGTTTTGAGCACTTCAATAAAGTTGGGATGAAATGAAGCAGAATTCTGTTTTATGTTATTCAAAAAGTTCTGGTTATTGATGAATGAAAAAAATATAGCCAACAAAATTACGAAGATAATCAATTACTTCCAGACGTGACAAAAGGTAAGATAGACCGAAATTTCCCTCTAATTCTTGAGTTGTCAGTGAGTGCTAAAATCTTGTTGGGCAAGGTTTTTCCTATAACAAAAGCAGGTTTATACCAAATGCTTGTAAAAATATGTAAGAAATTAGTGATGTGCAAATGTGGTAATTGAAAAAACAATGGACTACTTCACAGTAACAGTTAGCTAAGAGATTATTTTCTATAAGTATCATCAAAATATATCATCATTATAATATATTTTGATGATCTATCAATATTATCATCATAATACTCATGATTATAAGAATAATTGTTACTGTATATCTTTGAATAAAAGCTGATCATGAGTATATGATGAGGTCAAATTAGAGTAGAAAAATTGAACAAATCAGACATCTCAAATATAAGTCAAGCCCCAAACTATAATTAAATCATCTGAAGATTTTTCTTTAGTGAGAAGGAACAAATTCACAAGTTGCTTCTATATTTTTTAGTTAGGGGTATGATGGCGGATTGTATTAGACTAACATTTAGCTATAGATTGCATTTGGCAAGTGGACTGCTGTTTGGTCCTGATGTTTTAACCACTTTCTCATGGTAGGTACCAATGTGAGTTGATTTTTTTCTCTTTGCTCCTAATCGTCAATAATTTGTTTATGTAGCCAATTTTCTAAATCTCCATTTTGAATTGGCTGTTCTTGTTTTGTGAGGGAATTATTGTTACTGCTCTGGGAGCCTGTTTTCAAACAGAATTTGACTTCACCGAGATAGTTATATCCTTTCTTAATGACTAACTTGTCTAAGTCAAGGTGTTAATTACAAGTAACTTTTTAGATAAAAAAAAAAAAATTTAACTTATATTCAAAGATACACGGTAATCATTACATTATTTTAGGTGACTATCTTTCTTCACACATTAATTTCTTTTGTGTTCTGGTTCAAAAATGCATGTGTACTCATGAGAACAGCTCAGAGGGAACTATAGATTCACCCAAATATTTCATTTAAAATATAATTAAAGAAAGAATATTATTTAAAAAAAAAATGTCAATAGTTTGTTAAAAGATGACAATCATGCAAGCAGATCTGAAGAGTTGGTGGGAATTTCACAGTTGTGATACTTACAGGAAATTACCTCCCTTTGGATAAGCAAAATATTTCTTTTTCCAATATTTGTCTATTAGTTCTTCTACTCATCACACCTCTTACCTTTTTTCTTTTCCTCTTTTTTTTCAATTCAACCAATCAACCACTCCCACCCTGCACCGTCCATCCATCCATCCAGCCTCTTCTTCCTCTCATCTATTACTGATATAGATCTAGCCCTAGAAATACCCAGAATGAACATCTCATGGTGCCTACAGCAGTCATCATATTAGAATTTCGGGGTTTTTTTTTCCTTAATGCATCACTAGAGTCCTTCCCTGACAACCAAAAAAAAGATCTATACTCGTAAAAATATACATATTATATAAAAAGTAATATATTTTCTGATCTTTGAAAAGTTGATAAATTTGTATTTTCCCCACCATCCTGAAATTTGATTCCATAGTTTTGCAAGAAGAGTGGAAAGAAAATATCTTCCTCTTTTCCTGTAACTGTGGAGTAAAACCTGAGAGAACATTTGATGTACATAAAATGTTCTGAGAAAAATATAAAAGCAGGCTCAAGTGAACAGTTATAAGAGAAGATACAGTCCTTACAATAGCAAATGAAGCTCTCTCTCTATATATATATACATATATATATATATATATAGAGAGAGAGAGATAGATAGATAGATAGATATACATATATATATATAAATAAATACATATATAGAGAGAGAACTTTCAAAACTTCTCTGTATTGCTTGATTATAAATATATATACATATAATTGAAAAAAGGATATAGGTGGTTGCAGGTTCAATTTCTACAGCAGTCCAATTTTCCTTAATTGTTTTTTTATTTATGTTATCTAGGCCGAGTTATACATTAACCGTGTAACAATGGGAGATCATTTCAAATAAGAGTTTCTATATAATATAACACAATTTATGATCATTCTGTTGGATCATATATATCCATTTCTTGATATATATAATATGATTAATCTATAGAGGGAGAGAGATTTCTAGACTATATATATATGATTTCTAGACTATATATATATATATATGTTATCAAGAAATGGATACATGCGGTCTCATGTTTGATTCCTGCAGCAGTCCCATTCTCTTTAATTGTTCATTCTATTTACGTTGTCTGGGCCAAATGATACATTCACTGTGTAATAACGGGAGGTCATTCCAAATATAGATTCAATGTAATGTAATGCAATTTATAATCATTCTGTTGAATCATATAATTATTTCTCAATAATATGATTGTCACATTGAAAGAAAGAAATAAAGCAGTTCATGAGTGAATGTGCATGAGAATTTGGAGTTGAAACAGTCATTTGAGCCTTTGCATTACCAGTGACTATTAAGCTCAATTGTAAGAGCAATGCCACGTTTAAGCATTTCTGCTGCAGCCCCATGTTTCTTAATTGTTTATTCTATTTATGTTGTCTAGGCCAAATGATACATTCATGGTCTTATAATGGGTGATCATTTTCAATATAATTTCGATATATTTTAGCACTATTTGTAATCATGTATATATACATATATATATGTATTAAAAAATGGACATATGTATATATGCGTATAGTTTTGAAAGGTTTACAGCTTTAAATGTAAATCCATTAAAAGAACTTGATTTCAAAAATTGTTTTTGTATTATTTTAGTCACTTATTTCCCAATACCTGTTGATTTGATTTATGGAATTTTCTTCTGTGTTTTTTCTGTTTTACATATACTTTGGTATTATGGTACTCTGTGTAAATTTACTCTTGTCCAGATCATCAGTTGTTTACTGTGTAACCGTTTTGGGGGATTTCAAGACAAAACAGTTATATCAACATGACATCCCAACAGTGTTGATCGAACACCACCTCGATGATTTTAATATATATCTCATGTCATACAACATATAGTTTGTTATTTTATACTGGGTATTCTTATACATGTTAGGAAACCATCAACCAATAATTGTCACCAAAACTGTCAACATAGGTTTTTAACGAATCTCCATGAGACCCTCAAAAGAAGAAGAAATCAAGCAAAGAATCACACTAAGATGGTAAGCCTTTGGCAGATCTAGCTCAACCTTCAAAAATAAGAAAATCCCATTTATCCTAAAGAGAAGGGTGTATAACCAATGCATCCTCCTAATAGTCACTTATGGAGCCGAAACATGGAACCTAACCAAGAGACAGATCCGCAAATTGAGTACCATGCAACAGTATATCCGAGAAAAGACAAGAGTCAGGGACATCATAGAATCTATTAAAAATCTCATGCTCAGGCTATGTATGTATATATCACATATACAGGCACACCAATGGAGTTAGAAGGCTGAAAATTAAAAATATGCTCCCTATTATGTCTGGAAAAGAATACCTTTTTGTATTTTTGAAACTCCCTTCACCAAGGGTTTTTAGTCTGAGGATTCAATTTGCAAAGTAAGTTTGTACTACACTGATCACAGTTTGCGTCTGGCAGGATTCACTTTTGTTTTTTCGTGATCACTGACCAACAAAAGACAAGAGAAGTAACTTATTCATTGATCACCCTTTTTCCAATTTTTCAATTGATCACCCCCAACAAGACATCGGTTTGATGACAGTTTCTACTGAGTAACTAACCAGACTTGGCTGTGTGTGTGTGTGTGTGTGTGTGTGTGTATATATATATATATATATATATATATATAAATGATTATAAATTGTGTTGTATTGTACTGAAACTTATTTCAGATTATCTCCCATCATCATATGGTTAATGTATCACTCACCCTTGGATAAACAATTAAAGAAAATGGAGTCACTGCAGGAATCAAACCTATCACTGATAGGGTAGCCACTTCTACATAGTTATGCTCTTACCATTGAGCTAAACAGTCGCTGGTAATGAAAGGCCCACATAATTGCTTTTAAATAAAATCATATATATGATCGAAACATATATTATTAATAATAATAATAATGGAAAAACTTTGTACAGTTAGCTTTTTTCTTGTTTGTGGACAAGACGTGTAATGACCAGATCGAAATTATGTAAAAACTTTCCAAAGTTATGAAGTTCTGAAATTTGAGATCTTCCAACCACCTTCGGTCATTTTTATATATATATATATATATATATATATATATATATATATATATATATATATATATATATATATATAATAGAGGCCTTTCCCATATCTTTTCATGATGACCATGATTGTGCTAATCTCTATCACGTCTTTCCTGCAAACTTTTCTATTTCATTCCTCCATCTTGTGTATAGTCTTTTCCTACTACGTTCACTGTCCAATGGACACCAATCGCTTAACCTTTTGTTCTGTCTATTGTCCTTCTTTCTTTCTAAGTTTCACTTGATTATCTATATATTATCTCCTACCCTGGTCTGTCTGGACTTATGTTGATCTTCTTCTATCTCTTGGCGTTATCTATAGCATTGCTCTTCCCATAGCTCTCTTTGCAGTTCTTAGTTGATTTTCAGTTCATTTCGTTAATTTCCATGTTTTGCATGTAGATGTCATAGCTGGTATTATACATTCATCGTATACTTTAAACAAATTGGCAAAGTTCCTTCTAATATGGCTCTGTTTATTCCAATCCGTACAAATACACATTTAGTGATTCCCTAAAATAATGAATGAGTTTCATCTTCCTCTTCCTCTCTGACATACACACACGGGAAGTGGTAAAAGTGACCTTGTGATAGCAACTTGTCATCATTCAGACAAGTCTTACATAAAATCGTAGAATTAATATAGCATCCTGAGAGACTTCCTTTAAAAGCAAAGCATAAGTGTCTTCTCAGCAGAAGTGTTTTCTCAAGACGTTGTGATGATCTCAGTCGATGACAAATGTACATAGTGGTAATAAAAAGATTTAGAGAGAAGGTTAGTAAAAGAGTCACAAATGCAAGAGTGGTTGTAAAACACAAAAGATGAGGACGATGAGAATATGAAAGAGAAAACAAAAGTTTATTAGAAGCTAATGTATGAAAAACAGGAGGGCACAAAGAAATCAAAAAGGCATGAAAATTTATACATACTACAGTAAGAGTGAGAAACTAGTGATTTTGAGAAATCCCTGAACATTTTTAGTAATTTCATGAAATCCCTAGTTTTACAATCAGTGTAGTAATGGCTAACAAGCTTGTGATGCTGACCATTAGGATTGTTATTGGTTTGATCCTTACTTGATGCCTCGCTACAGTAGGCTTGAGTCAAACCAAGCTAAACTATCAAGTATACTTGGCTTCAGCATATACTGTGTATATACAGCTTAGTTTGACTTGAGCTAGTAAGCTATCCCAGTGAAGATCAGACTCATTACAGTAGTAATGATCAGAATCACAAGCTTGTCCATCATACCAAACTGATTATGAAACTAAGGATTTCCTGAAATTATTACTGAAATCTTCCAGGATTTCACAGAATCCCTTGGGATCTCATGAAAACTACTAAAGGTTTTATGAAATCACAAGTTTCCCAATCTGATTGACATATACAAAGTAAAAATGAAAGTCAAAAAAGAAGAAAAATCAGGAGAAAAAACACGTTAACAAAGATGTTGGTGGGAGAGATAATCCTTGCAATGGAGAACGTGGATTTGGATTATGATGAGAAAAAAACAAACATTTATATTTTCTTTCTTGTTTTGCTTTCAAAAAACATTCTTAGCCAAGCAGATTTTTTTTCTCACTCTTCTCCCAGTGCAAGGTTCAATATTTCCAATTTAACCCTGGTTGCCAAATAATCGATGATTTGTTTGTTTTTTTTTCCTTGGAAATCAACTGATGGCCATCTACGTCCATAGCCTTTGATTGGATGATTTACATATATACCAATATCAATATCTCTTCTTTTTTTTTAGAAAAAATAGTTTTCCCTGATCTCTTGCGAAAGTGTTTCAGCACGTAATAAATTTGCAATTCATTCAAGCGGTAAAAAAATTTTGCTTAGAAGAAGATGAAAATATGCATCAACATTCATAATATATTCCTTGGTATATGTGCATGTAAATGCACGCATGTAAATGCACATATATCATTTTAAATGATCATATATCTGTGTACACTCACTCACAGTTTTATATCTATTTATATATATACATAGATATATATGTAAACACATACATGCGCACTCATGCATATGTATGTATCAAGTTTTATGAATGCACAGTGAAAAAGGCATGTTGATTAGAATTCTGCATTTTTATATGCCATCATTCATATGTACATACATCTATACACAAGCAGTTCATAAATCATTTGTGCTGTTTCAAATTACAACTTTGTTTATTTGCTGATGACATCGTCCTCTTTGCTTAGAGCATTCACAATCTCCAGAAAATGCTAGACTGACTAAATGAAGCAAACATGAAAGTTGGCCTCCACATGAACCTCACCAAAGCTAACTTCAAGTACAGCCAACATGTTAGATACAACAATCTAAAACCGAGAAAGCAGAGCTGGAGAAAGTAGACTAATACATCTACCTCGGACAGTGTATCTCCATGAAGACCTCAAAAAAAGAAGAAATAAAGTGAGGAATCGCACCTGGTTGACATGTTTTTGGTAGTGCAAGCTCAACTTTCAGAAACAAGAAAATCCCACCGGTTCTAAAAAGAAGGGTATACAACCAATGTATTCTCCTGATAGTCACCTATGGAGCTGAAACATGGAATCTAACTGAAAGATTGACCCACAAAGTGAGAACCATGCAATAATGTTCTACCAGACATGGAGAGATCATAAGACAACTCAGTATATTAGAGAAAAGAAAAGAGTCTGAGATATCATAGAAACTGTTAGAAAACTTAAAAGACAATAGGCTTATCATGTGGCAAGAATGGCAGACAACCACTGGACATCACAACTCACAGTGTGGATCCCCAATGATCATATGTGAAATTGTGTCCTACAGAAAGTAGGATGGTGTAACGAGCTAGATAAATTCAGAAAGTACTGGCTCCATGATGTGTTTGATAGAGATGTCTAGCAAATCTTGGGCAAGGTCTATGTCCAATAATGGACACTAAAAGAATGATGAGGATGATGATGATGATGAAATACACGCATAAATACACCATTGTGCATTTATATTCACATACACTCATATTTCAAAGTACAATCACGCATACATAGTGTTATACCACATTATATATGTAGATATATGTGAGAGAAAGGTAAATTTGTTATGTGAACTGAAATTAATATGAAAGAAATGGAAGTCAAAAATTAATGATAATTATCTCTTCCATCTTTTTTTGATTTGGAGTGAGTTATATTAAAAATTATGTCTGGTAAAAAAAAAAAAAAAGGTAATATCAATGGAGAAGTAGAGACCTTGAGGGCTATTGACTCCCTGGGGAGAACTTCCAAGCGGGAGGGACTGGAGAGAAATTCCAGTGAGAGGAGGCACATTTAATAGAAAGTCATCATCATCATCATCATCATCATTAGCTTTTTAGTTGGACATAGACCTTCCCCAGGTTTTGCCAGACCTCTCTATCATGGGCGTCAGAGAGCCAGTACTTTCTGAACTCATCTAATTTATCTTATATTTTGTTGGTCCCTGGTTTCACGTGTGATCTCTGGGGATCCTTGCTGTGATTTGTGATGTTTAGCAGTTGTCTGCCATTCTTGTAGCATGACCAGCCCATTGCCATTATTAGATGACAATTCACTATTGGGGAGGAAGTGAGGAAACCTGGGATCACCAACCAAAGTAGTCGATGACCTATTGAAGAAATTCCAAAAAGCAAGAGGGAAACAGTTGCAAAGACGAAACGTATAAAGAAAGGACTATTAAGTCACAAAAAGAAAAAACAAATCACATTCTACCTATGTAGTTGGGGGTTGGAGGCCAATCCTCATTCCTTTGACTTACCTGAAATGAACAAAAAAGAAGGATATTAATGAAAGACAAATAACAAGTATATAATGATAGGATTTATCAAATGAAACTGTTATGTATTCAAGGTGTTTCGTTGGGGGTGATCAATTAAAAAACTGGGAAAAAGGGGTGATCAATGAATGAATTACTACTTCCGTCATTTGTTGGACAGTGTGCACAAAAAGTCAAAATTTGAGAAAAAAAAGATTCTGAATGCTGCAGAATGCAAATCAAGGGACTGATCTAACATAAACTTACATTCCAAATTGAAGCCCTACAAAAATCTATTTTGGGGCCTAATTTTTAAAAAATCAAAACATTCATTCCAGACATAATAAAGAGTAAATGTTCAAATTTTTAGCCCTTCAGATCCAATGGAAGGAGGCATATATAAATAACTAGCCAGCCGGACCAATTTAAAAACTGAAGAAACCTATATTGACAGTTTTGGTTGATGGTTTCTAATTATCTATAATATAATTCTGCTTGTTTTTACATACATTCGGATGTTTCATTTTCAGTAATAACATAAGTGAGAAGTTAGGTAGTCTGATAAGAGAGTAGGAAGGGTCAGAGGAGGAGAGAAAGTTTGGCAGTTTACTGAGGAGGTAAGGAAATATTTGCGCATGAAACTAATCAATGTTTGCATAAGATGGATGGGCAATGGACATTGGGTGTGATAAAGGAGAGAAAGAAACAAATGGTGAAAGGAGGTCAGAGGCATGAGATAATGGATAATCTTAATTGTCACCACCCATGGAATTTCTACAGGTTCAGCTAATTTTAAATATTATAATTTCTAATATATAGTCTGCACCTTTTTCTGGATATATTAGGCTAAAAAATCTAGGTGTGTAATATTTACAGAAGTATAATTTCTAAGTAATTTTTCCAGAACTATTAATGACACTTGAGGCAGTAATTTACAATGAAAATACTCTTTTACTTATACCTTTTTCAGGTAATAAAAATAATAAAATCATAGAAATGTAAGTTTGGCTAAAATAAATTCTTTTTATTATTTTTAGATTAAAAATTTTTTCAATGAAAATACAAACACATCCCCACACAGAATTCATGTGTCAGGTGCATCATGTTGACCAATCCAGCTCGTGTTTTTTTCTGCTGTAAAACTTTGAAGCGAGAACGAATTGTAATGTCATGTGTTAGCTTATATAAAATGTGTAAAATCAAATTTTGAAAGTGGCCTATCAAAGGATACAAAAATCATGTTACATCATGGAGCAACTGTCTGCACATTGCTCTACGGATGTAAAACATGGTGTCTGTGTGATCCTAACATTGAGAGTCTTGAGAGATTCCATCAATCAAAACTGTGGGAGATGAGGGAACAGAATCACCGTCAATCAATTGTGACAATCAAATGAATAAAAGAGTTACCATCAACCTTTATCAATTATGATCAACTGGACATGTTTTCTGGATGAAGAATGAAAGACTTCCAATCCTGTTTTTCAAACTCAAAGTGTGCTCAAAGAAAAAAGATATAATGATCAACTAGGTTTCCTTCCAGAAATTTGTCATCCAACTAGCCAATTGTAAAAGATCTGCATGTAAATGGCCCACACGAGGACATTTTTCTTTCATGGAATGGAGAAATTGAGATCATGTATTGTGTGTGGAAAACTACGCCTTTCAAGCATTGGATTTTGAAACCATTGAAGAAAACATTCCATACCTCTTCTTGACTTCAAGAATGGCCAATGATAATCAATGATATTTTAGGAATTTTATACTTCGATTGTTGCTTTATAGTTATTCCTGTAAAATTCTAGAGTAATGAACAGAAGATTTCTTCTTATACTAAATATTTCAGCAGTATTTTGTATATTGCAAACACAAGTGATATCTCAAATTAAAAATCCTTTAAAATAAAAGGTGGAGATATATGATTCTCTGGTGTAGTAAATATTCTCAAAACTTCAATTTTTAAAGATGATTCACCGCTCTCCATCCAAAAAATAAGAGGCAGAATAAATCTCTAAGCCACAGAGGTATCTTTAATTTCACTATTATCTTAATGCATATTAACAGACGTGTGGAACCTGGGTGGGGTAAACCTAACTACAGTTTACCACAACTCAGACACTGAGTGTTGGTGCCAAAAAAAGTAAGAGATGATGGTCATGGATAATTCATTTAAAAGATGAAGGAATGGGTTTTAAACATAGAGAAGGAGCTGTGTACCTGAATTGGACCTCAACTTATCATTCCTTACAGATATTCTTGAACTGGTGGCATACTGATAATTTTTAGGTAAAGTACCAAACATTTCAATTACTTATTCACTGATAAGGCAAAATTTATAATCGCATCGGTACCTTATCAAATTTCCGCAAGATCACATTAACTCTCAATTTTCATTAACCATTGCAAATAACTAAACCAAGCAGAGGATAAATGTTGAAAAACTCAACATGCACACCATGGTCTATTGTGAGTATTTCATTAGAATAGACTTATTCAAAAGTGGCCAGAATGCTACAAAAAAAAAAAAGGAAGTCTCTACTTCATATTGTAACTTATCATTGCTCTAAATAAGAATTTAAATAGTATCACCTGATGTATGAAGACCAGTGTGAACAATTACTGAAACGTAACTATAACAACCAAAATGAAGACACTAATCCAGTAAATTAATGTATTATTCAAAGTCTGCTTTCTATTTAATGTTGTGTCAAAGGTTTGAGAATCCTCTTGCTGCTATTAGCATTGTGGTGTGTAATAAAGAGTAGAGATGAGAGATTTGTCCCCCTTCTTTTGATTTCTTGCTGTGTCACTAGCTTTTCTCTTCTCAACTGCAATAACACAGTGCAGTAAATTCGAAAAGGTGTGAACTTGATGCATTCATAGCTTAATACCACTTTTTCTAATTGCCAATTAACTCAGCCCAACATCAGGTGTTTTTTCTCCTTCAATGCCTGGCACTTATCTCTTATTAATAAGATTGTTGACTTAATAAATCATACACTTATATAATGAACAATCTGATTTTTTTGGTTTCTCTGTCCGCAGTAATAGATTCCTCAATTTAAAGGTAACAATTTTGTTGATGTTCTACGTATGATGAACAGCGTTATTTTTTTTTTTCTTGGTCTGTAATAACAGACTCCTCCAATTAAAGGTAACAATTTTGCTGATCTTGTACTTTTATATTGAACAGTGAGATTTCTTCTGTTTCTTTGTCTGCAACAATAGATTCCTCCACTCAAAGGTGACAATTCTGCTGATCTTCTTATATAATGAACAATGTGATTTTTTTGTTTCTCTGTTTGCAACAATAGATTCCTCCACTTAAAATTGATAATTTTGTTGATGTTCTACATATGATGAAATTTGAAATTCTTCCTTCTTTCTCTGTCCACAACAAATCTCTTCCACTCAAAGGTAACAATTTTGATGATTTTCTACTTATATAATGAACTGCGTGATTTATTTCTGCTTCTCTGTCAGTAACTATTGATTCATTTATATACTAGGTTACAGCGTTCTTGGCTAATTCCCTTTCACTACCAATGGAATGGGCTGTAATATATAAGTACTGATGATTGATTTCGCATACCTCAGAGGTACCTTATACACTGCCCCATTTCTGGGGTGAAGAACAATGATTTACAATTATATGAGCTCACACAACATTACAAAAATCTATCTATGTAATGAACTGTGTGACTTTTTGATTGTTTTACAGTAATGCATGATAGAAAGTAGATAAAGCTGATTGAAAATTAAAAAAAATAGAAAAAAATCATACACATATACACACTCGCATATATAAATATATATACATACACATATTCATAGACACTCAGACACCCATACATACATACATATATATATACCCCCACACACACAAGAAATACATACATAGTCTAATACACACACATATATATATATATATATATATATATATATATATATATACCCCCCCACACACAAGAAATATATACATAGTCCAATACACACACACACACACATATATATATATATATATACATATATTTATATATGTATATATATATATATATACATATGTATTTGATTATATCCGCAAATTGTTTCACAGGTAATAACTAGTCTTTAATAATGAAAGCACTGTCTTACATACAAGGATTCATTTGAACAGCTCACCAGACAAAATCAAGATAAGTAGAAGAATGACTCCTAATTTTATGCTTTTTATCTGGTGTTGCTTATAATGATAGATAATTAAGACTAAAAACCATTTTATTGACTTTGCTCTCTAGTGTCCTCTGTAGGAGGCTATGTAAATAATAACAGTAATAATGTCACTATTATCTGATGCTGATCAGAAAATCATGTGGTATTTGATCAGAGGAAATCTGTATTGGTCAGAAAGTTACCCTTATCAACCCATTAACTATGGAAGGTGGAAAGGGTAATAGTTCACCTCTGCCAATGAAATTGGAGGGGTATATGTATTATCCTTCATCTTTCCATCAGTCAGTCTGTCAGTTTATCTGCCTGTCTAAGAATTCCCCATGAATTTCAATAGAATTTGGTGGAAGTATGGGCAATGGGCTACAGAATAGCGGATTGAACTTTAGAGCGGATCCATGCAAAGTTACATCCTCTACGTCATAGGTTGCTATTCGCACCATACAATATCTCCGAAAGTTCTCTATCTATCCACATGATATTTGAAAAAGTTCTCATAGAATTTTAATCTTTTGGTTAAGTTGCATGTCTCTGCTCCATAGGTGACTATCGGGAGGATGCATTGATGTCATATACCCTTCTTTTTAGTACTTACAGGATTTTTCCTTTTCCTTTGCTTTATTTCTTCTTTTGAGGATTTCACGGACACTCATTGTCCTTGGTAGATGAAGTGATTTATTTTTTTTCAGCTTTGCATTTCGGATTTTATTTGTTATGTCTTTGTCTTCAATGTTTGTTGTAGATAACATTTGTTTTATTGAAGTTCATGTGGGGACCAACTTTCTTGCTTCCTTCATTCAATTCATCTAGCATTATTTGAAGATCATGAAGGTTTTTAGCAAAAAGGAAGATGTGTGCAAATCTGAGGTTACTTAAGTATTTGTCATCAAGTCTGATTCCTTTATTTTCCCAGTCTAAGTTTCAGAAGATCATCTCACGGCAGGCTGTGAAGAGTTTGGATGAAGTTGTATCACATTGTCTCCTTCCACCTTTTTCAAGCTGAAAGGGCCAAGAGTCTTTATGTAGCCTATAAAGGGACTGCTACGTTGATAGATATAGAGCAATAGTCTGACATATACGGGCTCTACGCCTTGTTGAATGATAGCGTCTATGACCCGGGGATTCCCTCTGAGTCAAAGGCCTTCTTGAAGTCGACAAAGGCTACAGAGAGTGTCATTCCGCATTCTGCTGCTTTCTCTTTTAGTTGATTTATTGAATGAAGATAATCAATGATCGAGTGGCTTCTTATATGCATAATCATGAGCTTGACTTTATGAACAAAGAATCAAGAGGGTTTTCCATGTCTGTTACAGGTCCTCTGGTTGGTCAGTGAGACAAATGCATTGAAAGGCCCAAAGGTCTGCACTGATTAAATTTTAGGGTCAAGTGAGCAATGCGTTTGACTGATTCAACCATTTAAACCTTAACGTTTCCTTCTCCTAGATAGATGTCTGAGCCAGCTGGAGAAGTCTCCCATCCCTTCTGATGAAAAATCGCTTTGCACGTCTGTCGTTGATTTCTATTTCTACCTATATATATATATATATATATATATATATATATATGTATATACACCTATTCGAAAATGTGTCCAACATTCAGTGATATACCTGTCTGCAGAAGATGTAGCTGCCATGCAACCTATAACTTGCGGTTTCAAAAATAGAACACTTTGTGTTCTGCTCCAAAGGAAAAAAAAGTACTATATTTTGCTGATTATCAAATTACTACTTACGAAATCCACGTTCACAATGTTCTCTATGATGTCTAGCTGTATGGACTGAAGTACTCGAACTTGAACACAAAAATATAGAGAATTTTTGTACACACTCGGTCCCATTATATGTTAGCATGTACACTGTCAAGAGAACTAAAAAAAAACAAAACCAGGTCTGGTCAGTCACTCAATAGAAACCTAGGGATTAACAAATGAGTCATTACTCTCATCTTTTGTTGGGCTGTTATCACTAAGAAGTCCAAATTTTCCAAGGACCAGCATGAATGCTGTTGGACACAAACCAAGGGATCAATTTAGCATAAGTTTAAATTGCAAATCGACCCCCCCCAATCTTTTTAGAGAGGAGGAATTTTTTTTACAGATGAGAGATTTTTTTAATTGACATAATAAATTTTCAGCTGTGTAGCTCTACTCGTGTGGCCTGTATGCATGACACAAAAATACATACATAGCCAGCCAGTAAGACCAACTTAGAAAAAAAAATGGAAGCTAAATTGACAGTTTTTGTTGTTGGTTTCTAATTGATCTAAATATCCTTATCATTTGTTTTTAATAAAACCTTAAATGAAAAACTGTTGCCTAAGTATACATTATCTTTCTCTGTATATATATATATATATATATATATATATATATATATATATGATAATAAGTATTGATTTATTCCAAATATCTTCGAAGGAAGAAAATTAAAAGAAAGAAGATATTGATTTTATTTCTATAACAGGCGTTTAAGCTACAATTTTTAGATTAAATTTTCTAACGCATTTTGTAGAAAACAACTTGAAATCAGAAGATCTCATGTAAGTGCTATTGGCAGAATAGAATAAAAAACCGTACCAGCCTTCAAAAACATTCATACACAAGTTGCTCTGCAATGTGTGCCCCTCAAAATTAGACTCATCTGCCACATTTGGGTCCACTGATGACAGCTCAGCCACAGACGTCATTAGTGGTCAAGCAACTACGATACTCAGTACTTCAGTTTTTGATTGACACTTGTAAAACTACAAAGAACTCAAAGTGCATGAATAAGCCAACACCATACACTGATAGAAAATTCAATGAATATTGAATATATCACAAGGGAGAAAACTTTGAATGTGTTAATATTGAGTCATATCCCTTGAAAGGCAGAGATAGTGTTTTAGTTACTAGTCCTTTTCAAAAAAAAATCTCTTTTCGCATGGAATGATAAAAATATCTCAAAGTCGAAGAAAAATTGCTGGATTGAAACCCCGACATTGATCAATTATTTCATAGCTCAACAAAATTTCTACAAAATTTTGAAATTCATTGCGAACCTTTGGAGATATTATGCGGACAAATTAACTGACAGACACGAGTGAATATGTATACTTCTTCCAACTTCATTGGCAGCGGTAAAAATGCAAAGTAAATTCTTCTCTCTCATAACAACAAGAAAAGAAGAAGAGTTTTTTCAAAGATTTGAAAAATTCATCAACTTTCGTATGAAAAAACAAATAAACAGCAAAATTTATTATTCTTTCCATTCTGGGTCGGGGTAGACATTTGCAAAACATTGAAAAAAAAAAAGGTCAAATTGGGGCTATGTAAATTCAAAGTTGTTATTTTTTCTCACATGATGAACATATTTTCCTCTGATTTTCTTTATTTTTGTGATAGTCTTGTAATGTATCTGTTCTTTCTTGATTTTCCAGAAAACATTTGTTATATTGAGAGAATTTGGAGAGTAAACATACTCAAGGCTAAAAAAGTTAATCAATTGTACTGAACATCATCTGAAAGTGCATATTTGCCAACAAAATTTCTGTGTACACTCAAAGAAGGGGGGGGGGAACTTATTAGAATGACCAACTTTATCACCATCCTTCGATAACAAATTCATCTCAGATTGTGTGAAGATTTATTAAAGAGCTAGCACAGTACCCATCAGAATGGTAGGATTATATATGTATGGATATTATCCCCTGCCTTGGATCAAAGTTTCTGTGCATTCTGCCAAGGATCGGAGAATCACTCCATTGTCCTCTGCCTACAATCAGAGTGTAGTATATATGTGTTGATTGAAAAGTGTTACTCAAGTATAACTATCTATATCTACTGTCCTCAGTAAACAACTAAGAAGCCACTCAAAAATTTTCACTTGTAGATTTCTTTGTGTGAGACATAAACCTTCTGGCTGCTTTTGTGGATAGACATTGACATTGTATATATATTTGGTGGATGACTGACTAACGGAACCCACTGGTGGTTGGATGGATAACTGAAAAATCAAGTAAATGAATTTGAGTTCCCACAAGAGAAGCATTATTTCTTGGGGCTACAAAGCCTTATAGACTATATACATATGGATGCACATTTTATTTCATATTTGTTCATTAAAAAATCTAATATTACTGAGTTTTCATTAGATTTTTTAAGAGCACTCTGACTAAGGAATATAAACTTTTAAAATTGGTTTTAGATCTAAGGAATCTGAAGTTACATTGTATCCCTCTCTTACGTTGGTCTTTAAAATGAGGCCAGTCCAGCACAACTGCTTTTATTTTTTGTGACATAGCCTCAATTTTGGAGATGTTGGCACTCATAGGGACTTCATCGTTTGAAATGAAATCACTCCTGTGCAATTTAGTGCAGAGACAGTACTGGTCAAAACATTCAAGGAGACATAAGCAGCTTTAGTAGATGATCCAATATTCAGCACCTTAGAGGAGGGTGGATAGTACAACTGCCTGGTATACCCTTATTTTAGTGCCTCTCTGTTGGTTCTTATTGATCCACACACATGTATGTAGTCTACCAAAGGAATTGTTTGATGAGCACTATCAGTATATTTATCATTGCCTTTATATGGTCACCTGTCCAATGCTCTACCAATGAGCCAATTCTCTGACTGTTGAACTGTGGACATTAAACTTGCTGATTTAATGGTCTACCCAGGAGCTACACATGAATGTATTGAAAAGCATAAAAGATACTGTAAACGGAGACTAAAATATAAGAAACAAAACAAACGTGAAAGAAAACTGATCAGTTATATTGAAGAAAAGACACTAATGTCCAAGAAAAAAGGGGGGAAAAATTGAACAACTGTAAAACATAATATCCCATTGCTTTGAGCCATGTGTCTCTTTGTTTGTTCTTTACAGTAATATATTTTAATAGCAAATGGGTGTTGTATGGTGATCTCTCTTTGCAATGCTACCATGGATATGAAAGAGGAAATGGAGAGAGAGAGAGAGGGAAAAAGTGACTGAAAAGAAGAAGGGAGATAAAGAAGAAGAGGAGGAGAGCAAGTGGAAATGAGTATTGATAGGAGAAGGAGAGAGAGAGAGAAAAAAAGAGAGAGAAAGAGAGAGAGGATGTAAAGAAAATGGGAGATTAAGAAGAAGAAATGAGAGCAAGTGGAAATAGAAGAGAGTGAGAGAGAGAGAGAGGAAGAAGTGAGAAAACGAGAGAGAGAGAGAGAGAGAGTGAAAGGGAAAAAAGTGACTGAAAAGAAGAAGAGAGATAAAGAAGAAGAGGAGCAGAGCGAGTGGAAATGAATATTGATAGGAGAAGGAGAGAGAGAGAGAGAGAAAAAAGAGCGAGAAAGAGAGAGAGGATGTAAAGAAAATGGGAGATTAAGAAGGAGAAATGAGAGCAAGTGGAAATAGGAGAGAGTGATAGAGAGAGAATCAGAGCAGAAATTTAAAATAATTGAGAGGGAAAATAAAGAAAGATGTAGAGATAGAGAGGGAGTAGAGAGAGAGAGAAAAAAATGAGCAGATGAGAGAGAGAGAGAGAGATTGAATGTAGGAAAACAAAAATTGTGTTATGAGATGGAAAAGAGAAAAAGTTTTAGCCAGATGATGGGAAGAGAAAAGTTTTTTTAAAAGATAAAAGGAAAAGAGTGACAGTAACAGAGTATCAGAAAGAAAATGCGAGAGAAGGAAAGATGAGAGCGAGACAGAGGAACAGTGAGAAGAAGAAAGACAATTAAGTTAGAGAGAGAGAGAGAAAAAAGGAAAAAGAGAGAGAAAACAGTGAGAGAAGGAAAGATGAGAGTGAGACAGAGAAACAGTGAAAGGAAGAATGATGATTAAGAGAGAAAGAGAGAGAGATAGATAGATACAGAGAGAAAAAACAATGAGAGATGGAAAGATGAGGGAAAGAAAAAAGAAAAAATGAGAGAAGGAAAGAGGAGAAAGGAGGAATGAGAAGAGAGGAATGGACAAGATAAGATAAGAAATAGATAGAGTAAGAGGATGAGAATTAGAGAGTGAGAATCAGAGATGGAGAAAGAATTAGTATGACTTAGAAAAAGAGCGAACCAAAAAAATTGGAGATGTTCGGGGATATTATACACCATGTGATTATAGATTGAATCAGCAACTGACAACACCGCCAATGTTTATTACATACGCCAACCATTCATAATGTAAGTGATATGATGCGAGGCTGGGAACCATTTCCACGGAAGATGAAGAATGTCTGCCAGTATTTGCGGTCTGTGCTGACTTGAGCGCAACTTTAGTTACTGAAATATTGTGCAGGCTGAAACTTTAGCCCAAGTCCATTTTGTTTGGCTCATTTTGAAATATCTGGATTCCTGTTTGAAGGAAATGATTTGAAGCTTGCAATAGAATACGGATATATATCCTGTGTTCTTCCATAAATCAAGAACTAAATGACAGATTATCTCCTGCAAAGAGGTTCTTTATATTTCCTCTTGTTTTGCGCAAACAGGCATTGATACAGAATCTATTGTTCATGCAACACAGCTTCTTCTCAGATGACATACCTTGGAGACTTAAAATAAGACACGTATGTAAGCAAAAAGAGCTATTGAATAAAAAAAACCCATTGTCATTGGGCCATAAGTAAATGTAGATTTTATCCTTTCAAAAGACTTATTGCATAATCATGGATATTTGAATATTGTCTTTGTATCTGATCTGATCTGATCTGATGTTAAGAATCAAAATATTGAAAAGATTTGGGCATCAAGAAACATATAAAAACAGAGCTATATTGATAACATTACATTCAAAGCTATTTTGATATTATTGCATACAAATCTATATTGATGGCATTGCTTGTATAGCTGTATCGATAGTATCGCATGCACATGAATATTGATAGCATTGCATACAAAGCTGTATTGATAATATTGCATTTGAAGCCATATTGATAGCATTGTACACAATAAGAATTGATAGTATTGTATATGAATCAGTATTGACGTTTTTAGAGAGAAAATATCAAATACTTTTACAATGGTATGAAGGAAAAGCAGACGTTAGGCAACATCAATTCTAAACTATATTCTCTTGGGTAGAATCAACATATTTTGCATGAAGTGTGTGTATATAACTTGACATATGATAAATACAGAGTGCATGCAAACTTTGCACGTAATAGTACTCTCAATTCCATAAAATAAATATCAATATTCTAAAATAAATTACCAGTAGCACATTTACTGTTCTCCGCCTGATTGAAACACTTCTCAAGCAAACTAAAGCATTTTAAGAATCTAACTTACTTAGAATCTGTTATGAACTTACTTTCTGCCAAATCAAAGAAAAGAAGAAAATTCATGTGCATCCACATTGATGATTGAAAACTACTGGATCCCAAAATGAGGCTGTTGTTTTTTTAATCCCATTATTTCTGGCAAGAATCTTTTACTAAAAATCTATATTGTTAAAAATATAAGTGAAAGCTGCGGTAAATACTTCCAAGAAGAGATGACTTAGAACTGCTATTATTAAGTCAACATGAAAAGATGTAAATAGTGAGAGAGAAAGAAAAGGAGAGAATGCAGAAAGTAAGAAGATACAGACAGGTCTGGTTAGTCACCCAATAGAGAACCTCATGTGACCAACATCATTTGGCAGCATGACTAGTTGGGGATGTTCAGTTAGAGATGTGGAAAAAAGGGTGGTCAAGGAAATAGTTATTTCTGCTGCTTTTGTTGGGTGGTAATCACTAAAATAATCTGGGGTTTCACTGAGAACAAACTAAGGGACAAATATAACATAAGCTTATATTGTAAATTGATCCCCCTCCACTAAAAACGTAACAGGGAGGTTTAAATTTTCAGCCCTATAGCCCCATTGGTGATAGATAGATCAGATAGCCAGACAGACAGACCCACTTAAATCCCAAAGAAACCTATGTTGATATAAACAGTTTAGTTTGACAGTCTCTAATATAAAGAGAGTGAGAGACAAAAAAAGAAAAAAAGAGAGAGAATAGGTAAGACAGAAAAAGGAAAAAAGAAAGAATGATTGAACTGGGAGAAGAAATAGAGAAAATTGGGCTGATGGAGAATGAGAGTGAAGGAAGTTAAGAAGAGAAAAGGATACATGACAAAGAGAGGAGTAATCAGAAGGAGAAGAAGTGAGAGTAACTCTGGGGAAAGAGTAAAATGATGCACCGAAAGAGAGAGAGAAAATATCAATTTCCTATGCATTTTTCTACAGAGTTGTTTTTATTTTGATTCTTAATGGAGAAAATAAATTGAAAAAAAAAATAGCTGCAAAAAAGACATGGCATCCAATATGGAAAGGAATCTTCTTTAGAACATCATAAACATTCACTCATTTTGTACGTAGTTTACGTCTGTCAACAAAGTTGAAAAGAAGTGTATGTATTTGGTTGTGCCTGTTTGTTTGTCTGTTCACACAATATCTCCGAAAGTACTCCATAAATTTCAATGCAATTTTGTTGTAGGGTGGGCAATGGGGTAAGAAAGATAAGGTATAATTTGGGGGCAGATCCATTCACATTTATGCTGTCTAGGCCGAGTGACTCATTCTTCATATGAGAACGGGAGGTGATTTCAAATAGAGTTTCAAATAATGTAACACATTCATAAATATTGCCAAATTATAAATGCATTTCTAGATAATTTATTTATCTATATGCCCATGACTGTCCACATGATATCTCAAAAAATTCTCAACCAATTTCTATGACATTTTGTGAAAGGGTGGACATTAGACTACAGATAAATTGGTTTTGGAAGTGGATCATTGTACAATTACCTCTCCTACATCGAGGTTATAGGTCAAAACAACATAATATTGGCAATTTGCTTCTGTCCTCAAGATATCTCTCATATTTATCAATGAATTTTGATCAGATTTTGTGAAAGGGTGGACAATAAAATACGAAAGGTTTGATTACATTTTGGAGAAGATCCATGCTCAATTACCCCACCTTCAACATCGTAAATATATGTCTTAACCACATAATACTGCCAAAATTTCATGTCTGCCCACACCATATCTTTAAAGTTTTGTAGAAGGGTGGGTAATAGGGTAAAAAAGAGGTGGTAAAATTTACAGGAAATATTTTTTTAGGAAGAGATATTTTTCAGTTTTTTTTTCAATCACATTCATGTATTTGTTCATGAGTGTCCACACTATACATCCAAAAGTTCTCAATCAATTTCTTTGGAAGGGTGGATATTAGGCTAGAGAAAAACTGATAAAATTTCGAAGCAGATCATTGCACAGTTATCTCCCCTAAGTCGTAGTTATATGCACAAACCACTCAATATCACCCAAATTTCATGTCTGTCCATATGATATCTCCATACGTTCTCAATGAATTACAATGATATTTGGTGAAAGGTTGAGAAATAGGCTGTGGAAGAACTGATTAAATCTGGGGTGGATTCATGCACAATTACTCCCCCTGACAATGACGTTAGTAGAGGTATGTGCTCTCTGACTCCTTCCTGGGTACAAATCAATAACTCAGCTTAACTCATCATTGCTATTTTTAGGGTTCAGGAACATTCAAATTTTTTTTCAATATGAATTAATGGTAATTGCTTTGCTTTATTCCATTATGGCTTATAAAAGGTTATTATAGGAACAGTAGACTTCCAGATAGCAGGGAAATCTACTTGCATGAATACATTTAATATTAGAGAAAAATTACCTTTGTCATGCTAAGAGTCACACACATGAAATTACTATTCCGAGGGAAATTATGAATCAGCGCCATCCATATATGCTTCTTATTACCTCATAAAGTGGTGGTTGTATGATTAATTTACCTTGATGAAAATGCTACCAGTATGGTTTAGACAGTAAATTCACAATTAAGAAAACCCTCCAAAAAAAACATGTCCACTTAGTGTTTCAATAGAAACTGTAATATGACCAATGTTTTCAAGCAGCATACTGTGTTGGGGATGATCAATCAAAAAACTGTGAAAAGGAAGTCAATGAATTAGTTACAGCTCTCATATTTTGTTGGGCAGTATTCACTAAAAAAGTCTGAATTTTTGAAAAACCAACGTGAATGCTGATGGACACAAAATAAGGGATCAATTTAGGATAAATCTATATTGCAAATTGAACCCCCACAAAAACCTATTTAGAGTGGAAATTTAAAAAAAAAACAGAAAAAATGTTTTCCTTACTCATTGAGAGGAGTGTGCATGCAAATTTTCAAGTTTCCGCTATGAAGGGTTAGGGCTGGGCGAAGTTCGGTATCATAGATACATAAAAATGTCAAAACACATGAATAATTCAAACCCAGCAACAGTGTTTAAACTGTTGCGGGTAGTGGAGAATAATTATTGAATAAAAAAGACGAAAAAAATTGATACAAAAATGTTAAAGTTAGAAATGTATTTATCTCGTTGATCAGATGCCATGTGGGACTTGTTTATCGGAATCAGACATCTTGTCTTCTATGGCATTTCAGCGAACGCGATGGGATGGTACTAAGAGAAATGGACACTGCCAAGTAGCACAATGTGGATAATAGTGGGTTACCAGATGATAGTTGCTGGAAAGGATCTCCACACACTAACTGGTATTATGATGCCAATGGTAAGAGCATGATCAAAAAGAGATTCATGCCTTTTCCCTCAAGGATTAGTCCCAAAATGAAAGTGTGGATAGCCTAACAGTTCAAACTGAAGCTGAGACACTTTGCATCATTCAATTTGCTCCAATTCTCTGGGGAAATGCATGAAACCATCTCATCACTTGCCAGATAGTAGGACAGACTGAGCCCTCTAGCTGTAGTTGGCAACCAGTCTGGGAGACTGATAAATGATTCTAAACCAAGGAAAGATGCTCACTTGAGGCCAGCAATGCATTGTGGAGAGTGAAGGGCATAGCGTGACATGCAGAGTGCCCTAGCCATCAATTGCATCCTGGTCTTTCTCAAGCCATTCTGGCTATGTCTTGCTGCTGGACCTGGGCAAAGAGGGATGGTGTGGCTGACTTTGTACAACTCCCTTTCACTATAATCTAAGTCATGACTTTAGACCCTGCAGTGCACAGCAGCTGCAGCAGTACCCAGAATTGAAGCCATGGTCATCTTCAAACATGAAAGACGGACATAATGATGAAGTGTCCAATAGTGATGTAAACCCATTCTTTGACCAAAATTCAAGCTCGGTTCAGTGATTCTATTTTATAAAGTGCCAAGGTACTTCCCATCACTTCTTCAAATACAAACACTACTGTTCAAATATATTTGAAATTGAAAAACTGTTGGCAGCAAATAAATTTCAGTTGACACAGTGGCTGTTACCATAATCATTCTTGGGTCCTTTTAAATTTACATCTTCATCTTTTGATTCTTACTCCTGAAAGCACTTCTGTGTCTATTGATTGAACTTACAGTGTGTATCAATCCATCCGTGATGTCAGATATATTGCTTCTAAGCACTATGATTTCATTGATCTACTATTGAACTGTGGATATTTATTGGTATGCTGATATATTGACGTGCTGGGAATCTATAGCAACTATTTTGGGAGAAAAAACCTTTTATTAAAAAAAGAAACTTCAACAGAGTTTTTTCCAGTAAAGAATTGACTCAAGTTGTCCCCTTTGATGATACCAAGAGTGTTAATGGTGCACTCGCTAAGATATAGCCATAGAGAGGCTATGACAAAAGAGCTAGGTGACAACTGAAAATACTTTATTTGAGATAAGTATTGAAAGAGTTGAGCGATGATTGATAATAATTTGTTTTAGCTGAGCATAGAAAGAAATGTCCACACATTCAAATTGAAGTTAGCTTTAGGGTTTAGGATTAGGGTCATTTTTTTTTCATATAGCCTACATAAATATGATATGCATGTATGTATGCATGATATCACAATCTTTTTTTTATCAACTTGACTATGAGTTCTCTCCTGAATCGCCCCCAACATACCAGCCTTTTCTATTCCTCAGCTTTATTCTAGGAGCTCTGGTAAACAGCTCTTTTGTGGCCATCTCTTTCAGGGTATAATCGTGTGTACCAAAAGCGCCATTAATGATATGAGGCACACTTGTTTTTGTTTTTTTGATTTTTACGTTTTTTTTTAGAGCATCTATTAAAGCACAGGCATTGATTAAATCTTGACATAGTTTTATAGCTCTCTCGGGTCTTTTAGAGTTTACTTTAGAAACTAATATTTGAAAAAAAATTGTTATTTAAAAAAAATGAGACAAAGTGTCAAAGTCTTGAAAACTTATTTTGTAAAGAAAATCAATGGCAGGCTGGTTCAGCTTTGTTTGTGTGATAAAATCATCCAAAACAATACATCCTTATAACATTAGACTTATCAGCAAATCTGTTTTAGAGATAAGAAGTTAGAGTGAAATGAAGGAAGATATATGTAAAATGCTACTTTTTGTTTGAATAATCTTGGCGTGTATGTGTGTGTGTGCAACTGTAAATGTGCATATGAGTATGTTTAGGGATGTGAGTGAGTGTCTATGTATGTGTATCTTTGAGTGAGTCTCAAATTATGTGTGTAAATTTTCATATCTATATGTGTGGGCGCAAATGTGAGTGTGCGTAGTTTCCAAGATGTAAGTCTATACATGTATGCCTATATAAGTGTGTGTGAGTTTGAAATCATGTCTGTGTACATTTGTGTAGGTATATATATATATATATATATATATATATATATATATATATATATATATATATGTATATATATATATATATATATGTGTGTGTGTGTGTGTGTGTATGTGTGAGACTGAGTAAATCTGTATGTTTGAAGATGTGAGTCTGTATGCGTGTGTTCATGTGTATGCAACTGTTTACCTTCAAACTGAGACCAAAGCTCCATGCAGCTGAAAAAATCATTCTCAACCCCACATGGAGAGTTCATAAGACGGCACAGTATATTAGAGAAAAGGCAGGAGTCCGAAATATCATGGTAACCATAGGAAAACTCAAATTGCAATCGGCTAGACATGTTGCAAGAATGTCAGACAATTGCTGGACATCACAACTCACAATATGGATCCCCAGAGATCATATGCAAAATTGTGGCCAGCAGAAAGTAAGATGGTGTGGCGAGTGGAACAAGTTTAGAAAAGTATTGGCTCTGCTACGTCAATGATAGAGAGGTCTGGCAAATCTTGGGGAGGTCTATGTCCAACAACGGACACTAAAAAGCTGATGATGATGATGATGATCCTGCTTTCACATATGCGTGTGTGTGTTTCTGCATATATTTATGCATTTGAATCTGAGTGTTTTAACTCTATGTTCCTGCTTATATGTGTATCCTGAAGTGTTGCTTTTATATGAGTCATTGTGTAAGATCATGTCTATATTCATGTGTATATTTGTATGCATGCGTGTGGGTTTCTGCATGTACATATGTATTTAAATGTGTGGTTGCATGCAAGTCTATATGCATATATATATATATATATATATATATATATATTATGTGTGCCTGAGCATAAAGTTGTTTGCTAAAGCTGACTGAATCAAGTGTCAAGGTCTACAAAGTTGTTTGTTTAAGCCAAAATACAATAGATTGGTTTATTGGTCCCACCTGTTGCCTCTGTCACCTGGTCACCATTGCCCCGACCGCACTGAGCATGACCTCACCCCCGTTTGGACGACTTGGTTTGCTGTCATGCAGTTACGCTAGTTGTGTCTTGCATAGTGACTAATGACACTGTCAAGTAACGATGGGAGAGGCGCCCTCCTGAAGACAGTGCATATCTCTATTGGGAAGCGTATCATGTTGCAAAGTTCAACAGCTGATTTATATCTGCTCTGTATATCGATTGAACATTTGTTACAATTGCACCTATGAGAGTCTTTCGAGAACCCCAAAAAGCTTATTTGCCAAAAATCATTCCTCTCTCTCTTATCCTTTCTGCTGTTTAGAAATGAACACTTTTCTCTTGCTTACTATTACTTACTATTTCCTTTCTCCCTTTCTTTATTCACCTTGGCCCAAGGAGTCGGAAGAGGTATGTGTACATTTACTTGTGTCCGCTTGTCTGTCCACGCAATATCTCCAATAGTTCTCAATGAATTTCAAAGACGTTTTGTGGAAGGATTGGCCATAGGCTCACAAAGAATTTATGAGATTTGGGGGAGAATCTAAGAAAATTGTTAGAGTTATCGTAGCAATATGCTCACACAATATCTCTAAAAGTTCTGAATAAATTTCAATGATATTTCCTGGGAGTGTGCACCATGGGATTGATAAAAAATTGGCTAAGTTTTGGGGCAGGAATTTTTTTCAGTTGAGACATAATTTTTTCATGCAATTATGTATTCACTCCACACAATAGTTTCAATACTTCTCAATGAATTTTGATGACAACTTGTGGAGATGTGAGCCATGGACTAAAGAAGAATTGATTAAATTTTGAGGCAAATCTTGTAATTTTTTGAGTTTCCTCCCCTGTATTGTAGCCATATATCAACTGATTTTCATTCAGTTACAGTGGCGTCAGCAGAGGTATAAGCTATCAGAGTGATTTTTGGTTGATGCTGTCCTTTTATTATTTTATCATTTTTCATACTCTCATACTATAAATTGATACAATAATGTAAATAACTTCTCATTTTCTTTCGGAGGCAAAACAAACGATCAAACAAGCAAAAAAAGAAAAGAAAAAGCCCTCCGGAACAGATAACATCACCATTGATCTACTCAAAAAAGCTAGTGAGATTATCACTAAAAAACTAGCTATTCTATTCAACTTATGCCTAAAACAAAGTAAAGTCCCCGGAGACTGGAACACAGCAATCATGATGCTTTTACATAAAAAGGAAACTTGAAAGACTTCAACAACTACAGACCTGTAAGCCTACTCAATTGCATCAACAAACTTTTCAGGAAAATCATCCTGAACCAAATCACAAAAATACTAGATGAAAACCAATCACGGAAACAAGCTGGCTTTTGAAAATACTACCCTACCATGGACCATCTCCATTCAGTGAATCAGCTGAAAGAAAAACCAGCAGAATACAAAATGCCACTCGACTGGAAATTCTCATGGCGAAGGCCATCAATCTACAAGGTGTACACCCTGTATACGTTAGAGTACTACAATATATGTTCAGTCACAGCAGCTCTTTTATCGAGCTACATTGACACTGAGCCCTTCCAGCTCCAAAAAGGGGTGAGATAAGATGATAGCAACTCGCCCAAACTCTTCACAGCCTGCCTTCAGGTGATCATCTGAAACCTGGACTGGGAGGAGAGAAGATTAAAAAAAGATGGCAATTGTTTGAGCAACCTCAAATTTGCATACAACATACACAACCTCCGACTAATGTTAGACGAACTAAGTGAAGAAAGCAAGAAAGTTGGCCCACACATAAACTCCAGCAAAGCAAATGTCATGTGCAATAACCACGTCAGAAATAAGATCATCGCTATCACAATCCAAAATGCAAAACTAGGGAAAGTAGTTCACTTCATCTACCAAGGACAACGAATCTCTATGAGACCCACAAAAGAAGAAGTAATCAAGCAAAGAATCACTCTAAGATGGCTAGCATTCAGTAGAGCAAGCTCAACCTTCGAGAGCAAGAAGATCCCATTAACCCGAAAAATGAGAATGCATCCTTTCAATGGTCACCTATGGAGCTGGAACATAGAATCTAACCAAGAGACTGACCCACAGACTGAGAAGCATGCAATGTGCACATGAAAGAATTATGCTCAACCTCACATGGAGAGACAGCACTATATCAGGGAGAAAACAGGAGTCTGAGACATCATAGTATCCCCAAGAAAACTCAAATGGCAATGGGCTGGTCATGTTGCAAGAATGGCAGACAACTGTTAGACATCACAACTCACAACATGGATCCTGAGAGATCACATGCTCAATTGAGGCTGGCAGAATACAAGATGGGGAGACAAAAAAATTAGACAAATTCAGAAAGTATTGGCTCTGTGACACCCACGATAGAAAGGTGTGGCAAATTCTATGAACAACAATGGACGATAGTAGACTGATAATGATGATGATATATATATATATATATATATATATATATATATATATATTTCTTTTTCTATGGTGTCCCATTTGTTTTCTAGTTGTTTTTTATTTTTTAAAAAAATTCCTTGTTTAGTGTCTGTAAGTCACAGCTAGTATTATGTATTCATTGCACACTTTGCACTCAAAGCACAATGGCAATGTACAATCCATTGTTTTATTTTTAAGATTTGTGTTCTTTTGACCAATAAATGTTTTTTTTTAATTTCAATGATAGTCATTCCCAGGTATTTGCAGTGTCTGGTTATTACAAATTTATATCTGTTGATACATAATTTCCCATATCTATGATACAATTCACCCATTATCTAAAAGTAGAGCATTTCTATGAAAACCTTTTGTAAGCTGATATGGCATAGAATGAAGGAGCAATCACCATCAATTCATTGATAATATAAAAATCTAATCTATTGTGGCCATACTTGGATACTATCTGTTGGTAGCCCCAAATGCTATTACCTAGCAAATAGATGAATCTATAGTTATGAACAGAGAAGCAAACAGAAAAAAATCACACTGTTCATTCTATAGATAAATCGTTTTCTGTCAATGGGCATCATTTTAATACCCCGGGGTGTAGTTATACCCTCGACCAGTAGAGGAAAAGCTAGATAATCATCGAGAATGGAGACAATTAATTCACTTTTGGAAAAGTCAATGGGAGAAGAATTGTTGAATATGGAAGAGTAAGAGAGAAAAGAAGAAGCAAGAAAACATTACAATTATAATCTCTTGATTTTTTACTTTTGTTATTTATTGCATACATTTTTTACTATGCAGATGATTTGACAATTGAAAGGTGAGAAGAAATTTAAGAGAACAAACAGGTGTTACATCTCAAAAATCTTTATCAGCACAAAGGCATGTTCTGATACATTCTGATGGTTGCCAACCACCTTTTTTAAATAAGTTTCAGCAGTTTAAAAAAAATACCATACGCTGTTTACATGGTTGAAGCTGGAGGAAAGGAATGAGGAGATTTCATTTTGTTGGTTGTTCAGTTCGATAGCATACAGTCTTTTCAGCAATTGCTGCAAGTTTTTTTGAAAAAGGTGGTTGGTTACCATCAAAATGCATCAGAGCATGCTCACGTGATAATGAAATAAATGTGTGATGTAAGACCTGTTTTTTCTCTTGAATTTCAGTCGTCTATGAACTAATTTTTATATCAGTTTACAGATTTAAATACTCTTTCCTTTCCTCTGTTGCAGAAAAGGTTGACATCTCTCAAAATCTAGTGATAAAACCATTAGATTCCCCACTATATAGTGGGGAATTGAGATTGACATACTGTACACTGCCAAGGCTTTAAATACATGTTCGTATATTTTGAAAAAATGATGCCAACTTGGGAGATAATTGCAGCTCACTATTACGCTGTGACATATAGTTTGAGAACTGTTGCTCAAGACAGACATTATTTCAAAGTAATCATTGTTTTGATAAGTTCTCCACCAATTTATGGAGAATGTTGAACGCATTTATGCACCAGTAACATCTGTTGTATTAAAAGAAATATTCTTGAACTACTTAAAATCACTCACCTGTGTTTCAACTCACAAAAGTTTGTTCAGAATGGCTAATGGCTATTTTTATCATTCACTAATGTATTATATCAAGCCAGAACTGCAAATGAACAATCTATAAAAGCTAAAACTCTTAGAAATTCTCAAACAATGATGACTGCAGTTGGTCTGTGGAGAATTCTTAGATAGGTGAAGCCCTCTCAATTCATTATCTAATTAAATTCCTCAAATAAATAAACTGCCCTGGGTCACTTTTAATTTCACATTGACAACGAGTTTCCATTATAGTGATTGTTCTGAAAGATGCTATCAAATTTTGTATTCTGATTGAAATTTCACCTTTTGATAAAAATTGAAGTTTCACTCAAGAGGCCAGTTTCTAAATGATAAAATTGAATGATGATTTGTGCAAAACAAAGAAAATATCAGGTGTTTGTTTTTAGTTCACTTTACATTTTCCTCCTACATTTAAGGTACTTCATTTAATGATTGTGTCAAAATCTACCTTTATTTACCATTGTATCTTAATCTCTTTGTAACTTCCAATCACCATGGTTGGGTACTCACTTCTTGTTCGGTAGGTTTTGGGTTCAATCCATAGTTGGATCATACCATATTGTAGCCATTAGCCTCCGTAGCCTAATCAGTAAGGTAGCCATTGTGTTAAAACAAGCTCCTGAGGATAGTGGATATGAGTTTGAGTATTCTAGAGGGTTGTTATTTATTTCTAATTTGCACTGCTTACTAATGAAGGTATAATGATGGTCAGAGAACTGTGATAAATAGCAATTTAAATTGAGATTAGAGAAGTACTGGTATGCCCTGCTTTCTGCGCTCTCTTTCCTCCTACCCTCTCATTGAATTACCTTTCTCACCTCCCTTTTCCCTACCTACCCTCTTAAACTATCTGCCCTTTAAATAGAATTTTTCTTGCCCTCATCTTGGTTTATTTCTTGAACATGACCTTTTGGCTATTGTACCCTACAGCCACATTCAGGTGATGAATGTGTTTTTACCACATTTTGAATTAAGAAAAAAACTCAAACCAAAAAAAGCATTTGTTTTATAGAGACATTGTAGAGACAGTACACACAGACATGAAAAAAAAAACTTGAAATCACATTTTTGAAGTTTTGACCAACAGAATATTTTTGCCATTTTCATGAAAAACTGCGGATCACCTTGTGTGTCATTTCTCCTACAATACCCAAAATGGAAAATAGCTAAGGATAAAGAGGTCATCCACTAATCAATTTAAATGTACAATCTCAGGTGAATTGCCAAGAAATGGCTCAAGCAATATTGTAAAAGATATCATGAATAATTTTTTTCAACTCTGAAGATTTTCAAGTGATTCTACCCATTACCCATGAAAAATGGCAATTCTAGTCATTGCACCTCTAAGAGTAACAATAAAATTTCCGGTTTATTGTGATTGTTGGCAACTCACTCCTATTTGTGAGATTGGGCTTTTTATCTTGCAATAGATAACTTGTGATAGATTATCTGGCAAATGGATAATTACTACTCCTCACCACTTCCTGCAGTTAATGAGTTGATTTTGGATTTAATTGGAAGGGAACTAAAACATTATTGAATAGGCATCGGCCATTGTCACCCAATTTAAATTTAAATTCCATGTAGGGTGACAAGGCTTTCCTAAACTGGAATAAATCTATTAACACCTCTGTTTAATAATGAAAGTCCAATTCTGTTTATCTGTATGTGACTTCAACACAGCCAAAACAGTGTGTTGTAGCCAGAGTTAATTAATTAGGGTACCCCCAAAATGCCAACTTGAAGAATGCAAAAAAAGTCCAGGTGTTTTGCAACTTAACAATAATATTATGCTGATACATGCTGACACCTATCTATTTCATAATGACAGATTTCTAAAGGGAGATAACTATTGAGTACTAGACATAAAGTAGTCTATCTTATTTTTCAAAAATCTATACGCAAATCTAGGTTTATTCTGGTCACATCAGATCATACTCATTTTTTCATTTCATTAAATCACTAGCTTGTCCAGTAAATCCATAAGTTATTCACTGGGGCAGACATAACGAACTAAAATAACCCTTAAATTCATATAAAAATTATGAATTTTATTTGAAAGGAAGTAACTACTGATTAATTTACCTTGCTTTGGCCTCTACGTTGTTGCATTTATTTAAAAAAAAATCTATTCATAAAAGAATTCCATAATTTTTTTTCTATTCACAGATGTATTCCATTTAGGAGCGGTATCAAGTGGTTAATGAGTTTAAGAGTTGATTTACCCACCCGTAATTTATGAGAGAACAGGGTTAATTGAAAGAATTGTAGGCTGTGACAGGGTCACTGATTGGAACAGTGCCAGTTTGTCTATTTTTGGTTGTCTGTTCTTTTAACCTAATTTATCAGCAGGAGTCTAGGAGAGGTGCAACTCATACATGATGTGCCTTCATCCAAAATATACTTGACTTCCTTTACTTTCTTGAATGTTATAAGCACTGGCGCCAAAGAAGATATTTTGCTATTATTGAGAGTCCAAGTCTCAGGGGCCAATGGCACCCAGCCAGTGTCGCAGCTACAATGAGATTTTCATATCATTTTTTTTTCTGTTCTCTTTATCCTTAGTCAGAGCTGTGTATCACAGTGCTTGTATTGTGGACATTTGAGATTGTTGTGTACCAAGGTCACAAAACATTGTTTACCATCACATATATATATACATATATATATATATATATATATATATATATATATATAAAACAAATATGTATTTCTCTTGCAAGCTAGTATCCTTACACTAACTACAGCATCAGCAATATCTGATTGGACTTCCTGTGCCTGAAGATTTTTTTTGTTTAGGTCAGGTGTGCATGGAATGAACTTAGCAGCGACTAGCGCTTGAAGTAATGTGACACACCATTCTTGCTTATGGCACCAGGTATTCCCAGGCAGTCACCCTCTTCTCTGCATTGGCTCTCTTAAATACTGTTTTCGAGTTTTGTACCGCAATAATAATAATTCATGCTGTATGAGTAAAGTAAAGAGAATATAAGCAGATATCAAAAATCAATGAACTGGTTCTATTTAATGCATCAAGCTCAACCTTCAAAAATAAGAGGATCCCATCGATCCTAAAAAAAAAGGTGTACAACCAATGCATCCCCCTAATAGTCACTTATGGAGTTGAAACACAGAACCTAACCAAGAGACAGATCCGTAAATTGAGAACCATGCAACATGCGCGTGAAAGAATTATGCTGGGCCTCTTATATAGAGACCACATGATAGCAAAGTACATCTGGAAAAAAACAGGAGTCAGGGACATCATAGAATTCATTAAAAATCTCAAATGGCAGTTGACTGGCCATGTTGCAAGAATGGTGGTCAACCGATAGAAATTGTGTCTCATGACATGGATCCCCGAGATCACATGCGCAACTGAGGCTGGGAGAATAATAGATGGAGAGACAAGCTAGACAAGTTCAGAAAGTACTGGCTCTGTGATAGAGAAGTGTGGCGAATCCTGGGGAAGTGCTATGTCCAATGACGGACATTGAATGACTGATGATGATGATGATGATAAAGGGAGCAAAAAGCTAGTGAAGCTGAAGCTTAAATTTTATGGTGTAATGTTGCAGTTATGATTTGACTTAGTAAAAACCACTATGGGGGCAGATTGTTCTCATTCCATTGTCTATATTAGATAATATCTTATATTAGTTAATTCTTCCTTGATGGTTCATTCTTTTCCACTGAACCAAATTTTCTGACTTGTCTGTGCTACCTGTTCCAGGAATTGAACCTGAGGGAGAGTAACCATCAGGCAGGTTACTAGATGTTTTTGATCAATGCTTTTATCCACAAGTCCATGTATCTGAATGGAGATAGAAACTTCAAGCATTAAACCTAATCTTGTTTCTGTACCTCTTCAACAAGATTTTTTTTCTAAAGGTTACCCACTACAACGGGCACTGAGAGAGGGTAGGAGGTTGTGACAGCTAAAACATTGTGACTATAACAACCAAAATGAGGACAGCTTTAAATCTGTTGGCTTATAACCATTCAGATTTTTGTAGCTGATTGAGTTTCTCAGGGTTGATGTAAAGCTTACAATTTATTGGATCTTTTCTACTAATATGTGAAGAATTCTTGACTGAAGCCAATAATCTTAATATTTTCAAAAAGTTTGGCAAACTTTAAGGAAGATTGTATGTCTAGATAAATGATTTTCACTTTTTTCCTCTCTCTGCACAAAATGATGTAATTTTTCATCATGTTCTCATTGTAGAACTGAGGTCAGAACAAGAATGGTTTTATTATACTCAAGTTGTCAATAAAGACTGCCCTTGGTTATACTAGAATTTTCCATTCTAATAACATGACCATTGCTGCATATTCAGAACTAAATACTCATACTCTCAGAACTTACAATTAGATTGCTTGAGGCTGTCCATCGATATTGAGAATGATGTCCACTATTCCTCGTCTTAGTATCAATTTTCGGGTTTGATCTTGATACATCTTTGGTTTATCTTTTAGTTTTCCACATTGTTTAGGGTTTTTTCTTTGGTTTCCACGACTCTGTTGGTGGCTTCTAAGAACCAAAGTTGGATACTCGCAGCTCGTTGGTCGGGTAGGACGTAACATGCCCTATTAGATATATTGCAATTGTCTTGGTGCTTTTTTATATTACCAATCTTCCAAAGGCGATATCAACAGACTTTCTCAAGTACATGAATATTGTGACAATAATACATTAATGCTACCGATTGGAGTTGATTTTGCATTTCTTCATCTGAGTTCACAATGTAAATCCTTTTTCTCATAGCAGATTCTTGTACCTATCACTATTATAATACTGTAATAATCATTGGATGCTTTTTTTTCCGTTACTATGATCGATCTAAGAACCATGCAACATGCACACTAGAGGAACATCAGTACATGGAGAGTTCAAAAGACAGCGTGGTATATTAGAAGAAAAACAGGAGTCTGAGATATCATAAAATCCATTACAAAACTCAAATGGCAATGGGCTGGTCATGTTGCAAGAATGGCAGACAACCACAAGACATCACGACTCACAATATGGATCCCTACAGATCATATGTGAAACTGTGACTGGTAAAAAGATGTTGTGATGACTTAGATAGGTTCAGGAGATACTGTGCTGCAGTGTCCACAAATTGAGAGATCTTGCAAATCTTGAGAAAAGTCTTTGCTCAACAACAGATGTTAAAATGCTGATGATGATAATTTCAACTTTTAGCATTATTATCATTGTTAGTATTATTATTATCATGATTATTATTATTGAATCACTGTAGCCTCATAAATGGCCCATCTGACCAACCAGCCCAGTGAGCTACAGATTCTTCTTTCTTTGATCATGTATATATATGTATGTCTCCAAGTGCTCCTGGTCACATTTTGCACTCGAAATTTGCATGAGTTCAACATTAAACTCCATCTGAAGATTTTTTTTATGTATTTTTTCAAAAAATTGCTTTTTTGGCTCTTTAAGATCATTTCAAACCAACAACGTTAAAATCTTTTTCTGGTATTATTTAGTTAATTTTTGATAAAAAATTCATTTTTTATAGATAATTTTCAGGTAATCAATTCTGGTACATGAGCTGGCTACGGTGATTCATTCAATCAAGGTTGGCTATTATCATTGTTATTATCATTTTTATAATTATTGATTTTTGGCTAGCATTTTTCTGACCTTAACTCTTGAATTCATATAAGAAATAGAATGTCAATTTTGAAGGAAATAACTCCTGATTGAAAATGTCCTGTTTCATCTTCATATGAATTTTTATATTTTTTTCTATCCAATTCTCAGGAGAGTTCAATTATTTTTAATTCAATTGATTGAAGAGTTCCACTGTCAATAAAAGCAATTACAAGTGGGTTATGAGTTTAAGAGTCAATTTCAGTTGCTTTTTATTGCAATTCCCAGAACATTTGAGCAGCACTGATTGATAATAGAGCAGATATATGTTTATGTATCTATATAAAAAGAATTTAAACAAAGCTGATTAAATATTTGACATAAAATATGAAATTATATATATATATATACATAAATATAGATAATGTATAGTATATTATTGTTAGAAATCTGTATATTGTCAAAGAATTGTTAAAGGCATTCTATTTTTCTTTGCTTGCTTGTAAAGCTTTGTTTTCGATTTGATTCAATTCAATTATCAGCTTGTCATAATTCTGTTTGATTTGATTTGATATTTTTAACTCAAATCAAATAATTACATTAATCAATAATTAGAATCTTGATTAAAAATCCTTTGTTTACAATCCTCCAACCCCATCAGACATTTCTCTTCAAAGTGTCATCATCTAAATTTATTAGTCCTGTAAAAAGAAGTTCTAATTAATAATTTTGTTAATTATTTTATGGAAAACATTTAATTATTCATCAAGTAAATCTAATAACTCTGAGTATCATTTCTAATATTATTATTCAATATTTTTAGGCATTCTCTGGATCAATAATTGTTTGATGATTATTTCTTTGGGCTGTTACGTTCGATCTTTTGTGTTTGGATTTTATTTCATTTTGATTGGCAGGTTCTTTGATTAACTTCAGATGGCATGGGTCATGTTTATACAGTCCTGCAGGTTTTAATATGATGACTTGGGGGTGGTGTAGTCAGGCAGGAATATTGCAATTGTAAAATATTTAACAGAAGATGCAGAGTGGCATAACTGTTACTGGCACAGAAATGAATTGGCAGACAGAGTTTGTGTTTTGATCAAGGTTATTTATATTCACTTCACTTTGGCACCCTTAAGAAAGGCATGAAACCACTTCTCCCTGAGGTATGGGTAAATAGCAGGGCAGTTGGGGCCCTTTAACACTGTTATAGACTAGATTGCTTACTGCTCGGCAGTTATATGATTCAGCTCAAAGCTTGAGTAAAAAGGGGGCTCTTGGGTATGGGGCTTGCCACTCAACAATGTAAAAAAACAAATTACAGAGTGGTTGTGGCAATATGGTCCACAATGAGTTTATAGGGATAAACAACAAAACAAAATAGGTTTGGTTAGTCATTCAGTAGAGACAGTCACTCAACCAATGTCTTACAGCAGCATGCCATATTCATCATCATCATCATCATCATCATCATTCTTTTAACATCCGTCGTTGGACATAGACCTTCCCCAGGATTCGCCACAATTCCCTATCATGGGCATTGAGGAGCCAGTATTTCCTGAATTTGTCAAGTTCATCTCTCCATCTTGTGTTCTGTTGGCCTCGGTTTCTCATGTGATCTCCGGGGATCCATGTTGTGAGACGTGATGTCCATCGGTAGCTTTCAAGAACATAGCCTGCCCATTGTCATTAGAGTTTTTTAATAGTTTCTATGATGTCTCTGACTCCTGTTTTATTCCTTATATAATGTGCTGTCGTGATCTCTCCATGTAAGGTTGAGCATGATTCTCTCATACGCATGTTGCACGCTTCTCAGTTTGTAGGCCTGTCTCTTGGTTAGGTTCCATGTTTCAGCTCCATGAGTGACTATCGGGAGAGTGCATTGGTTGTATACTCTTCTTTTTAGGATTATTGGGATCATCTGGTTCTTGAAAGTTGAGCTTGCTCTGCCGAAAGCTTATCATCCCAAAGTGATTCTTTGCTTGATTTCTTCCTCTTTTGAGGGTCTCATTCAATCAAAAAATTGGATGATCAAAAACAGTAATCAATGAATAAGTTGATTCTTTGGCCTTTTGTTTCGCAGTGATCACTGAAAAAATCTGAATCTTATTGAGGGAAGGGATTTTCAAAAACAAAAAAGTGTTTTTTTTATAGACATAATAATGAGTAAATGTTGAAATTTTCATCCCTCTAGCTCAATTGCTTCAGCCTGTAGACACAATTCATATATAGTCAGCCAGCAAACCAGCTCAAAAATTTAAGAAACCTATGTTGACAGTTTTCGTTGACGATTCGTAACATGCTCCTGAAACTGCAGCATAATGGTTGTGACCCTATGCTCCACAAGGAGTCTATAGGAATGAATAACAAAACAAAATATTTGAGATATTGAAATATTGAATGTAATCATCTAAGGGGTCTGAATTTCAAGCTGAGGTCTTGTCATTAAAATTGATTTTCTATTACGTTTTCTTCAATCTTTTATCGCTCGTTTACATCAAGTAGTTGCAGTAGATGTAGAATGACCAATTTTCTTAGACGCAGCATTGTCACGATAATCAATAACTGACTAGTTTTATTCCTAATCTTATTTTGTTGCTTTTCATTATGATGCTCAGGTCATTTTTATAATCATAAGGGTAAGGAATATCAAGAGAAAAATCCTCTCATTTGTCTCCCAATTTTTTTTTTACTCCTCATCAGTTTCTGGCCAGGGGTGGGGCTGAACAATAAAGGTTATGTTGACCTTTTGAGCCAATTTTGAGGGAGAAAGCAAAGTCTTATATGCTGTCAAATACTATATTTCATATATGTCAATAAACATTCTTTTGTTGCATTTAATGAACCTGCAATTTAAAGAGAGGAATGTATTCCACTCCACATTTCAATCGAAAAATGAACATTCATAAATTTATTCATACACACACATACACACACATGCATACACACAAACACAAATTTATTTTTCTGGGTATCCTGTCCTGGGTGGAAGCCCAGTGTTAAAAAATACGGGAAAAGGCTAGAAGAGGGAGCAATGAGTTGTTCTAGGTTCTCAATAACTTTTTTTCAAAGAATTATTTCTAGAATTTGTGACACTTGGAAATTGAAACAAACTTTTCATCACTTTCTCTGTATTTTTTGGGGGTAGGTAGGGTACTTAATAAGGCTTGATACTGTTTGTTGAGTTTAGAATGGTCTCAGTACTCTCAAGGGCTGCCATGTTGTAACAGTTTGCACCCAAAATTCTATGATGTAGAGTATTCGTGCATAAGTGAGAAGTAAACAATCCTCCAAATTACAGAAAGATGACTTTGGGTGGGTTAGGTTTGAGACATATTTGAGGAATCTTTTTTTTAATTCTTGTTTTCAAGAATCGTAACAACTTTATTTAAAGAGTTCCTAGAAAAATATTTTCAGGCATATTTTTTAGTCCAAACACATTGAAAGAATGCTTATGTATGAAGCTCAAATTCTGTCAAAGTTCTACTTTTATCAAAATGTCTATGTACTGCCAATGTGAATCCTATTCAAATCTGCTGGGTGAAGTTGTTTCAAAGACATTCCGGACACCGAATCTGCTGAAGTGGGAAAAAATGTTGTTTTTGTTCAGGAGTGTACAGAAATGATGTAAAGCTAACCTTAGTACTGTCTTCAAGCAATGCAAGATATCCAAAAATAATCTAGAAATCCGAAGTTCTGAGTGCTCACTGTGGCATTAATGTGGCATCAAACATGCAGGCAAGGGGCTGCAAACTTTGAAGCCAGACCCATGCACCTAAAGAGCACCATCACAGAAGGCATGAGCACATAGTGTATCATCATCATCATCATCAGTCTTTCAACGTTCGTCGTTGGACATAGACCTTCTCCAGGATTCGCCACACTTTCAATCTTCTAGATCATCATCATCATCAATCTCTCAATGTCCATCATTGGATATACACTTTGGCAAGGATTTGCCACGCTTCTCTATCATGGGCGTCACGGAGCCAGTACTTTCTGAATTTGTCTAGATTGTCTCTCCATCTAATATTCTGCCAGCCTTGTTTCCACGTGTGATCTCGGGGGATCCATCTCATGAGTTGCGATTTCCAGCGCTTTTCCACCATTCTGCAACATGGCCAGGCCACTGCCATCTGAGATTTTTAATGGATTCTATGATATCCCTGATGTACTGTGCTGTCTTGTGGTCTCTCCATGTGTGGCCCAGCATGCCCCATGCTCCAGAATTTGGACTCTAAAATCACAGAAGGAAACATAACCACCACAACAATAACAGCTACCCACAAGTCTCCAGGAGAAGTTGAGAGTCATTGGCATCTTGATAGACTACCAAGAGCCGAGCAAACGGTTTGTTATCTTGATGATAACTCTAAGGATAACAGAGTAGATTAGGTTATAGTGCAGAACTAACAATATTCTAGATAAAAATTAATACATAAAAAGAAGGAAAGATAGAAATAGGGAGAATGGAAATATTTACACTGTAACAGATTAACACTGACCTATGATCCTGAACTGTGCCCAACAGACCAATAAATCTAAAAAGGCTCTAAAATCTTAAATCTACGTCTTGGCTTTCCATCTTGATTCTGGTTACAAGGGTTAGCCATAAAACCAGAACCTGAGGAAGTGAATTGTATAGTACAGAGATGGCATATTTTATTAAACATTGGGAAAAAAAAGTGAATGATGAGAAAATAATTCTATCAACAAATCATTTGCCTAAAATATCAAGATTAAATATTTTCATTATCCAACAAATTATTTAGTCTGAAATGTTTATGTTGATTGAATATTTTCAATTGTTCAAGTGAAGAGCATTTAGGTATTTTTCAATGTTTCATTTATATCTGATGATACAGGTATTCCCGCTTCTCAAAAGTTTGCTCTAGGCTATTGTTTTGCTCATTTTAAAAGAACGTTTTCATTGAAAAAAGATATCCGAGTAAAACCTAAAGACTGATTCATTCTTCTAAAAATGAAATGCATGACATAATGAAATGCTTACCTATCTATTACTGACATCACACAGAGTTGCTTTATTCTTGATATCTGATCTTTACCATTCAAGAATGCCCTGAAAACCCTTTAAAAGGTCCTTAATGCAACTGTACTGACATCCATTGTACCATTCATAGAGCAATGCACCGGAAAAACATGTCTACTTACTTCTATTCTTTTCTTGACTGAGATTGATCTTCCGAACAACCTTAGTTCTTTACTGTATAATCTTTTTATGAAAAAATAAAAGGAATGAAACAGGAAAAATTCATAAAAGGAGAATTAAATATGGAGGCCGTACAAGAAGAATAAAGGAAGACACGATGCAATAACAATTTGTCTAATTTGAGAGTCACAATCAAAATCATGGTGCCAAGAAGGAATGTATTGAAAAATGACAAAGGGATTAGAAAACAAAGAAGTAAAGAGCAAAAGAGAAAATGGTAACAAGTGAGATTGAAGCAGAGAGAGAGAGAGAGAGAGAATTTAGAGAAGAGAGATGATAAAAAAGATGTAAAGAGCAAGAAGATAAAATGAAAAGAAAGGAGTGTGAAGCAGAGAGAGGATTTAAGGAGAGAGATTCAAAGAGAGAGTATTTAAAGAGAGAGGAGGTATATGAGGAAGAGAGGATATGGAATAATAAATTTCAGATAAGTTATGTGGCAATCTGAAGAAAGGAAAGAATCAGAAAAAGACGGAGGAATAAAAAAAGAAGAAAAGCAGAGCGAATCTTTTGAAGATGATGAAGTGTGACAAGGAATCTCAGATTTTGAGAAAAAGAGAGAAACTTTTCAACTTTAGATTAAGAAAATGGGGAAAGAGAGATTGGAAATATTGTTCTCAATAGAAAAGTTTATATGAATAAGAAACAGACACGCAAACTGAGAATCATGCAATGTGCATATGAAAGATTTATGCTCAACCTCACATGGAGAGACCACAAGACTGCACAATACATCTGGAAGAGTCAGGGACATCATAGAATTCATTAAAAACCTCAAACAGCAATGGGCTGGCCATGTCGCAAGAATGGCAGACAACCGGTGGACATCACGACTCACAACATGGATCCCGAGAGATCACATGTGCAACCAAGGCTAGCAGAGTACTAGATGGAGAGATGAGATGGACACATTCAGAAAGTATTAGCTCTGCAATGCCCATGATAGAGAAGTGTGGTGAATCCTGGCAAAAGTCTATGTCCAATGATGAACGTTAAGAGACTGATGATGATGATGATCTGGAAGACTGAAATTATGAAAGAGAATCTGGTTGATCAGTTTTCAGCACTAAACTACTGGAACTTAGTGGCAAGTGTCAATCTAAATCAAATCCTTAAATTCACTTTCTATCCACAATCTCCTCTGTGCCATGTTTGTTATTAATTGGTAGTTCAGTTCAATCCAATTTTATTTTCATTTTATTTTTTTAAATTTTTATTCATTTTAGTAAATGAAATATTATAAATCATTATTAATAATTTTTGCTACTATCTACCTTCATCTAATATGTTGATGCTTTTTATCACAACTCAACTCAGGCTGGGTACTCTGCGACAGTGAGTAAATTATTTAACATTGCGGATCACTGAGTACCCAGACTGAGTTTAGTAGCAATAAAAAGCAACAACAATTAGGATGAAGGTAAATAGGAGCAAAAATAAATAATGATGATTAATAATACTTTGTTTTCTAAAAAACTAAATTTAAAATTAGTAAATTCAATCAGACAAAACAATCATCTAGTTTGAAACAGAGAATTTTTTTTCCAAGGATGAATCTGTGGCAATGAGATTCACCAAGCTCGCATTTATAAAAAACTGAGAATATGAAGTGCGTGAAAGAGAAAATAGGAGAAAGGGAGAGGTTTGTCAGAATGGAGCTACTTTCCGTTTTCGAGTTCAAGATGGGATCTTAAATGACATATATATATGTTTTTCACTTTTATATGTTTCATCGTGGAAGTAATAAATAAAAGAAATAAGTGGTTTAATTAGATGAATGATTGAATGAAAAATAATGATATTTTTTTTGACTCCCTGCTTGTGTGTCCTTGTTCACCTGGTTGGTAATGTCAGTGTGATGTATAATCAGTCAATTCATTGGACCTTGGAAAACGATTTGGCTGTTTCCTGAATTAATTGGAATCAGCTTTCAGAAAAAAAATCAAAAAACATACAGAATGTAGTGGGGGAGTCAACAGAGAATGAAGTGAAGAAAGAAAGAAATTCATTGAAAGGATTGTGAATGGGAGTAAGAGAAAAAAAGAACGGGGGAGGCAAAAAAGAAGTTGGAGGAGGGTGAGAGTGAAGGTAGAAAAGAAGAAAGAAACTAAGTTGAAGGAAAGGAAGGAGGAGAGGAAGGATAGATGAGTGAAGGGGGAAAAGGTGAGAGTTTGAAAGGGAGGGAGAAATACTGAGAGAATAAAGAGACAAAAATTAGAATGAGAAGAGAAGATAGTTTTGCCATATATGCTGGTATATATGGTCATTTAATATGAAAAAGTTTATATATATATATATATATATATATATATATATATGTATGTGCGTGTAAGGAGAAAGGATGTAGAACCAACAGATTAATGTGGCAAATTTGACAATATGAAAAAGGAAAAAGACTTGAGACTACTCAGCACATCTCAAATTCACTTATCTAAAAATCCGACTTGCATGTATCAGAAAAACTCTTTCTATCTATACACAGTAATAAAATTCCCATTTGTTCCTTCCAATACCCAACTATTTCTTTACCCCAACTTCCATCTGAAGATTTAATATTTATGTAATATGTATATTTGTGTAATTTTCACCATTTTTCTCAGATCAAGTTTTGTTTTCAAAGTTCTGATGAAACCTGGAACAGGCGAAATGTATGTAAGCTACTACACATTTTAATAAAAAAAATCAAAATGTACTAAGTCTTCTCAAGTCTTTTTCCTTTTCCGTACATATGCATGTATATATATATATATATATATATATATATATATATATATATATATATATAAACACACACAATATATGCTAGTATCTAACGCATACATTTAATTTTTTTTTAGTAAATCTATGCAAATATAACATAGCATTCAATGCAATGGTATTATGTCTAAGGGGGCTGTTTATTGAAGCTCAAAATTGACAGTTATGTGGTGTAGATGTATTGTAAACCATTTAACATACGCACATATACACACACTCATCTCTCTCTCTCTCTCTCTCACTATATATATATATGTATATATATATATATATATATATATATACACACGTGAAAAGTATGGTTCCAAAACACAACAGGCGCTATCTAAAAAAATAAATGTGGGTAAGTAAATTGAAAATCAAATTCTGGATTCAAATTTTTTTCATCTCATCACAACCTTTATGTATATATATATATATATATATATATATATATATATATGTATATATATATATAAAATTTTGATAAGATGAAAAATTTGACTCAGAAATTTGATTTCCAATTTACTCAAACACCTATTTTTTTGAAGCTGCTTACTGCATTTTGGAACTAGACTCCCTCTGTGTGTGTGTGTATATATATATATACATATATATATATATATATATTATACATACTTAGCAATTGAAAATAGAAGCATAAAAAAAGTAGGAAAATGCAAAAAAAAAAACAAATACAAAAAACTCAGCTGATAGAAAAACAGGTCTGCTTTGTCACTCAAAATCTATGTTGGGGATGATCAATTGAAAAATTGGAAGAAGAGGTGATGAATAAGTGTTACTTCTCTTGCTTTTGTTGGGCAGCAATCACCAAAAAGTTTGAAAAAACATGTGAAAATGCTGCCTGATACAAACTAAGGGATCAATTTAAGATAAACTTACATTGCAAATTGAACCTCCACACTAAACATCTATTTTGGAGGGGAATTTCCAAAAAAACAAAAACCTTTTTTTCGCAAATATAATATGGGGTAAAAGCTAAAGTTTTCAGCCCTCTAGCTCCATTGGTGCAGCATGTACATGTGATACATACATAACCAACCAGCCAGCCAGCCAGATTGAACAGAAAACTGAAGAAACTTGTGTTGACGATTTTAGCTGATCGTTCCTAAAAAGAAAACAGAGTATGATGATAAGTGAAGTGCAAAGTTAAAAGAAAGAAAATCAAAGGAGGTCAGAATCTGAGAAGGGTTATTAGAAAGAAAAGAGAGAGGTTGATTGAGAGAGAATGTGAAAAAGAATAATGTCATCAAGAAGAGAGAAGAAGTGAGGGATAAGTAAGAAAAAAAAAGAGAGAAAAGAAGATGGAATTTTTAAAATTATAGAAAAAAATATGGATTATTTCTTAGTTTTCACATTAATGTTCTTAACGTAAGAGAGATGTGAATTCTGACAGGTCATTGAACACATTGCCCACCTACGCACAACAGTATTTTCTTGTGAAACTAATTACTTATATATATATAAGTAGTGAGGAACGCATGCACTCAAAACCTTCATTATTCAAGATATTTCAAAGCGTCCAAGGTACTGGAGACTCATCAGAATGATTCATGACATGAAAGTTTTAAGCTATAACAATAGTCTGGAAAAGTTAGGCCTGACTACTTTGTTCGAGAAGGGGCAAGAGAAAACTTAATCAAAATTTTCAAGATATTAAATGGTTTTAAAAATCATGGAAATCTAATGTTTAATAAGTTGAAAAGGACAGGAAATTGACTTGCTAGGTCCATGGCAAAAACAAATTAATTTTTTCTCTCAAAGAATTTTGATATACTAGAATAGTTTACCAAGTTATATGATAAATGATACTAGTACAAATAATTTTGAGAATAACTTAGACAAATTTAGATCATCTGGGATAGAAAATAAATTGATAGGGCAATCTTGAGAGTCATGAGCTGAAGTATATAGAAGAATTTAGGGAAAAAATTATAAAATGTGCCTGGTTAATGTTTCTCTCAACTGATAAGCTTGTAATTTTTCATTAATTTTCATAGACATTTTCATCACTAGAATTAATGAGTATTTTGATGATGGATACCTATTTTTAATGTTAATTGTGTACAGAGATGCCCATTGTGATGGTTTTTTTTTCTATAAATGAATCTCTTATTGTGTACATGCAGTGAATGCATTTGTGCTGATAGAAGCATCTTGAAAATTAAATATTTTTCATGCAAAGTATCAAAGATGATAATGCATCTATGAATTTATATACTTTGCTCTCAGCATCAATTCTGCACGTATACAAAGATTTCTATTCATAAGTATAAACACTAAAAAAAAAATATTCAAGATGCTCATTTGTATAAACTTTCATTTGTACTTGCAGTGATACCTGGCATTGCCTGGGGAGAAAATAACTGCGTACATAACAGAATTGTTTCCCTTTGCTTTAGACTACTAAAAGAAAAAAAATGAGAAAAAGTTCCCCCTTTCTTTTGACCTTTGAAAGAGAGAAAAAGCTCCCTCTTGCTTCTGTTCCCTAAGAATGAAAAAACATCTCCCCATCAAATTTAACTCCTAAAAGTAAAAAAAAAATGTTCCCTTGATTTTGACCCCTGAAATGAAAAAGTTTTTCCTAGATTATGATATTTAAAAGTGAATAAAAAGACACCCCTTTTGATTTAGAACCCTAAAAATGAAAAAAAAAAAAGTTTCAATTTGATTTTGACCCTGAAAGATGAAGAAATTTTCCCCCTAGATCTTGACTTTTGAAAGTGAAAAAATAAGTTCCCTTAGATTTTGATCTCAGAAATTGAAGTAAAAAATTCCCTCCAATTATGACCCCTGAAAGATGAAAAGAGTTTCCTCGCCCCCATTATGAACCCCAAATAAGTTTCCCCTAAATTTTGACCACTAAAATTGAAAAAGTAGTACCATTTGACTTTGAAACTCAAATATGAAAAAAAGATCTCCCTTGATTTTGAACACTGAAATTGGAATATAAAAGTTCCTTCTTGATAAGGACCCCTAAAAAATAGAACAAAATCTTACCCTCAATTTTGATCCTTAAAAATGATAATAAAATTTTTGCTTGATTTTGTCTCCTATGAGAGAAAAACATTCTATTTTAGTTTTTGACCTGTAAAAGTGAAAAGAAAGGTCTCTCTCTCCTCAATTTTGATCCCTTAAAGTCAAAAAGTCTCCACCTCCTCAGATTTTGACCCCTAAGATTGCTAAATTTTGACCCTAGAACATGTCTCTCTAGTTTTTGACTCCTAGAAGAAGAAGAAAAATTATTTTCACTTTTTGAACCCTAAAAATGAAAAAATAATTCTTTAGAGTTTGATCCCTACAAGTGAAAAATAAAAAAATAACACTTGATTTTGAATTCTAATAGTGAAAAAAAGAATTTCCCCGGCATAATCTACTCTGTTTTTGAAAAATGATACATCAATGAAGTAAAAGTTTCAGCAGTGTAGAAACATCATAAAAAGAAACCCCCTCTCCCTCTAATAATAATGTGACTTAATTATGGCATCACAGTGTTTTCCACTTGCTTGACACAAACTGAGGGTCTAGTTAAGCATAAAAGTCATATAGTAAATAGAAACTTTCCTTTAAAATTCTCAAGATGATACAAATCACCAAAGTTTTTTGCCCTTTCTAATCCTGCACATTTCGGATGTACCTTGAATCATTATGTCTGACTGCAATGCACAATTTTGGAGGAGAAAATGAACATAGTCACAAATTTTTACAAATATGTAGAGATACTTAAATGTTAATGAAAATGACCATTGAAAGGTGAGCAAAAAAACTCAAGAGATAAATATCAAATCTGAAATTTTTTATGTTTCGGCATATTTCGATGCATTTCAACAGGAGCCAGCCATCTTTTTCAGAGAAAAAATATTTTAGCGGTTCTCAGGGAAAAATAATGTTTACACGTTTGATGCTGAGGAGAGAATGGGAATATTTTTGTGTTGTCTGATGGTTTAGTTGGAGTGGAAGGGGAAGTTTTTGCATCTGTGTAGATTAGAGTAACATCAAGTTTGAAAGGAGATGGGTCTATGAGAGGCGGGGTTAAGGGGGGTTTGTTTCCTGTCTCTGTTGGTGTCTGGCAAGATAAGACGGGCAATGAGAAGAGAGAAGAGCAGATGTGGGCTAAAATGGTCATTTCTCAGGAAAAGTTGGTTCTGTTATTCTATATTATAGGATGGTTTATGTCTAGCATTGAATGGATAGGTGTTGGTATATGTGGTGTCGGTCAAAAGTAGGTTTGTTATTTTTATTTAATCTTTTTGGATGATGTTTGGTGAGATTTCTTTTACTTTTCTTAAAGTGGTGGTATATGTGTACCTGTACTGTTTTTCAAATTGACCGTTGATATATATATATATATATATATATATATATATAGTAGAGAACAGTTTTCGCACTCTACTATCACTTCAAGCATAAATGTGTACAAAAAGCTGTACTTATCACAAGAAAATTTGAATTTCAAGATAATTTTTTGCTGACTGATTACAAAATAGAATACATTTAAAGAATCAGTTGTTCTTTTTTTAACTCTTTCAGGCCTCCTTTTAAAAAAAAATTTGTATCTCAATGCGTATCTCATACCAGACAATATATTAAGTTAATAAGGTTAACCTATTGAGTCCTACTGTAGTTTATTACTCAGTTTGAAACCTCATACTCGAACATTCGTTGTCTAAGATATTTTCTGAGATTAGATTTGAATATGTTTATGTTTGGAAAGGAGACCATGGTTTCTGATAGCTCGCTCTAGGTAGGAGTGGATTTGTCTGAGAAGAAGTGCTTTCTAACTGCGGTGACTGTTTGGATTTCTAGCTTATTGCTGTGTCGTTTGGTTGCAATGTTTAGGGATAGCTTGTAGCATGATTTCATCTAGACAGATGCTGCACTTACAATCTTGGTTGATGGTTTATTGACTTGAGGTTATCCCGTATATTTCCAGTCGATCAGCACGGGTTCTTCTGTAAGATAGTGTCTCTAGATTTGTCTTTTTTTTTTAGCATTTCTGAAGATGGTAGGTATTTGATTCAGGGGATCATCTTTGTGGCTCTTCTTTGTACTCTTTCTATAGAGTCTTTGTTAAATTTGTGTCGGGTGACCGAATTCTGGAGCTGAATCCTAAATGTGGTCTGATGACTGCTTTATACAGCATTTTTAATGTTGTAGGTTTGAAAGCAAGGTCATAATGGATGGTTTTCAGTTTTTCATATTTTCTGAAAAAATGGGAAGTCGTGCATTATTGTGGAGGTTATAAGATATGGATTTAATTTATGGCAACCAGAGTGGTCATATGATGTCATTATGCATTCAAAATAGCGGGCAAATTTAAAGTGCATCTATGTGCACTCCCAGCCTGAATGAGTTAATCTTCTTTATTGTTGAGAGAATGTTGAAGATTATGAATGTTGTAAATGCTTGTGCATAAGAAAAACCATTGAGGAAGTTGAAATGAAAATCGAACAGATTGTTCAAAATGATTGATGGCTCAGTATTGGGATAAATGCGGAAACGGTCTCCTTTGATGATGAAATGATTCTTTCATGTGCATTGGCGTCATCATCTCAAACATCCTCTCTACCTTCGTGAAATCTCTTTTTGCCACTCAAGCACACATGCATGTGATGTGCATTCTTCCTGATAAACTTTAGTTTGCATATGAAAAGATTTGGTAGCTGTTTTATTCATTTCAATTTCAGATTGATGCATTGCTTGATCTTTTGACCATTTCTACAACACATCAGAAACAAATGTCTACTGCAAATGATGTGTAAGAGCAAACTGAAGATGTGAGCTCATTGAAACATTAATGGGTTATTTATACTTGCTCATTGGTCAAACGTATATGCCATGGTTTGACCTACTAGCCCAGTCATATTATTTAATAGCAGTACCTCGTATATAAGTATATGTATTTATACACACACTTTTATATATAAATGTGTATGTTTGTGTGCATTTGTATAGAGAGAATGAATATTTATCTATATGTTTATGTGTTTACATTGATATATTTTCTTACGCTCATGCATATGGATATATTACATCCAAAGAAGCAAATTCATATACATGAATGTGCAATTATCTACTGATACATGTGCATATTTACATACAGGCACAAGCATACTTGTCGATCTTGACACTTTATCATCAAAACCATTCTGAATTTCTTTTCTGCTAACAAGATGGTAATTTTAATGTTTAATGAGAGAATTATCAAACCCGAGAGCCATGTCTTTTGTACGTGAAAAGTTTCTGAGGGGAAAAAAGTATATAAATCAATTAATCGACGCCAAACTGCTACAAAATACTCTGAATATAATTTGCTTCAATATATTTTGATTTCACAAAATAGAAATAAGCAGAAAAAGAAAATGCCTTCCTTCTAGTTTATATATCTATTTATATAATGAACAGTGTGCCTTTTTTTTTTAATTCTATGTTTCTCTGTCCATAACTTTAATGGTGAGTAAGAGATATTTTCATCAGGTGATACACAATAAAAGTAAGAAAATATGAATATTTTCCAACAAAAATATCCTCTACTCCCCATCTATGCATACTCACACACTGAGATTGATATGATATATCTATATATAAGGCTACAATCAGTACAACATTGTGTTTTCAAAGCAAAACTTTTGTATATAATGATACAAATTAAATATGCAAAACAAATAACAGTAAACATTCACCGTCTTCTATTTTAGTTTTACTGTTTCGAGTTTTTAATGCTATTTCTTGTTCTCTGGAATATTCCTTAATTTAACCTTAATTTAACTGCGTTCTCTGCGTGAACGATGATTAGTTTTTGGAAAGACGAAGAAAGAATGGAGACAGAGAAAGAGTAAAACAAAACAAACCAAAACTTATTTTGATTGACTATTGTTCAGGGGGAGATGCTGCGTGGCTGAGCAGGTAACTATATTGACAAACTCTAACTGAGAAAGTTTGAGTTAACTCTCACACTGATGGGAGATCTATCTCTCCCCTTTATGGTTGGAATAGTGCAGGGTGAAGTGAGCTAAGCCACTTTGGATTGTTTTTTACTTCTAAGCCTATCCACATATTGCAAAGTAAGAAGTAACGTGACTTGTAGAGCCCAAGCAGGGAAGGCTGGAGCCGCAATCAGCATAAGGGCACTTCTTACTTATAGTTATCCCATTCTTCCAGAAAATTTCATCGTAATTCATTGAGAACTTTTGGAGATATTGGACAGACACATTGCAAAATACAGAGGAGGTAACTGGAAAAAAAATTCTGGATTTGACTAAAAATTCAATCAATTCTCCTTTAGCCAGTGGCCCACCTTCCCCAAAATCGAATGGAAATTCAGTGAGAACTTTGGATGATATTGGTGGATGTATATACAAACAAAAAACATAGACCTCTTTCAATTCTGCTGTCAGAAGTAAACTACAAAGCACTCGGGGAGGGCATATCTCTGCTCATGCCATACACCAACTAAAAACTGAATGAAAATAAAAAATCAAACAACAGGGTAGAGAACACAATTCTCGCAATATGAACAAATATTAAGTTATTTCCCTTGAAATCTAATTCAGTCAGCAGTTTGTTTTCAACTGTTTTCATGCAGGATAATAAGAATATCTCTCAATTAAAAAACTCTCCGATTCACCCCGAAATTTAACCATTCATCCGTAGCCCATTCTTTCACTAAATTTTGTTTAAATTCAATGAGAACTTTTGGAAATATTGGGTGGAAAGACAGACAAGAAGGAGATGGGAGAATATGTATACTTCTCCACATTCGTTGGCAGAGGTGAAAAATGTTTCGGTTCAGTGTAGAAAACAACGCAAATGACAAAGAAAAGACAAAAATAAAAAAACCAAAGCAAATGGAGAAAAAAAACCCCCAAAGAAATAACAATACAAATGATGAAGGAAAAGCGAAAACCAAAAAACAAAGGCCAATAAAAATGTCATTAATTTCCCTGAATATTTTTCAAAATACTTCTTTGTACCAAATTCTGCAAGGATTGGCATTGTCAACAGAACTTTTTTTTATAGCTCTGTGAATCAGTTTAACAAAAAATAAATCACTTTTGGTTTTTCTTACAATAAATATCATGCAGGAATCTATAGTATTGTCTGATTGTTGGGTCTAGATTTATTTCCTACGGTATTGGTGATTAATACATACGTGCGAGGTGCTAACTAACTTGCTCAAGCAACAAAAAAGTGGACACTTCTGTGTGCTGAAAAAAATCTTGCATGAGAACAATTTTTGTTTTATGCAGTACTTAATATCAGATTAGTTTTTTGTGTGCTGTTCATTGTGTTTATAATAAATAACATACACAGAATTGTAAATTAGAGATACAGTAAAAAATATTGGAGAAAATAGTAGTGATTACAGTCATACGGCTGGTTCGAGATGTTAACATTGGCTCCCACGTAGCAGCAGAATAGACAAAGATAACAGAAAAAGTTAGGAACCTGTATTAATAAATGTAGAAATCGTAGTGAAAGTTACTTAAAGAAAAAAATAAGTGAAATGATAGCTCACTCATACTATAAATATAACCTACTAAAATTCTAATACTCCAGATTATTCAAACACTTGGTGGATTTGTAGATAATATTACAATAGCAAAATCTTGTTCATGCAATATGTCAATGATTATTCATATCAACTTCAGAGAAGATACAGTTTTTTAAAATTATTTTTCTGGTATAATCCATGTTGACAAATGCTTTTCAGCATTTATTACCTTTGTTAAAATGGGGTAAGGTTGGATAGTTTTTTTTCTTGGCAACTTCCAACTACTGCTGATAAAAATTATCAGTTATATCAATATCTTTTATTAATCTTTTTATTAAATGAGCTTCCCACAATTTTCAGCACCATAGCCTTTAAATCCAAAAATGATTTTCAACCAATCTGAGAAATCATTGGTTTGAATTTGTAAACAAAGAAAATCTCACACGGTTTCTTAGTAGTATAACATAAAGAATTTTTGGTCCATGATACAAAATATTTGCAATATTTCTTGTAGTCTCTTGATTAATGTATTACCAGAGTGACACCGACTCATAGAGAAGAAAAATAACTTTTCAAAAATGTAAAAAAAATATCAATTGTATAAATGAGTAGACAATGGATTGAATGCCATGTATCAAATAGCTATACAGAACAATTTGTAATATTTCAATGGCAGTTTTTATATTTGCAGATTATCATTTCATTTAATCTCTTAGTTTTGAACCAATAAATATTCACCAGAAAAAAAGAAGAAAATAGCTAGAAATTTTTAAGATTTCAAAAATCCCAAATCAGACTAAAAGCTCATCAAAATAATCCCAGTCCCGAGCGGTTAAAGAATACGTGTTAGCAAGTTCTACTAAACTACTATACAGAATTGTAAAAATCAGAGATACACTGACTAAGAAAGCAATACACTTCCGATGTCAGCACTCAAGTGACCCAAACAGAAAGTTTCTTCACAAGCCAAATCCTCTCACTCATGGCCAATTGATTTGGTCTGGATACAAGAAGGAGGACACAGTGTGTGTCAGAAAGCAAGAGGTAGACTATTTAAGATATACCCTTAACTTAAAGTGCTCCTTATACCATAATTTCATATAAGATGAAATGATATTTAATTTATCAGCACAATTTACTTATCTCTTTTGGTCACAAACATTGTTACCAGCTTCTGAAAATATTGTTATTGTCTTAAAGTGATTTCTGTTCGAGGCTAGAGGAATGCTGAAGGCTGAATTTCAATTCCATTTTCTGTAATGGCACTTGCGATGAAAGATGTGCAAGGAAGAAGCCTACACAACCAAAAGATCAATACATACTTGTACCATCAAAGTCATGGTATAGAATCGTAGTAGGCCTAAAAGCATCGAATCAGCAAGGTCATCTGGAATTGCCCAGAGTCAAAATAGTTAATTTGAATGCCTCAGGTGAAGCATTGCCAATCATAATTAATTTTTGACAAGTATGATATTTATTACATCCCTTATCCTCAGGAGATTGTCTCAGAAATTATGGCTCAATTTGTCCTCAATGAATTACCAAGTGTGGCTGTTAATGTTTAAATTTTTTGTTTGCTACCATTTTTTGATTTGCAGTACCGCTAAAAGAGACCTTCTCCTTCCATACATCTGGAGGAAACCTGAAAATGGATCATCTGAAACATCGTGGAAACAACATAAAAAAAACAAAAAAAATGAGTGAAATTGTCAAAAAACTCTTTGAATTGTACATCTATGTTCTTGTAAAAGTTTTAGTATGAGATGTAGGGTGGTGTAAAGGTTATAAGCTCAGAAAACAAAAGTTGTGGCTACTTATCTTCATTTCACACTAATGAAAGGCATGAATTCACTAGTTCTACTAGCTATAAGGAAATAGAAAAGCAGTTGGAGCCGTTTTGTAGTGTTAGGCAGTCCAAATTAAACTATGGTTAAGAAAGGGGGTTGGATGTAGGGCTAACAACTCCACCCAATAAAACCTACTTGCAATAAAAACCACAGTTATATCATTGTAGCATTGTCCACAGGTGTAGTTTGGTCACAGCCATATCCTTCACAAGGACTCTTTAGGAATTAACAAACAATGAAAGTTTTACCAAGAAGTTGTGCAAGAAATATAAGCATTTTGAATCTGTGAGTTAATCAAGTTTTTTCAAACGTTCTTTCTTCCTTTAATCTTCCTTCTGCACTACAAGCACTCATTTAAAGGTTGAGATAGTGGTCGATGGCTTGATAGGTCGCTTCTGTGGTGGACAGGACTTGGGCGTTTCTACCTCAACATCAATCCAGCACTTACGAAATCATCCTCTTGCCTGAACACCTGAATTCTGATAGTAATTTGGGAAATAATTTCATTAATGATTATGTAAAACAATCAAATACCAGGTGTGGTTAGTCACCCAATGGAAACCATCACCTGACTAATGTCTTTTGGCAGCATGCTATGTAGGAGGTGATCAATTAAAACATTGGAAGAAAGGGTGATCATTGAATAAGTTACTCCTCTATCCTTTTGTTGGATAATCAAAAAGTATGAATTTAAAAAAAAACAATATCTGTGCTTTTGAAAACAAATTAAGCATGAAAGTACATTGTAAATTTTTTTGGAAAAAGAAGATGTTTGAAGACATGATAAGGAGTAATTTTTAAAAAATTTTCTCCCCTCTAGCACCATTGATGTGGTCTGTACATGTGACATATGAATACATAGCCCACTAGGTAGAATCACTTGAGAACTGAGGAAATCTATGTTGACAGTTTTGGTAAACTTTTCATGATTATATTAATTCTGTATGGTTTCTAAATCTACGAATACGTACAGCAGAATGATGATTTTAACAGATGGGAGTTGAAAGATGGAACCTTGCCAAAAGATTGACCCTCAAGCTGAGAACCATGCAACATGCACAAGAAAGAATCATGATCAACCTCACCTAGAGAGATCACAAGACAGCGCAGTATATTAGGAGAAATATAATAGTCTGAGATATCATAGAATCCATCAGAAAACTTGAATGGCAATGGGCTGGTTATGTTGCAAGAATGGCACACAACCACTGGACATCACAACTCACAATGTGGCTCCCCGGGAATCACATGCCAAATTGGGGCTAGCAAAATGTAAGATTGCAGGACAAAATAGATAAGTTCAGAAAGTACTGGCTCCGTGATGCCCATGATAGAGAAGTCTGGTGAATCTTGGGGAATGTCTATGAATGATGATGGACTCTAAAAGGCTGCTGCAGATGATGATGATGAAAAGTCCATTTGTTGAAGCATCAGTCTGTGAAATCACTATATCTGATAAATTAACTCTTAACAAATTCTAGATCCTAAAAATGAACAATACTTGCAAATTCTGTTTATAAGAGTCATTTCATGATAAAGAAGACCTCCAGGGTAAAAAAATCCACTAAGTCATCAATTTGAATTGCAAGAAGTCGATGATCCTAAAAAAGTAAGGTAAATTGGAATTAGTTTGACAATAACATTTTCCTTCTAATTATGGCTCTTCAAAGATGAGCACATTAGCCTGTAGGTGGTTCATATGATTTGACATTTTAATCTTTTGAAAATAGTCTGAATTAATCAGTAATTGGTCAGTTCTATCAAAAAAATCAGTTCCAGGGATTTCACCGAGAGAGAATGAGTGAGTGCAAAAAGTATCCAATACATTTTAAAAAGTTTATTCTATATACATAACCTCAAAATTGACAGAATTTGGACAAAAAATTTCTGATTTTTTGTTCATAACTTTCCAATGTTGTTTCAGTATTTTATTTGATTTTTCTGTTTTAGCTTAGATTATTGAAAATAGCATAGAGATTGGTCTCTTCCATAGGAGGATTAGTGGAATCATAACGGGAGGCTCTCTGCATGATCCCATCTGCTTATAGCTCAACCTTCAAAAACAATAAGATCACATTGATCCTAAAAAGAAGGGTGTATAACCAATGCATCCTCCCAATAGTCACTTGTGGAGCTAAAGCCCAGAACCTAAGCAAGAGACAGACCCACAAATTGAGAACCATACAACGTGCACATGAAAGAATTATGCTGGGCCTCACATGGAGAGACCGCAAGACAGCACAGTACATCTGGGAGAAGATAGGAGTCAGGGATATCATAGAATCAATTAAAAAACTCAAATGGCAATGGGCTAGCCATGTTGCAAGAATGGCAGACAACCGAAGGACATTGCAACTCATGACATGGATTCCCAGAGATCACATACACATATGGAGAGACGAGCTAGACACATTCAGAAAATACTGGCTCCACAACGCCCACGATAGAGAAATGTGGCGAATCCTCGGAAGGTCTATATCCAATGACAGATGTTAAGAGACTGATGATGATGATTACCAGATGGTCACCCATTTAGGTATTAACCTGGTTTGACATAGCTTAACTTTAGTGATTGTATAAGAACCGCTGTGTCCAACATGATGTGGCCATATCTCATCAACAAGACAGAAAATAGTGTTGAGTTGAAAATATTTCATTTTATTTTCAGCACCTTCCAGCTGGAAATGACTAATTGCTGTTTCATACTCATAAAACCATTACACTTTTCATTGTTGTTGTTAGATAATAATAATATTAATAATAGTTACAGTAGTAGAAGTAATGGTGGTTGTTGTAATACTCTGGGATAACGCATTACAGATGGCCTCTTGTACCAGATTCTAACATATGTTGATTGTTTTTTACATCGAGATTGTAAATAATTCCTTTTTGCACCCACAGTCTAACATCCGGGCTTTTTTTGAATGCATTTAGGCTCGGCGCTTCTACCATTTCCTCTAGAAGATTGTTCCACTGATCAGTGACTCGCCACTTGAAAGAGAATCTTCAAATATCTTTTTTTACAGCTCTCCATCTAAACATTGAACTTGTGGTCCCTAAGTCTGGGATATTGCACGTGACTAAATAAAAAAATGTAGTAAGTTTTGCATTGCACTTTCATCATAAAAATCATATAACATTTTATTTTATCAATCAAATTGTAATTACATACAAATTTATCTTTTTAAGTTGCTTCTATCCTTCATTCATAAATGCCTTGAAAAGAATGAATTATTGTAAAAAAAGTGAACTTAACTCCATATATAATGAATACAGGATAAGAATGTAATACTTGTTCATAACTAAACAACAAACCAGCCAATCCAAATGTTGGACCCATACCTAAGGATAATCTACTCTTTTCTTGTCAAATGCACACAAAAACACTTTGTTACATACACCTAACACTCATCACATGTTTTACAGAAAACAAAAATGATTCTAATTTTCTTCCAAATTCTCAAAAGTTAATAGTGTTTCGTGAGACAATTTATACTTTGAAATTTTTTTACCGTACTTGAATCAAGTGAGTGATTAGTTAATCATAGAACATTATGGAAAAACATTATTCTGAAATTTCAAAGACTTGATTGCTTTTCATTCAATCATAGAGATACAGGGATATAACGTCCATAATGAACTTTATCTATACTTCTAAGATTCTACAGCTTTAGAAGCTTCGAAGCTGGAGCTGTGCTAAAAAACGTTGCCAATTGAGTCCTAAAGCTCCCATTAATGGGAGTCTCATTAGTAACCACAGAAAATTTGATGGTTTTAGCTCTGGCTGTTCAGGTGTTTTTCGATCATGGACTGACAGATATTTGCTGAATTATAGTATGATAATGCACCTTTCAAAATGTAAAATATTACCAATTGTTGCTATTTGTTTGAAAAGCTTTTACGTTATGGCTTTAGTTGTGAAAATAATTATTGCTGCTTGAACCTATAGTAGAGTTTACTGCATATCAGAGGCATATCACTTATTCCTAATAACATTTATCCTACCATGTTTATTATATAAACTCTTACAGAGTGCATTTGATAAAAATGATAAAAGAAAATGCTGAGTTTTTGTTGACCTACAATTTGTTTGAAGCTGAAAATATTCAGGGTTTCTTGCTAGTTTCTTCCTGAGGGCCTTAATGAGGTCTTAATGAGAGATCAGAACGGTTCTCTTAGAATTACCTTGATTCTGTAACACTGGCGACAATACACCATTTTGATTACTTAGATGCACATAAATGAGATAAGATTTTCAGTATTATATAGATGGATAGATACATGGGAATCAGATCAACATTACAGCATGAACACAGACTCCCAGTCAGATGGACATTTGGTGAATTAAACTGATGGGCGGAGTAAATCACTGTCAAAAAAAATTTGATAAAGTAGTGCCCTTACCCTGACCATAGATTCAGTCATTTTTCATTCCAGAAGTTCTCTATCCTGGATGGTATTTTGAAGTTTGTGATATGTGAAGTAGAATCAAAGGTGATAAACCCAAAGTGGTGTCACTCACTTAACCATACTCTATTTTACCATGCCTTTCCCAATGACATTATTAACTGTCTCAGTCAGGTTTGAACTTGCATTGTCGATTCACCACTTGTATTTCCTATGACGTTTGATGAATAATAGTAAGATATTGAATTTTTGAATTAGCATGAATACTGCTGGACACAATCTAAGGGACCAGTTTAACAAGGATTGTTATTATAAATTGACCCCACAACTAGAATCTTAATTTGGGAGAAGATTTCCAGAAAATTATTCACTAAATACCTGTTCTGTGGTCCCATTAATAACCATTTTGGTGGTTCTAGCTCTGGCTGCTTAAGTGTTTTGCAATCATGGACAGACAGACATTTGCTGAATTATAGTATGATGGTAGCAAGTATTTTAGGTAAATGTAAATATAGCCACAAACAAAATAATTTAGCACAAACTTATATTGTAAATTCAACCCTAACACTATAAAACTTCTTTTTGATCAAGAGATTTCAAAAAACATCTTGGTAAAGAGCTGCTTTGGGGTCCACAAAAATGTAGTGGCCCAAGATATGACCATTCTAGAATTATCTTAACACAGAGGAGAAATTTAGTGAATTATAGTAAAATGACAAAGTTGAGAAATTAGATACGTCAACTACACCGTGGTAGGCAAAATATTGAAATAAACACTAAGTTAGAAAATCCTGTTAAATCTCTCTATTCATGAATAATAAAAATATTTTTCATGATGAGAAATAGTAAATACGCATAATCATTATACCATTCTGTTGGTAATTCAAAATCGTATCTCCATTGAAGTGAATTGTTGCCCCCTCATTGCTCCCTCTCCCAATAAACAGTATTTGAAATAAGCTAAACTCAACTTGAGTGCACAGGTCGCTCAAGAGAGCCGGAGAGTAGGTTTGAAAAATTGCGTTACGCCAACCTTGGGTATTAAGGAGAAAACGTGCCTGAATTGCAAAAAGAAAGATTAGAAATCTTGGTTCAACTTGACCTCAACCACCTATCATTTGCAATGATGTAATATATACAACACATACACAGAAGATATTGTTAATTACTCGGACGGATGATTCAGCTAGTGTATATGACGAATGGCATGATTCTTTTCTGTTTGTTTCTCTGTCCATGAAATCGACTCCTCCTCTTAGTTTAGGTTACATATCATTATGTTTGGAGTATTATTAATATACATGATATATGTTCTCTTCACCACTCAAATTTCACTGTATGAACTGCAAGTAGATTCATATTTACTTGCTCCCCCATGAAAGCAAGATGTGTCACAAGGTCGGTTTAATGTGAGGTTCCATACACGGGAAATTCAAAATTTACTTCACAATTGGTGTTGCGAAGATGTCAGAGCAAGGTCGATCCTTCTCTTTTAGTGCAAGGGGAAGGAGCAACCCTGGGGCTTACTGATCCCCGGAGACTGGACAAGGTATTTTTCTGAGGCCACAAAATGAATTCTAGACAATACTGAGCCTCAGTAAGCCATCATTGGCTATGGCATTGCATCGGCTCAAGGTTACCTCAGAATACTGCAAGCAGATTTTTATTTACTCACTTCCTCACAAGAGGAAGATATGACACCCCTGGACAGATGAGGCACCCAATTATCAGCAGCAGTTTTGGTTACACCTTACATAAAGAGCATCTGTTATAGAGATTTTGTGATGAGGCTGATTGAAACATGTTAGGTCATTACAAGTTAGATTCAAGACTGATTTCTGTTTTTTTCAAAGGAGGGTTTTTTAAGATCATGTGATAGTGATAAATCTACTAAAGATTTTGGGGCCCTACTGGATTGGCCCCTAGAAAGGGCCCCTCCAACATCTAGTAAGATTTGATGAAAAAGGGAAATTTAAACTTGAATTTAATTGGTTTAAACAACCCCAAAGGCTTACCCAATGGACAAAAGATCAGCTCAAGGCATAAGCACATCAGATCACATGAACTATGCTTTTATTGTGGTAAGTGTCCTCAACATTTATGCTAAACTAATCGGTAGGTGACAGGAAATTGCACGTGAAAGTGCAGGTAATACAGTATATCCTTTAGACGCATTATTTTCAAATTTTTAAACCTTATAAATACTTAAAACTTTTGGGGGTCTCCCTCGATCAGGGACCTGAGGTCGGGAGCGTTTTCAAATAATCTCTACCTTACATATGCCTATTATTTAATGTATTCAAATGATAACAAGGAAGACATAACGTTATAAAAAATATTTTGTATCATTTTTCTTCTCCTCATTCGCACATTGTTTATGGGACCAAAACGTTTTCGCAAACACTTCACCTGATTAAGCTTTTGTTGCCAAATGTTGCCTAAAAATGTTAATTCCTGAAGATATTTGTCCAGTGAAGAGAAAGTGGAACCAAACAAATTGCTGCAAGATAAACTATAGACCTTCTAACAGGGCAAAAGTGATAAAGTATATTCAAATTTCCAAGTCACTGATGCAAGCACATAATTCTTCATATATTATTTTTAAAAACCATCAGGCAAAACTGTCAAAATGACCTCTCTAGTTTTTAAGCTAGTCTGGCTGGCTATGTATAGATGCATAGTACATATAGCCTGTATCTATAGAGCTAGAGGGCTGAAAATGAAAACATTTACTCCTTATTATGTCTAGAAATGTCTAAATAGGTTTCTGTAGGGGTTTCAATTTGCAATGTAAGTTTGTGCTAATTTGGTTCCATAGTTTGTGCCTGGCAGCATCCATGTTTGTTTTCTTTTTAAAATTTGGACTTGTTTCAATAATCACTGACCCAAAAAAGGCAAGAGACATAACTAATTCATAGATCATCACTCTTTAAATTTATCAAACTGATCACCGGCAATATGACATGCTGCCAAAAGGCATGGGTTGCTTAATGGTTTGTATTGAGTGACTAAACACACCAGTCCATTTTTTTTGCTTGAATAAGAAAAAAAAGATACACATATATTTTGATACATATCAATTTAGTAAATAACAATCATTCTACTTGAAGAATTTTGTTCTGGGACTTCCTACTCGACTTAAAAGTTACATATATCATTATTTTTTTCCTGGTTTATATATTGAGGGTTTTGTACAAAATAACTCAGAATACCAAATCATAAGCACTTCAAAACACACTGTCTGCAATGGAAGAAATCTATCTTATTATTCTGCTTGGTTTTCATCATTATCAGTCTTTTATTGTCTGTTGTTGGACATAGACCTTGCCCAGGATTCACCATATCTCTCAATTGTGGGCCAGACGGAGCCAGTTCTCTCAGAACCAATTAAATTTGCCTTATCATCTCATATTCTGCCGGCCCCAATTCAGCATTTGATCTCTTGGGGTCCTTGTTGCAAGTTGTGATGTCCATTATCTACCATTCTTGCTACATGACCTGCCCATTGCCATTTGAGTATCCGAATGGTTTCTATGATATCTCGGACTCCTATTTTTTTTTCCACTAATGTACTGAGCAATCTTATAATCTATCCATGTGATGTTGAGCATGACTCTCTCTTGTGCACGTTGCATGGTTCTCAGTTTTAGGGTCAGTCAGTCTCTTGGTTAGGTTCCATGTTTCAGCTCTATTAGTGAAAACTTTTTTTTTTGAGACTAATGGGATTTTCTTGTTCTTGAAGGTTGAGCTTGCTCTGCTGAAGTCTTGCCATCCTAAAGTGATTCTTTGCTTGATTTCTTTTTCTTTTGAGAATTTCATGGAGAATTGTTGTTCTAGGTAGGTGTAGTTGACTACATAGCGTTTTTGATTTTGATCGTTGGGTGTTTATTTCCAACATGTTTGTTGGACATGACCTTCGTTTTGCTGAAGTTCATGTGTAGGCCAACTTTTTGCTTTTCTTGCATAGTTTGTCTACTTGATTTTACCTACATTCAGTGTCAACATAAGGGATCAATTGGGTAATAGAAGAGTAGTAAGAGGAAACAGAAAAAGATAGGGAGAAAGAGAGAGCAGGAAAGATAGTTGGGTAGTTTAATAATTGGTCGGAAGAGAGAGAGAGAGAGAGAGAGAGAGCAGAATAGAAAATTAGATAGTTAAATAAGAAGGTTGATAGAGAGAGAGGGAAGAAAAGAAAGTTAGCTTAACTTTTAAATTCACAAACCACTTGATACCAATCCTTGTGACAGTAGAACTCAACTGTGAATGGAATAAAAAAAGTAAAAAAAGAATTACCAAGAGGTCAGAGAGAGGTAACTTTAATCAGTAGTTATTTCCCTTGATTATTTTGATTCAGTTTTTTTATATGAATTCAAGAGTTGATATAGGGGCACGACGAAAAGGGTAGTTAACAAACTGATGAAGTTATCCAATGATCCTTTGTGTCTGCAGGGCAATCGATAACAATAAGAAGAAATCACTCAGCATTTTGTAAGTTCATTTTGACAATCATCATTTGACCATTCATGATGGTCATTATTAGGGATGGTCTACAAAAGGATCTTTTGGGCAGTCATCTTATTTGAATAGTTCATATTTTTGCAAAGCAATTGTGGACTTGATTTAGAGTTATGGCTGTTTGGGCAAATAGATTAGTTGAATAGGATAATTAAGATATGATGAAGTAAATGTAATTTGTGTTATTGTTACCCGATGCATAGATGCAGCTGTTGTGATACCGAGAGAGAGAAGCAGAGTGAGAGAGACAGAGAAAGAGAGAGAAAAAAATGATAACAAGAAAAAAAGGGGAGGTAATAAAGGTAATATATGAGTGGATGTTGAAGGAGTGTAGAAGAAGAGAGGGAAGGAAATTAGAGTGAGGGAAAGGGGAGAATAGGGAGATATTTGAAGTGTGATGACAAAAGAGATGTAGAAAAAAGTTGAGGGGGCAGGGAGCAAAGGAAAAAAAAGGGGGAAAAATAGACCACAAAAAAAAAAAGAAAATGGGGAAGAAAATATATCATCATCATCATCATCATCATCAAGATATATCATAAATCTGTTGTTGCAATGGATTATCTTGCAATGAGCAAGTGCTTTTATCTTGCGACGGATAACTTTAACACTTCACCATCTTAATAGATTAACCTTTGTCGCCATCTTATTATTTACTATTTAAAACTCTTACCTATGGATCAATGCGACTAGTCAAGTGACCAAATCTACGATGAGAATTAAACATGTAATATCCAGATACTGTTTGCCAGTAAAGCTTGCCTCAATTCCTGACCACAGGTTTCATAGTCCCCTACTTTACATACAGCTCCGATGGGAGCAGGTAGCTCCTTCCATGCCGACCATGACTATGCTAACCCCCCCACCATGTCTAACTGGCAAATCTCTCTGTCTCATTTCTCCATCTCATGTCGGGTTTTCTCCTACTATATTGCCAGTTGGATGCCAATAAACTAACCTTTTGCACCATCTGTAATCCTCTCCTCTTATTCACACTTCAGATCTTGGTGTTTTTCTAAATTTCACTCCTGCACGCATTTGACACGGTCTTTCGGAAGGAATACGAGCTTCATGCTATGCCCTATTTTTTCAATTTTCTGACCAGATAACTATATCTAGATGCTTGTCTGCTAAAGTGATTTCAGTTGGAAAGATGCGATCTCGTTTGAAATCAGATTCAACTTGGCCATCTGCAGAGCTGTCAAACAAAGTTCTTTTATATCTAGGTCCAGATTAAGCTAGAGTGGGGCCTCTAGCATATGTTGTAAAGGTTGCCTAAATTTTGAAAATGTTCATAAATATTAAAACAATTTTTTTTACTCGCTTTGTTATGAAATCAATTTGCTATAATGTCTGATTTTTTAGTAATCATATTACTTTGTGTTTACTTTGATATTTTTTGTTGTGGCTATGACTTCAGTTTCAAGTTCTAAGCAGAGCAAACAGATCCCGCATTTTATTTTCTAGTGAATAATCTGACAGACTAGTTTGCTCTGTAAAGACCTCACTAGACATTCATTCTTTTCTCTCTCTGTAAAGCAGTCCATGTGAAAGAAAGTTAACTCGATGGATCACCTTGATGTATTTGTATTTTAACTCCTATAGTCTTTTTTTTCTTGCTTTCATGTTGCTTACTAGTAGTAATAATAATAAATAGAGTGATAGTCTAAAAGCTGCCATAAGGTGCAACTGAAATTAAGATGAAAGAAATGACAATAAAAGAAAAACTAGTTGAAAATTAATAATCAGCAATGATTCGTGCAAGAAATTAAAATGAGGTATTTGAATTTGGGCATTTCCAAATCACTTTCTTGTATTTGTATCCTGAAGCTCATAGTCTTTTCTTGACCATTTGTTATGCTTTCTCTCCAATCTCTTTCTGTTTTTAAATACTTGTTCACAGTTTATTTTTGTTCTTTATTTCTTTCGTGGAAAGCTGATCCTGTTGTTACATGATGCAAACGTATATGAAACAACGTCTTCTCCATCTTTTGAAGTCTTGAGATTTATGAATGAAGTAAGGGTTGTCCAACATGGGAGAAGGAAAAAAGATCACACCTGTCACCTATGCAACTCATGTCATGAATATCACCCACTAAGGGAATCATCGAGGGAATAACATTACCTCATCAATACCTGAGAAGAAAACGACACATTCACACACACATTCATGTATCTGCATATATGTATGCTTCTTTATTTGGATGCAGGCGACTGAAGTCAATTGTTGGTTAACACAAATCAGCTGGAATCTGTGTACATATATATAATATGTAGGCTTATATTTATATACACACATATCTAATTTCATATATATAACTATACTGTATACACATACAATACAAGCTTCTTACATCTGAATAAAAACATACGCACACACACACACATATATATATATATATATATATATATATATATATATATACACACACAAATATAAGGCTTATTGATTCTAACTAAAATAGTGTAGCATTTTCTTTACTTGAAAATTCAAGTATGTATATATCTTTGTGTGTGTGCAGAATGACACATCTTAATATGTCTAAATGAAAAGCATATATACATATGTATATACATGCACAAACAGGGGCTTTATACATCGGATATAAACATAAACATATATATATATATATATATATATGTATATATATTCACAAACAAACACAAACCTTCCTACATCTGTCCAAAAAAATATACCATACTTTGCAACACACTTTTTTTTTAAGAATCTGACCCTAAAAATCACCTTGTGTTCTATACGGTGGAGACAATCTTTGGGACAATCTTTGAATCTATCAATTTCTTTAATGGAGTCTGAAGCTAGCTCTAGAAAATTTCCTTCCTTTTTATTTCTTCCGTAGATTTCATACTAAAATCAGAGTGTGTCTTATATGTCAATATATCATACGCCACAAAATGCTGTATATATACCATATATATATAGTCTAGAAAGCTTTACAGCTTTAAACACTTAACATTAAAAAAATTTTTCAAAAATTTTTCTTGTGTCACTCCAATCAATTATTAGCCAATATCTGTCAATGCATTTTATGTAATTTTCCTCAGTATTTTTTTCTCCCTGTTTCACATATACTTTGTTATGATGGTACAAAGTATAAATTTTCTCTTGTTGGGATCATCAGTTGTTTACAATGTAATTGTTTTGGGGATTTTAAAAATAAAACAGCTATATTATCATAGTACTTCAGCAGTATTGATCGAATACGACCTCCCTTTCTAACTACATAACTTATATCAAATACATAGTTTATCTTTATACATATCCATATATATATATATATATATATATATATATATATATATATATATAGTCATACACATTTAGTCTTTATAGATCTGACTTGAGAATATACAAATACATTCACCTAAAAACATACTCATATGATAAGGACAAAAATGTTACTTTAGTGATGATGTAGACAGTTACCCATTTGAACAATATGCATATCAGCACAGAAGAAAATCGTATGCTGATTAAATAAGTATTCTGTCTCTGGCAATAAGGTATATAACTGAATAAAAAAAAATTCTATTTACAAACCATGGACTGAACAGTCATTTGTAACAAATGAATGAAAACTTAGATAAAAAGTTGTAGACATAATAGGTGTTATATGAAGTGTTACCCAAAAATTCAGTGAATTTAAGGTGTGAAAGAAAAAAAAAATTGGTTGAACATAACATGAGGTTCTTTATTTCATGTTGAAAGACGTGGGAAATGTGGAGTAACTTGCTAGTTCTCTGAACTTTTGGGTAGCATCTTGCATATATATATACATATATATATATATATATATATATATATATATATATATATATATATATACATATATATATATTTAATGAGTATGTGGATATGATATCCGACAATGTTATCAAAAGGACAATTCAGGAAATAGAAGTATTTAAATTAAGTTTATTATACTTAAATGTTTTGCCTTTCGGCTTTGTCAAAGTAGTTATATTGAATTTAATTTAATTTTAATAATTCAAACATTTTGTGTTTTTTTCATAATTTAAAATACTTACCATTTGCAAATACACAATATGAGATTATTTATTTGGACATTTTTTCTCAATATTGTTTAATTCAAAATTACTTCTTGGACAAAACCAAAATGCAAAAGACTTTAGTATAATAAACCTAATCTAAATGTAACTATCGATATTCTTGGTGATATATATATATGTATATATATATATATATACATATATATATATTTACTAAATAGAAAAAATAAAACAATATCAAAATGCAGGCATCGTTCTAATTTCCTATAAATGGATGTAAAATAACAGCAACATACATCATCATCATCATCATCAGTCTTTTAACGTCCGTCGTTGGACATAGGCCTTCCCCAGGATATGCCATGCTTTTCTATCATGAGCGTCGCAGAGCCAGTACTTTCTGAACTTGTTTAGATCGTCTCTCCATCTAATATTCTGCCGGCCTCGGTTGCGCATGTGATCTCGGGGGATCCATGCTGTGAGTCGCGATGTCCATCGATTGTCCGCCATTCTTGCAATATGGCCAGCCCACCACCATTTGAGATTTTTAATGGATTCTATGATGTCCCTGACTCTTGTCTTTTCTCGGATGTACTGTGCTGTCTTGTGGTCTCTCCATGTGAGGCCTAGCATAATTCCTTCATGTGCATGTTGCATGGTTCTCAATTTACGGGTCTGTCTCTCGGTTAGGTTCCATGTTTCAGCTCCATGAATGACTATTTGGAGGATGCATTGGTTGTACACCTTTCTCTTTAGGATTAATGGGATCTTCTTATTTTTGGAGGTTGAGCTTACTCTGCCAATGGCTTACCATCCTAGTGTGATTCTTCGCTTGATTTCTTCTTCTTTTTGAGGGTCTCATTGAGATTCGTTGTCCTAGGTAGATGTAGTGATTTACTTCCTCCACAAAAAAGTAAACTAGACAATTCGCTCCCATGTTCATCATCCCTTAAACTTCCTATCACCATTTTCTACCTTCAAACATACCCAAACAAATTATGAATTAAAAATTAAAAATAATATTATCCACTGGAGCCACAGAGGATATCAACAGGGGCATTAAGACCCAATGCCAAAATACCAAGGTCAAGATAAGAACAACCCTCAGAAAACTTTCTAAGCATCCTTTCAGAGATGACCCCTAGATCCAGTTCACACCCCTTGACAAAATGAATAACCCCATACCACTCACTACCGCACTCACAAGATCCTCACCAAATTTCCCAAAACTAAAATCCAAAAACATAGATGATGAATCGCCTGATGAGGCCTGGGGAGGGCAGAAACATGAGCTAGTTTGTGTAGTGAATCCACATTCTACTATTTATTTCTAGCTCTACTCTAAAACAACTTAACTTCCATAGTATGAATTTGAATGTATCAAGCATTCTATGAAATAAATCCATCACATATCAAAAGTTGCTTAATATTATTGATATATTAAGTATTATTGCTAGCCTGATCTATACCATATATTTACAAGGTGCTATCAAGGCAATGAAATGTCTGCCACAAAGAAAGATAAAATTCATAGAATATGAGATTCTTTATCTTTTGGTGGAGTGATTTCTAGAAATGTGTGAAATGTCCAGAAAGACACGAGAAACACTGAGTAACTTGAGGGATGAAGAGACCAATCAGTCTGTTCAAACCTCCTGAAATATTGAACAAGATACAACTCTACCTCGATACTGAACAGTACATCTCCACCCTCATATTGAAAATGGTAGATAGAGGTGCCAAAAGTGTTCTTTCGGAAAAAAAATATACATTTATTGAAACCAGAAATCTATTCATTTTTATGAAAACAAGGAGAAATTACTAAAAGATATAAATGTGTATGAGTGTGTATGTGTATGTTTATATAGATAATTCAATTGAAACTGGTCAGACAGATCTTCTCTGGTGAGAAATTCAACTGTTCATACAATACAACTTTTTACAAAAATATTTAATTTATCAAATATCAAATAATCTACTACTTCTGTGGCTTTGCCCTACTTTTTATTAATGTGTCATATTTGTTGGACTCTTCTTGTGGAATACAAGTGCCTTTTTATTTATACATATATATATATATATATATATATATATATATGTTTTAACACCAAATTCTCATCTTGTTTATTCACAGTCTACATCTGCTCTATTTGTTTCTTTCAACACGATAATAGTATTATTAAAAAATGCATATACGATCTGACAGAATGACTATAGATTGCGTTATATCATATTGACACTTATGTTTGAAATAATCTCCTGTTATCACATGATGACTGTATCATTTGGTCTAGACAATGTAAATGTATGTGTGTGTGTATGCATACTACATAAACCCAAACACACACATCTAAGATATGGAGTTTTTGTGCTTATCTGGTTCATAGCCTGTATAATTTTCCCCTAATACATTAAATAATTCTATGTACGATAATGAAATAAAAAGGTTTGCATTTATTATTCTTCCCAGACCAGTCTTTTCTATCTTTTCAAAAATTTCCCCATTTTTCAAGTGGCCTTTCGTCTGAGACTGACTCTTAAACCTCAAAAACATATGAGATAAGAAATTACTGCAAGTTTCCCACCTGCCCTCTCATATTTATATTTTAACTAAAATATACCCGTCAAAAATGATCGGCTTATTGATGTATTGGTCGGCAGTGAGGAGCCAAAAACTCTTTTATTAGGTAATTTCTTTAAAATAAGTATCCTAATTATAAGTTTTTTGTATGTCTCAACTCAACCCACTTGAAGTCTCAAGAGTTTCTATGACATAATCTCCATTGTCATGTGATAAGAGGAAGGTAAATTAACCAATGAGATCGATGCACAAAGAGACAGAAAAGAAATTTGCATATATGGCTTTTAATTGAATAGATCATCATGATCATTATTAGCCATCGTGTCTACCTCTGTACAAAGGTCTCTCTAAGATCCCTCCATGTCGACAGTGACTGTGCTTACCTATGCCATGTCTGCCCAGCAAAACCCTTCTATCTCATCACTCTATTTTATGTCCAGTGTGTTTGCTATATCTGGGGAACCAATCTGTTATCATTTTGCACCATCTGTTAATCCTTTGTTCTTGCTACGTGTCCAGCCCATTTCCATTTTTATCTCTTCATTATTTCTACCCACTATATCTCTTACTCTGTTCCTCTCTCTGATCCATGCCGATCTTTTTTCAATCCCTCTCTATTATTCTTACATTCCCCTTTCCATTGTTGATGCATTATTCTGAGTTTACTTTCTCAAGTGATTCAATTTGTTTCCATGTTTCCCATCCTAGCTGGAATTATACATTATCTTTAAATAGCCCCCTTTATTTCAATGATAAAGTTTGTGTAAGATGTACCATTTAAGATAGGAGCCCTTTTCAGCATCAATAAATGATATAAACTCTTAGCTGTATCCCATCTCATACAGAGATGTTGAACAAAACCATTTAAAACTTGATTAAGATGGATGGTATTCCTCAGTGCTATGAGAGTTTCATGTGAAGACCAGTTCTGGTGTCATACGAATAAAGATTCACCCTTCTATTCAAAAATAAAGTGTTCCTGTAAAAAACTTTCATAAGCTGAAATGGCATAAAGTGAAGTTGCATTTACTATTAATTTTCACAGGAGTTTTTTTTCAAAGTCCCAAACTCCAAAAAATGATGATGGTGGTATGTTTGGCTGAATTGTTGGAGTTTGGGTCGGTGTGAGGTACAGTACACCGTGATGTAGAAAAGAGAGAGAGGAAGAATATAAGGATGGTAGGAATTGAACTCATGTCAAGGAAAGGGGATTCCTTATTGTATAAGATCTAACAGCATAGCCATCACCATAGTTTGACAAAACATTGCAAATATAAACCTTCAATTATTCAATTAAATCTTATACTATTTCTTCTTATCTGATAAAATATTATAACTTATTGCTTTAATTTTGATTACTGTTTACCTTCATCTCAATTTCAAGTTGCATTTATAACAACTCAACTTAAGAATGATGGTCCGAGTTGAGTTGTGATAGAAATGACTAAAAAGATCAGGATGAAAATAAATAGTAGCCAAAGATCAATAAAAAAACTCCCTGCATGTTATAGAAATACGTCTCAAGCCAAAGCTACCATCATGGTGAGAAATTCATGTCAAACAATTGCCGTCATCAGAAAAACATATCAAATATAAACTTTCTTGACAGCATGAAAAAAAAAAAACGACATATCAAACAGCTTCCTTAATAGTTACGTAACATTAGTCAACAAAATTGGAGGAAGCTTCGGAAATTGTATCCTGGAGTTGATATTTAAATGAATGTAACGGAGTAGTAGAAAAAACACAAAAAAAAAAGTAAGTTCTAAAATCCTATGTAATTAGATGAACACAGCACCAAATAGCGTTTGCAGCAGCTGCTGCACAATAAATAATGCAAATAACCTGCGTAATATTTGCTATGTACCCTTTTCCATAACCCTTGCAGGTTGCAACAATTACTTCCTGTTAAAAGTCATGTTTGCTAAACTTATCTAAACCTTAAATCAAACACACTGTAATTAAATTCATTGCTTTCAGCAGTGTACGTTTATTTGAGAACGTTTCACAGCCGGTCGGGAGATGATGTCTGAATCATGAATAGAGTGCTATTACCTTTCTTTTTTTTCTTTTCAGCATTTCGAGGTGAGAATAGTTTTCTGGCTCATCATTAACCAATCAACTGCAGATGACGGAAACTTCCATCTTTGCAGTTCTATGGCTAACTCAGTTGAATTTCAGTTTTATTGTGATTGATAGCAACTCAGTCCTATGTGTGAGTGAGGCCTTTTGCAATGGTTTATCTTGTAATGGACAAGAGCTTTTATCTTGCAATGGATAACTATTATAACTATTACACCTCACTAGCTTCAGCAGTTAATAGGCTAACCTTTGTTGTCATCTTATTATTCATTTTTTAAAACTCTTCTCTATTGTTCAATACATAATGAAACTAGTTCAGTGACAATATCCAGATTCTGTTGGCTGAAGCTTGCCTTAATTCCTGACTACGGATTGCATAAACCACAAGTCTTTATACAGGTCCAATGGAGGCAGGGACCAAATGCTGATCTGTTCAGATAGGTTCTGTCAGGTACGAATAGATTTGAGCCTGTCCAAGACTTGGGACTTGCTCCAAAAGTATGTAAACTTACTGGAGCCAAACTGTACACACAGAGAGCTGTTTGGACCCTGGCATTAAGTATTTTACGCACTTTGTTTGGGGAAAGTTCAGTTACATTGAATACTAAAGACCAAAATTAGGTCATGTAGGGATGTCTGAGGCTTACAGGATGCCAAATTCCTGAGTCTGAGGCTTTGGAGTGGCTAAATCTTGAACCTGGACTCTAAAAAATGAATATAGGGGTGCTAAAAAATGCCAAGGTCTAGGTTCGAACAGCTGAAAATCGACCTGGTCGGATATATCCAAACATGTCAGTACATGGTTATAGCAGGCCCTGTACAATCAAAACAGGTTTGGACTTTATCTGGACTTTTCCTAGTCATCTGGATAGATTTTACTGTCACCTTTAAAAAATTTATTGGCTCCTCCAAGTGCAAACTTCAGGAGAATTCATGAAACTGCCTTCCTCAGGTGTATACATGCACACCCTCAGGCAGTCCCTGTATGACCCCCTCCATAAACCTTGATACACAAAAAAATCATCATCAGAACATCAAAGAAGACTAAAGGATAAATAAAATTGTGGTCCACAAAGTCAAGCTTGTACACTTCCGTGAGATTTTTTTTCAATGTTTCGTAGATGGTCGCTTGCTGTGTCAGCCAACTTTGAAAGCAACTATGGGAGGCTGGATTTGATGAGCTTATATTTTGTTGATATGAATTTAATATTTTTGATCTTTCACAATTATTAACATAAAAATTTGATAGATAAAAATAACCTTTACATTATACTTACATAGTAAATAGACAGCCTCCTATAAAAAAATAAAAGAAAGTCTTGGTTTTGCAGTTGTACCAGTTGCATTCATTGGCATTTGTTATGTTTCCAATGTTTTCTGCATTGTATGTTTTCCATCCTAACCAATTTATCAACTGAGAACTTTTTCCAATTTGTTCGTTGATCATATCAAATGATATTTCTGAATTCCTGGCAGATTTGATAATAAAAATGAGAGGATTTCTCCTTTATCTTGAGGAAAAAAAAAAAGAAAAAAATTGAAGGATGTCTCCTTCATCTTGGAGAACAAGAGAGAAAAGTAAGAAGAATTTTCATTTTGATTAATTAATTTAATTATAAATGAATGAATAAATAAATATAAATATAAATACATATCAATAAATGTTGTTTCCGTCTCTAATATTTAATTTGATTCAATCCTGTCCCTATTACTAAATTTTTTTTAACAATTCAACATTTTTTGTAAAATAAATATTTATAAATGAATATAACAAATGGTATAATCTCGTTTCTAATATTTCATTGAATCCCTATAAATCTAAGCATATTGAGATATAGACATTTTAGTCAATTCCGGCCTTCCATAGTTGCTTCAAAAGCTGGCTGACACATCTGGTGACCTTCTACGAAAGATCGCTTATTTTTCTTCTAGGTTTTCTTTTACTAAAGGCACAAACATTCTCACGATAAACTCATCTTTTATACAAGCTTGAGGGGTTTTCCTAAGTGTCAATTTTCCAGTAATATCTTTATAGACTGTCAGGAGACATTGGTCCTAAAGTTGGGAACCACCATGGGGGCACCATAATCCTTTCACTGCTTAGGGCCTCTGGAGGTCTTAAGCTGGCCCTGTGTATAGATAGATAAATCTTCCCTTCTTTAAAAATAGTGTAAAGTTACAATAACTCACCAGAGACGACTTCACGCCTCCTTTTAAAATGTTGCTATATGTCTGAGAAAGTATTGAACTTGCTTTTTATGTGTATGTGTGCCTTTTTTATGATTACTACTAACCCCCCTTTTGAAAATCCCCCCTGCAAGCCCTGATATATAATGGATAAACAAAAAAAAATCTCAATTTTTTCTCCTGAGATCAAATTGTGATATCTGTTTGATAACAGCTGGAAAAAATTTTTTCCTAATTTGTTTTTAATGTATTATCATTATTATGCCCAAATTTATATTTTGATTGATTGTTCTCAATCTTTCTGATCACAGGTGGTTGAGTGAACTCATATATATATATATATATATATATATATATATATATATATATATATATATGCTTACATACACATATATAGGATATGAATTATAAATTGTGTTATATTATGTAGAAACTCATTTAAAATGATTTTCCTTCATTACACAGTTAATGTATAACTCAATTCAGACAATATGAAATAGAATAAACAATTAAAGAGAATGGGGCTGCTGCATGAAATTGAACCTGCCACCGATAGGGTAGCTGCTTTAACATAGCGTTGCTCTTACCATTGAGCTAAACAGCAGCAGGTAATACAAAAACCAAATGACCACTTTCAACCCAATTATACATGTTTGTTGTGTTGACGAGAGTTGATTCAAAAGTATGTTGATGAAAGTGACAATTAGACACAGATACAAACACCCTCTGACCCCAGCTCCACAATCACCCCCTCCTCCTACTAAACACCCCTCCACACAGCAATACTCCGATGTATTTCCTCAATTCCAAATATGTAAACTGCGTACAATTTTCTCTGCACCAAAGCATGCCCATGTGACAATAAAAATGTTTGGGATGTAACACCTGCTTCTCTCTTGAAATTTTCTCTTCACCTTCCAATTGTCACTTTCATCAACATGTATACAGCCCTTTCACCCTGACACCCTATGTCTTCTCCACGACCTACTACTGCTGCTACTACCACAGATTTCATCACAGACTGAACTAAGTCCCATACAACAGGATGACCGTAGCAGATGGGATACCATTTTTTGCTCACAAAGCAAAACTCCTAATGGTGGACTTATGTTCCACAGTAAACTCATAACCATTAGATAGTTCACACTTATACAACACACCCTACTGAATGTGGGAATATCTCCAGAAACATGTCTAGACCATCAATGAAAACATCTATGGATTAATAAACTTAATTTCCAAACACTTTCACTCCTGAGTCTGTCTCACTTCCTATTGTGCAAATTATATATATCAACATAAATGTATATGTATATATATATACATTATTAGGAATGGATGTATAATCTAACAGAATATATATGAATGCATTATATTTGTTACATAGAGAATGAGTCACATGGCCTGGACAGCATAAATTGAATAAACAACAAAAGAAAAATAGGGCTACTACAGGAATCAAACCTGTGACCAATAAAGTTGACTCTTCAATGTAGCTGTACTAAGCAGAGTGTTACTGTGTATACAAATTTAAGTTTAATGGAAAAAAATAGTCAACTTCAAAATGTTGGTAGGGAATCAACTCAAAGAGGTTCTCCATGTAATTAGTATTTTTAAAGATGATATCATAGGTTGGTTTGCAAGCAGTCTGAGATTAAATCCGACGCAACAGATTTGATATTCACCGGGGTGAACACTCAATAGAAGTGACACGAACAATGAGTCACGTCAGTTGTTATACTTGAATATATTTTTTGGGGAAAACTACATAAGTTAGCCCTGTTTCAAAAAAATCAAATGATGATAACATCCATAAACAGAACATTATGATAATACCCTATAAGAAATAATAAACTACATGTATGGCATTAGTTATATATCAAAATCATTGCTGAAAGTTATTTGGTAAACAGCTGATGATCCCAATAAGAGAAAAATTTATACATTGTACTATAATAACAAAGTATATGTAAAACAGGAAAAAAAACACTGAAGAAAATTCCAAAAATTGTATCGACAGATATTGGGAAATAAGTGCCATAAAAATATCTTTGAAAATGTTTTTTAATGTTTAGAGTTCAAAGCTATAAAACTTTCTAGACTATATATATATTCATATTGGGTATATCCTTAAAGGGGTAGGCAAACTGTTGAAATTTTCCACTATTCTCCAGCATTATATTTACCATCACTTTACTTGCCTTGTTTAACATCTGTCTTGACTACCATTTATCATGATCATGTGATCTTCCTACGGTCCACAAGAATCATATGCATCAAGGCTGTAAATGCAGCTGCAAAACATAGCCACTCCCATATCAGCATTAATGCAAGGCTTAGAAGGCAAATTCAGATGAGTTTTCAACATCTCTTTTGTTCAAGATATATGACCAGGATGCAGGGCTATTTAATGTCTAATTGAGATATATCATTTATAGTGAGTACCAAAAGTATTCAATACATTGCAAAAGGTTTATTGTGAAGTACTTATATTAGATCTTATTTCAATATTTGCATGGATTTTGTATTTTTTGGTCCAGACTTTGTCAATTTTGCATTTGTTGCAGTATGTTGAAATGAACTTTTTGCAATATATTGGTTACTTTTTGTTCTATAATGACCACATAAACAACACCTATTGGAAAAAGGATATTTTCTTGATATCACAAAATTCTATGAAACTGCATGTAATAACAAAATCGTTCTTTAACATATAGAAATGATATATCTACTTACGGACATTAGATATCCACTTATATATTGCATTTAACCTATTGGCTTCAATGTATATTTTTATCGTTCTAACTTCAGTGCTGGGGTTTTCTTGTAAAAATTGATGGAAATAGAATGTCTTCATTGCATGATTAAAATAATTTTATTTTCATACTAATCAACTTATACGCACAGAAGAATATCTAATAAATGCAACATGTATATGAATTTAAGAAAAAAAGGCATCATCACAAGATGAGCAGCCTCATCCATGGCACTGGATTGATGAGTTGTTAAGACGTATCATCTCATCTGTGGCAGCCAACTGGTTAATGGTAAAGTATGCAAAAAATCATATATTGATATATATGCATATATATATATATATATATATATATATGTATATATATATATATATATATATATATATATATATATAGTACATATGGTACATATCAGGTTAGCAATATAACATAATAAAAAGCAATGTCTGATATGTAATGGATTTATTTCATAGAGTGCCCAATAGATTCAACTTTTTACTTCGAAAGTCAAGCTGTTTTAGAGTAGAACTGGAAATATATAATAGGATGAGGATTAGCTACACAAACAAGTTTATGTTTCTGCCCTCTCTGGGCCTGATGAGGCCCAGAGAGGGCAGAAACATAAACTCCTTTGTGTAGCAAATCCACATCCTATTATATATATTTTGTATATATATATATATATATATACATATATATATATATATATATATATAAATTTAGATGTCTGTGTATCTATGTGTACACATGAACCAAATAGAAGCAAAGAGTTATTAAAAGACTTTCAATACTATATTTAGTTGCAAATGTATACCCTGCCTGATATTAGATGGGCATTCTAACCACTGTCCCACAAACTCGTATTCGCAAAGAAGGGTTGAATTCAAAGATAAGTTCTTGGTGTTGTCTCATCAGCAATACCATTGTGAAGGAAGGCATTTTTTTTGACAGTATGTATTATTAATTTTTAATGCACTTCATATTCTCATTCTTATGATCTAGAAAAAAACATATCCACTGTGAAAACTAAATAAGATATGACGAAGGAAAATGTATGAGTCACATGTTAGGTCACATGATTTCTGGTTTATAAGATAAAATGGTTACAGAAATACATGGCGGTAGGTTTAAATTTCTGCAATTAGAAACAAACACAAATTCTTTTAGTTTGCAATTTTGGGGATCTTCTAGCTTTGGTAGATATTACTCTGGCTTTGTTACATTATCAAATCAAGATTGGATTCAGTTTTTTGAGAAATATCAAGTTAAGTATATATGCCTAAATATGATAACTTGGAAAAATGAAAAATCATTTGCTTTCACTTAAACTATGAAAAATTTTTTTCTTTTTAACTATGATTCTATCAAGAAAAAGTGATCTATATGGTAAACAAAGCTCTTCTATAAATTCATTAAGATTAAGATTTCATCTTCAAAGATCAGTGAAAAGCAACAGCAGTCGGTAGTACACTAGTAGTCATGCAATAGTATGATATAAACACATCTGTTTTGAATGAATCTGACCTTTATTTCTTTTCAAAATGTTTCTGGTAAAAATTGAATTTCAAAGTGGAAGCCAATGATTTGGCTTTCAAGTTATATTTTTATCTTTTCATTCAACTGTATTCAGGCATATTTTTTAAAATTTGATAATACTTGAAAGACTAATTCTGACCTTTATTTCTTTCATAAATTTTTAATTTTGATAAAAATTTACATGTGCAAAGTTTCAAGTGTGAAACTGTTTTTTCTAGTTGAATATTTGATGAGTTCAAATAAAGATAATTTCCGCTAGTAATTGTTTCTACTTTCGGTCAATAACACCTTGGTTTTCTCAGGAAACTGGACAGTTTGGAGTAACCTAACTTTTTAAGCCTTTAGGATGGGAGCTTTATTCACATTTCAACTTTCTTGCTAAACCGGACTATCCGTTACATAGAGGTACACCTTCAAAGTATTCAATTACTTCCTTTCCAGTTACATGAACCTACTCAGGGGTATGCTAGACCCATGTGATGAATCGATCACACAACCTGCCAGTTAGTAAAATCAATACACTTAAATAATTTCTTGGCTCCAACCAACCCTTGAAAACCTGATTGTGTTGTGTGGAAATGTACAGAATAAAGATCATATTTTATAACTTTTTGGTCAAATCAGTAATTTCAATGCCAGGACTTCCTACTACATATATATATACATATATATATATATATATATATATATATATATATATATATATATATATATACATGTATGGCAAACGCTGACATCAAATGGAAAAAGATGGGAAACGGATGAAAAAGAATAATATGAAAAGAAATTTAAAAGAAAGAAATGAGCAAAAAGGATTTTGGACATCAGATGAAAGAAGTAATAAGTATGAAGTGGAAGGGAAATATCAGAAATGGGTTTCCGGTCTAACTAAATTAAATCCTATTAGGTGTTTGTCGAAATGGGTATGGTATTATATATATATATATATATAAATATATATATATATATATATATATATATATATATATATATGTATGTATAGATACTTTTTCATTTTTAGGGAAGATTTGTTGTTGTCTTTGAAAATACAGTTCTCAATATTAATAAGAATGGAGCTGTATAACTGAATAAATAAAATTATGACATATATTCCAAAAGCAAATCTGTTTAATATTTTATTGTATAGAATATTTATGTATCTCATATTTTTATTTATTCAATTATATATATATATATATATATATATATATATATATATACATGTGTATGTGTGTGTATGTATACAGTTATGACTGGAATTATTGGCTCAATCAAATTTACTGAAAATAATTACCAAATAATTGAGTAGTATAGATTTCCTGCAAAATAAAGGTAGCTATAGGTATGAAGTTAGTAAATGTATGAACAGAAATTTTAAATAGTTAATTTTGAATAGCAATAAACAAGAGAAATAATAGTTGCATGTCCTAAATTAATAGCAAGAGAAAATCAACAGCAAACTTTAGTCTTTTTCTATAACCTGTTACTCGATTGGAACAAACATCCGCAGTGATATTTTGCCACTCTTTGTCTGCATGATCTTTAAGTTGTGGCAGAATTGTTGGTTTTCTTACTCTCGTGTGTTTTTTTCAATTCATTCTATAAGTTCTAAATTGGATCCAGGATGGGATTCTGTGACAGCCAAAGCAAAACTTTTATTTTCTTATCCTGAAGACACCTCTGGTCTAATTTAGAAGTATTGTCATGCATAAAGCTCCAACCGTGCTTAAGTTTCAGGTTTCTTATATCCAATATTTCACAATAATCCTCTTTCCTCCTAATACCATTAACTCTTACCAAGCTTTCTGTTCCTTTTGCAGAGAAAACCCCCTCCTTGTTTTGTTGTAGGGATGTAGTTCTTTGTATTGAAAGCTCATCTTGATGCCTCCAAACAACTTTCTTGTCATTAAAGCCAAGAAAGTTCTTGTTTTGTCTTATGTTAGATAATATATTCTTCCAGAATGAGACAGACTTATCAATATGTTGATTCACAAATGCTTGATGAGCCTTTAAATGACTAGCCTTTAGAAAAGGAGTCTAATAAGTCTTGCTCTCTGCAGGGCTTTAGCAATAGAATTTCATTGCTACTTTCACTCCAGGGGCTTCCAAATTATTCATCATATCCCTAGTTGCAACATTGCTACAGTACTTAGAAAGTTGCTTTCTGATCTGGCCAGCAGTTTCTTTTCCCCCCAAGTTTATTAGAAACAGTCTTCTCTCTCTTGAACTTTGAATTGATGTTTTGAATGGTTGATTTTGGGAAAATAAATAATTTAGAAATTATATTATATCCATTGCCTGGCTTTGAAGCCTCAATATTCTTGGTTCTAATTTCTAATCTATGTTCAGATATCTTTGCCATCATCTAAATATGTGGAGCTGACATCGCCAAAAGAGTTTTAAACTTGATGATGTGAATAAATATAGTGCAATTGAAAGCACCAATCAAGAATCTTGTGGAAATAAGTTGATATTAATATATTGATATTTATCATTTAATATTCATCATTCATAGATGAAAAAGTATAGTTTTCCTGTTTAAACTATGCTATTAATTTTGGACATAACGTTCTTTTCAATTTTGCTGTTAGGTGTCAAATATAAATTTTAGAAAGTTCTTCTCGTGTATTCATTCACCAAACACTCATGTGTACATATATATATATATATATATATATATATATATATATGACTATTTGTTAAAATATCTATGGTAACTACTGTATATGTGAGTATATACATATATATATATATATGTGTGTGTGTGTGTGTGTGTGTGTGTGTGTGTGTGCGCACAAATATATTTATATATTTATGTGTATGAGTATTTATGAGCATGTATGAATATATCATCATCATCAGCCATTATGTCCCCTGATGGACAAAGACCTTTCCCATCTCCTCCCAATAGTGCAATCACACTAATGTATATATTTATATATACATATATATATAAGGTTCATGAATATATGTCTATGAATCTGTATCTGTGTGAACTGATTGCCAACCTTTGAAGGTGATAATCTTTAATGATATATGATACCTGTCACACACTCCAGTCTCTTATCATAAGGATTCAGGCAAAAGTCAACACCATTAATATCACGCTTACTTCTTACCATCAGCTTCTTGCGACTTGTACCCTAACCCACCAGCCCATTCTTATTTTGTTTTGGTGCCTCCTAACTACAGTTCTTGCATGGATAGATAAGTATTTAATGTGAATAACTCTTCCTTGATATGGTTCAAAATTAAGATCCTCTTTCCAGGAACATTGGAAAAGTTTTGGAGCCTTGGTTGGTCAGTAGGACTTTCACAATGACTTTTCATCATTGTTTACTATTTGTTTCTACAGAGGATGCTTTTAACTCTTTGATTCATGGACTGCTCATATCCAGAACTATTCAATGAATAGGATTAAAAAAATGGAATTCTTTAGTGAATTGTATTAAAGAAAGATATATGAATTTGCCAAAAAATGCAAGGGGAGCAACTTTAATCAGAAATTACTCCTCATGAATTACTATTTGCATTTCCAATTATGATTCAAGGGTTAATTATCCAGCATTGTTTGTCTCTTCAATACGCAATAATACTCAGCTCAGTGATACTCTGCTTAATGCTGATTCACTATAGCGCTCTTTTTCTAAAATTTTCCAAACTAATTTAGTAATATCAAATTTCCAAAATAAATAATGAATGATAGAAGACAACACTGTGAACAGTCTCCTAAATAACACCGAAGTACACTTTGGTTTAATGTGCAATGCACAAGAGAATAATCACATTTACATAAACAATAATTCATAATAGAGAGACATATATCGTCACCTAGTGATATTTCACCTGCTCTGGAAAGAAGCTACCAGGTAAGATACACAGCACTAATCCATCTTATGTTGCTGAGGCTCAACAGCAACATTTCAAAATAATGAGAATGATCGTGTCTCGCAGCACAGCTGCAAAGCAAAGAAAGGTGTTTTAGTGTGCTATTCATTCTGTATTATAAAGGTTCTTTATAGTACTGTTTCATCAAGAGCTACATTTTTAAGGAACATATCTTAAGCTTTAGCCTTTGTATTACTGTATATGTGATTGTTGGGCACATTCTCTCTATTATTTTTCGGACTATCCTCATCTTGGTTGTTTTCCATACTCTACGGCCTTCATCAGGTATCATCTGGTAAGTGTGGGGAAGTAACCGACGAGGTTAGTAGTATTTATGAATTATTGTTATCTCACACTGGGATTGAACCTAGAACCATTAGATTACTTGCAGTAATTCTGTCCGATTCTCTAACCACTATGCCATGTGTCCATGTCGACAACCAGTGCTAATTTTTACGAGCCTTAAACCTAAGGTGGCAGTTTTTGGTATCCGATGTTACTGTTTTCTATCTTTTATTATTAGAGGTTCCCATATCGTATCCATTTCAATGCTACGATTACTGAGGCAGTTTTTCTTGCCTAGCATATGGGCTGACTCTTTCAATTTTCGAATCTTCCAGTGTTCTTCCTGATCAATTATTTCAATTTCGTTCCAGAGGGGTAGGTGGTCTCCCTTTTTTCTCCATATGTGATCAGCTATACCCGATTTGTTGGTTTCACCTTTGCTCACCGCTTTTCGGTGTTCTTCCACCCGAACCTTCAAGGGGCGACATGTTTCTTCTGTGTATTCATGACCACAGCTGCATGGTATTGAGTATACACAGTTGCTGGTGTTCGATAACTCAGTGGGTGGTTTGTTGTGGGAGAGGTAGCTGCGTAGTGTTGATCTTCTTCTGAATACAGCCTGGATATTATATGGGGCGCAGATCTTCTGGATCTTCTCAGACACATTCTTAAGGTAGGGGAGACAGACTGTAGTTGGTTTATGATTGTCATCCTCCTCCTCTCTCACTCTCCTTTCACTAGTTGTGACAGTTAAACCTTTGGGGTAACCATTGTTCCGGAGATTCTCGCTTATGGTACGCATCTCACAGAGGTATGTGTCAGTGTCACTACTTATCAGTTTTGCTCGGTGCTGTAAGCCTCGGACGATCCCTTTCTTAACGCTGTATGGATGGTTAGAGGCGAAGTTGAGATATTAACCAGTGAATAATGGCTTACGATACACAGATGTTTTGGAACCTTGTTCAGATCTTGTTACTAGTACATCCAGGAAGGTTAATTTATTGTCACTCTCTTTTTCCATTGTGAACTGTATTGGAGCTCTGATTGAGTTCACGTGGTCAAGTAGTAACTGTGGGTGATCTGGATGTGGCCATAGTACAAAGGTGTCATCTCCATATGTTTGTATGGAAAACAAACAAGATGAGGATAGTCCGAATAATAATTGGGCACATTCGTTAGCCACTAGTTATTTGTAACATCATTGTATTTGAGAATATTGCAAAAACATAAATAACTTTTTTGCAGAAAAAGATAAATGGTTTATTCAAATTTGTAAGAAAGAATCAGAATATCTTTTACATTAGGAAACTGAAAATAGTCCATTTTAATATCTTTCGTAACAAGATAATAATATTTTCCTAAATGACATGGCGCATTTCTATCACTGTTCAAATTTGTGCATACGATTCATATCCATTTTTAGGTTTAAATCTATCCTTGAAGATTACACTTTTAATTACGGCATAAGCTGTTCCAATAAGCAGGCATTGGGGGTAATTTGTGGAGTTGTCTGTCGTCGACAAGATTTTGTTGGGAATCAAGATATTGCAACTCAGACTTGACGTAATGAGATGACACTTTGTTAAGCCTGAGTATTGCTGCATCTTCCAAACGATTTTTTTCCCCCCATCCATTGGATTATTCTATATTGAAGACACTCCAGTTTATAGAATTTCTGATTAATCTCAAGACTTTGTCGCCGCAAAAATATGTTGAGGCAGCATTGTTCGTAATTGCATACAGTATCTTAAGTTTGAAAGGAAACTGAGATCACTGAAAATTTATTGGAGTGTGGAGTTTAATTAAAAGAATCTGCCTTGGGAATGTTGCTGAATCATTAATTGCAACGTATGTCTATACAACTATTACTATTAAACAACAAGCTGTTGGCCCTAAAGAACTGAGTCGATAAAGTTACCCAACTGTTGTCCTAATTTCAGCCATTTTATCTTGGTTATCCTTTGAAGCATTCTTCTTCCCTGCATTTTATTCCTTGATCATCCTTCATTGTTTGAATAACAGCATAATGACTGACCCTATTTTATAACCTAACCTAATGAGCTGATACACTCGACTGATGATGAAGTTGTTTTGTCCATTGTTTCCTTGTCTTTAGATATCAATGTACTGACCCTGGGATCATACTTTCTGTGATCTAATTTTTCACCATTCTCAAACCTTTGTGTTACTTTAAAAAATCAAGCGCATTTGAAATCCATGTTTTTTTAAAAACTTTTTTTGAAGGTCTACAATAATGACACTAGGATTATCTATTGAAATTTGTTTTGGAGAATTCAAGAGAGACATACTCAAAGTCAAATAGCGTATAACTTATGTTAATTTAAGCTCACTTGAAAGAACGTACATCATTCACCTACAGAAATATATCTTATGTTCCCAGTTGACCTTATGTCTTGATTTGATTGGTACATAAATATGTGTTTGCAAATACATTGACTATACGTTGATTGGATGCTTTCTAAAGCTAAGGTATCCCACAAGCAATGTTCCCGCTAATCTTATGTTGTGCATATTTATTTCCTGTGACAAAAGCACATGCTCACTGAATGCTTGGGCAATTGTGAATCCAAATTGTTTCAAGATAATTTGAGCACAGACTATTTTTCATGGCTAATAGAGCTATTTTGGCATGTTTTAATTCAATACAAGTATGATTGCATTCTATGAAGTAATGTAGGTAATTGAGGTTTTATTCTATATTTTGAACACCTTATCAAATTTTTCATCCCATTAAACAAAGCATTAATGACTTTTTTGATGCAACATCAGAATAAATATGGTATTTGTAAAAACCACCAACTAGCTTACAGAAACAGCTAAGACATTATTTCCAACAAATGTAATTATAATGTATTATTATTATACCTATATATTATTAAAATTATCTATTATCTCATTATTTTTCGATAATTAAACCTTAATGTGCACATTAAATTACTCTTGTGTGCTGGTTGTAAAATGTGTGCAGATGCACAGCTTAGAGGAAACTATGCACACTAGTTGTAACTTATGATCAAAAATTCATGGAAAGTCTTATGAAGAATTATTTCATTGAATCTGTCATTGAACAAAGATTCATTAATGTCAGAAACAATCTGTTTTATTATTATTGTTTAAGAGATTTCAGCATAAAGCCTTGTTTAGTTAAAAAGTCTTTAGGCTTCCTGTCAATTTTGATCATCTTTTACATCTCTATCATTCAAAGAAATTTGCTGAGCATGCATTAGGGTTTTGTTTTTCAATGTTTCTTTGGGATCTTCCAAAGTGATTACTATATTTCCATCAAGGTCACTCCGACCTCAGGGATGCACCCCAATTTTTACTTGTGAAATTTTGAAAAATAAAAAGAATAAAAACAAAATCATGGTCTCAGCATTTACACCAACCTTACCAAAATGATTTGTGAATGGCTCAGCAGTTTTGCTTTATTTTTCTCCTAATAACATTCTCTTAAAGTAAAGGCCATTTGAGTTGAGGGAAAATATTTTTAATATTCATTGACAAGAACTAAATTACTACTAGTGCATTGGTTTGTCAACTATTGTGTACCGATGTACCGATACAGAAATTAATTTTTGTGATTATGCATGTATTTCATTTTTTATTACCATACTTTTGTTCACTTACTATATTATGCAAAGTGTAATTCATACACTTTATTTCAAGGTCACAAACCGAAGCATTCAGAGTAGAACACCTTCCTCTAGGGTTAGGATAGGCCAATGAAAAAAGTAAACTTCAGCCTGTAAGACTCTTAGTAAATTTCCAAGACGTATTTTGGGGGAAAAAATAACATCTTCAATGCCAGGAAATAAAGTATTCTATAATATAACGCAGACGACTTGTACGAAATTTTCAAATTCTGGTAATTCGATGTTTTCTCAAGAGGCCATCTCTAGGTTATTGGACGGAAATCTACTTTTCATTTGAGAACTGGTGTCTCTACAAATTGCACTAATGAAATATATTATAAACATCAAAACAATGCCGGTCGTGTGTTTATCTGGGGCAGGGCTAGTGTAATGGTCAAGATGAAACTCTTTATATATTGGTATGTGTAGTTCACGAGATAATATGTCATAAACAGAAATCTCAGATTTTTGATATGGTTGGTACTTATCATATATGCTATTAGCTGTTTATATAGCCTGTGATATCACAGATGCTGAAATACTATAGACAGAGCATGTAACAATTGGGTAAGTTTCAAGGGCATGTGATGAGGAAGGAAGGCTTGGAGAACTTGACACTTACAGGGCCTATCGAAGGCAAGAGGAGCAAAGGGAAGCAACAGGCAACCTACTTGAAATGTTTCAGCAAACGGATGACAGAAAGAGTACCAGAAAGAAAAAGAGGAATCATAAAGAAACTGTGGATAGCCACGATTGCCCAGGAGAGACGTGACACATGAAGATGGAAAGATATCAAAGGTAAAATTTATTATACAATCTCAGAACCTCTTAGGGACATTCTGAAATATGGTTGAAAGGATGATTAGGCAAAGAAGTGTTGAGAACCCCTGCTCTAATGAGTGCATAGATATTGTAATAAGAAATTGTAGTTGCAAAAATATCTATTATACATTCAGCATGTGATATAGTCGATATGATATTAACAAGATATCCACTTAAAATCTGCTCTGATACTTATGTATATCATTAACTTAAGAAATGTGCTTTGTGAGCAGAAAGTCATTTTAGTTTCCCCTCAAAGAAGAATTTGTGGTAGACAACTCTAGGCGAGTATTAGTCTTGATGAAAGAAGGTCAAAGTCATTCACAGGGTTATCAATTAATGAAAATCACCAGAGTAGCATCTAGTGCTTAAACAGTTAAGCAGTGAATTTTGCCATTAGTGTGAACAAATTTTGATAATCTGCATTTTGCACATTGAAAATAAAAAAAAGGGATTTTCATTGGTCAGAAATTGATACATACATTACAGATAGAAAAAAAACTATTTTATTTATGATATCTTAGGTATGTGGTAAAATTTTAGTTGGAAGTATTCTAATATACTTCAAAAACCTTTAGATTACAACTTTTTAAAAATAATCTTTTAATGTAAAGAAGAACTTCTGGACAATAAATATTTTTGTGTATACATATGTGCGTGTATATCTGTATGTGTGTGCCTATGGTCAAATATCTGTAATTTGATTAAAGTCATTATCATTTCACAAAAGGTTTGGACTATCGGACTCCTTCTTTTAGTTATTCTTATAACCATGTATGACCCATCCACTCAAAATAGGTTGGTCCAATCCAGTGGTTTTCAAACTGTGTTCCACAATAGCCTATCAAGTGTGTCAGCATGAATTTTTCCAAATATGCAAACATATATCTTGAGCACTGATTGTATCCAATCTGACCTTCTTTCATCTCAGAGTTGCCAATCTAATGGTTTAATCACTAGATTTTGTTCTGATATCACCCTTTTTAGTGACTTATGGAAGGGAAAAGGGTGATGAGTAAATATATATCAGTATGCTGATATAAGAGTTTCATTCATTGACTCCTGAAGTATTTCTGTCTGATTTATTCCATTTTTACTGTTTGTGTGTCTCATAAGTCAAAAATATTTCTTTTATGCTGTCATACAATGAAGTATGACAGCCAGTGGTCCTATTATGGAATTGTCTGCACCAGATATGATGCTGTGAAAAGATATATTTGCCACCATTTTTTTTTTGTTTGCTACCATTTTAATGAGTCTATTTTTGCTTTATTCTCTACATATAAGAAGACTATCAATCAAAACTATCACCGAAACCTCATTGTTTTTTTTCAGTTTTTAAACTTGTCTTGCTGGTTTACTTTTCTTCCTCTTTTTTTTTTTTGAGATTCTTTTTCTAAAAAGGTCTTTACTGGGGGTTCAATTCATAATGTAACTTCATGCAAAACTGATCCCTTAGTTTTGTGTCTGGTTGTTTTTTTTTTTTGAATATTCAGACGTTTTTGTGATCACGGCCAACAAAATCCGAGAAAAGTAACCTATTCATTGATCACCCCTTTTTCCAATTCTTTAATTGATCCCTCCCAGCATGGCATGCTGCCGAAAGATGTTGGTCATGTGATAGTTTCAATAGAGTGACCAATCAGGCCGATCTACTTATCTTATCATTATTCCTTATTTCTTCGCTTAGGGTCTCTGTGGTAATTTTTTCTCCTTTCTTTTGTCATATAATTTACATTCATCTCCGGTTAACCATAGAAACAAAAACATTTTCATATGCATCAAACCACCATAACCCAACAGATGGTCTGCCTGACCAACCAGCCAAGTGAGCTATTGATTCTCTCTCTGCTCATCTGTCTGTCTATCCATCTGTCAGTGTGTCAACAGGTGCGATTGGTCACATTTTGGGGGCTATAACCTTGAAAATTTGCACTAGACACAATTTAAAAATGTTGATTTTGTTTTTTTCCCCCAAAAGTACGTTTTGGGGTCCCTATGGTCATTCTGGACCAATCATGCCCAAATCTTGAGCTGGTATTTTTTTTTTAGATAATTTCAAATAAAAGACCTAGTTTTTTAGATAATTTTAAATAGAAGATCCATTTTTTTCAGATAATTTTAGATAATTTTTTTAGATGAATTGTCCTGATACATGCACAGGCTGCTGTGAATCATTTATGCAAGGTGCAGATATACTTTCCTATTTTTACCTTATTTGTCATTAGTCAGAAAATTGTCACATCTTAAGCACAATATATGTGGTGGATGCAAAGGTTTGCAGTGCCATCTTTTGTGCAGTGCTAGGGAAATCTTAGAAGAGTCTTCAAAGTTTACTCAGCTTTTTACAGCTTGTACAGCCAGTTAACAGTAATATGTCATTTATCAGCCTTCGGAAAAATTTAGATATTTACATCATATACACTTATATGTATATATTTCTCTTGATCGACATAGAATAAGTCATTTTTGGACAAATTGCAACTGACAGCTAAAGATGGATTTATTTTGAGAATCAAGAATTTTAGAAAAATCTTGGCTAGATACATGACAGCTTTCAACATTTAAACCTAAATAAAATCTACTGTGAAATCTCTGTGTTTCGTGGTATTAACTTGGAATTTTCTTATCACAAATTACTGGAAACTGAATAGTGTTATTGCCCAATGCTTAAGTGAGCAATTGGTTTGTTTGAAGAATGAATAGTAACAGAAAAGACCTTTTCCCAAACCAGAAAGTCAACTGCCTGGCAACACTTGTCTTCATGTAGCAAATATAATACAATAAATGATCGTAGAGTTGGAATGGAAAGTTCTTATATGTGCGACATATTCTCCAAACATGACACCTTCTGGCCATTACTTGTTTTATTCCTGGCAGCTGTTCTTGTTTGACAAGTGATTCCAACTATTTCATGATATCACGAAGACTTTACAAAGAATTCACTGAATCAGAATCAAAATCATTTTTTTATGATGGAATATAAATTCAAAACACTTGATTTAGTGGTGAATAGTAATCGCATTTGGAATGCAGATAACTTGACTGAGTGGCGTCAAAAATCATTTATATAATAAGAATTGTGCCTTTCTCATTTATAGTATCAGTAGTAGCCTTTTGCCCATCTCAGTTTCTACCCTCTTATCACAGTGCTAAACTTTCTTCGCTCCCCTCTCCTTTCCTACCCTCTTATCAAACTACCTTGGTACCTTTTCTCCTCTCTTTCCTATCCTCATTAAACTACTTGTCTCTTTTCTCCCCTCAACCCCATGACTGTCACACTTATAGTATTAGTAGTAACCATCAGCCCAGCCTGTTGTTGCACACTTATGATAACCATCAGCAAGGTGTTGGTTCATGGACTAGTAATTTAAATAATAGAACAATCAGTTGATTACTCGTAACATACGTGCTACTCTCAAATAACAACTTGAAAATTTTTAGTACGAATAGCATTTCTACGGTCTTTGTACTTTTACAAGAAAATACTTATTGGATTTGTGACTAACAATTATATTTGGACAGAAATTTACTTCAACAGTTGCGAAACTCAATTAAGAATTTTCACTCATAAGAAAAGTTTACAGCAGAACAGTTTCTACTTTATTCCAATGCTAACAGGAAGATAAGATTTTGGATTTGCCCGCCTTCACCCCAAGGCAAACAGAACTTCTCACAGACGATTTCATCTGGAATTCCTCCTATCCTCTCCAGGGGCATCAACATCTCTCTTTGGAAAATATTTTCATTTTTTTTTTTTCTTTTTAATGGAAACATATTACATTTGGAATGAAGATGCAATGCTTTGGTCAAATCTATGATTTTGCTCAGATTCAGTTCCAGAGTCTGTTTCTGTCTCTCCTGAAATTAGATTATAGACAGGATAGAAAACTAGAAGTTTTGGCAGAAGCATCATGGGACTTTTCTAGCCCTAAGGTCTGCATGCTGTTTTGTAGCTCATTAAGAGAAACTCACATCAGAGAAGAAAGCATCTGACATGAATCAGAGAAATGCACTTAGTTTGAATAATACGCTCTCTGATAGGAATTTATTTTTGTCCTGTATAATTATTTTCTGAGTTGCATTTTCGACAAGCAGAAAAATCACCAGACGAATTCCTTCCGTTAAAAAAGGTCTTCTCTTTTCCAAGGTATCATTCAAACAATCCAATTGCTTACTACTGGATTGCATAGTGACTGTGTATCCAGGTATATTCAATTCATAAACAATGACTTTTAACCCCACCAAATTGAGAAGAATGGTTTCCTTCCGGCTGATTCTGCCTCGGTGGAGATGCTAAAGGCTGTCCTGGATTTAGCAATTATTTTTCTTGCTTAAAATTCTCGTAATTAATCCATCAATCATCACCAGCAACTATCTTGTCCGAAAATCTCTGTCAAGCAAGAACAGAAAGATAAGTGTTTCAAATGCTGAGCAATGTTAATTTCCTTCAAGATCGTGCAGACATGATTTTACTAGCTTCTGAATTCTGTAAATTATGTGTGATGATTAACGAATTGCACATTCTCTAAACAGCTGAGTAAATCTTAATGATACTTCTAAGATTTTTCTAATATTGTAAAAAATATCTGTATATATATTCGCATTCAAAAGGAAGAGTCCAATGTTTCAAATTGTAGATGGGAGATATCTTTATGAACAAAATATATATTTCATCTTGCTTTTATTAAATATTGGCTGATGAAAATATCTTTTACCCACCCTTTGAAACAATGGACTCTCCCACTTGAGGTTATGGATAGAGAAACATGGAAACCAACAGAAAAAGTCACACTTTGTTGTATAGATAGGTTATTCCTGAAGGTACGAATACAAGCCAATGTTATTTTCTGATGTAAAGGCATGCCTTGATAAAGTTACCACAGTTATCAGCCAATATTCATGGACTTCCTTTTGAGAGAAACTTATCCATTTATCACCTATATAAGTGAGGACTGTTTGTTAGTTTGTCACACCATAGTAACCATCTAAACATGGATGCAGCCCGATCAAATATGGCATGCATGTTCAATGGACCTATAGGAAGATTTCAATGTAAAAAAATTTTGGATTTTTTAAATGATATCCTACAGGGAACTGTGTTTGCACTCATCACAGCATCAATATATCTGATTTCCATCAATTTCTATATGATACTAAAAGTCTGATTCGCCAAAATGAATTTAGAATACATACTCTATGCATCTAGGGGAAAGGATTCAAATTAAAAAGGTTTTGGATCTTTTGAGATATTTTAAATTTTTACTTTCCCCCAGTTATTTCAATCAAATAAGATTGAAGAGTTCATAAGTGTGATGATTTTTCAAATCAGGTATGAATCGATAAATACATATTTCAAATCCATGAGCTTTTATCTCTGGTAGGAACAAGAAGAATAATATACCTAGTGAAGAAATTAGGCTTTCTATTGGAAGTAGCTGAAAATCTTGGCCCGTGGGCAGATTTTCAGCTAGCGGTCAATATTCAAATGCTTCATTCCATTCAGCAACTAAGTATCGGCAATGTGCCTGGACATGTCCATGAACGAATATGACCGAACATGCAACTAATGCCATCAAACTTCACTGAAAGATATTTAAAGATCGGTTGTGTCACTATTTAAGGGTTTAATTAGCCAGACGAGAATGATTTAATTAATTAGCGACTATTCGTAAAGTAGCTTTGGGTTAAATCTGGCGCAACTATCAATCACTTTTGGGTCTTGTTACAAGATTAAGTGTGAATTGGTTACATTAAGTCCCTCCTTGACTAACTTCTTGTCTCTGGCATCTCAAGTTAACAAGATTTGCCAATAAAATCATGGGACTTCGTATAATCACTTCTGTGTCAAACCGCACTTCTCTGTTCCGGCATTAATAGGATTATCCACAAAATTGTATAACTTAAGCTGAGAACTATGCAAGAATTCCTGATGCTGTAAGAAAAAAACCCTCACTCGTTCTGAGAGAGTGGCTGGAATCAGAACTTGGAGAGAGTGAAAAAAAGAGAGGTGTCTTGTTTGATAGCATTAAGTAACGCTTCTTCGAGGACATAACATGAATGAATAACTAGCACTTGTAGGTATGGCTCAAATGGTAGAGGAATGGAATGAAAGCTGCCAGAAATTTTATCTATCTGTATAATACTAGAAGTCTGAATCTCTTTATCAATATGTGATCTTTAAGTAACTGAAGCAGTGTATTTTAGCCAGAGTTATTGAATTAAGGTACCCCTAAAATATACTAATCTAAAGAAGGCAAAGAAGTTTTGGTGGCTTGCAACTGAATGATTATAGTATTCACACTCACCTGATTATAATGATCTGATTCCCATCCATTCGTATAACAATAAAAGTCAGATTCTGTAGATGTATGTGTGAATTTTAAATGGCCAAAACATAGCTTTATAACTAGAAATATCAAATTAAGTAACCCTAAAACGCACTAAGCTAAAGAATGCAAAATGTCCTGGTGATCAGCTGCAAAATGATAATAGTGTGGAGTCTGTGATCATGCTATTGCTTGCTATAATAATAATGATTGATTTTCCGAGTGGGATAATGATCAGATATGAATCATACATTAACATACATACTCCCTTATTGAAGTCTCCCCAATTTCATTTATTTATTTGCAAATGCGTAAAAAGACCCGGTTCATTCTGTTCACATCAGATTGCACTGATTTTCTCTTGAAGTGTGACACAACAGGTCACAGGGTTATCTTGTCCAATATAATATCATACAGGATAGTAGTTGTACATTCATTTGTATCTGTAAAACCGAAACCAATTAAAAGATAAAAGTATCTCAAGATGTTCACATTATTCATGATACTGAGATATAGGCCAACGTTTTAGTGACAGATGAAAGGAAAGAAGGGAGATATTATTATTTCAGTATTTTGGTAGTTGGTGTGCCCTGTAAGTGTTGGTGTACCAACATACAATAAAGTTTGGGAATCACTGGTTTAATTTCATATATGCCGTCATGTTTTATGGCATAGGTATACTAGTTCTACATAAAGTACAAAGTTTGTTCCATTTTCTGATGTGCTATCCATTAGACCCTGCCATGCTGTTAGTTGGAAGAGATGGTTACATGCCTTTCCCAAAGGCATTGGTGTGAAGTGAATGCAAACTTTCTGAACCAAAGTTTGAACTTGGCTTGCCAATCCCATTCTCTGTGTTATTAACCACTTGGCCACTGGCACATCCTTACCACGCAAATCAGCGAGAAATCTTTGATGATATAAAAATGAAACAAATCACTCTCACACAGCTTTATGTAATTTTTGCGGAAGTTCAAGCAAACTGTCATGAATTGCTTGATTTGAATTATTAGCAAATTATTGTATTTGACTTTTTTTTTAATAAAGTGAGTACAAAAGTTTCTGGCGAAAAAATGCTTTTCAACTGTGTATTCAGTTTCTATTCTTTAAAAAAGAGTGCTGGGAACTTTTGCATAAACCTAATATAATTATAGAGATGCAAAGAGCCACCAGTGATCCTATTTTCTTTAATAGTGGGGGCCATTTCATCCTCTGTACAACAGTTACCAAGTTGTTTTTTTCTTCAGAACTCTTAGAAGTTGAGTATGTGTGAATTGTCAAAAGAAAAGGCAATAAAAAAAAGAGAAAATGGTGTATTCTTTTAGTTAAACATACATAGGATTGTGTTTGTGTGTATGTGTGTGTATGTATATATATATATATATATATATATATATATATATATATATGCTTTTTATCAGATGAATGAAGCATGTGCTGTGTATATGCATACAATACATATTTTATTATGCAAGTCAGTGTTTCTACAATATAATTGATATTAACCAACTGATATTGGTGAAACCATCAGGATATATTTATATTGATATGATGAATACCCTCTGTGAAGTTCAGCTTATAATATCTGTTTTAATTAAAACATTCACAATAACGAATTTGGTGATGTGAAATTTCATTAGGCAACTTGAGGGTTGTTCATCGTATTTTAAATAAACATGTACAATAGTATAGTTATTGATATTCATTTTTCTAATATCAGATACATGAAGATTGTCATGGGTTGTAAGAAAGATATAACCTCAAAAGAGAAACAAGATATTTTCAAGTTATTGAGTGATGAGAACATAACGTTGGAAATTTGTGAAAAAATTGAACAGAGATTACAGAACAATTAAAAAAAGAAAGTGAAAACATTGGCAAGATAAGGACAAAAACAGAAACCTGGCATAAAAAATGTCACAATAAAAAGATGAGAGAAAAATTAAAAGGATAATAAACAAGGAAAGTGGATTGACCAGCAAGAAAATATCTGAAGAAGCTGGTATTGTGAATGTCAGTAGAGAGAAAAAATGCAGAATATTGAAAACAATGACAAGAGATACAAGAGCAAATAAAAAAAACACCTTTGAGTGAATATCACAAAGAGAAATGCGTAAGTTGGATGAAGCAGTACATGAAAACTGATTTCTCAACAGTACTTTTCAATGATGAATCCACAACTACATTGAACTGAGCGGAGAGCAAGGCTAGAGGTTGGGTCCTTCATGGAAATAGTCAACCAACGCGACTCAAAAGGCAACAGGTGGAGCAATCTTTTGGGCTGGTATTGCCCCAGGCCTCTCCAGACATTAATTCAATTGAAAACTTTTGGTCTCTCATTAAAAGAGATATATGAGAATGGAAAATAATATTCAATTGAAGAAGATCTCCGGGAAGCAATAAACAAACTTCTGCAAGTAACGTTAAAGCTGAAATAGTTGAGAAGTTAACAAAATCAATGGATGGAAGACTTGTGAAGGTTACTCAATGTCAAGGAGCCCTTATTAATGGATAAAATGATAATTTATTCAGGTATATGAGATATCCTGTTCATTGAATATATATTTGCCTATATATTTTGAATATATTGATAAATAGAAATCCTTGTTGCGATAAGTTTGTATGCAAAATAAAAATAAACACATCCAAAACAAGTCATTATATATTTAATACAAATAAATATTATTAGTTGAAACTCACAGCATATATAGCTCATATAAATATAAGTATATCCTAAAGTTTTATACCAATATCAATTGAATATCAATTTCAATTTGAAAACATTGAGTTGTTTGATAAAATCTAATATATGTGTTTTTGTCTATGCCTACAAATTTTAACTAAAGAGTGTGAACTACAGACAGGTAATTTTAGTCACCTGTATCCAAGAAATATGTATCTATAAACATGTTTGAGTGAATGTGTCGTTTTCTTCTCAGGTATTGATGAGGTAATGTTATTCCCTCGATGATTCCCTTAGTGGGTGATATTCATGACATAAGTTGCATAGGTGACAGGTGTGATCTTTTTTCCTACTCCCATGTTGGACAACCCTTACTTCATTCATAAATCTCAAGACTTCAAAAGATAGAGAAGACGTTGTTTCACATGCGTTTGCATCATGTAACAACAGGATCAGCTTTCCACGAGGGAAATACAGAACAAAAATAAACTGTGAACAAGTATTTAAAAACAGAAAGTGGTAAAGGAAAAGTCAAGAAAAATTGCTTGAGAAAAGTCTATAGAAACTAAAAAAGCACTCAGAGAGAGCATATATCTCTGTTAAAGCTGTACACCAAATAAAACCTGAATTAAGATAAGATAACAAAAAACTGGGGAGAGAACACAATTCTCCCGCTTTTCAGGCAGAATAAGAATAATAATATATTTCTATTGAAAACAAATTGCAGGATCACAAAATTTTAATATTTATAGCCAACTACTCCACAAAATTTAATTAAAATTCATTGAGAACTTTTTGAGATATCACGTGAATGAGTGAATACATTAAGGTATGAATGAAACAAGAAAATATCTCTTTTATAGGTATCATGCGAATGAGGTAATACATTAATGTATGAAAGAAAAAAGAAAAAATATCTCTTAGAGATAACATGTGAATGAGGGAATACATAGATGTATGAAAGAAAAAGGGAAATATCTCTCAATTGGAAAAAGATCTCTTGGATACGCCCCTACCCCCTAACTTAATCTCTCCTTTGGCCCCTGGCCCACTCTTTTACATGGAAATACCTCTCCAACTTTGTTGACAGTGGTAAATACAGCTGGGTGAACTGGAACCCAAAGTACCTCATTTTGATTACTTAGATGAACAATCATCGATTACTATAGTTTATTTATTAGTATTTCTTTTATCTTAATTTCAGTTGCTCTTTATCACGACTCTCATATTATCATTCTATGTCAGTTAATGAGCATGGATTGGAAATAAAAAAACAAGCATCTGGCAAGACTTGAACTCACACCCCTTTTCCTAAGGAAACTTGTCTTATTGCATCGGGTGCCTTAAAAATGGCTATATTTTTTTTGAATTTGAAAAAAATTCTTATTCATGTTGCCTACTAATAACCATAGAACTAAAAAGCACCAGAGAACACATAAATTTGCCAATGCCATTCACAGATGAAGTGATCTGTTCACCCTACCATGAAATTTCTTCAAAATTATTCTCAACTGTTAGAGATATCACATGGACTGAAATATTATGTGGTGTGGACATATAAATATGACGTAGGGGAGATAATTGTGAATGAATCACCACCACACCACCCACCCGAATTCAATCAATTCTCCCCCAGCCAAACTTTCCTTGAGAACTTTTGGAGATTTTGTTTCGACAGTTATGGCCATATACATGAATATCTGAAAAACAGAAGAAAAATGAAAAAATATCTCTCAATTAAAAAAGATTTCCTGGATCCTCCCCCAAATTCAACCAACTATTCCTTATCCCATTGCACATCCTTCCACAAAATCTCATTGAAATTCACACAGTAATCTTTCAGATACATTGTGGACAGACAGAAAAATAGACAGATAGATGGAAAAAATGTTACTGAATCATCATCAGTCTTTTAACGTCTGTTGTTGGACATAGACCTCCCCCAGGATTTGCCACAATTCTCTATTGAATACACTGTTCCAACTCTATTGACTGGGATCTCAAAGTTATGATTCAGGCAATAATAGGAAAAATTCCACAGTTTACCGTGATATTATGCCCCTTATCCAGGTTGTCAATAGTTTGCTATCATAGTTTTATGAAAAATGTTTCTGTTATTCTAATTACTGATCATAAGTAGCCCTTTGCAATAACAGTCACCTTTGAATTAATCACAATATGCCTACAGAGCAGAGGCATAGCTAAAACGGTGGCTGTGGGGTTATTTCTTCCTCTGAGCACATTCTTCAAAATTGGTGCTTTTTCAACAATTCTTTAACCCTTTAGTTCCCTCGAGAATTAAAATTTTTCAGTAGTATTTCTTTAAAATTTATTGCATGGTGTTGCAAGAGCTTTCTGGACTCAACACTTTGTTCGAGCAACCTCCTAGTCTTTTGAACTCTGTGCTCTATGCGTTTTTCATACTGTTTCGTATTGTTTCCATTTTGCATTTAAAACGTAAAAGACTAAAGTTACCCACATTTTTATTATGTTTTGATTCTAAATACAGTATAAATTTACGAGCCTAATGTAAAACATTTTTCTTTATTGTGTACTGATTTCAAATAAAAAAGACAAAAATAATCCTGAACTTCCTTTAAAACTTCATCTTCCTTACATTTTGATTTTAAATAAAAAATGGAAATATAGAATTCAAAATTATTTGGTACATGTCCTTTATTTCATGTGCTGGCTGCCCCTACGTCTTTACTATAGAGTAGATATCTTATTCATTATAGAAAACAGAAATACAGTTCTGGAGAATTTGAGTGGCAATTTTTATAGAATTCATCATCATCGTCAGTTTTTTAACGTCCGTTGTTGGACATAGATCTTGCCCAAGATACACCAGACCTCTCTATCATGGGCATCACGAGCCAATACTTTCTAAACTTGTCTAGTTAATCTCTCCATCTTGGATTTTACCCGCTCTCTGGGTTCCATGTTGTGAGTATCGATTGTCTGCCATTCTTGCAACATGACCAGCCCATTACCATTTGAGTTTTATTATGGATTCCATGATGTCTTGGATTTCTGTTTTTTCGCCTGATATATTGTGCTGTCTTGTGATCTGTCCATGTGATGTTGAGCATGATTCTCTCATATGCATAATGCATGGTTCTCAGTTTGAGGGTTAGTTTCTTGATTTAGTTCTGTGTTTCAGCTCCATAGGTGACTATCAGGTGGATGCATTGGTTGTAGATGTTTCTTTTTAGGACTAATGGGATTTTCTTGTTCTTGAAGGTTGAACTTGCTCTGCCGTAGGCTTGCCATCCTAGAGGGATTCTTTACTTGATTTCTTCTTCTTTTGTGCAATTTGAACAGTTCTGGTAATGGCTACCAAAAGCAACATTATTAGGAGTCACTCTAATAATGCATTTCCAAGCATTCAGCTACAACAAAAGTCTTGTTCGTGAACATGCTAAATCATCATGTCCCTCTGATTAACTGCTTGTGGCTTTTTGCGGGGATTTTATTGCTCTAAGTTGGCTCACATCAATTTCCTGTCTTGATTTGGGAGAATTTTCACAATGGCATTCCCGATTGTGGTTCCCTTTACTGCTGGATATTCTTCTTGAAAGTTCCACTTGTAGGCTTTCAGGCCTTTGCCAAGTGGATCAGCCTTCTTACAAGCAAACTCCAGCCTGTGATGGATTATCTATGACTCAAGCCTCTAGGCTGAGATTTAGTAAGTCTCCCCCTGTCTCCACCCCATTGCCACATCCTTAATTGAATGGAATAATTTGTATCATCGTACAACATACTATGTATAATGTACTAAATGTATACAATGATGAAGTTGAATGAATCAATGAGTCTAGCTGACTATCTATCTATCTGTCTGTCTGTCTATCAATATGTTGTTCATATGGGTTGCACCATTGAGGCTAGAAGGTTGAAAATTGAAACATTTACTACTTATCATGTCTATGATTTGTGAGCCCCCATCTTGGTTTTCAGTGGAGGATTCTGTTTCTTTCCACTGAGTAACCAAACCTATTCATTTATTTTTCATTATAGAAAACCAAATTACATTTGTAATATTCCAGAAGTACCGAAATATCATTCAAAGTTGTACTTGTGGGTTCCCACACCTTCTTTAAGTGGATCAACCTTCTCAATAGTAAACTCTGGAGCCAACAAATTTGCACATCTTCTTTTTTTCCTTCTTCAAAGTTACTCTTGTGTGCTTTCATACCTTCACAGAATGGATCAGCCTCCTTCTTTGTAGAAAACTCCTGAGGCAACAAATTTGCACATTAACTGGCCACAAACCCCCGTGTTTTACAATCAGAACCAATGCTGTTATTTTGGTTACTTGCCCTATACATGGAGGCGACAAGTGAATATCAATGCTATTCCACAACTGTCCATTTTCTCTGGCAAGCAAAGACAATTTATTTGTCCATGGTGAGAATCTGACCAGACTGTTACCAAAGTAGACACTAGTGGCATCGATATACCTAAATGATGTTTAGTACAGCACTAAGTGCAGTCAGTATTTGCTCAAGTAATTATAGTGTTTATTCGGGTTACATATATTTTTCGAGCAAGAATTCATAAAAGTAGTTATTAAGTCGGGTAAATTTTGAGTAAACTTGGGGATAGGGGCATTGCCCTGAATCTGTCTCAGTTCTAAGGATATATATATATATATATATATATATATATATATATATATATATATATATATGTGTGTGTGTGTGTGTGTATGTATGTATGTATATATTCTATAAAGTTAGATGAATAATATGTGACATTATATTTTGGATATAAACTCATGAAGTCCATTGTAATAAATTCCATTTAAGCCTGAAGACATGATGAAGCTGGAAGAGTTCTCTAAAAAACACAAAACATGTAGGAAAACATGCGCCTATTTTTCTTATATTTTCTAATATATGTACACATACACACACACACACACATATATATATATATATATATATATATATATATATATATATAGGCAATCCTTGGTTTGATTGTAGTATAAGAAAACAGCTGTTTCAAACAATTGATGGCTAATGTGGCTAGATTTTTCAACAACTGGCTTTTAAAATGTCTAAAATTGGCTAGATCTAATTTTCAAATAACTGTATCGCTGAAAATATCATATATATACCCATAACTCACTTTAGCTCATGGATTTATCAGACTAATTACCTAAAAAATTATCAGGAAAAAATAGATCTTTTGTCAAAAAAATTATCCATAATATACCAACACAATATTTGGGCATTGTTGGTTTAAAATTACCATAGAAACCCATAAACGAGCAAGAATATAATTATGCAGCATTTTAATAAGATATTGACACAATAATGAAAACAAAATCCATTAATTTGTTTCACATCAAGAACAATAACGTTATTTGAAGAATGGTTCTATTTTCATTGTTTCGTTAATATCAGATCAATACACTGTATTTATAGGGGGGGTACTTAGCATCATATACATCATGTATCTGAGACAAAGACTTTCCAAACGTAGAAATGAGAAAATAAAATCTATCATACAGAATGAAAACAGTCAAATAAAAAGATTTCCTGATACGAAGTCAGAGAGCTTGCAATAGCTGGCATATAAAATGCTTGTGAGCTTTTAACTAAAACTAAAAAAAAAAAATCTCTATTTCATAGCAATATGGTTCCTGATATGATCATTTCTCATTACTTCGTAATCACAAATCTTCCTTCAACCAGGTGTTTAATCTGTCACCATCACTACGAGACTGCCCAAAAGGGTTGGTAAGATTTAAATTACAACCTTTCCTTTGTATACACTCTCAGACATGAGACAAATTATCTCCATAGCAACCACAAAAATCTCTTCCTTTCAGCAGGTTTCCTCAATGGAGCTAAATTTGTATTCGTAGAAAACTTTGCTATTAACACAATTATAGAGTTAGATGAAATTCTAAAGCTGTTACATTATACTCTTATTTTACTTTCTTGTCATGTACTGTGAATATCTATGGTATGTCAATGTCTGAGCATTCATTTCCCATCATGATAGATTTGATTACAAGTTTGCAAGTGACATAAATTCATGTCATATAGAATGTTGCACCTGTTCATTTGTAGAAACCATCTACCAAGACTGTCAATGTAGGTTACTTCATTTTTTCATTCCATGGAGAGATCACGAGATAGCACAGTATATCAAGTAGAAAACAGGTATCCGAGACATCATCATCATCAGTCTTTTAATGTCCATCGTTGGACATAGACCTTCCCCAGGATTTGCCATACTTCTCTATCATGGGCGTCGCGGAGCCAGTATTTACTGAATTTGTCGAGCTCGTCTCTCCATCTAACATTTTGCCGGCCTGGGTTGCGCATGTGATCTCAGGGGATCCATGTTGTGAGTCATGATGTCCATCGGTTGACTGCCATTCTTGCAAGATGGCCAGCGCACCGCCATTTGAGATTGTTAATGGATTCTATGATGTCCCCGACTTTCGTCTTTTCTTGGATGTACTGTGCTGTCTTGTGGTCTCTCCATGTGAGGCCCAGCATTATTCTTTCATGTGCTCATTGCATGGTTCTCAATTTACGGGTCTGTCTCTTGGTTAGGGTTATTAAAAAACTCAAATGGCAATGGGCAGACCATGTTGCAAGAATAAAAGACAACCGATGGACATCATGACTCACAACATGGATCCCCAGAGATCACATGAGAAACCGAGGCCAGCTGAATACAAGATGGAGAGATGAACTAGACAAATCCAGAGAATACCAGCTCCACAACCCCCATGATAGAAAATTATGGCGAATCCTGGGGAAGGTCTATGTTCAACGATGGACGTTAAAAGACTGATGTTGATAAGGAAGATTTTTTCAAGTTGGTTTGGCTTACTGGCTCTTTATATGTCCCATGTGCAAGCCAAGCCAACAGAGCTAGAGGGCAGAAAATTTCAATGTTTATTCATTATTACACCTAGAAAAAATGCTAAATTGATCCCTTAACTTGTAACTGGCAAATATACAATTTTTTTGAAAATTCAGTCTTTTTTTAGTGATCATTGCCCAACAAAACGTGAGAGCAGTAATTTATTCATTGAAGATCTCTTTTTCTGATTTTTTATTTGATCACCCCCAATGATTTCTTTTTAGTGATTAACCAGACCTCTTTGTTTTTAGTTTTTGTTAGTAATAAAAACATGTGAAGGTAATGATGTATTGTTATAAACTTCTATTTCTTATTCATTTTCTCATTGTAAAGCATGAATAGATAAATGTGTTACTATATTTTAAATGGTGCCAGAGTTCTGCTCGTCCAGGGCGCTAGGAACCCTAGGGCCAGCTCTGTACAGTGGCGTCATTGCAGAGCTAAAAATTTGTTCCTTTGGCTTTCTGGACATTATTGATAAAACGAACCTTAAATATGAGATAAGATCATTGGAAGAAATAAAATTGTTTTCTCTTGTCTCTTACTTAGTATTATGGAAGGAATGAAATAGAGTTCTTTTAGAATTCTGAACATTGTGATTTGATAGAAATGACATTGCATACAGGAATATAAATGATTGGAGATGGATCTGTTTTATGATCTGTCCAAAATACCATATGAGAAATAGGGGGAAAAAAGAATCCTGATAGTTTTCTGAATGTTGTTTGTTTTAGGATGATAGGCTGTCTATGTCTGAGAGCAGCAATAAAACCCTCTTTTTCTTCACTTTGATCTTTATCCTAGGCACATTATTACCTCTTTATTCCAATGGTACTGTTTTCAGAGAGAGAGAGAGAAAGAGAGACCCAAATGATCAATGAGAGAGAGAGACCTAAATGATCAACCAGAGAGAGAGAAATAATCAAAGATTTATATATATATATATATATATATATATATATATATATATATATATATATGTATATATATATATATATGTATATATATATATATATATATATGTATATATATATAGAGAGAGAGAGAGAAAGAGAGACTCAAATAATTGACAAAAGAGAGAGAGAGAGACCTAAAAGATCAAAAATAGAGAGAGAGAGAGACCCAAATGATCAAAAAATAGAGAGAGAGATTAGGCAAGGATACAGAGAGAATTATGCTTTAACTGGGTGATGGAATGACTGAGTACTGAATTTTGGTGCAATGTTAATATATAAATCATGACATTTTTATTAGATTTGCTTCAGTCAAAAAGCTTTACATGAAACAATTCTAAAACATTAAGGAGAAATATAATTTTAAAAAACCCAGGTTGGATGAGTCATTCAATAGGAACCATCATGTGACCAATCTCATTTTGCAGCATGCTATGTTGAAGGTGATCAATGAAATGGTTTGGAAAATAGGTGATTAATGGATAAATTACATCTCTCACCTTTTGTTTAGCAGTGATCACTGAAAATACCTGGATTATCAAGAAACAATCATGAATGCAGCTGGACACAAAGATCGGGGAAGAATATAGCATAAACTTACTTACAATTTGAGCCCCCTTCAGGGGATAATTTTCAAAAAACAAAATTTTTTTTTCTAGGTATAATAACGAGTAAATGTTGAAATTTTCTGCCCTATAGCATCACTGTTAAGGCCAATACACCTGATACATACATATATACATAGCCAGCCAGCCAGCCAGACTGACTTGGAAACTGAAGGAACCTATGTTGACGGTTGTGGTAACAGTCTGGTTGACAGTTATGAACATGGTTGTAAATAATCAATATTTGATTCGCAAACAAAAATTTGGTTGTTTTTATTAATATTTCAAATGTCATCCTATGATATCATAGAACATTACGGAGATGATTCCTTGTTTATCTACATGAGTTAATATAGATAAATAATGGTTAAAAAAAAAGGATACCAAAATGTGTGAGTTGGGTGGTAAATCATAGAACATAAATGAAAAAAAAAAACATTCGAAGAGACAACAGGTTTATTATGATAGTGAATAGTACTGGCCTCATAACTATTGAGCGTTGATCATGCTCGCCGAGATTTTAGCAAACATTGAGTTATTTAGAATTTGTTGAATCACTACCTGATTCCCTTTTTGTTCTCTGCATTTAATGGGGAGATCTTATTGGAAGCCCCAACAACCTCCACTGGAATGCTCGGTTTTGCATGTGATGTCTGGGGATCCACGTTGTAAGTCGTGATGTCCAGCAGTTGTCTGCCATTCTTGCAACATGACCAGGCCATTGTCATTTAAGTTTAACAATGGATTCTGTGATATTTCAAACTCCTGTTTTTCCTCTAGAACACTGTGCTGTCTTGTGATCTCTCTATGTTATGTTGAGCCTGATTCTCTCCTGAGCAGGTTGCATGGTTTTCAGTTTCAGGGTAAATCTTTTGGTTAAGTTGCGTGTTTCAGCTCCATGGGTGACTATTGGGTGGATGCCTTGGTTGTATACCCTTCTTTTCAGCACTAGCAGAATTTTCTTTTTCTTGGAGTTTGAGTTAGCGCTGCCGAAAGCTTGCCAACTTAAAATGATTCTTTGCTTGATTTCTCATTCATTTGAGGATTCCATGGAGACTCATTGTCCTAGGTAGATGTAGTGGTCTACTTTCTCCAGTTCTATATCTTTTGGGGGATATAAATCCAAATCTAGTATATTTGTCAAAATATATCCATTTTGTTAGTCTCATTTCAAATGATTTAGTTGCATTATGAGTGGAGCCATCTCTCTATGTTTATAGACTTTGTGTCCCATAGATTTTGTAATATTCTTTATTGAGCTCACCTGTTGTCACTATTTTCTGGTGAGTTGGTTTTGAATTCAGTGTTGTCCTTCTCTTACACTGGTTGCCTCTCAAGGCTACTGAGCTTAGTTTGCCCTGCTATTTTATCTGTAGCTAGGAGGATAAGAAATGAATTCATGCCTTTCCTTGGGGCATTAGTCTTGAGAAAAATATGAACAGCCATGACCAGATTTTGAACCTGGTTTTCTGGTTCCATTGTCTGCACCATCAATAGAAACACCACTCGCACCTCCTTTTATGACATGCAAAACAATAAATCTGTCTATTCAATAATTAAGCTATCTCAGGCTCTTCATATTTTTCTGTTTATGTATGTGTGAGCAAAGATAATCAATTGAATATTCTTTCACGTCATATAGCTCACATCTTGTTCAGTCAGTGGGTTCAGGTGGGCAGCGTGTAAACATGGATGTGCCTTTGGCTTGCTTTTTAGAGTGTAGTGCATGGATCGGTCTCCTCCTTGAGAAAACTAAGTAGATCACCTTAGAAGGCTCTCACTGTGATCTGCAGCTGCTCACCCAGTTGGTCACTCATCTAGTTACTGACCAGCCTCTGTTGCTCGACTGCAATGACTGTACGAGAACCGATGTATTCAATAGGATTTGGCTGTAACAGCACATAAATATGAACAGGCGTAAATAGCAATGGAGAAACTCTAACTTGAAAATGAGATAAAGAAAAAGGAGGGCAAGAGGAAGAAAGAGAGAGAAAAGTAAAAAATAGAGAAGCAATATCAGTTTCAGAAGAGGAACAGAGAGAGATAAATTGATAATTGATGACATAGTGAAATAAAATTTAGAACATCATGTGAAAAAATATTGCAAAGGACAGTAACAAGAGCTCTTCAGTGTAAGAAATAAAAAAAATAGCAACTCCTCATGTCTCCATTCATTTTCTCCATTTCATATTTATTTATTTTGCAAGTTATGAATTCTAAATATTCACAGAGCATATAATTCGTTATGACTCAAGAAGTAAATTAAATCATCTTTTAAAGGTGATATGACTGCTTTGCGGAAATAGAAAAACGAAGACAAAAAAAGCTCAAATGAAGAGACATCAATACACACAAAGAAAAAAGAGTAAAAAGTAAGAATCTAAAGTTTGAAATAGCCCAAATTATGAAAACATTTTATGGCAGTAGGCACCACAATCCACTCGGAACACCTTTCATAGAATTATCCAGAGCCAACTATTTGTGTCATTGGGAATATTAGGGTGATGGAAAAGTAAAGGGGAGAAGGAGAAAGAGAAATTTATCACAAAGTATAAAGAAAAAAGGAGGAAAATAAAGAAAAAATTTAGACATAGCAAGCGAAGAAATGATTTGAGTTCATGTGAAAGCCCGAATGATACTAAAATATTTTATTTTCTTCAATTTTATTTCAGCTGATTCAATTTATTTAAAATTTGGAAGTGTGTAAGTTGGTTATGGCAAGCAGCGGAGTAAAAGAATAGGAGAGCCTCTTCTGCGAGTCACATCAGAGCCATTTAGAAATTCACAGTGAACCGTTCTTAGTAAAAGAAAGAAAATGAAGGAAAAAATGAATACCGTCAAAATGGTTGATGAAATTTAGAATTTTGGATGTGAACTGTTATTTTAAAGATTTTTTTTTATCATCAATTGAATTTTATGCCACATTATGTAGTTGGAAAAGAGAAAAACATATGAAGGAGAGAAAAGAGATTGTTACCTTGCTATATAGAACAGAGGAACTGATACTAGTTGATAAAAATATTGGTGGACTTATAGAATGTTTTGAGCAAAAAAAGAAAAAATATTCAGGTTTTACTATTTGCGCCAGTTACTAATTTAATCATACACTTAATGTAAGAAGCAAATTTGAAAAATTGGTTCTGACATTTAGAAGTCACTGCTTGAATATATCCAGTTAAGAACATGTAAGCGAGATATTGGCTGTGATGAAGAGAGAAAGAAAGGCATATTCATGAATTAACCCAAAAGTAAACAGACAACACAGGTCTCCCCCCTCGTTATAACACAGATGTTGAGGTCAAAGAAAGCCAACCATGTTAAAACCGAGCTGTGATAAAATTTAGCCATTTTGGAGCTAGATCTAACCTATTTGGAGTTAGATTTTGCAATTTTGCAGCTAGATTGATATTTTCAGAACTTCTCTCTACCTGCATTATAACCGATAACATATGTTGCTTTGTATCTTGGTTGTGCTCTCTGCTATGGATGCACAAAAAAGCAAAAAATATTTTAGTGTCTGTAAAAACCAATGAACAGTTATAGCTTTTTGGGTTCAAAGTAGGAAAAGTGGTCCCAATTGTATATTGTGAACTTCCACACCCTCGCTCATTCGATGTTGAAAACAGCAAACAAATAAAAAGAAGTAAGAGAATTAATGAAAGAAAATCAAAATTTGGATAGGACCATTAATGATAGTGTCTAATCCACATCCTGTTTACCATTGATTCTCTAATTTCTACGATCGAGACCACTATGGGTGTCAGCTGCCATTTTCCCAGGGAATGCAAAAGGGCTTATTTCTGGATTGGGGTGGGGGCACAAAGGGATATTGATTTTGCTACTATTAGGATGATCAGGTCAAAATTTTCTTGGATTGTAGGGGCCCCAATTAATGCACATTCTGAAAGAGCAAGATCTGAGGCTCAGATAACCTTTTATTTTTCCTAATAGCCAAAAGGAACCATAGGTTATACCAAAACAAAATCTCAAAGAAGTAATTAAAGAAAAATTAAAGAGTAATTATGATGTTTTTTTAGAGAAGTGCAATGTAAAAATAGTACAATTCGTAGCTGTCAATACATCAATACATGTCCAGGTAGTGCATATGTAATACGCATAGCTATAATGTCAACAAAAACTACAACCAAGCCAAAATGTAATAGTCATATAAGGGTCAGGAAAATGTGACCTCTTGCACTCCTCTATGGGTACCCATGTTGATCAGCTTCCCGGCATTGTGTCAAAAAAAAGGCTTCAACTGTCCATTGCTTTTCACAGATACTAAAATATTTTTGGTTTTTGTGCATCCATATTGGAAAGCTCCCCTAAGATATAAATCAGTATGTGTCTCTGATAATAATGTGAACTGTGCGATAAGAAACCTCATTAAAATTGAGGCACCTGTACTAAAGTCTGTGGTGTGTATTCCTGTGGAACTTTCTTTTTCTCTAGTAATCATAAAATTTTCTTTACAACAGATATTTCTACCAATCTTACGGTACTGACTGTACTAAAGATCAGAAATCTGTCCCTGGTAGTTCTAAGACAATCTGGTAATTACTGTATTTGCAAGCCTATAAGTCACATGGTTTATAAGTGTGTTTTAGAGATAACTTACTGCTCACCAAAACACATCCAAGTCAGTTAGCTATCCATTTTGAGCTCAATTAAATGGCCTTTTAGTCATATTATCAACACTCCAAATGCTAAAAATTAAGATATATGTGTCTTATATGTCAGCCAACATGGTATTTCATTTTAATAATTATGTCCAGTTATTATCTTTTCTCATAAAAACAGTGTGATCTTTTTCAGTTTCTCAATTGACTTTTCCACTTAAACGTAACAATTTTGTTCATAACAATATCTCATACCCAACATTTGAAATTTTGGTCTCTTCCACTGGAATGAATTCAATAGTTGGATTACTGCTCGAACATCTAGGCAGGCTCTGTTAGGGTGCAGAACTGAGCATTGTGGTTTTGTTGATCTATTCTCATCTCTCCGACCACTCTCCTGCTGATGTGATGTAGTGAGACTGGCATTTCTCTATCGCCATTTTCATGTAAAGTGTTCAGTGGAACTCGATCACCTGGTTTCACCAATATGAGATTGTGCGGTCAGAACACAATTTGCCATCTCTAGTGAATCCCACTTCCACTCTCTGACCATTTCACTCACCCATTGTAATTTCCACTCAAACAGCTTCTTCTCCCGAACCGCTCTTCTGTGGGACAAATTTTCGTGAGAGTGCTCTCCTGCTGGATATAACATCCATCTTTTTAAATCCATAGTCCACAAACATCTTGCGAACCTATCATGAAATTACTTGAATCCTATTCTTAGAGTGGCCCCTGGGCTTTCTACGGGAAGACTCTGAGTGAAAAAAATCTTCTAACTTTTCTAAAAAAAAAAAAAAAAAATCAAATAATTGAAATTCAAATACATCTGGGAATTTTTCTCGGGATTTACTAGTTTACCATTCTTATTTGAGCGCAGTGTGATCTCATACATAATGCAAACCTCCTTTTCTGTACGTAAAAAGCATATTGTACACTTCATTTTTTTTGATGATACAATCTCTACTTCATAATGCATGGAGAAGTAAGTTTCCGCATTTGTGCAATTTATTGTCTTATCATTAAAGATGATTTTAGAAGTGCATGTAAGGTCCTGGTTTTGCCATCTCTGGCTGCTTAAGAGGGGGTAAAGATAAGGGTTTTCAACTCTCCCAGTATCTCCCTACAGTATACTTGAGTAAATTAACACTGCAAGTCTTCCTAGCTGAGCAAAAACTGTCATATATGCAAGTTGTGCATTCATGAAAAGAGCCAGATAGGGACCACTGTACACAGCAATTACTTTGTTGATACAAGTTGACAAGTGATGATGAAATCATTGCACTTGTATATATAATGTAACCTCATCACCATTTCAGCATCTGATTCTAATACAAAATTTCTTCAAATCTGCATGAAGAAATGTTTTTTTTCATTTATCAAAAAAAAAACTATGTCTATTGAAATAACAATTTTATTTGCCATGACATATGGTACACAGCTGTTAGAATGTAGTTGCAAGTTGCCATATGTCAAATAAATTGCAAGACTAGTTTCCTAGTAAAGCTAACGCAGTGATGAGATCATTAGAAAATCAAGTGTTCATTTCTGCTTGGATACTGATGTAATCTCATCTGAGAGGGTGTCTCACATGGTGGTCAGAAAATTCGGTCGCGAAAAATTCAGTCTATTTTAAATAACATATTAGACCGAATTTTCTGAGATAAAGTCTTCTAAGACTGAATTTCCTCATTTCTAAATTACTTTTTCAGTAAAACTTGATATTATCATACTTTTTCATTAATTCCTACTTTTTAAAATTCAATATTTCCATAATGGTCATCCATTACTTCCCATTCTTTCAATTCTTTTTTTAATAATATTTTCATAATTTTTGAGACCAAATTTTCATGATCAAATTTTCCAAGCATTATCACACATACTTAAAACATATGAAGTGACCAGATCACAGAAAGGTTGGAAATTACAGCTGTAGAGACATTTGTGATAATTTCCTTATGGGTAACGATATCACTCTCTGTTGTCAATTTATAAAAAGCAAAGATACTGACTAGGTATTAAAATGTCCCGAAAACATGGGTACCTTTGCCTAACTCAGATGCTTTTCTCTTACTGTCTGGCACAAGATCTCATGTATGGAGCACTCACTGAGAACAGAACTCACCTCAGTAGTAATGGTCTGGAAGACTAGCTTGTTAACCACTGTATAAAAGCAAGATGGTTATGATTCAAGGAATAATGTTTCATCTTAGAACTCCAAGCCATACTTAGAAGATAGCATTGGCCAAATCTCTATGATAAAATCAAAAATAGCAGAATAAATTCCATTAACATAATGAACAGTGTGATTTTTTTCTATTTCCATTCGTAATAATGAGCTTTTCCACATAAAGGTAACAATATTGTTGATGAAAATATCTCTTGCCTACCATTTGAAACAATAGACTCTGTTTGAAGAAAAAACATCTCATAAAAATTCAAATACAATCATGAAATTTCATGGTGATTAACTAGTTTATTCAAATAATTCATGGAATAACTCTAATCCTTCATCTCAGACAACTGTCAAATCGGTTCGGGCTTGAAATGATATGAGGATGGAAAGCAATTTGCTGTAAACAGAAAATTTATCAGATGCCAACTGATTTCCTTTTAATTACACTTCTTAGTTACCCTCTCACTAATCTCCTCCCATTTTAGAGCATTAATCACGGCAACAATGGTGCCTACTTTATTCTTAGGCTCAAATAAATCTGGCCATGGGACCTATAATTTTGTATGTAAATTAGGATACTGTAGGAGAAACAATCAGTTGGAGTTGCCCGCTTGTAGCGTGATCTGGCGTCAGAAACATGAGAAAAGCAAAGCTAACCAAGATATAAAAAGCTGAACAAAAATCGTATCAACTTCTTAAATGTATTTGAATATGGCTGTGTCGGCAAACTTTTATTCTGACCAGACGACCTGATTGGAATTAATCATTTCCATAATAAACAGAATTACATCCATGCAGACTGATCACCAGTGGTAAGGGGCTCATCTCCTGTTTTGTAAGCTATGGTTCAATCTATTGGAAAATCAAACTAAAGATTTTAAAAAAAGGTACACTGAACAATCAGCACAAGGACTAAGATTGAGGAACTTCTCTCTGAAGCTAAAAATCTATGGCAAGATCACCTGGGATACACCAGTCTTTGTGAGATCTCCAGTTACGCAATGTTGAGCCTGGTCAATACCTGGCTGGGTGACCATTCCGGGATATTAGGTGCCAGGCAGGATGAAGGTTCGACATGTCTGGCAAGCCGGAAGTCGATCTTACTAACAATTGCCTGCATGAACCGAACACAGTGATACCCTTGATGAGGGTAGAAATGGAAAAAGATGATACATCCATACACAAAGTGTGGGTTGGCTAAGCATTTAACAGCATGAGGAATGGATATGGTTTGTGTTTTCTTGCTCTAATGCCTTTGAGAAAGGTATAAATCCATCTCTACCCCCATGGCATGGGTAAAATAGTTCAAGATGAAGTGAATGTTGCCACTTCAAGTGCTTGTTGAAGTCTGTCTCACATATCACAAAGCTGGGCTGATACAGAGAAACTGATATGTGGAGCCCAGGTCAGGAATAACTGGAGTCAAGGCCAACATAACAGAATTACTTACATCTATACAGTATGGCCGTGTATATGCATCTTGCTGTGAGATAGCGGCAAGCTAGTTTTCACAATTTTCACTATGGCAGTGGATTCATGCCTTTCCAGAAAAGTCATTAGTGTGAAGTAAGGACACAAGAATCGAAAATGCATAGCTGAAGAGAGTAGACCACTACATCTACCTAGGACATAGAATCTCCATGAAAGCCTCAAAAGGAGGAGAAATTAAGCGAAGATTTACAGTAGGTCAGCAAGCCTTCGTTAGATCAAGCCCAACTTTCAAGAACAAGAGAATTCCACTAGTCCTGAAAAGAAGGGTTTACAACCAGTGCATCCACCCGATAGTCACCAATGGAGCTGAAACATGGAATCTAACCAAAAGAATGAAACTGAGAACCATGCAATTGGCACATGAGAGAATCATAATCAACCTCACAAGGAGAGATCAGAAGATAGCACAGTATATGAGAGGAAAGATAGGTGTCCGAGATATCATATAAACTATTACAAAACTGGCAATGGGCTGGACATGTTGCAAAAATGGTAGACAACCACTAGATATCACAACTCACAATGTAGATCCTCTGAAATCATGGGCAAAATTGTGGCCGACAGAAAATAAGATGACAGGACGAGCTAGACAAATTCAGAAAGCACTGGCTCCGAGACGCCCATGATAGAGAGGTCTTGAGGAATGTCTGTGTCTAGCAACTGATGCTAAAAGGCTGATGATGATGATTGCAAAAAGTTTCATACAGAGTATGAACATGCTTTCACAAATTCTTTTCCTGTGTTGTTAACCATTAGGCCACCTGCACCTCCTCATTTTCCAAAATGTGGGCAACAAAACATGAAATCTTTTTTTTTTTTTTTTTGCATGGGTGTATACTTTCTGATTTGATATTCCCCATGAACTCAAGAAACTTTGCTCAAGATTGTCCCCAACATGCCACACCCTAAGAGAAAATCTGTCAGGCTTGAAAGTATATTGTAGACAATTAAGAACAAAATTCTTCGCAAGGCAATCTCCTGACCCACAGAGGTGCAGTGTTGCCAGAGCTCACCATAGTGCTGCTCCAGCACCTCTGTAAAACATAAAAAAGAAAAAAAAATGAATGAATGGAAGAGAATAAATGAAATGCATTTCCAAATCTCTGTAATGGTTGCTGTCCCTCCCTGAAAACATTTGTCTCTTTCAAAATACAATATTTCTTCTTCGAGAGGATATTGGAGAAGGCAAGCATTTTGTCAGCTGCTGCACCTAAAAACATAGCATTGAACCCCCTGTACACACCGTACTCATTCATTGCTTGAAAACCGAGCAAATGATTTATCACTTTGAAAAATAAATTTGACTACGTTAAAACTCCAATGATCTGTTTACCATCTGAGTTGCTCACTATTTTCTCTGTTGAATGCTGACTTAACTCAATGTTTTGTGGATACCATACTGCTCTCTTTGGACTAATTTCGCCAAATTCCCAGGTTGCCACAAGATTTTTTCCAATTTTCTGTCTAGTCATATGGAAACCATTTTAATTATATTTTTTTTCTTTACTTAGTCACCAGAAGCAAACATTGACAATCTTAAAGTATCAAAGCCTAAAAGAAAGAAAAAGGTCAAGTATTTTTTTTTCTCATGGAAAAAGAGCAAAAATTCTGGGTCTTTTTTGTTAGTCTCCACTGTGAAACCTCTATCCCTAACTCTAACAGAGAGTGAGTGACTGATGGAATGAGCTTAACAAACCAATTCCTCCTGGTTATGAGAATTTTGGTCTGATGGTTACTGACAAACAAGCCACTAAATTCTATGACTAATATTGCTTTTTTTCTTATTTCAAACTTTTGACAGTATGAGCCTCTTTTTTGGCAAAGCTGCTAAATCTGGTAACCTTACTGATCTTGAACCCAACTGAAAAGATTTACAAGACTGACCATTTGGCAGAGAGATTGAAATGATTTGATTCTCCAAGATCAAAATTGCTATTGAGATTTGACCTTAAACTGACATCACAAACTGAGTTTTCAGTCAGTGGGGAAAAGAAAATGAAACTGAATCTTTTTTTCCTTATTCCTACGCTTCTGCACTTTTAGGTTATTCATGTTGCCTTTTAGTGGGGACCATGAAAAAGCCCAAACATGTATGTTTTTGCCTTCATTTATAAATCTATCAATCATTCAGTTCACAGTTCAAAGTGGAACACTTCATTTCAACTTCTGATTGACCAACATGTTCCTTTTTTCAAAATGTTTGTGCCCCTGGAGTATAAGGCATTGTGAAGAGATTACACAATTGTTTCTTTTGCATTTTCAAGTGAATTAAGTAATTCTCATTGAGTATGTCTTTAATGGAAAATCTTTGTAAAATAATCATATATATTTACTTATATCATTTCTCTGTATATTGCATGATGGTTTGAAAGAAATACTCTCTCTTTTTGCAAATTTCTGGTTATTTAAGAAAAAATTTCCATAATTTTGTTCATTAAATATTCAAGCTCATTTTTTTCTCTCACTATGAACTACTCTGCCATCTGTTGATCAGTCTGGGTACTAAACAAAATGGAGAGACAGAATATAAACCTCTGTGATAGAGATATAAGAAGATAAAAAGTTGGTATCAAAAATGACCCACCATGCAGACACCAACACTTCAAAAGTGGGATGAAGTTTAACCCACAATACTTCAATGAGATGAAGAAAGCAAGATTTATACAAGCACAATATGTTCCTTCAAATTAAATGAAGTTATTATCAATAATAAATAATGTTAAGATGTTTTATCCTGAACCACCCTGCGAGAAAATACTTGTTTATTGGTCATCAAAATAATCTTGGAATCTACTGCTTTAAATAACAACATTTTTAGATTAATACTTCTCTTGTTTATTTTGACAGCTATCTTGTTTTAATATATGAAATTAAGCAGCCTTGATTCGAGGCATAAGTTTTTAGCAAGTTCAGTAAGGTTGGAAGCAAGCAACCGAAGGGGAAATGAGTGATTTTATTGGCTCTTAAGATGAGTAGGTCATTAGCAATAAATTTATCCCCACTCCACAACAATACTGACCAAAGACCTATTTTTCCGGTCAGTTTTGTTCTGTCCCAGACTCATTGTCTAGAAATTGGTAATATTTTTTCAATATTTTCCCGTAGACTCATTCCTGCTTTTAGACTAAATTTTCTTTATCTCCATTTTTTTTTTCTTACAGACCATTTTCTCGTTTTTGTTACTTATTCTCTCTCCACTTTCTGACTCTTTTTTTGGCTAATTTAGAAACCGTCAACCAAAACAGTCACCAAGGGTTTCTTCAGTTTTGAAGCTAGTCTGTCTGACTGGCTTGCTATGCATGTATTTATTGCATGTATAGACTATATCAATGGAGCTAGAGTGCTGAAAATTTAGACATTTACTCCTTATTATGTCTCTATAAAACATTTCTTTTTTCAAATACTCCCAAAATAGGTTTTTAGAGGGGTGTTCAATTTGCAATGTAAGTTTATGCTTATTTTGTGTCTCGCTGCATTCATGCTTGTTCTTTTTAATTTAGACTTTTCCAGTCATAATTCCCCAACAAACAACAAGAGAACTACCATATTCATTGATCACCCTTTCCTCCAACTTTATCAATTGATCACCCCGAATGCAGCATGGTTTCTATTGAGTGACTAACAAGACCTGTGTACTTTTATTTCTGATTTTCTCTCTATTAGTCTTTTGATTTTGTCCTTCAGTCTTTTTCCTTAAAACTCAGCAGATTCACTGCCGCCTTCTCTCTTTATTTTTGCATCTTTCATTTACCTCTGCCAACAATGTTGGAAGAGGTTTAGTCGAAGGAGAAGTTACTTGGGAAGCAGGGTAGGTTGAAAAACCTCACTTTCAGCCGAGACAGAGAACCTGGTGAGGACTGTTCCGCCATCTTTTGAGAACCTCTTTCACTAACTTTCCACCATACTGGTATCAAGTCGATGCAGTGGTTTACAAGTATCCGGATAAGTTTGCCTCTTTTTTCACATCTTATCATAAAATTTCCACTTGTTGCAAATTAACAGTTTGTTTTGTAAATACTGTTGTCAGGAATGAATGCTTTTGTGTATTGATTGTTTAGTGGAAAGAAATCAGAATGATTTGCCTGTTCCAATAATCACTGCATCCTCCTGATAGTCACCTATAGAGCTGAAACATGGAATCTAACAAAAAGATTGAGCCTCAGTCATGCACATGAGAGGATCCTGCTTAACCTCACATGGAAAGATCAGAAGACAGCACAGTGTATTAGAGGAAAGGTAGGAGTCCAAGATATCATGGAATCCATAAGAAAACTGAAGTGGCAATGGGCTGGTCATGTTGCAAGAATGTCTTACAACCGCTGGATATTACAACTCATAACCTGGATTCCCAGAGATCATACACAAAATTTTGGCTGATAGAAAGTAAGATGGCGTGATGAGCTAGATAAATTAAAAAGTTCTCTGTGATGCCCATGATAGAGAAGTCTAGCGAATCTTGGGAAAGGTGTATGTCCAACGATGGACACTAAAAGTGCTGCTGCTGCAGATGATGATCCCTTACTTTGCATCTGTTTGTTGTTTTTTGAAAACTCCAGACTTTTTCAGTGATCATTGCCCAACAAAAGGCAAGAGGAGTAACATATCCAATGATCAGCCGATTTTCCTATTTTTCTAACTGATTACGCCCAACACGGCATGCTGCCTAAATATGCTGGTTGCACGACAATCTCTATTGAGTGACTAACCAGACCTGTTTCTGTTTCCTCAGCTAATTTTTATCGCTTTAATTCATTTATTATTGCTTTTGTTTCTTGTTTTTATTTCTAACCAATAACACATTGGTTTCTCCCGTTTGTGTAATCTTCTTATACAACCAATAGATTTCCTTTTTTTTTCATGAAACTCGCTCCTTATCAATCTTTCAAAGTTAATTAAATCTTCTTTTTCTCCTTCTCCAATCCTATTTCTTATTTCTCTCTCTATTATTATTCTCTTTCATTCTTTTTTTCTTCATTTCCTTTTCTTCTTTCTTTCCAGAGGCGTGGCTTGAGATTTGGAGACCCCGAGGGCTCGGTTCCTTGAAGGTCCCTCTCCAACATTTTATAAGCTCCGTCAGTAGAAATGCAGTAATATTCCTTTGAACTACTATTTGAAAAAAAAGTGAGAAAGCTTTTTGGGGTGCACCCCCTTTAGGAACCGGGGGGGGGGGAGAGTGTTTTCAAATATCACCCGATCCCTTATCTCCACCCAGGCCTCTGTGTCTTTCTTTCCCTTTCAATTTTCCCTGTGTATCCATTGTACTTTTATCTGAATATTATTGTCTGGCATTTTTTTTTTCTAATCCTCCCTCAATATTCCTTTGCTCCCCTTTTCTTTCAAATCTAACTCCTTTATTTCTCCACAATTTCCTTCCCTACGATTCATTTACACTTTTTCATTCTTCTCTATTCCGCAACTCATTTTTTCCCTCCAGCTCTCTTCCAATTTCTCCACATTTACTCTCTACCTTCCAAATCCTACACTCCTCCTCCTCCTCTCCCTCATTCTTACATTCCTTCCAATCCCTCTCCCCCACTCTTCCTTTTACAAAGTTGTTTTTCTCTTAATTTATTCATAATCCCTCCTCCTTCCCTACATCTTCATTTTTTTCCTTCCAATTTCTTCACTCTCCTCCTTCTCTCTTCCCACATTCCTTCCTTTTTCTTTTCTTTCTTCCTTCCAATTTCTTCTTTCTTTCCCTACTTTCTTCCCACAATCCTTCTTTCCTTCTTTCCACATTCGTCCTCTTTTTTTCTTCATTCTTCCTTCTAATTTCTTCTTTCTTTCCCTACTTTCTTCCCACAATCCTTCCTTCCTTCTTTCTTTCCACATTCCTCCTCTTTTTTCTTCATTTTTCCTTCTAATTTCTTCACACTTTCACTTCCTTATTCCAACTCCTTCATGACTTTTAATCTCTATTCCAAACCATTTTTTTTTCCTGGTCAATAAGTATCCAAATTAAATTTGTAGAGAAGGTATAAAGTGCCCATAACCTGAGACACAACAAAGTAATCAGAAAAGATGAAAATCCCATCCACGAAAAGAGTGTCATGGCTTTTAAACCCAAAGATTTATTACTTATTTACCAGAGGAAAATTACTTTGCCTTTTACATAATCATCATCATCCATCATCAGTCTTTTAATGTCCATTGTTGGACATAGACCTTCCCCAGGATTTGCCACACCTCTCTATCGTGGGCGTTGCGGAGCCAGTACTTCCTGAATCTGTCCAGTTCGTCTCTCCATCTAGTATTCTGCAGGCCTTGATTGCGCATGTGATCTCAAGGAATCCATGTCATGATTCGTGATGTCCATCGGTTGTCTGCCATTCTTGCAACATGGCCAGTTCACCGCCATTTGAGATTGTTAATGGATTGTTAATGGATGTCCCTGACTCTTATCTTTTCTTGGATGTACTGTGCTGTCTCGTGGTCTCTCCATGTGAGGCCCAGCATAATTTTTTCATGTGCACGTTGCATGGTTCTCAATTTACAGGTCTGTCTCTTAGTTAGGATCCATGTTTCAGCTCCATAAGTGACTATTGGGAGGATGCATTGGTTATACACCCTTCTCTTTAGGATTAATGGGATCTTCTTATTTCTGAAGGTTGAGTTAGATCTGCCAAAGGCTTGCCATCCTAGTGTGATACTTCTCTTGATAATCAGTGGAGTCTAAAAGATATGGTGAGGTCTTGTAAATAATAATTCTTTGAGAACTGGGTTGACTAAATGATGCATAGCATGGGTGTCAACTGCGACTTTTTCAGGGAGGTAAAAGGACATATTCTGGGACCTGGGTGGTGATAGATATATCCAAATGTTGGTTGTCAGGGTAAGGACCTGAGAATATCTCTGTTGCGTCTTGTCCCAAACTGCAACTGTCCATAGTGACTCATTGATCCCCAGGCACTAGAAGATTCAAACTTTCAAACCCCCACCCCACCCTAGGCAAGAAGGCCTGATCCAGGATAGGGCAAATGCCCTGTTTGCAACCCTGCCCCCCCCCCGGTGGATACCCATGTGTACAGGTATACGAAGCTCATGAGGTCTGACTGTAAAGTATCAAGCCATTCATTTTATCCAAATAATAGCTTACATAGAGCAGTGGAATCTTAGTCTCATTCGAAGTATTCTTCTTGGAATCCCATACCTTCGTCCCAGTATCCTTTTCACTTTTGAAAACAGTCAGTAAAGTCCTCTTTCCAGATTGCCATCAGCAGCCTTGTCATGCTCTCTTTGATTTTGTCCACGGTCTGGAATCTCTTCAGAAAAAGCCAGAAGTCTCAGGGAGTCAAACCTGGACTCTGATGGGACTGACATGCCTGGGTAATGAAATGTTTTTTCCAAAAAAGCCCTTGACAAGATGAAGAATGGGTGGGTTTGATCATTGTGAGTACGACAGTCACACGGTACAAAAGCATCTCAGTGCCATCTGGGTAACCCAACAGGAAACTGTCGGTTCATGCGTGCAGAGTAATGTCCCCTTTGATTAATTGCCAAGTTACATCGATGCTGCCCAACTGCTTCTTGAGATGGAAACTGACAGGGATAGAGAGTTTGATAGAGAGAAACAGATAGTGAGATAGGAACAGCCGGAGATTGAGAGATAGGATCAGATGGATAAATAAATAGATAGACTGATCTCAGTCTATTCTGAGATGTATAGAAACAGACTGCCATAGAAGTCTTTGATTTTACAAACTGGAGAGAAATTAATCACGGCATATCAGCAGAAACTGACTTCAAATCAATATAGCTCTTGGTCTGTCTTATACTTGGAAAGTCCATCATAAATGGATAAATCTATGATTTGTTAAAATGGTTATATTCGTTTGTTACCAGGAAATCTAGAATCCCTTTCGAGGATAATGAATTGCAATGACCCCAATGGAGACTATATTGCAAATCTGCATATATATATATATATATATATATATATATATATATATATATATATATATATATATATATATATACATATATATACACACACATATATATTTATGTCTACACATACACATATATATATATGTATATATATATACCCACATATATACATGTATATATGTATATATGCATACATATATACATATACATACATATATGTATGTATACACACATCCACATTTTTTTACTAATATTTTCTTGTTTTTGAATGTTTGGAAATGACAGTGCTGCCGGAAGCTCTCTATCTTTTGCAAAATATCTATATTCATTGAAATCAAAGATCTATTCATTTGTACAAAAGCAAGAAAAGATTACCAGAAGATTCAAAAGATGCTCCTTATCTATCATTCTTAATGAAAAATGTATTAAAGAAAATATGCTGCCAAATTACATGTAAATACATACAGATTATATATATATATATATATATATATATATATATATATATATATATATGTATATATATATATATATATATATATATATATATATATATATATATATATATATATATATATATTCATGATTGTAGAGAAAACATTCCACTATATATGGTTTCCTGTTTGTAAACAGTTGGTCACGTAATATCCATCATGCTTCCTGCAGTTCTTAACTTTTCTGTCTCGTGCTTTTTTTTCAAGATTATTTTTCATTTTCCTGTTTTCCTTCCTTCAAACAGATTCTTCTAGATCTGCAGACACTGAGTTGCGATATATCATGTCGGGGTGTTTAGAGCAAGAAAAAAAAAAAAGAAAGAAAGCAAAACCGCATGGCACAGGAAATGAAAACAGTGAGTTTAGAAAGATCTTGAAGGACATTTGAAAAAAAACCAAATCATTTGATGCCAGGATTTTTTTTTTTTTTTTAGTTTCGTTGCAAATTTTCCTTGATATTCTTTAAACAACTGTTTGTAGAAAGAAAGAAGAAAGGGGACGATTAAAAAATCATCAATCTTTTTCTCTCTTGATAACAAGGACAGTTCAAGTCTCTGCATGAAGTTTTCTGGCTTTTATAAGTTATGTTTTTAGTGATGAATTAAGACAGAGAAAATGCGTAGGAAATAAGGGAATATAGTTTGCACAATACTTCCAATTATGATTGCTCTCCATTATTTCATCTTTTCATAAGTTGTTTGAAATATGCATGAATCATTAAATACTCAATAGAACATGCTCCACTGTTTGATGTCCAAGTTTGGCCCAAACTTAGCAGATGAACATGATTACTATAATAACATTTTTGTGAGTCACCACCACAAGCTAACGTCCATTATTTCAAAGTGTGAAAGCATTAAAAAAAAAATGATGATTGTTACACTTTTTCTTGTCAAAAAAGATACAAAGTACCGGGTCATTTTCATTAGTCTCCACAGCGAAAATGGAACACTAATTTGAACTAACAAAATAACCTTGACATATGAATTCCCATTGGTTATGAAAATTGGAGTCTGATGAAAACTAACAGTAAAGTCACAAAATTCTATACCCTATACTGCTAATTTTTTTATTTCAAACTTTTGACAGCAATACCCTCATCTTCAGGCAAAGCTGCAAAAATCTGATAACTTGATAGATCTAGAACCCAACTAAAAAATGTAAAAGACTGACCGTTTGGGAGTAATATTGAAATGCTTTGATCCTCTTGGATCAAGTTGCTTTTGAAATTTGACCCCAGACTTATAGAACGAATTGAGTTTCTATTCAGCCTGAAAAAGAAAATAGAACTTAATTTTGTTTCCTTGTTAGGCTTCCATACTTTGAAACTACGAATGTTAGCTTTTAGTTGAGACTAATAAAAAGCTCCAGGAGAGCAATGAAATCAAATATTGATAACATGGATCAAAATCTTTAGCTTTACTACTGTGTCATATTGCAATATTTCAGAGGAGAATACAATCTTTGAACCTTTGAAATCAAATTGCCTGAATTCTAGACCCTTAACTAAAAACATTTGATTGTAAATGTTACTCATCCATTATATTCATCAGATGTTGCAGCCTTTGTTAAGGTCTTTGCTGGAATCTCTTAAGGAGAAGAAATGTCCTGCAAGACAATGAAAGGCAGTAAAATACAATTTGAAAATAAAATCAAGATCAGGTAATACTTATCAGACTAGTGTTTTGGGATGAAGGATGTGTGATTTTAGAATTCAACCATTTGTTACTTTGTTAAGGAGCCTCGCTATGCCTTTCAATCCTATTTATAGAGCTGAAACATAGAACCTAACCACGAGACAGATCCACAAATTGAGAAGCATGCAACGTGCACATGGAAGAATTATACTCAACCTCACATGGAGAGACCACAAGACAGCACGATACATCCGGGAGAATACAAGAGTCAGAGACATCATAGAATCCATTAGAAAACTCAAATGGCAATGGGCTGGCCATGTCGCAAGAATGGCAGACGACTGATGGACATCAAAACTCAAGACATGGATTCCTAGGGATCGCATGCGCAACCTAGGCCGGCAGAGTGCAAGATGGAGAGACGAGCTAGACCAATTTGGAAAATACTGGCTCTGCGACGCCCACAATAGAGAAGTGTAGCAAATCCTGGAGAAGATCTATGTCCAATAACGGACGTTAAGAGACTGATGATGATATGTTCAAGCAGAGAAAAGCATGAAAACTAATATTTCATCTAAAAATTAGCAGAAAATCTGCACGTTAATAATTGAACATACGTAGAGATTTAAAAATCTTGAGATGAGATTATTCAGTTTTATCATTCAGTTTTTCACTGCATTCTGTTTGTCAGCTTTAATAATAAATGAACCGTTGATAACATTCTAGGAATTACGATAAATTGGTGTTATGTTTAGGCTATATAAGTTGATATTTTGGTTGAAAAGATTCTGGTTGACCTAAGCAAGAGATAGCAAACCTTTTTGGTACAGTGTGTTGAATGTAAGTCTTTTGAACAATTCCTGTCATCGGAGTGTCACTTAGACTTGTATTTTAGTTCGAGGTGAATGCTTATAGATCAAATATTCAGAGATCAGCTTATTTAGAAGATATGTTCATAAAATTATGAGTTTGATGATATATAACTTGAAATTTCAAAATATGCTTTTAAAACCAGGATAATAAAGTTATATTTTAAAAAAAACAACCCTCTTTTAAGTCACCTTAAAACTCTGTACGTATCACTGCTAAAATAAGTCATCACTGACCTGGGCTAATCTTTATTCAACCATGTAACGCACTCTTGACAGAATCACGCAGGTGGGAGAGTGAATAAATAGATACTCAACCTCCTTTTTTTCTTGCACCGAATGGGCCGGAGATTGTGTTGTGGCGAGCATCAAAGACTGAGTGTGCCCGTGCAATGCGTTAGCCAATGAGGTTATACTGAGACTGTGCATTGCTATGCACATTTGGAGCCTTTGGAGCTGCGGGGGAGCGTCGGCTGGAGCTATTTTTGATGGGTTGGTCCTCTCCTATTTTCCCCTGACCTTGTATCGCATATTGCTCTGGTGCGAGAGTGAATAAATAAACGTTTAACATCACATGGAGAGATTACTAGACAACACAATATATATGAGAAAAAACATGTTCAAGACATCATAAGATCCATTAGAAAACTCAAATAGCAATGGGCTGGTCATGTTGCAAGAATGGCAGACAACCGATGGACAGAATATAAGATGGCAAGAAAAAACTAGACGGAAAGCACTGGCCCTGCGGAAGGTGTATGTCCAACGACGGACGCTACAAGGCTCCTGCTGCTGCTGCTGCTGATGATGATGATGAATATCTGGGTAGTCATGGCCTGATCAAGTTATTTTGGGGCCAGTATTAGACACCAAAAAAAAAAAAAGAAGAAATAAAGCGAACAATCACACTGGCTTGGCAAGCTTTCAGTAGAGCAAGCTCGGCTTTCAAGAACAAGAAAATCCCATTAGTCCTAAAAAGAAGAATATACAACCCATCTACCCTACCAACAGTTATATATGGAGCGGAAACGTGGGACGTAATCAGAAGATTGACCCTCTAACTGAGAACTGGGCAACGTGCACGTGAGCGAATTATGCTCAACCTCACATGGAGAGATCAGAAGACAGCACAGAGAAAGAAACATCATAGGAACTGTTAGAAAACTCAAATGGCAATGGGTTGAACATGTTGTAAGAATGTTAGGTAATCGCTGTACATCGTGTCCCACATCGTGGATCCCCGAAGAACAGGTGCAAAGCTTTGACGGATAGGTAGTAAGATGGCGTGACGAGCTAGATAAATCCAGAAAGAACTGGCTCCGCGACGCCCATGAAGGAGGGGTTTGGTGAATCTGGGGGAAGGTCCAAGTCCAACGACAGACGCTAACAGATGATAATGATGATGCTATAAAGTAGCTCTAAATTAAAAACAAAAACACATAGATACTAAAACTCTAATTTTCTGCTTGTATAATATAGTCATGAAATATTCTCACTTTTTATGCTGCCACTCATTATGACTAATACGTATAGTTTTCGTTTTGACCTTTGTGCAACAGCAGTGTCTATTATTCGCATATTTATGCATCTTATAAGTATCACATAGATACCTATTATTATTATTATTATTATTATTATCATTGTATTATTATTATTATTATTATGTTAAAACAACAACCCCAATTAAAAGTAATAATTTGCTAGAATCACCAATCTTGAACATTCAGTCATTCATTAAATTTGAGCCGGCATAATACTCTAGCAATAAAACAAGAGCAGATTCACCGAATCGAAATTGATAGCATGCAAGGATTTAGCACGGGGACCTTGAAAATGCAGGGCCTGTGGCATATGTTACTGAGGCTACATAGTTTATCTGAGTAGTGTAGTAACAGACAATGGAAAATCTGAAGACGAATAGGATTAGCGAAAGATGCTTTTCAGAAACTGAGCAAGATATTGAAGGATCGGAAAATAACATTGGAAACAATGAAAAGAGTGTTGGACTGCTAACGTGAAATCTTCTATACGGCAGTGAATGCTGAATAATCTCCTTACAAATGAAGAACAGAATTGAAGCGAGCGAGACGTGGTTTACCGACGAATATAGAGAATATCATGGACAGAGCATTTAACAAATGGGGAAGTTTTAAGGAGAGAATGAAACTGATGCTAACAATGAAAACGAGGCAGTTTCTGGGACATAATGAGGAAGGAAGGGTTGGGGGAATTTAACGTTCTCGGGGTGCATAGAAGGCAGGAGGAACGTAGGTAGGCAGCGGGTAACCTATTTGAAAAGTTTGAAAGATTGATGGTAGAACAAATTCCAGAAAGAGAAAGAGTGGATGTAAAGAAGCAAGAATTGCTGAAAGCGATGAAAGAGCCTACACAGCCCTTAAAAACTATCGATGCCCACTTGAATTGTTGATTGAACCCACAAAAAATAGGTGCAAATTTTGATTGTTAATGATTATTCATGCCTCGGGATTTAATTTTAGATTCTAATTAAAACATTATGTATTTAAAAACTTATCCATTTTTTTCGGTATTAAACGCGTGTGTGCATCAGTATAAGGAACACAATTTCTTATCCAAAACCTTTAGGACCTGACTCTTCACGGAATATGTTAGATTTCGGAATGCTTGAATCGAATCAGCATCTATAATGATTGATGCTTTGTTTTCTGCTTCTCACTGTCATCTGCTGGGGAAACTGCAACCCTTTTTAACATTTTCACAGCCTTCAAAGTAAAAGAAGAATCACTAAAAATAAAAATGTCTGCGTGCATCAGACACACGTCCGACAAGTAAGAGCACTGAGACAAAACAGCGTGGCGTAAGTTGAGCCATGGCCGTCTTGAAATATTCAACTTCCACTGTGTAAGGATGCAACGTGCGCATGAGAGAATCATTCGCAACCTTACATGGAGAGATCAGTATATGAGGAAGAAAACGGTGTCCGTGACATCATAGGAACTATTAAGAAACTCAAATGGTAATGGGCAGGCCATGTTGCAAGAATGAAAGACAACCGATGGACATCACGTCTCTCAACATGGATCCTCATAGATCATATAAGAAACTGAGGCCGACAGAACACAAGATGGAGAGATGAACTAGACAGATTCAGGAAATACTGGCTCTGCTACGCCCATGATAGAGAATTGTGGCGAGTCCTGGGGAAGGTCGATGTACAACGACGGACGTTAAAAGACTGATGATGATGATGTGTTCAACCGGATTTGGCAGAGTGCAGAGGGAATGAACACGATGACTTCGGTTGAGCGTTGACAGAATCGGGTTGTGTTTGGCACCAAATGCAATCTTTGGTGTGTAGATAACATCCATGGGAAAATGTTCGGTTTTTGGAGCTTTTCACTTTCAGAATTCCGGATAAGAGATAGTGCATCAGTTGATATAATTATGATGTCAATCGGTCACGTATTTGTAGATATGCTTAAAGTTTGCAATTGGTGACCATGCATTGAATAGTGTATTTTTATATGCACTTGCCCGAGTGTGGCTGTTTGCTTTATAAAGTAATTCTGTTTCATCTTTCTCTTCTTTTTATTGCCTTTATATTCACACGACTGTAGTTTTGAATAGATTGAAACTATGAAACGACTGATGTTATCTACAAACTCGGAAGACTGTAATGAAATTTGTTCCTTTGAAAAATGAAGGGATAACAAAAATAAAGAGCTATCGAGCGAGAACGAACGAGAAATGATATAAAGGAAAAATGAGGAGAGAAAAAGGTGAGGGAAGGAGATGAAGGAGTGAAAAAAAGGATGAGACGGAAAAAATGAAAGATGGAAGTAAAGGGTAGACGAAAAGGGGAAGAACAGGTAGGGGGAAAAGGAGAGAGAATGAACGATAGAAAAGATGGAAACAGAGAGAGAGAGAGAAAACGAGGAGAGAGAAATAGATAGAAATACGAGCGGAGAGAAACCGAGAGAGAAATTGATAGAAATGCGATGGGAGAGAAACCGGGAGAGAAAACGAGGAGAGAAAAATGGATAGAAAACACGAGGGGAACAGAGAAAAATCAGGGAGAGAAAACCAGAGATAAAAACGAGGAGAGAGAAAAAGGGTAAAAAAAAAACAAGGAGAGAAACAGAGAGAAAAACGTGGAAAGAGAGACAGAAAGAAAAAAAAACTGAAGAGAGAAACAGGAAGAAAAAACGTGGAGAGAGAAACAGGAAGAAAAAACGTGGAGAGAGGAACAAAGGGAAAAAGAGAGAGAATAAACTGGGAGAGAGAAACAAAGACAAAAAGAGGAGAAGGAAACAAAAAAAAAACGAGGAGAGAGAAACAGAAGAAAAGGAGAGATAGGAACAGTGAGAAGGAAAGCTGGAGAGGAACAGAGCAAAGAAGAAAGGAGAGAGTGACAAAGAAAAGAGAAAAGAAGAGAGAAGAAAAGAGGAGAACAAAGACAATAGGGACGAGAAAAATAGAAGGAAAAGGGGAGGGGGAATAGAGAGAAAAAAAGAGAAGAAACGAAAAAAAAGGATGGAATAAGAACATGCCAAATTCGTTGAAACAAATGATAATGTAAAAAAAGGAAGGAAAGAAAGAGTAAAGAAAAATAACGATAAAGCAAATAAAGAGCAGAATTTAGAAGCAGCAAACAAACAGACAAACAAACCAATAAATAAAAATCCGGCTGAATTATATAAAGGAGCCAATAAAAGAAAAAACCATGAATCGAGAGGAAAAGCAAGATGGAGGCTAGAAAGAAAATCGACTCGGCAAGGTTACATCAATGAGGCAGGACTGTTATCTCGGCAATTGCAGAATCAGTGTTCAGTACTCTCTGCTGAGAGGGGATCTCCTTCAACCCTCGACTTGTACTGATCATTCTATTATTAATTTAACTTTATCCGCCTTCTCACCCGGCATGCTTATGAGTATGTTGTAATTCTCTTTCGCAATTCACATGACGTTTTTATTCTGTTTCATAGTGCAGAACGTCATTTCGAATGTACCGTTCCGATAGATCGAAACACTAATTCTCTTCAAACTAACAATGGCATGATCAGTCATTATCAGAGACATGATCAGTCATTAACAGTAAATGTTTACATACATTATTGAGGGCTTTAGAAATTTCACGCCTCATTCTCCCAGTAGGTCACATATTACTTCCTGCTATCATTACCATGTAACACAATACAACTAGTGGTAAGTTACTTGGAGAGGGCGTACGCCCTGCGAAGTAACCCCATTGCTCCGAGAAGTATAATGAAGGAATGGCCCAGCATGGTACCCTGATAACCTACTAAATTATAGCAGATAAATAAATACTTTGTATATATCCTTACATTTTCAGCAAATTCTCATGTTTATATGCACTGTAGGAAGCATTTGCCCTTGTTTGGATTAGATCCAGTATTTCATAGGTCCATCCGGTATATCCGTAACTCTTATTTAAGTAATATTTTTTTGTAACAAAACTATCTAAAATTTATACAGTTTTCACGAGCAAAAATCGTTCCTAAAATTCTAGCTTTTTTTTTTTATAGAGATATTACATAAATTTCTTTTTCGGACTACAAGTTTTTGAAAAATTGAAGAGATAGGTTTGGTTATTCACTCAATAAGAACCATTACGCGACCACATCTTAAGGGGGAATGTCGTGTTTTTGCGGGGATGGTGGTCAATTGAAAATTGAAAAAAGGGATGATCAATGAATAAGTGATTATGCTCGCCTTTTGTTGGGCAGTGATCACTTAAAAAACAGTCAGAATAAAAACAAAACAAAACAAAAAGACATGAATGCTGCCAGATAGAACTAAGGGGCAAATCAAGCATATATTTAGATAGCAAATTGAACCCCCATGCAAAACCTATGTAAGGGGGTAAAATAAAATGTGTTTTTATCCGTCATCATCAGTCTCTTAACGTCCGTCGTTGGACATAAACCTTCCCCAGGATTCGCAACACTTCTCTATCCTGGGCGTCGCAGAACTAGTACTTTCGAATTTGTTTAGTTCGTCCCTCCATCTAGAACTCTGCTGGCCTCGGTTACGCATGTAATCTGGGGATCCATGTCGTGGGTCGCGATGTCCATCGGTTGTCTGCCATTCTTGTGACATGGCCAGCCCATTGCCATTTGAGTTTTCTAATAGATTCTATGATGTCCCTGACTCCTGTCCTCTCCCAGATGTATTGTGCTGTCTTGTGATCTCTCTATGTGTGGTTGAGCATAATTCTTTCATGCGCACGTTGCATAGTTCTCAATTTGTGGATTTGTCTCTTGGTTAGGTTCCATGTTTCAGCTCCATAAGTGACTATTGGGAGTAAATTGTAAACCCTCTGGCTCTGTTACACACATGCATACATTCATACATACCAATCCATACCAACTTGAAAATTGAAGAAATCTATGTTGACAGTTTTGGTTGATGGTTTCTGACTGGAAATATCTGCAAGTGAGATATTTCCTCGTGGCATGTTGCCATTTTTATTAGCAAAAGAATGATTTCACGAATTCGTTGATGCGAGTTGAACTCTTTGCTTTTTTTTGTAAAGGACAAACAAATCAAATGACATACTCCTTTCCTGTCTGTCACACTTTATTATCAGTAGCAGTCATCAGCCGAGTCTGTTTTTGTGAGCATGATAATCGTCAGTGACTGGCCATGGACCAACTGCGATAGATAATGCAGTCATTTCTTGAGGCTTGTTTTTACTCAAAATACAATCAAACTTCTGCATCTGGATTTCGCGCCAAAACTTCTTGCAAAGAATTGAAAACCATCGTTTTCGTATAAGCAAACTTATTTGGACCGTGTCCAATAAAGCAAGATATTTTCATCGGATCGGTGTTTCAAGGACGGTTGTTGGAAATACGGCCCATGACATGTCGGAGGGTGAGAGAGATGGATTCTTGCCTTTCTCCAAGAGCATTAATGCGAATCGAACGCAAACTTTCCGTTGGAGTTTGAACACGGTTCGCTGATTTCATTCTCGGGTACTCGCATCTCACTGTACAAAATTTAAATGTGTTTAAAGAGCGTCGAAAGACAACTATAGAGAAATGTCTATTCATCGGTGTAAAAATTACCCCCAAGAAACGGTTGCATCGATACGAGGGTTTTCTTCTTCGCAAAGACTATCTGTTAGCATAGAATACTTCCATTCAGCTGCTCGCCGAGGACTGCTTTTACCTCGTAGCATTTCTCTTTCTTTAGGAGCTAATTAGTGTTCTGGAACGAAAGCGAGTTTTAGATTCGGAGAAAACGACCCTAAAGATGTTAATAAGTTTTCTTACGTCGTAAAGAAATGGCTTTTATGTATACAGGCAAAATGACCAGATATCTTCAGCCCAGATGCGAAGACTGAAATGTACTGAATAATAAAACCAATGATAAGAGGAAGAAAAGGAGCTGCCGGCCTTTATCTAAATGCTCGAGTTTATGCATGTGTGAATAATAAAATCAATGATAAGAAGTAGAAAGGAAGTTATCAGTCTTTTATCTAAATGCCAAGCATTCATGTATGTGTATGCCTTGAAGTAAAATCGAACAGGTTCAAAGAGTTGAAATTTCGAGATATAGATCGAAACCTTTATTTCAAGCTTTCTTTATCTTCTCTCCCCCTTTCGTCTTTCTTTCTGGCTTTGGTTTGTCAATCCGTTCTAACCTTCTACATCTTTTTTCTGACCTCCTCTCTTTCTATTACACTAGGCTCCCATTATTATGGCACCCGTGGGGAGTGCCGTTATGAGAAATTTGCCGTTTTTACAGGTAGATTAAAAAAATCCGACAAGCAAAATATCTATTCTTCCATTGGCTCGAGAAAGAGTATAATCTCTGACAATAGTGTACCGAAAATATAAAAACAAATGTGCCGTTAGAACGCGTGTGTTATCAAATAGCGCCGTTCCAACGACAGTTTACTATCAAGCCGTTTAGAATATCTTGAGAACCAGTTGCATGGCCATGATGTAACTTGGCAACCAGTTATAGACAATTTACTGAGTAAGCGTGAACACTCCCCGGAGGGTTACTCAGTCAGCACTGAGACGCTGTTGAGTTAACTTGTGTACTGTATGACCATCGCATTCACAATGACCGAATCTGCCCATTCTTCACGTATCATGCTGTTTTTCTGTATGTAAAACATTGCACCATCCCGGTCTGTCAAAACCCTACCGTCCAAGTTTTGCTCCCTGTGACTCCCAGCGTTTTTACAGTCGAAGGGGAGGACCTTTGAGACCGTGAACGAGATCAGGAAGAACGCGACGAGGCTGCTGATAGCAACCCCTAAAAAGGGTTTTTGAAAAGTGGAAAGCATGGCCGGGACGAACGGGTGAGGTCTCAAGGGGAGTACTTTGACGTGGATTGAAATGTCATTGCCCTAGGTAGGCTATTTTATTTTTCGTTAATACTAAATGGCTGGATACTTTCCGGACATACTTCATATATGTGCAAGGGATAAAATTTGTTATCACTTGGATATTTAATAGACGATTGAGTTTAAGAGCATAATGAACAAATAACGATTAGTATCATTGATACAAATTTATTCACTCGTAATAATCGTTTAGAGCACAATAATATAGCAGTTGATTTAGTGCTCGATGGTCTGCAAGATATAGCACCACAGACAGATAACGGCTTTGTAAGTACCCCAGTAAAGATTAAAGAATGATATTCCTAATAATTCGATGAATTTCGCATATTTTATGGATTGTTGAGTATCTTTACTCAAGTACACTTAGACGTATCGACTGTTATTTGTAGCCTAGCTATCAGGTCGTTCTTACAAAATTTAACACATTCACAGCTACCTTAGATAGCGTAACATAGAGCAACAAAATGAGCACGTCCTCAGCTTGGTGCTACAAGGCAAAAACTCGCAAGTTTATGAAGGTGTGATGTTTCTATGAATAATGGAACGACACTGAAGTGACCCCTCAAGGGCTAAAACCTGGGCGAAGTGTATGGTTATCCTAGAATGCCCAGTCAACAGAGCCCTTCCCCCGTCTCGGCCTCGCTGATGTTATCCAAAGGGAAGCGGAGCTACAAGGTGCGACGCGGGTCGTGTTAATTGTGGAAAAATTGATTGCATCGATTTCGAATCATTATTATTAATGCATGAAGTTGGGAGATCAGCATATAGGGGAAGGGGTTTAGTGTTTGATTTGAACTTTTGTGACAAGGCGTTAACCCAGCTTCCCTCCAGCAGAGAAGGGTGAGATTTCGAGTCTCATCGAGAGCCTATCCTTTATTTCCGATTCGCTCTCTTTACTCATGGCCCGAGTGAAATTGCAGTTAAATGAAGCTTAAACAGTGGTCGGATATTCATAACATTGGTTGATAATTCTTCATCTAATAAAAATAGATAATGAAATAATTGCTTTGATGAGTTCACAATTTTCACTCAAAGCAGACGGACTAAATCACGAGCAACGTAAGATAGTGATCAGCCTCCCGGCTGGATACGCCGGCTTACACAGATAAGCAATAAGCCCCATTAATCGCTAAAGACGGTAAGTACAAAAATTATCAATTACAAGATAGAAGTCACTGTCCATAGCAAGTTGAAAACACTGACTCAAAGATAGAAGTTAATTGCCATCAATCACAATAAAACATTATTTTTCATAGAGCTGTAAAGACGGAAATTTCCATCATCCGCAGTTAATGGGTTATTCGGATATTTTGAACCAAAGAGCAGACAGTGTGAATCAGAAGCAATATATAGAAGATAATCATCGGCCCTCCCGGCTGGGTATGCCGGCTTAAAGAGATAAGAAATTAAAGAAAACAAACTACACAACTGAAGGCGTCCTGTCTGACAAAAACCAAACATCGATGGCGACTATAAAAGTTTATCGATGGCTCAACCAACAAAATTATGACTATCGAAATTTATAGCTTGAATACTTCTAATGCAACTAAATTATTCGTAGAAAATCATACATTATTCTTTTTCTGTCGAAGCCACCGGTAAAATATTGGTAAATAAAATATTTTGTTACTCCAACTCTGTGCCTTCATGTCGGAAAAAAAAAGCGGAACATCTCAGGAATACGAAGAAAATTCAACACGCTATGAGGATAAGATAAAGACGATATGAATTGAGCTGGGATGTTGCTAACATTCCACTGTTCGAATTTGTGTGTTCTTTACACTTTTCTTAATATCTATCATCCAACCGATATTTCATTACCAGAACCTCTCGCCCGAAAATGGTTGTCTGTTATAAGACATTTCGAGATAATCAAAGAACTGGACAGGGTTACAAATCTCGACATGCTTAACATTGCTAAACTAACGAAAAGATGTTTTCGAGAATTACATCTTGACTTTCAGTTACGAGTAACCTTTTCTACTGGATGTCAGAGCATGAGCGTTATATTAACACTCAATCATTTCTCCTCCACTAAGTACGAATCCACGGCTCATCCCCAGGTCACAATCTGCAGTCATTCATGGCCAAGTATTTATACTCACTATGTTCATTTTTTTCCCAAGCAAATTAGAAATAAGTCAAGCAAGTTAAAAGTACGGCATGCAAATTAAAAAAGACACGCGAATTGAATCTGTGAACATAAGTAATCACATTTATACAGTTACTGCTACAATCACTGCAAATGTGAATTTCTTAGTGATATCAACGGAAACTTAACTTATATCAAATTGATATTAAATAGGGAGACGAACTGTAGTTAGGATCGGCGTTTTTCATTAAAATAATTCTAACAGGAAATCATTTGTGGTGACAAATGGTAAAAAAGGGTAGACCGATTTTAAACCTAAAATAAGGGAAATAATAATAATTTTAAAATCTCTGTAAATTAATGCTTACTTAATCTATTGTTGTTTGAGATATATTAAATCAAAACTGCAACAAAAAGTTACGTTCATCAATAAGTTATTCCTAATCAAAAGATGTGGAGCATTCATTATCAAACTAGCAGTACCCATCAAGAATGACGGGATTATTTATGCGTAGAGCGGCACTTCTGAGTATCTGATCAAAGTGTTGCTAACTGGGCCTCTGGGGCGCTCGAGCAGAAGTTATAAACAAAGAAAAACACTTGAAAGGTCACACTGTCCCTCATATGTAGATAAGTCTTATCTACATTTCTTATGTAAAATATCCTCGATTATCTATTCAACTGTTTCTAGCGAACACCAATTATTATAGTGATGCATTGACCTGACCCAGAAGGTTCAGACATACAACAACTTCATTGTCTATAACTCAAGAATCAGAGTGAATTCTTTTAAAACAATACCTTTACCACACGATTTTGATGAAATACATTATTGTAAGAGAACAACTGACCACGGCGACCAAAATTGATCATTGAAGACATCGTGACAACAAAATCAATAAGGTTGAGATTATTAGGCAAAATAAACCTCCCCGAATGCTCCCCTCGAGGCCTTTTGCCACGAACATCAGACTGTGATATAACTTGTAACTTTTTGTCCTAATCGATTGAGTATCTGAGAAACTAATAAAATGACTGAAACAAAATAATCAATCATCTTTCGCTGTTTTGTTTGTTCGCGACCACATAACCACGGCCAAGAACAACACTGAAGAAGAGCATTGGGCTGAAAGTTATAACGCCTGCGGTCACATTTGTAACAAAACTGTTTTATGCATCTGACGGAAGAAAAGTATTTGTCAAAGTGAGGAAATTCATACGAGTATAAGAATATCTTCTTTAATTTTACTAATAAAATGAATGGATTCCGATATATTTCCTAACTTATTCTGGGTTGCATGGTGTCAGCAGTAGGGAGTAATGACTGACCCGATCTACCGAGAGAGGTGGATTCATGTCTTCTCCAAGGGCATTAGAACAAAGTGTACACAAATGACCTCAACCAAAATTTAATCTTCATTTGTTGTGGGTTTTTGTGCTGTCAACCATTGGCATTCCAGACCTTATATATATATATATATATATATATATATATATATATATATATATATATATATAGTGAGTGCAAAAAGTATCCAGTACGTTTCAAGAAATCAAAAAGTTCATCTTAACATCCGGTCATCACACTACAAGGTACAGACCCTATATGCGTCAGGGTACTGCAACATATATACAGTCACAGCAACTCCTTTATCAGGCTACATGAAGACTCAGAGTCCCTAAAAAGGGTAAGGCAAGGTGATACCAGCTCACCCAAACACTTCATAGTCTGCGTCGAGATAACCTTCCGAAACTTAGACTAGGAAAATGAAGAAATCAAAATAGACGGTGAATATCTGAACAACCTCAATTTTGCAGACGACATCGCCTTTTTGCAGAGAACCTACGCGACCTCCAACTAATGCTAGATGGGCAAAATGCAGAAAGCAAAAAAGTCAGCCTACACATGAACGTCAGCGAAACAAAGTTCATATGCAACAATCACGTCAGAAATAAGAACACAGCGATCAAGATCAAAGACACATAACTGGAGGAAGTAGACAACTACATCCACGTAGAACAACGAATCTCTATTAATTTCTCAAAAGGAGACGAAATGAAGAAACGAATCTAGAATGGCAAGCCATCAGCAGAGCAAGCTCAACCTTCAAAAACAAGATGATCCCAATAATCCTAAAAATAAGAGTCTACAACCAATGCATCTGGCTGATAGTCACCTATGGAGCTGAAATATGGAACATGACCTAGAGATTGACCAGCAAACTTAGAACCTTGAATATGAAAGAATCATGCTCAACCTTACATGTAGAGATTGCGAGACTGCAAAATATATCAGGGAGAAATCAGAAGTCGGAAACATCATAGAATTCATTTAAAAACTCAAATGGCAATGGGTTGGTCATGCTGCAAGAATGGACATTGCAACTCACAACATGGATCCCCGGAGACCATATGCGCAACCGAGGCTGATAGAATACAAGATGGAGAGACGAACTAGACAAATTCAGAAAGTTTTAACTCTTCCACACCCAGGATAGATTTGTATGGCGAATCCTGGGGGAAGGTCTATGTCCAACGACGGACGTTAAAATACTGATGATGATGATATATCCTTAAAATTGACAGAATTTTGACCAAAGGTTAAAAATACCAAAATCTAAAGTATATTGGAACAAGATTGAACGTTGAAAAGTTATGAACCAAAATCAGAAATGTTTGATTCAAATTCTGTTGATTTAGAAGGTGTAACTTTAACTTTCCGTAAATTACGATTCTTTGTAATTTAAATTCTTACTCAAAGACTACTCCTGAAGAGGATGTTCAGGGGGTTGTTCAATCAACAAAAATTCCGGGGTAATGTGCTCGGGTGGATGTTAATGTAATGAAAAAAAGGTAATCTCTTTTTTTCGTGAGCACAAACAGAAGCAATTGGTGTAAAATTTGCAAACCAAACCAACCCAACCCAACCCAACCTGCGTAACGAATTTATCCCAAATGTTGTAAAGCAGAATTATTCTCCAGTGATTTCTTAATCAAGTAGAGAAATGCACAGTAGTTTGACACACATTCAATCTTGTCACATATAAAGCAAGCCGTAGAATCGATCAACCGAAACATTATGATAACAACAAAAGCCAAAAGTGTAATGGCCCGAATAGCTCTTGACATGGTTGTTATACTGTTGTTTTTTGAGAGAGAGAGAGAGAGAGAGAGAGAGAGAGAGAGAGAGAGCTTGAAGTTTCTGAGAACACCAAATGTGGCATATCAATGACAGTAGGTGCAAATTTTGAAGATAGCGCTAGGATTCAACCCATTAATTGAGGAAGGTGGCAAGTGTTATAGTTATCTTTTGCGAGATAATCCACAGCAAGTAATCCAATCGAGATAAAAGCCCTGACTCACAGTTGCCATCTATCACAATGAAACGGAAATTTCATCGAGTTAGTCATAGAACCGCAATGACGGAAATCTAATGGGTTACAGTTATTTACCCAGAAAAAAAAAATTAAAATGGAAATAATGATTAAACTTTTCTTTTCATTTGGTGGTGTCAGCCACGTTGTCGACACATGACAGGTTAAATCGATTTTATTTGTGTTTGTGATAACTTCATTGACACAAACATCTCCATCTTACATCTTAGCACGATTCAGAAGAATTTAAAACGAACATCTCAACCATAAAGCACGTATCCATTTACCATTATTTACTCTCACGACATTAACTATTAGAGATTAAAGTCTTTTTCACTGCAATCAGATTTTTAAACTTCTTACGGCACAGTCGTTTGCGCGAGTGGGCCAAACGGTTAACACCACAGAGAAAGGATTCAGCAAGACGAGTTAAAACTCCGGCTGAAACCGTTTGCGTCCCCTAATGCCCTTAAGAAAGCCATGAATCCATCTCTCCCGCACGAGCTAGGGCTAAAATACCTTTAGTGAAGTGAGTGACGCCAAGTGAAGTACTTGTCGCCTTGGGATATACAGCACCCGGATTGTGATTGCTGAAGCTGTAGACAGCGTAAGGAAACTACTTAATTCGTGTAAGCGGCGTAAAACTTTAGAAGACCCGACGCATTTGACATCAAGGAACTTCAAATGACATGAATCAACCGCCAAGCACTGTTGCCAACTCAAAGAAATATTTTTGCGCTATTTCGACGGAAAAAAAATCGCTAAAAAGCACTGAATTGAAAAAACACCCCACCCCCGAACTGTCAAAAAAGAAAAAGAAACACACTGAATTTAGACCAATAAAATAATACCTAATAATAATGATGCCTGACTTACACAATGGGCAATCGGCGCTGAAACAGAACTCCAATTATTGTCTCCTCCATCCCCTCCAACTACAACCAAAAATTTCTCTCATTTTATACGTAATTAAATTTTCGAGGTATTTGATACATGTTACATTATATACCTAGTTTACGTATGTTTATACTATTACTTAATAAGAAAACGCAAAGCCAGTAATAGAGAACGACACAGTATTTCAGCTCTTGCATTTGAATTATTCATTTCTTGGTCTCGTGCAGGTTTGCATTTGCTAATTATGATCCAGCTACTAACAGTGGCTTTCTGAAATTAATATTTTTCGCAAATTGAAGATTAAATAAAGCTTCCTTGTCGAACCTGATTTCGTTTTCCCCTTGCTCACGCAAGCAAAAAGCCGCAAATGATCTTAAATTCACCATTTGCGTACGTTACTGTTTCGCTATGGTAAGAAAGAGACAATCCTAAAACAACGACAACAACAACAAGAATCCTCCGAAACTTTGAAATTTAAATCCGGTCTACTGGTCTGGATTGGGTGTTTGGGGTAGGCTGATTTAAAGTGAAGGTAATTGTGGTTGTCTGTGGGTTTAGTGTGGGAGTAGTTTGGAGGTTTCTATTACTATGTATGTATATGCAGTTATCTAGGAAAGCTATGCAGTCAATAGATGTCACATAATCAAATTTAATCGAATCGTCTGTAGAGTTTGTGTGCAAAGAAATTTTGTAGTTCAGCCTCATCTCCGGTGTACATGAAAAGAATGTCATTTATGTATCTAACGTAGAAGATGTAGTGTTTGTCTATCACTGGGTATACGTAGGTATGTAGGTTTCTTTGAATTTGTCCATGAAGATGTTAGCATGGGAGGGGGCGCTACTGTGCTTATGGCACAGCCTTTCATCTGGAGGAAGCGTCAAAGTTGGAGATATTGAGTGTTAAAATACGTTGCATATGGATGGTAAATATATATATATATATATATATATATATATATATATATATATATATATATATATGGATCAAGACAAAATGTTCATAGCATAGAAACACATTGGCCCAACTCGAGTGATCCATAAAAAAAAATTCATTCTTATATCCTGTATTTTATTGAATCATTATTGATTCATCTGTAATGATCCTTTTCTAAAATAGGGAACACTATTTATTTTCAACAAAGACTTATACACATACAGACGCACATTTCAATTAAAAAAATGACAATCCCTGCCTAACTAATTTCCATTGTCTACTTCGAAACAGCCCCTTGCCTTATCTTTAAAGATTGATTCAAAATGAATATTGGTGAAAGTCTGTAGCCCATATGTTTCATGAGTACAATTCAAATTCCACAAAATTACGGCTAGCACCTTACACAGATAATCTGGCACAGGATTTTCTTCTGCTCATAGAAGTGTCAAATCTGGTTACAACAGACCGTTGCCCCATCTTGTAGGACTTCCCCATTATTCCCTGATGCCTGAGGTGCGCCAAAAAGCAAGTGCCGAGGGAACGGGACATTTTATGTCCCTACTCCCACCTACATGTGTGAATACTCACATTAAACACTACACTGTCTCCCATTCTGCCTTCGTGGGGAGGCGAATAAATATCTTGTATAGATAACCTAAACTGATTCTTTGGAAATGATACAAAGGTGCTAAAGATAAGATAGATCATAAAGCCCCCCCCCCCAAAAAAACAACAAAAAACAAAAAACAGACCCTCCCCTGAGGTATTGAATAGTCATAATGTCCATTTTTACCTGAACTTCCAACAAAACACGGTTGCTGCGCAGATAATACGTAGAACTCACCTGAAAAGAGAAGAAAAACAAAACATAAGAGATTTGGAATGTCAGATATTAAAGAGAATACATTTCTGAGGGGAAAAAGCAAATTTTTTTTCATCGAATCAATATTTGTGCATTCAGGTAGATTTTTTTTTCCATCTGGAGACCCTATTGAAACATTAATTGTTTATTTGGTCATACCATTTTCCTTAGATCCACCTTTTAGCAATTTTTATCTTCCTCAAAATCAAAGAAAGTCTTTTTATCTACGCCAAATCAAATCCTGGACGGCAGATCGTTCTATAGATTTGCATCCTCGTTGACCGCTGGTCACTTGGAATAACGAAGAACTTCAAGTTACTTGAACCATAACTCCAGTTCGCCTACGTGTCGCTCACGAAAGAAATTGCGTGTTCACTGTCATTCCTGCTCACTGCGATTTCAACCTCTGCTCCTAAAACGAGGCTGTTCTCGAAATGTGACTTCCCCAATAAGACATGGGAGGAGGTGATTTAAGAGTAGTAGCGAGAGTATGCAATAACAATTGAGGATGGAAGTGGCCTCTTCAACATTATTCGTATTCTTTGAATAGTTAATTGGCTTATCTGAGCAATAATATTCGCATACCTGACGACAAAGATCAAACAATTCATTTGTTTGGGCAAGATGTTCAAACTCTTGGATGATCAGACAGTACAGTTTGTAAACAGAGTAAACGGAAATATATAATTGATGGGGAAAATATTTTATCGTATAAAAACCAGCGTCGGTTTGTTGGTTTCTGAATGCAAAACAAAAAGAGAAGAAGGAAGTGAAACAGAGCTAGTCTGCGTGTTTGCATCCGCTAAGAAAAGCAGCTATTTGTATGTGTATTTTAGTCTACATGACTACTACCACAACTGCTACTATTGCTGATGTTTTCGTTGCGGAACAGAAAACAAATATAGGCATCTCTGATTTTTTATGAATCAAACTGACGTTTATTTTTTCCCAATTACTTCAGGAAAATAAATTTTTTTCGAGTTATACAGTTTTTTCTTTGTAATTAGTACTTTTATACTGTATTTAAGGTAAAGTAGTGCCCTTACACAGGCTACAGCATCATCTGTCCCTTCCCAGGCCTTGCATATCATAAGTTTCTCTGTCTCGGCTAGTTCTTCGGGGTTTGCGATATTTGGGAGAGATATGTAGATGACAAGCACTTCACAATACGCTTTATACCCTCCTTGTATGATTTATCCATACGTGAATATTCCTGTGATATTTGACGGGTATCATGCTAAACCAAGAGACAGACCCGTAAATTGAGAACCATGCAACGTGCACATGAAAGAATAATGCTGTGCCTCACATGGAGAGACCACAAGACAGCACAGTACATTTGGGAAAAGACAAGAGTCAGGGACATCATAGAATCCATTAAAAATCTCAAATGGCGGTGGGCTGGCCATGTTGCAAGAATGGTAGACAGCCGATGGACATCGCGACTCACGACATGGATCCTCCGAGATCACATGCGCAACCTAGGCCGGCAGAGTGCAAGATGGAGAGACGAGCTATACAAGTTCAGGAAGTACTGGCACCGCGACGCCCATGATAGAGAAGTGTGGCAAATCCTGGGGAAGGGTCTATGTCCAACGACGGACGTTAAAAGACTGATGATGATGATGATGATGATGATGCTAGAGAGTTAATATTTTCTCTGGGGTGAATAAGAAGACAAGGATAGAATAAGCTGACTATGATACCAACTGATCTTGACTCTCTCGAGTGGATAAGAATTACCAATATTTTATTCAATCAAAATACATAAACTCGGTGGGTGTCAATGATAATTCCCAATTCGAAAAAACATGTTCTTCCATTTGAAAAGCGCCCGCGGAACTGACAGAAATTGCGTAAAACTTTTGAAAATAAACGGAATATTTTGTTTAAAACTTAATACGGCTTCAATTTTCATACTTCGTGGACATCGAGAATATGCATGAGAATTCGTAAAAAATATCGGATATCGCACATTCTTTTGAAGAATGAAAGTGAATATTTGTTAAACGTAGCAACATCAAATATGTAATGGCATCCCTGGTGGTTGAAAACGAGGCCCATATATGATTAATGCTTTGCGTATGCACACACGAAGTAAAAAAACAATGAGAACTTTTTTTTTTTTTAGTTATTGTGAGGGAGTAAATCTAAATTTTCCCTTTCCTTTCATCACGCTGGGTGCTTTTAAAATCTAAACGTGAATTTATGACTTTTGAGTTTATTTTAACACAAATATTTCTCATTTTTCATTGTTATCGTCTTGTTTTACGGGGATCGCCTATCAGAAGATTGAAATAAATAAAATAAAGAAGAAACCAGATAACAGTTTCTTTTTTCCCCTCTTTTTTGCCTGACAATGGTTGAACGTTTGCAATAAATATTCCATTAACTTTCTCCAGAAGACTTATTCAATCTGATAGTGAATTTATTGAAAACATGGTTATACTTGCTTGACTGGGCAAATTTCAAATCTTACGAAGTCACCTGCTTCTATAGACAAGGAAAATAACAGAACAATACTTTATCGATATTTACTGAGCTAAACATCGATCCCCCTGGGCCAGTGGTAGAGTGCCCACCATCGGTTCTACAGGCTGTGGTTCAGTCCGAAGTCAGTAAAAAATGTTATTCAATGCCTCAGCACTAATCACTCAAGAAAATGACTAAGATTGGGGGACATCTCCTCAACGCTTAAGGGTTACAGCCAAATAACGTTGGATACACCGGTTCTCGGAAGATCACCGATGTTAAGCAAAGCCCAGTTTGGCAAGTATGTAGATGTTCGATCGTTGGGAGTTACCTGGCCCGGTAGCAGAACGAAACTTCAATAGGCTTGGCTTCCTCCCTTTTTTACCTGACTATGGTTGAACGTTTGCAATATATATTCCATTACCCTTTTCCAAAAGACTTGCCCTAATACATAATTTTCACCATTTCTTTCGAAATAGCCCCTTGCTTTATATTTGATACGGCTTCAATTTTCACTCTTCACAAACACCGAGAATATGAATGTGTACTTGTTAAAAATATCACCTATTCTTCTGAAGAATGAATATGAATACATGTTAAACATAGCAACATCTAATTGTAAGTAAAACTCACTCCCGGATTGGAGTTTTTATTTATTTATTGAGATCCACTCGGAAAGTGGGTCTTACAAACAATCGTCCGGATGTACCTAATCCTACAGCACCTTCGATGGGGGTATCAACTAGAAAAACTAATGCACACATACTAAGCTTAGCTTAGTACAATACAGATTCAGATGGAGAAAAGTAAGAGTGTGTGGGTCTTTTTTGTTACTCCTCGTCAAAAGCAAACAGTGAATAAGCGTATGAAGAAAAGAAAAAAAAATCAGATCGCATTTTCTTTTCTCGTTGAAACTGAATAAGTATTCGCTTGGGGTCAAATATAAATTTGACCCCGAAGAATCAAAACATTTCATCCTTTCTCCAAAAGTCTTGTATATTTCTTAGTTGCTTTTCCGATCTGTCAAGTTGTCTGACTTTTGCAACTTTCTCCTAAGAAGAGGCTAAGACGAGCAAAAGTTTGAAATTACATAGACATAGCAAAAATTGCATTTTGGGACTTTTTTGTCCGTCTCGACCAGAGTACAATTTTCATAACTGTTAAGTTTATTACTTTAGTCCCCCAACCCCGGTTAGGGTTTAGGGTTGGGGCTTCCGTTTTCGTAGTGGAGACTAACGAAAAATACACAGCATTTGGGATATAAAAAAGAAAAAGAAAAAAGAAAATGCATTTTCTTTTCCTTTTTAGGCTACTATACTTTATGAATTATGGACTTTAGCTCATGAATATGGATAGTATGGTATTGGTAACACAATTATTCATGTTTTAAGATCCGACCTTCGTCTCACTTAAATCCTCTGGATCTCTCAGCACTTTGCAATTCACCCAGAAATGTTGGCAGAAAGAGGTGGAATGGATCTCTAAAGATACAGGTCTCCCCTCCCAACTCGACAGTGACAGTTACAATTTCCAGCTGAATTATGCGCAACCTCCGGGCACTACCTGTCTCAACTGTTGATGGAAAGTTCTGTAGATGAAAGGCAAGGAAAAAAAATGGAAAAGAAACAAATGAAGTCACGAAGAGAATTGAACTCATCCTTTCAGTTTTTCTTTCCCTTGGAATAAAGTAAAAAATAGGGTGGGAGAGAATGCAATACAAAAAGAGGCATAAAGAATGAGTAAGTGGAAAAAGAGATACGAGATGGAATCTACTTATAAATTGGACGAGATGATTTTTCTGTCGCACTATCCATAACAATGAAGTCTTCCACTCAAAGGTAACAATTTTGCTGGTGGAATATCTCCTACTCGACATTCGAAACAATGAGACAAATTCAGTTGAGTTTTTCTTCTGAGAAATATAATGATAGAAATTCGAATATATCCATAACTTAGCTGTGAGACGTTTGTTTTCCAGAAGTAAGACAAGCTCCATGAAGTCATCAAAAGAAGTAGAAGTGAAGTGAAGAATCACTCTAAGTTGGCAAGGTTTCGGTACAGCAAGCTCGACTTTCAAGAACAAGAAAATCTCAATACTTCTGGGAGGAAAAGTATTCAACCTATGTATCCTACCGGCGGTCAACGATGAAGCTGAAATATGGGACATAACCGAAAGATTGATCTTTAAACTGTGAACCATACATTGTGCACATGAGAAAATCAAGCTCAGCCTCACATGGAAAGTTGACAGCAAAGTACATCAGAAGAAAGACAAGAGTTCGAGAAATCATAGATACTGTTAGGAAACTCAAATGACAATGGACTGGACGCGTTGCAAGAATGGCAGACAACCGCTGGACATCACAACTCACAACCTGGATCCCCAAAGATCAGGTGCAAGGTAGTGGCCAACAGAAAGTAAGATGGCCCGACGAGCTGGATAAATTCAGAGAGTATTGGTTATGCAATGCTCGTGTTAGAGAGGTTTGACGAATCTTGGGGAAGGTCTATGTCCGATAACGGACGCTAACATGATGATGATGATGAATATGAAAAAGGGTGAAGAAAAAGTGAGAAAAAAGGGAAGTAAGGAATGATAAGATAGTGGAACCAATACGATAAAGCCTGCACTGAAAGGAAAAAAAGAGAAGGGGGAGAAAGGGCGAGAAGGTGAGAGACAGGGGGAAAGGAGGAGAAATATAAAAGCGAAAATCAAGCAAAAGGATTGAAAGAGAAAGAGAGAGATAGAGAGGGGTCTGGTCTGGTTAGTCACTCAACAGAAAACATCACGTGGTCAAGGTCTTTTTGCTGCATTACGTGTTGGGGGTGATCCATCAAAAAATCGAAAAAAAGGAGTGACCAATGAATAGATTATTTCTTTCGCCCTATGGTAGGCAGTGATCACTAAAAAAAGTCTGAATTTTCAAAAGAACGGGTAGACACAAATTACGGGATTGATTTAGCTGGAATCTCCATTTTAATTTGACCCCCATCCTAAAATCAAAGGGGGTAATTCAGAAAAAACAGAAAAGTGCAGCCAGCACACGTAATACACACATAAGTAAGAAGCCAGCCAGCTATCCGGACTAACTTAAACCCCCGAAAAAAACCCAACTATTCTAACTGTTTTAGTGTCACTTGTATTCGATGGTTTCTGAAACAAAAAGACGAGAAAAAAAGAGAATGAAAAGGAAAGGAAGGAAGAAGAAAGATAGAAAAGTCGAAATCCAAGAAAAAGAAGGAAAAAAAGAAGAAGAAGAACATGAACAAGAAAAAAAAAGGAAAATTCGTTGAAGAAAAACGAGAAGAGACTAAGAAATGGAGAAAGAAAGAAATTCAAAAAGAAGTACTAGAACATGACCGATATAAAAAGAAAAAAGAGAAGAGAGAAAAAAAGAAGGGAAAAGTGGAATTTGAAGGGAGAGAAGAAATGATAAGAGAATATAAAAAGACAAAAGAAATACAAGAATAAGACAGAAAGAAATTAAAAAGAGGAGAAAATAAAAATGAAGAAGAAGAAGAAGAAGAAAAAAAAAAGAGAAAAAGAATTAAAAAAATGGGAGGGTTATGAGAAGAAACTATTTAAAGAAAGACAAGGAGAAAAGACAAGGGAAATAATAGAAAAAAAATAAGATGAAAGAATAAAGAAATAAAAGACAACAGATAGGAGAGAAAGAAGAGAAAGAGAGAGACCGAAGAAAAAAGTGTGGTTGAAGTGGGAAGAAAAAGCAGTAAGAAAAGCCGTGATGAACTATCAGATAAAGAAGAAAATATATAATGATGTTCATAATGGTGGAATTTGATGTATTTTAAAAAGTTTTTTTCTGGCTTCTTAGAACCACAATGCAATAATTGTGTTTATTGCAAGCAATAACACAGAACAATGGAGAAATAAATAAAATAGAATTTTAAAAAAAGATAGGAAAAATAATAACGGAAGAGAAAAACAAAACAAAATCTTTTTCAAAGACTTCTATCTCTGTTAAAACTCTTGAACAGGAAATTTCCTTAGGGTTATGAATCAACGATAAAGGAAGTGACAAGAACATTTATTCTGATTTGCAATTGTCGCAAATACCAGCCATTGGTGAGATTAGAATTGCGACGCTAAATCATCTATCAAAGACACCATTAAGACGATCTATAGACACTCATAAAGCCTTTATAAATGATGCATCGTCTACAGCAGCTGCAGGCATCAGGCGATTTTTAATGTTGGTTATGGAACTTATGTACATCTGACAAAGAAGTTGGAAGAGGTACACTGGTGGTCAAAAGTAATGTCCGACATGAGAGAACCAACGCTTTGATAAAGGGTTAAAGCTTCAATTTCCCTGGTTGAACATCACTTTGGCTCACCATTGTATATAATAAACGAACACACATCAATCAAAAGACGCCATTAAGACGACCTGCAGACGCCCGTAAAGCCGTTATGAATGATACATCACCAATGGCAGCTGCAGGTATCAGACGATTTTTAGAGAAGAATATGAAACTTATTTATATCTGCCGAAGAAAAGTTAGAAGTATACCATGAGAGCCAGAAGTATTCGATACATTTCAATGAGTTTGTTTAAACATCCTCACAATCGAAAGAATTTGGACCAGAGATCAGAAAATACGAAAATTAAAAAAAAAAAAAATAAAGCAAGATTGAGCATAGAGAAGTTACAAAAAAACAAATCTTCAGTTCAAATTCTATTAATTCTTCCTTGGCCTATAGTCCAGCCTTCCATAACATGTCACTGAAATTCGTGAACTTTTGGAGATAATGTGTAGGCAAATATAAGGGAATTCTTAAATTTGTAGATAAGACTGACTGCTGCTGGGCCAAACTCCATTCCTACTTCTATCCTGACTGAAGATGATGATTGCAACTTTTGTATTATATATATATATATATATATATATATATATATATATATATATATGTAAATGTATTTATTCAAATAAGCCCTCACGTCTCTGTTAGATAATCTTTGTAGATTAAAGACTTTTCAGTTTTGCTTAGCCGGTAAGAGGGCTGGCTACCAATCACTTGATCGTGGTTCCAAATCACGGTAGGGGAATTATATAATTTGCACTAAAGATACAGAAATTCATCATATAGGTGCATCTTCTCATAGCAAAGGTGGCAGGCTATGTGAAGTTGACCTATGAGGTCATTCAAGGTCACCAGAGGTCATTTAAGATAATTTCCTGCGTATTTTGTTTAACAAAATCTTGCAACTATGAAACTGAACTTTGACATGGAAGTAAATCGGCAATATAACGGTAAGTAAATATCAGACAATGTTGACCTCAGAAGTTATTCCAGGTCAACTGACGTCATTTCCTGCGAATTTCCAAGGTTGTTGGTCACAATTTTGCACCTAGGATGCTTAAGTATGGTGTAAAGGTTATAGGCGATTGGGCATTGATCTTGGAGGTTATTTTTGGTCATTTTAGCCAACTGAAGCAATTTTTAGCATAAGTTTGCTATGAAGTACAAAACTGTGACTTCATAAATGGTAGAGCGTATACGGTCAATTCAATGGAATGGGTAGTGCTGATCTCAAAGTTTTTTTATTAGGTCATTTCTGGCCCTTTCTCGTCAACTAAAGCAATTCTTAGCATAATATTGAATTTGCTATGGAGTACAAAACTGTTCTGATCTCATAAATGATAGAGCGTAAGAGGTCAAATTCAAAATTGGTGGTGCTGACCTTCAAGTTCATTGAATGTAACCAGAGGTCAATTTTGGATAAACTGCCATTTTGCAGCCGAACAATTATATTCTTTGAGCTGAATTTTACGTTGGGTCAACCTGGGCAGAAAATGGTCTGAAATCATAAGAGGTCCTCAGAAGTCAATTCATAATCATATAAGCCTTTTTAGCCATACTACAACCAGAAAATTACATTTCTGGGCGTAAATTGGAACAGAGAATTAACTTTGGCATTGGCCTATCCTTTGAGAGGTTTTCATTGAAATTTACTAAGAACTTCTGGAGATATTATGAGGACAGACAGACAGACAGATACGTTTGAATATATACATGCAAATGTATCTGCTACATTTCTAAAAGTTTTTTAACGCAACTATCCATCAACGAAATTGACAGAATTTGGACCAAAAATACCTGCTTTTTATATATTTTTAACTTAACAATCTTCACTTTTGCTTCAATATATCTTTGATTTTTTATATTTTTCGATCTTTGGTTGGAATTCCGTTAATTTTGAAGCTGTATTGGGGATGTTAAAATGAACTTCCAGAAATGAATCAAATACTTTTGGCACTAGGTATGTACCTCTTCCAACTTTGTTGGGAACATAAATAATGTCACGGGACAACAATACTTAGAAGCAACAAATAGAAACATAATAGAAAAAAAAATCAGATATTTGCAATTCAAAAGTCTGCGAACGTAAGTTTGACATTTCTTTTGAACTGATTAATCCTAATAATATTAATCTCAATTTCCTTAATCCATCATTTCTAAAAGCATTTCAGATCGCAGATGTTCTAATCAAATCATCGTTGAGAGAAATATCACTTTATAAAGTAAATGTATAATCCAAACAAATATCATTTGAGATACTTGAGAAACCCTACGGGAAAATTATAGATTACTCACGAGAGAAACCGAGTTGAAATGATTTATTGGATTGGAGAAGATTAGAAGTTGTCTTTCAAGGATTTAAGCTTACGTTTGCAGCCTTACTGATAATATAAAAAAAAAGTCATGCAATCAAAGAAAATAGATTTACAGAACGATAATCAGATCACCAATAAAATAGCCACTTTATATGATTATTTAAGATAAACAATTCTTGTATTTAATATGATCAGCATACATGTATTTTTAAACAAAAATAATTTCTTGTCTGTGTCTCAGGGCGTATGGAACGAACGATGATAGCTAATTATATTTTTTATGTTTAATACGATTTTACACGTATATAGATGATTTTAAGAAAGTAGCGCTGAAAAAAGCTTTCAATGCTTAAAATAGGTCGTTTTTCTATCTGCTTTAGATAGTCTGTAGTACTTCAGATTTGAAGAAAAATGTCAATTTGAATAAATATCAGTCGTACATAATTCGTAAAATAATTGTACTATAATAAGTTCAATAAAAAAAAAAGAGTTCATTCATTGCAGTTGCCTCCTTGCAGCCGAGAATAACAAAGATGGAGCACAAGCCAATGTTTCTCGGTAAGTTCTGAGTCTCATATCAATGCAACTACGATGTCATGTAGGTGTTATTGCATAATGACAAAAATTGGTTTGCCATGAGTTTAGTGATGGATTCTCAACATTTGAAATGGAGCATTCGAGTGTTGTTCAGTTACAAGGTTGATATTTCATAAATCAGACACTAATGGCCCGGTGCTGTATTGTACCTCTTCATATCGGTGTCTTTCTATCAAAAGCATTTTGCGTTGGTCAGGTGGCATTCAGCTGAAAAGATATCCCGCAGAGGGCAGATATTTGACAACCACTTCTATCGAGTAATTTATTAATGTCTGAATAAGGATTTAAAATTACCCTTCACCGAACTGACCAGGAACCATTACTAATTATTGGGCAGTTGGAAAAAGCTAAACGTTCAGCGTTTTACTTTCACATTCCAAAAACAAAAACAAAACAAAAAACACACATACTTATTCTTTCTGTGTGTAGGTGTGTCTCATTATCTTTCTCTCTCTCTCTCTCTCTCTCTCTCTCTTTTGACCCATTATAGTCATTGTTCCTGTTGTGATTATATAAAACAACTTTATTACAAGTTAATCTGACAAAATAGAGATGTGCTATGAACAGTGGCATACAGCTAAAAAAAGTGTGGGACGTAGGGCTGTCTGCTCTAGCTAGCGTAGCGATCTGGTGAATGAAGTTACCCTCTATAGTTGGGTATTCTGAGGGCAAAAAGATCAGCGTAATGAAAATTTTCATATATATATATATATATATATATATATATAGGTTAAAAGAAAATTAGTACCCTCAAAAAAATCCCTCTCTGAGCCCCTGCATATCGTTTTTGTTTTCAATTTCGTTGTGGAAACCACCAGATCCTCTTTATTTTTATTTTGTTTTTTATTGTAAGGTGTGAGGCAATATAGTCAGTGTTGAAGCTTGCCTTCTTTTATACTATGTACATAGAGAGACAAAGTATCCGATTTATTTAAAAAAGATACTGTCTACAGTTTTGAAAAGGGTCATTAACATCCAAAGAGTGGTTTTGGACGATTGAACTCCTTATTGTTCTTTGTATTGTTAACACGACGTCTCGGTCGATTCATTCTTAAGTCTTCTTCAGCTGTTCTATACCAATGTGATGGTGGTAAGGAGAATAATAAAATAATTGACACGGTACAATGTTAGATTTGGATGATTATTTCGTTTTCTTTCTCAAGTAAGAGAGCACTGCATATTTTAGAAAAAAAAACAAAAACAAAACAAAAAAAAGAGTCAGAGATATCATAGAATCCATTAGAAAATCGGTACAATACCGCTTTGGGCGACCCCCAAAATAATTCAGGCGAAATTGCTGTTTTTATGGATTAAAAAAAAATGAACGCATGTCAAGTAATATTGCTAATAGTCTAATTTAATCGATATGATAAAAATAATCTTAAGAGCTTCTTTGTAAGTTTTTTCCCTCACGATTAACTTACATCTGTACTCAAAGGTGTGTAAATTCGTTTATTGATAAATGGAGTTGAGAATTATTTTCTTCTTTTCTAATGGTCATTTTTTAAATTTTGGCTCAGAAGGTTATACCTTCATTTTCCTTTCTAACATTTTAAACAACAGAAAATAAATCGAATCAAAACGGTACAAAAATAATTTATTCACTTTTATGTAAATGTGCGTAACGGCCATTTCGATTAAAGAGAATATATAACCGAAAGAATATTCACACTAAAACTGTAATGTAGTATTGTTTTAAATCAATTTAATTTAACCGAATATGAAACAATATAATTCAATGTTATTTAAATCAATGTAATTTGAATAAGGATTTAATTTGATCTGAGTCATTGTAATTTGATAGAGAATTTATTTTTATTTATTAGAGAAATACACACGGAGAAAAATATTTATATTTGGTTGCATATTTTCCCATTGGTAAACAACCATTTTAAAATGCAATGATACAATTTAATTTGGATTGCGCTTGTGAGAAACGTGCAATAATATGTTATTAAAAAAATTTAGAAATAAAGGAAAACAGCTTGATAGAATAAAAACGAGAAAAAATGAATGAATATCGTTCTCGGCCAATATTGGTCATTAAAAAAAAGAAAAGAAAAACACGAAAAAAACGCGTTATTTCTTTATTTCCTAATGTATGTATTTATCTGGTGTAAACATAAAAAATGGCATGATTACTAAGTAAAAATTATACACCTTTATATACAAATAAAAGTTAATCGTATGGTTAATGTTTTGGTTAAATTTATTTTCTATTGTTGAAAAAGAGAAAAACTTCGTACAAAGAATCTATCACGATTAACATTCAACAAAAACACGTGAGACACGATAAAAAAAAAGAAAGAAAAACACTAAAAATCGGTTTATCGATTAGTTTATTTATAAGTTCATTTCATGTAAAAAAAAATTGCAATATAACACCTATAAATACGGGTAAAGTAAATTGTAAAAAGAAAGAGAAAATCCATACAAAGGATCTAAGATGTTATTTTTATTGTTTCAATTAAAATAGACCATTAAACTACGTAACATGTGCCCTTTGAACATCCATAATAATAGCACACCTTTGAATATAGGTATGAGTAGATCGTAGGAAAAATCCGTACGCAGAATCTATTAAGATTGAGTCTTATTGTTTCGATCAAATAAGACCATCATCATCATCATCATCATCATCAGCCTTTTAGGGTCCGTCATTGGACATAGACCTTCCCCAGGATTCGCCAGAGCTCTATATCACGGGCGTAGCAGAGCCAATACTCTCTGAACTTGTCTAGTTCGTCATGCCGTCTTAATTTTTGCCGGCCACAGTTTTGCATACACATTGTGAATCATGATGTCCATCGTCTGTCTGACATTCTTGCAACATGACCAGCTCATTGCCATCTGGGTTTTCTAATGGATTCTACGATATCCCGGACTCCTGTTTTTCTCTGATGCACTGTGCTGTTGAGCGATCTCTCATACGCACATTTCATTGTTGTGAGTTCGAGGGCCATTCTTTGGGGTCGGTTTCATGTTTAGCAATATAAATACATAATACACAACACGTGCATGTGTGTGTGTGTGTGTGTGTGTGTGTGTGTGTGTGGTGTGAGCACGTGTTGAATGTTTGCCATCCACTGATAAATTTCGAACTTCTATCACAGAGAGACAGTTGATAGTGTTGTCAATTCAGGGCTCACTATGTATTCAACTCTTGTGACTTTGGGCCAGACTAGGCTACGTTTATCATGAAACGCCTCTCTCTCTCTGTCTTTATGAATAAGTGTGTGTGTGTGTGTGGGGGGGTTTATGCTGATTCGTTGGTACCAGTTCATGTTTTATACATACGTAATCATTAAAGTGACTGTTTTTGTTTCATCATTACTTCATTATGCCCGATGTAATTCATTCAGATGTATTTGTTTGGTGTACTGATTTGCTGGTCTAACTTGTCGGGAATTACATTTGACAGGCTGCATTGTAAGAACGTCACTGCACCAACTCAGAACGTGGACCCCCCCCCCGTGACCATGGCCGACAAAAATAAGATGGCATGAAGATTCAAGTTCAGAAAGTATTGACATTGTAACACCAAGAAAATGGCAGATCTTTGGGAAGTTCTTTGTCCAATAACGGATTCTACAAGTTTGTCGGTGATGAAATTTCTTCGTTACCAGAAAAAAAATGTATATCATTTATCGTTTTGCGTTCAAAAGGTTCCGTCAAACTCTAGACGCATCCGTTGGTTTTTACATTCTGCTTAGTAATCCGATTATTCTAAAGTATTGATAAGCACGTTAATGCCAAAGCTTAAAAGGTTCACAGGACGTCAACTACCTCAGTTTCAAGGATTTACAGGTAACGAATATTCTTAAGTTTCAGAGGAAGTGATACCCCTGGGAGTAATCTAATTCTGGAAAAATCCAGTTAACCATACTGAATGGAAATAAAATTCAAGCTAAGATAATCTCGTTACATCAAAGTGCAGATCATTGCGTTATTGGATCAGTGAACATCAGATGGAGACCGAAGATCAATAACAGATGCATCCAGAATACTGCACGCGGGTCAAGAATGCTTCAAATGAACTTATAGTCTACACCTTTTTAACTTTGGTTTCGGAACTTTTAATTTTGACTCTAGAACTTCCAAGTTTGCCTTAAAAACTGTTAGCTTTGACTTCAAAACTTTTAACTTTGACTTCGAAAATTCAAAGATTGACTTCGGAAATGTTTAGAAAAGTTGTATGTCGATTCTGACAGATAAATACGTTTGAATCTGAAGTAAATACTGCTCGAGAGTTTGGTTGAATATTGTTTACAAATAAGTGAATCAGCGTAATTTGACCAGTGTTTCCCCAAAGTAGGTTTTGCGAGACAAGAAAAATTAGTAAAAAAAAAAAAACTATTCAAAAGTATTATTTTATATAAAATTGGTATACGCCATTTTCAAAATGATAAGTTTGGAAACGTCAAGTTTGAATCGGGCTTTTCTAAATATGTCATCACAAAAAAACTAAGTATGGCGACAGTTCGGACGCTGCTCCAGATATGCGAACTCCAAGACTAAACAAAAATAAAGAGGACAGGATTTGAATACGAAAATAAAAGTGTACATGTTGAAGCAATAAAACACCTGTCACTCAAAAGACAGCACAGTATATAAGGAAGAAAACAGGTATCTGTGAAATCATAGAAATTATTAAAAAACTCAAATGGCAATGGGCAGGCCATGTTGCAAGAATGAAAGACAACCGATGGACATCACGTCACACAACATGGATCTCCAGAGATCACATAAGGAACTGAGGCCGACAGAACACAGGATGGAGAGATGAACTGGACAGATTTAGGAAATACTGGCTCTGCGACGCCCATGATAGAGAATTGTGGCGAAGCCTTGGGGTGGTCTACGTCCAACGACGGACGTTAAAAGACTGATGATGATGACTTTGCTGGACCAGATGATTTTTGACATGGATGAGTCCAACCAGCATTTTCGATTGAGAACGGATTGTGAGATGTGCAGAAGGCGGAGACTGTAAGATGCTCAACCAACAATTAGGCGTCAATAATGAAACTGCATACACGTGCATAGCGTTAAACCAATGGAAAGGCCTGGTGGGGGTGGGAGAAGAATGTTATTAGAAGATCAAGTAAAGCAACAGTGTACATGGGCTGAATACTAAAACAACTTGCAAGTAAGCCCAAGAACAAGTTCAAAGGTGCTAATGTACATGTGACATTGGTCATGTCATTCTACGAAGTCATTTATGCCACCCGTCGAAGCGGAGCCTTCAAATCTGAAACCCGAAGGAATGGGTACTTGAAATGTTATCTCGTCTTCCTGGAGAGAGAGAAAAGCATCAGTATTGAATGTGTGCAATAATGCTCCTTGTCACAGTAAGTTAAATGAATGTGCTATCCAATATCCAGGGTTTATCGTTCATACATTCGGTCCTTATTCACCTCAGCCTAATCATGGTCAAAAATGAAAAGCATTGTGAAGCGAACCATGCATCAACTCCTGCGCCCTTAGCGAGCAGAGAATGGCTTTCCTGGAGTCTAATATTGACCAAACTCTTACCAAGATCAGATCACCGGATTGTGTCCGCGCTTATCAACATTCTACTTCATTCTTCCTTGCTGAATGAATTAAAAATTAATAAGGTTTTTTTCAGTTATTCCTATCATAAATATTTCAAAATCTTTCCAGCAATCAAATATTTGAAACAAACAAACAAAAAACAAACACAAAAAAAATAAAAAAACAAAACAAACTCGATCGTATTTTTTGTAAAACTGTCTGGAGGCAAAATTAAAAGTTACGAAAACAAACTTAAAAATTCTGGATGCAAAGTTGAAAAATTGTACAACAATGGTTCTCTATTGAGGGCACAAGCATGGGCGTCCCTCGTGGAAGGATAAACGGAGCATTTGTGCCCCGTTGCCAGTGGGGTTTGAAAGTTGGAACCTCATAGTCAATAAGATATAATGGTGCAGTGCAATCGGTTTATGTAACCTTAACCTAATGTACCTATTTATTGTTATTTGCTGGTAACATTGTTGCTGCTAAGATGTAATGTTCTGAAAGTATCCTTTTGTCCTCTTTGGAGATATATCCTTTTCTTACTCCCCTTTCCCCCCGGGAATATGTACTTTACCCCCACCCCTATGGATGGTCATGGATACGAGTATTATTCTGTAACAGGGGTCTTGTTTAATCAATTGATACTGATAGTGCAGCGCTTTATTGTACTTCTTCATGTAGGTATTTTCTATCAAATATGTTCTGTACTGGTCAAGGGGTATTTGGTTGCAAAATATTTTCAAAGGGGTACATTATTAAAAAAAGTCTATGACATTGATTCTCGAACTCTTTTGTACGACGGTACATCAAGAAATATAACTAACTTACGTAGCATATCAACTCTTTACTCAATTAAAATATGAATCCAAATTGTGAGAGGCATGCTTTACTATTTTAACACTATCCCGCTTCTGCATAGCAGTAAACTTTGTAGAAGTAGAAATAAAGGAGTATACTGTATACCGACGTATTTTTAAAAATGAATGAATTTGAAAAAAAACAAAACTTTTCAGTGGTCAATGAACGGACTTTTATATCAGCATACTGATACAATACTCATTACCCTTCTTTTCTTCCAACTGTCAATGAAATGGTTGGAATTTCACAGAATCTAGTTATAAAACCACTTGGTTGACAACTTTTTTGTGGAAGGTGTGTAGACATAATACCCGAACTGGACATGTGCAAAACTCGAAATACATGTTTTCGTATTTGGAAGAATCTACATAGCACTCTTGAAAGATAGTTGCAACAGACTGTTGCGCCACGGAACGTAGTTTGAGAACCAATGGTCCTAAGAGCAGCCAATAAGAATCCGATAGATTTATGATCTTTTCAAAGTGCAAAGGTTAATTGCTTTACATGATAATATTTTTGCTGCAACATAAGCTTAACCTGACAGAAAATCAAACCGACAATTTGGTAGTTATCTAACTACTTCCCTGAGTGGGCAGAATGTGACAGAAGGTCGATTTTAATGCAGGGGACCCACATGCGTACGTGCACGAAGCGTATACTTACAGTACCAGTTGTTCCCAAAAGATTATCCATTTCAAAACTTATTAGGCTTGACAAGGCTTAATTTTAGTGATCGAATGAGACAATTAGGAAGAACTTATTGACCTGAGTTATAATCCACAAGAAATGCCTCGAAAAATCCTTCCTATAGATTTATTTCTTGTTCACAAAAATATGATTCATTTTGTATTGGAACGTTTTAATAAATATGACACAAAGCGTTACTTAATGGTTCAAATGGCTTTGTAAACAGGAAGGATAAAAATGGTGAAACGTGAGGTGGTGAGTTGGAAGAAACATAACATTGAAAAAGAAAAGACTCCCGAAATAATTAAACATTGGTGTTTCTATATTCTGTCATTTGTTTAACCATTAAATACGAATTACGGAAATATCCGTTGTCGAAGTTCCATAGATAACTCAATGAAACTCTCGTTTTATTGTGATTGAGGCAACTCTGTTCTAACAGTGAGTCAGGGCTTTTATCTTGCCATGGATTACTAACAATGGGTTATCTTACAATAGACAAATACTCTTATCTTGCAATGTATAAATATCACTCTTCCCAACTTTTGTAATCGATGGGTTATGTCCTCTTCTATTTCTGTACATGTAACCAGTGATATGAACTTGTTTGGGAAGCAAGTGTGACACAAATGCGACAGAAATACTTCCGAAACGTCTGTACAGAAAGCATAAAGAAAACCATATTGATTTAGTGAGTTATTTGAAGAACGTTTCGATAACTTAAAATTGTTGGAAACGTTAACCAGACAAGAAGTACGGCACGAAAATGAACAAATGATACTCTGAAGTTGACAAGTTTGTAAAATGTGTCGCATGTCATCAAAATCCCCAACCTAACTCCATTATCGTTTATTGTGACTGTTGGTGTCATGCAGCATTGTGAGCGGTCAACGTCTTCGTACAGAAAAAAGAACGTTTATTGTATTCGAATCAGTCATCAAAATGAGCTAATTGCTAATTGGTCTATGTTCAAAGCCAGGATTTCGAATATTAATTTTAAAGATAGGCAGGTTCACCAGATTTGGAAGATCGGTACAACATAATCGTCCTTCTCTCATTTCCCGTATCGTGATTTGTGTCGGACTAATCTATGGTGAGTGCAAAAAGTAAACAATACATTTGGAGATTTCATTTCAACCATTTTACACAACTTCAAAATTGACTGAATTTGGACCAAAGATTTAAAAAATGAAATAAGATATTGAAAGAAGATTAAGCATTGAAAAGTTATGTACAAAAATCTGAAATATTTGCTAAAAAAATCCTGTCAATTTTGAAGTTGTGTAAATATGCTGAAAAGAACTTTTTGAATGGAATCAAATATTTTTTGCACTCACTGTAAGATTCGTAATCATCTTTCAAATTCCCCTTGGTTTGTTTGGCACGGTAAACCATTGCGTCTACTGGAAGCAAAAGAGGCTTTTAAGGTCTATGATTACTCTTAACTTGGAACGAATAGTTGTGGTACAATGGAGGAAGCGTTAGTACTGAAAACTTCTTCATTACCTATTATTACCTATGTTGTTTTTTCACGCAGACCTTCACAAGCGCATATTTATACAAATGCACCCAAATTTTTATTGTTCTCCCTCGTCAATTACCTTTTTCTTTCTTCAAGATTTGTTTTCTTTTATTCCTATTACTCTACCCGTCTGTTTTCAGTTATCTCCCTTTACCAATCCCAGCTTCATTCCATTCCCTACAGAGCGCTGCTCGGTCAAATAACCCAACATACAAAGGTTTCAATGGCAAAATACCAGATCTGTTCGATATAACAACTCATCAAAAGATAATAAAACCAACTCGTGTGGTGTTTGACGGCGAAAGAAGGGATTCAGTTAGCGAGTTCTTCTTGTGTTTTGACGAACGATCTTTGTAAATAGGAACAGCAACTATTTTTTTTTGTGTGTGTGTGTTTTTTCGGTGGATTTTTTTCCCAGAAAACCGACCCTTAATCATGTGAATGATCATATCAGTCTGGCTGATTTGGTGGATGGCGTATTTCATATTTTATTCGTACTATGAGATGAAAATTATCTAAAGGCAGTTTTTAATCGGACAAATGCAGAAGTTCATCAAGGGTGGTTGTCTCGTAAATCCACACTCCATTCCGCCAGGGTCCAGCTAATTTTTTAATAGTACCAAATTAAGTAACGGTGAATTTTTTGTGCAAACCACTTATGGAGCTAAGAACATGGAACTTAACCAAGAGACAGACCTACAAACTGAGAAGCATGCAACGCGCACATGAGAGAATCATGCTGAACCTTACATGGAGAGATCACATGACAGCACAGTGTATCAGAAAGAAAATAGGGTCCGAGACATCATAGGATCCATTAGAAAACTCAAATGGCAATGGGCTGGTCATGTTGCGAGAATGGCAGACAACTGATGGACATCACGACTCACAACATGGACCCCCAGAGACCACATGCAAAACCGAGGCTGACAAAATACAAGATGGAGAGATGAACTAGACAAGTTCAGAAAACACTGGCTCTGCAACGCCCATAATAGAGAAATGTGGTGGATCCTGGGGAAGGTCAATTTCCAACGACGGGCGTTAAAAGATTGATGATGATGATGATGATGATGCTTTACGTATTTCATTCCAGTTTGCTTGTCTTTTCTTCATCACATGATGATGTATAGAAAGGCAAGGGGGCAAACGAACCCCCACGGAACAGAATTACAGAACTGACAAATAAACGCCAGATGTTTTGGTACAGAAAGTGCATAAATCATCACTAACTTGAATCAAGAAAAAAGTGATTTTATTGTTCATTTTTGTCTAGTTTTTCTTACATATTATTTTCGTTGCTTCTCATCTTAACGGTCGGTTTACATTCTACGACCGTTAAGCAAGCATCTGTATTCTTCAAATCTCCTCCAAGGCAAACATCTGATTCGTGATACTTGCCTAACGGTCGTAGAAGATAAAATGACCTGGGCGCTTATAAACGACAAAAATAAGACGGAGAAAGTTGCCAAAAAAGCAATAATAACAATAAAACGATTAAGAAACTGAGACAACCTGAGGTCATTGCATCTACTTCTTTCTAAAGTGTTAAAGATTAAGTCAGAAGTAACAAAAATGAGATGATAAAAAAGATACGCAAAAAATAATACAGACAATGCTTAATATAAGAAATTCGGATAAATCAACGCTATTGTTCCATTCTAACACTTACAATGCTACCCGTTTTACAGGTACACCATATTGTGTTGTTCGTTTCATTGAGACGACCGATAAGACTGGAAAGCGGGTCATATATTTACGTCAGGGAAGTATGGGAAATAAAGCTACTGTTAAAAAAAATAAAATATGGAAACCTCCGTATTTAGCAGTTGTGACCCAGGAATATCATTTACGGAAGTCTTCGTAGAAAGCAGTGAAAGTGCTGAGATAAATGGCATCTCATCGTCAATTCCAGTCTCTTTGTTGTTAAAATCGCTCTTGTAGAGTGAACATAACTTGGTTCTGATTCGCAGTTCAACGATCTGCCGAAGGAACGAAAGGTTTTCTTGGCTGGTTTTTAATAGCAGAACCTTGGTGCAGGCAGCTGTAGGCCACATGTTTTTACGATGAAACTTTAACTGCGAGTATAGTAGCAAATCTTTTGCTCGTGAAATCTATAAAAATCAGTTATTGCTGAACTACCGAGTGGGACTCCTATAACGGGACAGTGCCAACTGTTTTATTGAACTCTCATAAATGATATGCCTGGTGCCTCATATTTCACCAAATGATATAAAAGAAGACATATTTCTTACGGCAAGACATACGTTAACATTTTTGTGAAGTAACTTACGCGGTTGTCTATTGGTCATAAAGAACCATGATTGTTCGAAAAGGTAGGAATGTAGCTAGAGATTTGGAGGGTTTGGCTCTTTGAAGGCCCTTCTCCAATATTTCAAAAATAGATAGGCAGTATCAAAATATCATATACGCTTATCACATATGGGATCCCTCTTCACTGGGAGTGGGTGTTCAGGGTGTAATTTAAACAAATCCTCTTTTAAGACAACGCCCGTGAGTAAATTACCTATCCACCCAATCTGTGTTTTCCTCATTGTCCTAGAAAAACAAACAAAAAACCTTTTTGCATGAATATATGTGGGAGCCTAGTTTTGAAGAATGCCTAGTAAGTCAGTCAAGAATACTATTAGCTAGAGTAGTGGGTTTGATCCTTCTGAATACTCCATCAATCTACTCTTAAGTCAGACTAGGCTAAACCTAGTAAATAGAGCGTGTAGTAGCGCTCAATGAGCCAGTCTGGTGGGACATTACTTCTTGAATTGAGTTCAATATTCATTGGATGGCCCACATTTCATACTAAGCCCGTAAGATCAAAAGAGCAAACACACTCTCAATGCTTCTGCTCACACAAGAACAATCACAGATAGATATCTCTGTGCTAGATTGTACGCATATGTATGTGTACGTGCGTGAGCGTAAGAATCAAATCTAAGTAATAATTCGTATTGGTCTGTTGGTCCCAACATCTGAAAATTGAGCAAATTGCTATTATTGAGAATGTTAGAGTGTCTAAGTAACTAGAAAAATATTTTATACAATCATAATTTGGATAATAAATCAATAGAGACGAATTATGAAACTAATAGAACTCGCTTAAAGTTCTATTTGAGTCGTCAAGTCATTTCCTTTGTATCAAAGTGATATAGTAATTATTTCAAATGATGAACAATCGAAACTACTTTATAATCAGTATTTTTCCCCTAAAGGGGCAAAAAGTTCCCCGTCACTTTTGACCTAAAAAAACTCATTGCAGGGTTACTGTGACATGCATTCCCGGATACAAACAGAAAAAAGGTATTCTTTTTCTGTCTTAGTTGATGATATTCATTTACTTTCTGATATAATTCATCTTTATCCACATTCCATCTTTCCGTCTGAATTGTAAATGCTTGTATATATTTACAGTCTATACAGATGTATAGAATCTATATGATAGTGAGACAGACCAGAAAACAATCATAGAGCGCAAATCTCTGTCAACATCATCGTCGGGGCAGGGATGGGTAATTGTGCCTCCTAAATTTGATCCGTTCTTGCGTGGACTATCGACCTCCCTTGCACGAAATTTCATTGAAATTCATTGAAGACTTTTGGAGATATCGTGTTGACAGACATAAGCGATATTATACGGTTTGAACATACAACTACGACGTAGGAGGTGATTATGTGTGGATCTATCCAAAAAATTGAATCCCCCCTTTCTTAGCCTATTATCCATCCTACCACAAGAAACCACATAGAAAATTCATTGAGAACTTCTGGAGATATCGTGCAAACAGACAGAAATGTGTAAAAAGACGAAACAAAAACGGAACAATATCGCTAAATCAAAAAAGATTTCAGCCCCAAAACTTGACTCCCCTTTTCTTACCCCATTTCCTAACCTTCCACAAAAATTCCGAGATATCTTATGGACAGAACAATGGACAGACGGACAGAGGGAAAGCCACGACCAAATACAGAAGGGCGGATAGACAGACAGAGGGAAAGACACGACCAAATACAGAAGGGGTACAGACGGACAGAGGGAAAAGCACAACCAAATACAGAAGGGCAGACAGACGGACAGAGGGAAAGACTCAGCCAAATACAGAAGGACTGGCAAACGGATAGAGGAAAAACGTGAGCAAATACAGAAGGGCGGACAGACGGACAGAGGAAAAGACGCGACCAAATGCAGAAAGACAGATAGACGGAGAGAGGGAAAGACACGTCCATATACCGAAGGGCAGACAGACGGATAGAGGAAAAGACGCGACCAAACACATTTACCCTTTGAATTCGTTGACGGGTGAATGGAAAATGCACTCGTAAATTTGGAAAATGCTGGTCAAAAACTTACATTAATGAGAGATTGTCTTTGCCACTCGTACGTAGATCATCGTCATTTTTTAAACCCACCTCATCCTTTTTCGTTTGTTGATTCTCAGCAACTATTTTAGAGAAATCATTCAAACACCAATTATTTCTCACACTTACACCAACAGAAACAGAATCTTGCAACTAATTATAGTGTGAAAAGCATTTGTAGCCTCCAGTTAATCTAATAACCCTGTATGTGAAAACTGTAAAATTTAGTGACTGCTTACGATACAGCCGTTGGCAGTCACGTTGTTCACAGTTTATTCTATTCTGGGGAGAAGTTTACCGCCCACCAAATTAGAATCACTATTCCATTCTTAGTTTTCAATGTTCTTTCCCCCGGAACGCTCTTATTCATTAGAGATCAAATTAGATGCTGTTCTGGAACACATCGACGCCTCTACAATGGGCATGTAACACCAAAAGAAGTAATGGCTTTGATTTCTATCATCTAACAGAAAAATGTATCTATTTTTTCAAGTTCCTACGTTTCCTCTTTAAATTGTTTTTTTCTCTGTGTCATTTTAAATATCTAACAATTTTTGTGATAGCAAAGCTTTTTGGATACATCCTTGCATATATATATATATATATATATATAGACATACATACATACATACATATGATCCGACAGAATTACTATAAATCGCGTTATATTATTTAGAAACTCATTTGAAATGATTTCCCATCATTACACAGTTAATGTATCACTCACCCTAGACAACATAAATCGCTACGTTGAAGCGGCTACATTATCGATTGTAGGTTCGATTTCCACAGCAGCCCCATTTTCTTTTATTATTCATTTTATTTCCGTTATCTAGGGCGAGTGATACATATACCATGTTATGATAGGAGATCATTTCAAATAAGTTTCTGAATGATATGGCACAATTTATAATCATATATATATGGCTGTCTATAAGTAAGTTTGGTTGCACACATGGTCGAAGTGCTGTGCGACTTGTCTAATGGGGGTAAGACACTCTACCGATTGTTCCACGAAGACTTCTTTGATAAGTGCGCCCATAATTCTCGCCGAATTCTCGATGTTGTTTTTCATCGACAGCAGTAAGTCATCTTTAGTCATATGTAAACAAATATTCACAAATAACTGTTATTCAAAAAGAAATGAACGTCATATTCAGTATTCTTTTGGCCTTGTTGTAACAACGATGCTCATCTAGATAGTTACTTTTCATCCATCTTACAGAACTGTACCTTCGAAGTATTCGGTTATTTCCATTAGTTCGTTTCAGATACTTCCTTATTGTAAAAAGACTATCGGTAAGCCTCTGTTTTGTGAACGCAAACATTTAACAACTGTCAAAAATCGTTTACCAATGCAGAAAATGGCAAAATACTATTGTTGCATCGGGTGATATTCAAAACAATAGCAAAATAATTCATGTGTTAACTTCTGCTTTCCTTTCAAAAGATTGAAAGAATTTTTTAAATGAATTTCATATCGGAATCTTGAACCTAAACTTCGGCCTTCAAACATTTAAAAATAGTCACAGGATAAGCTATCCTAATGTGTGTGGAGCCTGTGCAGGTCGCCTGAGGAATCTGTACATACCTACCCGGAGTTGTGTGACACCCATGCAAAGATTTGATGGTGCAACCTGCCAGTATATTCAATCCATTTTCCGACTAGTGTCATACCCAGTCACATGATTATGCTGTGTAGGATAATATATTAAAGAATGTATTTCTACATTGTTAAATGTGCAGGTATTTCTTCCCCGGGCAACGCAGGGATTCCTGCTGCACGCCGACAGCAAAGATTTGCTTGAAAGTTCTAACGGGGAATCACAGCGTTGACAGGAAAAACAAACTTCAAATTTGGGAACATTAGCTAGAAAATAATGCTTAACTATATGCAAGAATGTTCTTGGATTGGCCCAGGGTGTGCAAAAAGTTATTTGATCTCCGAGCGACGCTGGGACTCCCTGCATATATATATATATATATATATATATATATATATATATATATATATATATATGTATATATATATATATATATGACAATTGGGTATAGTACTGTAACAAACAGCACAGAACACTTCGAGTGAGGGCGCAGCACGTGCATTGCATCGGGGCTAGGATAGCCAAGGGCCCTCAGAGTTTCCGTTGGATGTCGAAACCGCAGGTTATTACGATATGAGTAAAATAAGTGAACTCAATCAATACTGGCAAAAGGTTAGGGTCAAGACCATCCTTATTATTGGCTGTCAGACACCTGGGATCCACCATAAGCAACGTCTGGGCATCTCTCCCAAATAATGATATGTGCCCATGCTTTGAACAATGAAAAGCAAATTTATCACCACCCATCGAAGACATAGACCTTCGCCAGGATTCGCTACATTTCTCTATCATGAGCGTTGCTGAGCCAGTACTTTCTGAATCTGTCTAGCTCGTCTCTCCAGCTAATATTCTGCCGGCCTCGGTTGCACATGTGATCTCGGGGGATCCATGTCGTGAGTCACGATGTCCATCGGTTGTCTGCCATTCGTGCAACATGGCCAGCCCACTGCCATTTGAGCTTTTTAATGGATTCCATGATGTCCCGTGACTCTTGTCTTTTCCCGGATGTACTGTGTTGTCTTGTCTACACTAACAATTATAGCACTCATATGATAAAATGAATAGACACTTTCAACTTCACAGAACTTTCATATATTAGTAATTTGCATGAATTCTATTCAATAACATTTACCAATCAATAACTTTCGATGTGACGGACGATAGCAACATTCATTTAACTTTCATATTTGTAGTAAATATACCTTGTTATTTCTACTGTTACAAAACCCTTTTGTATTTCATTCATACTTTAGCACCGTTGTAAGTATTCGTTCTCTTTATCTTTCTCTCTTCATCCCGTTTCAGCATTCTTTTTCTCGTTACCTACTAGTCAGTCATTTGTGCCTAAGTGACTTCTGCTGCTACCACACACGTACATACATACACTAGCATAGCTGACTACACTTCACCGAGGGAACGGTGCATTGCTCGACCTATGAATATGGTCAACTTTATTGTAATGGCATCAGGTCAATTATATTCTTAAATGGAGTCAGATCAATAATCGATAGTCATAATCAGACCACAACGACTGTTACGAAGCCTCGCAGCTATGCAATAGAAGGATCTGACTGGAGGCGGGAATACCTAAATGACCTCAGTTTTGTCCTCTGAAAAAAAAAATTACACAGAAAGTTTTATTTTTCTCAAAGTTTTCCTCTTATACTCATATTTTGGGTTGTTTTAAGTAAGTAAGTATACTATAGAAGACAATCAATCGAATTGAAATAATCTCTTATGTTCTTTCTTCTATCTGACGTTGATGTCATTTTAGGTTTATCGAAAAAACAACTTTTTGTAGAGTCAAATATACAAAATATCCCCGTTGTGAATAATTTACGCCCATCCAGATAATCTCATATTTTCCTACAATCTTTCTTCTTGATAACAACGCAGATTTTGAAGATATTTTTTTATGCTATTTTGATGCTCTTGTCTCTCTGACATTTTCTAACACGCAGATGTTACACGAAAAGATTGTCTCAGAGGAGAGGAAATATTTAATGATACGGCTTTTAAGTGTCAAGAGTATGAAGAGAAATACAACTTGCTGATTTTAAAATTCCATTGGATAACTCAGTTCAGTGGGCGTTCTTTCTGTTTTAGGTTCAATGTTATGAATGAATATTTTTTTCATATTCTGTGAGATAAAGGAAAAATTATTGTCTCTTCAAGTTGCATTATTCCTTATTTTTTTAGCTCAAGTACCTTTATGCTTCGTTGATGTTAATATCTAAATTGATTGAATAACTGTTAACTGAAAAACAACTTTTTCTTCGTACCCCGTGCAATGAAGGCAAATAACGGAAGCGAAAGTTAAGACTAGAAATATGCCAAAAGGTAAAGTAATAGAACTTTCGATAATCAAAATTATAAATCATTATTTTCTTTCCATCCCGCGATTAACTTCATGAGACTAATTTTTTTACAGAGCGGATAGTTCATTAATTTGATGCAGTAAATGTTTTTCAATAAAATGGCGTCAAATCTCTAAGAAGAGAAAGAAAATAAGTGATTTTTTCTACTTACGTTATTTTGTCTTGTATAGTATACTTACTTACTTGTCAATCCAACATAAGTATAAAAGGAAAGAATATAAAAGTATGAAAACTAGAATTTAATTTTAAACCTTCTTAGAAAAATACTCTTATTCAAATAACACTCGCTGCCAGTAGGGACCTTCTGTTACACGGCTGTGAGGCCTATAGTCAGGATAGTTTTAGTTATGATAGATGAAAACATAATGGCTAAAGGACGAGGGTGTTTGTGCAGTGTGTGTGCGTGTGAGGTGGGTGCAAAGTAGCTTTGAATCGTTAGTAAAATTCCTCTCGGAGGCCTTGGCAGTAAATACAATACTGTTTACCTCTACCAAAATCGTTGGCCCACGCTGCCTGTACAGCCTCTGTTGTAGCCTTTAGACAACCACAATGGTACGTATCTCTTGAACATTACGCAGCTACAGTTACATTTCGAAGAATTTCTTTCATTAACGATTTCAGTGGGGACTTATTAAACGACTCGACAGAAAATCAATGCAGTAAATTAAGTGAGGTTTTTAGATTTGTTTTCTACAATTGTTGGATGCAGTGTTGTTGTTGTTGTTGTTATTCGTTTATACGGCCATCTTTTATAAAAACCTTTTCATTATTGAATTAAAATCGTACGGAATTCTATTGTTGCGATCAACTGTTCAATCAGAGAAAAAATAAATAAATGAAGTGAGAACAGTTCTGGAAGGATTTGTAAATATTGTTTGAAATCTGAAACTCTGCCAATTTGCTGCGAGCTATGTTGATGCTTGGAGTGAAATAATAGAAAAAAAGCAAGAAGAGGAGAGTAGGGAAAATGAGTAAGAGGTTAGGGAAGCTGTCGAGGGGAACATAATGAATAAATGAAAGATATATCGATAAGAACATAGATAGATAGAAAGATAACGAACTGGGATAGACAAATAATGGATAAACAGAGACAGACAGATAGATTGATAGATAGATAGATAGATAGACAAATCAGTAGAAGGGTAAGAGGTGGTAGATTAGAAGGATATGTGACAAAGCAAAATAAAATATACATAAAACAGACAAGAAAGTATAGGGATGAGAGAGAAACTATGGATAAGAAAATTGCCATCGGGGTGGATGTCAATAAACAAGAACCATAAGTTCAACGATGCGTCCTCCATCCATGGCAGTAGTAGCAGGAAGATGGGGAGGAGAGAATTATGATGGATGGTTCACTCGAAGGTCTGGACCAAGTTTCGTATCAATTCAACATGATACGGCTCAGAAGATTAGTAATTAACATTTTAAGGACTGACCGACTGACCGACCGAAAAGTGTGCCATAAAGACGCGAGGATGCATCTAAGAATAAATGATTAACGTAAGTAGGAAATAACAGGAAAGAAAAGATAAGCGAGGGCATAGAAAAGGAGAGAATGAAGAAAGAGGAAGAAGAAAAGAAGAGGAAAAAGAAAAAAGGAAGAAGAAAGAGAAAATGGGACAGAAGGAAATGGAACACAAGAAACAACGAAGAAAAGAAGGAAGAAAAGGGAAAAGGAATAAAGGAAGAAAATAGAACATGGAATTAATGATTGACAATGAAAATGAAGAAAAAGAAAGAAAGAATGAAGGAAAGGGAAAAATGAAGAAAAAAAGAATAAAAGATGGAAAAAAGAAAAGAAAAAGGAGGGAGAGAAAAAGGAATGAGAGAAAGAACAAAAAGTGGAAAGAAGTAAAAGGAGCAAATAAAGTAGAGAGAAGGAAAAAGAAGAAATGAAAACACAAAATGACAAAAACAAAAGACGGAAGAGAGAATAAAAAGCAGAAGGAAACAAATTGATAGGAATGATTTATAACAGTGAGTAAACAGCACAAATCGAGAAAGAAGAAAGCACCTACGACAGAACTCGAACTCGCCTCCTCCTTGTCACAAGGAAAGTCAATGGAAAGAGGGGGTGAGTTTAAGTATCAATGAAAGCTTTTTCTTGATATCCAATCATTGCTGTTTAATCGATGCCGTAAACTGACAGTCTAAGTCAAGTTGTGATAGAAAAATAGCTAAAAATTTAGGATGAAGGTTATTTTTATTGTTAATGATAATAATAATGGAAAAAAAACGGAATAAAATGTAAAAATATCCAAAGAAACAAACAAACTGCCAGTGCTTACTTGGCCATAACATTGTTGCCTGCCTTTGAGCTTTGAGCAACAAATACAAGAAGAAGAAGCAAAAAGAAAAAAAAGTAGAAAACGATGGAGCGGTACAGGAAAGAAAAATGGGAACAGAAGAAACTATACGGTGAATTTGAAAGAACAGATGCAGGAAGTTGCAGACGAGAAATCATGGACATGGCTACCAAAAGGAAACCTGAAGAAAGAAACAGAATCGTTCATCATGGCAGCCCAAAACAAATGCATCAGGACAAACTATATATCAAAGAAAAAGTAGATAGAACACAAACAGACAGCAAATACTGTCCAAGTGGGGAAAGGGATGAGACCGTAAACCAAATAACTAGTGAATGTAGTCAACGAACTCAGAAAGAATATAAACACAGACACGATGGAGTAGCAACAGCGATGCACTGGGAACTGAGCAAACGAATGGGATTTAACCATGCTCAAAAGTGGTACCGGTACAGACCGGAGTCAACCCTGGATAATGGAAATCACAGATTATTTCAACATTGAAACTGACCACCGAATCCAGGAGAGAAGACCGGACCTAGTAATCGTGGACAAGAAAAGCACAGAGTAAATTGTAAAGAGGATGAAAAGCTGGGGATATCTAAGGACCTGGCAGAAGAACTGAAGAAGGTTTGGGACATGAAAGTCAAGGAAGTACCAGTACCACTCGGAACCGTACCAAATATACTGAGGGTGAGATTGGATGAACTGGGGATTAAAGGGAGGATCAAGACTATACAGACCACAGCACAACTGGGGGCTGCACGAATACTGAGGAAAGTGCTGTAGATATAAGATGCAGTGGCCTAACAGAGAGGAGAGAGGAGGAGAAAAAAACAAAAACACAACGCACACCACAAATGGTGGTTGAGGTACGAACCACAGCGCTGCTGCGATAGTTGAGGAAGATATAAGAGGAGGGATGGAGACCTGGGGAGAGTTACAGTCACTCAGCTTTCAGCGATAACCACCGGACAACCGACGTGAAACTAAAAAACCATAGAACTGCTGTGGACTGTGAGAGTGTGGAGAGGAGGGCTGGAGACTTGAAGAGACTTGCCACTGCTGCTGTTGCTAATTATAATGATAATTATCGTTATAATAGGAGGTTACAATACTTCATTTAATGAAATATAACAATGAATGGAATGAAATGTAAAAGAAGTGCAAATAAAACCTTAAACAGCAGAAGAAAAAAGAAAAAAAGGGAGAAAAAGAACATATAATTCTTGGGTTCAATCCTTAGGTCAGGCAATGCAAAGATGTACATAGGAATAGAAATGAAAAAAAAAGAAAGAAGGGAAACAAGATATTATCAAACGAAAAAGAAAAAAGAAAAGAAGAAAAATCAATACATTAAAAGAATCTACGTTCTTTGACTAAGAATTCGGATTAAGCCTCGAGAATATTACAGAACTTTCTGACCAGTTCCATACGTCGATAATAACGCACGAAATCATGAAAAAAAAAAGTGAAAAAAAGGGAGAAAAAAAAAACAAGAAAATAAAAGTCTAATCTGAGAATAATGCTAATTTTAATAGATTTATTCCGACCCAATCATTTGCCTTCATCTGTGACTGCTCAGTCATCAGAACTGCGGGACTCTTCTCTCCACTAATCTGTTTCTGATAAACCATTCTATGTTTGCAATCAGTGTGTGCATATGCGATCGCGCTCTCTGACAGAGATTGGAATTTGCCTGCAACCAATGAAAAGTCTGCGAATGCGATTAATTCAGTTAAAAAAAAAAAAAAAGAAGAAAAAAGAAATACTTCCCAGAAATGGCAAACAGATACATTATCTGTTTGCAGGAAAATACTGGGGGTGTCAATGAACTTAGTGATGTGTTTTTCCTTTGTAGAGTTAAAAAGGCTGTTAAATACGTTTATCAGTAGGACTTAATACTACATATCGAACTAGAACTTTATCTTTAGTAAGTAAACTAGTGTCATTGGTGTACTAGTAAAGTGCGTAGTGCATACCTGAAAAAAAAGTAGACCACTAAATCTACCTCTGACTATGAATCTCCGTGAAATCCTCGAAAGAAGAGATGAAGCGAATAATTACCCTGCGATGGTGAGCTTTCAATTGGGAAAGCTCAACTTTTTAGAACAAGATAATCCCATTAGTCTTGAAAAGAAGGGTCTACGACCAATGCATTCCTCCGATGGTCACCTGTAGAGCTGAAACTGGTTGAATCATCACTAGGAAACCAGCTTTTTTATTTAACTTATGCCTAAAACAAACTCCCCGAAGATTAGAACAGTATCGTTACATAGAAAAAGAAACATGGAAGATCTCTACAACTACAGACTAATAAGCCTACTCAACTGCATCTACAGACTTTTCACCAAAGTTATCACCAACCGATTAAAAAAAAACACTAGACAGATACCAAACATGGAAACAAGCTTGCTTTAGAAGAAGCTACTCAACCATGAACCATCTCCATTTGATAAATCAACTAAAAAAAGAAAGCTGCAGAATATAGAGAATAGATGTACAATTTATAGACTACAAGAAGGCCTTTGTCTTAGTAGAAATTCCCTATGTCATTGATGCTATCACCCTACAAGTGCATCATATATATCGTCTCAGCCACTCCTTTATCAGGTCACTTAAAGACTCAGAATCCTTTCAGTTTCAAAAAAAGGTAAAACAAAGTGATACCAGCTCACCCAAACTCCTTAGAGCCTACCTCCAGATGATCTCCTGGAACCTAAACTGGGAAAACAAAGGAATCTGAAGAGTCGACAAATACCTAAGTAACCTCAGATTAGGGGAAGGTCCATGTCCAACAACGGGCGCTAAAGGGCTGCTGCTGCTGCTGCTGCTGCTATTGATGATGATGATGATGATGATAGTTCCTGCTAGAATTGACAGGATTATATGCGAATGGATCAGCACTTCTGACGAGGATCAGAGTATCTGTGAACTCAGTCTCAGATCAAAGTGTTGCTCCCCGGCTCTCTGTCATGGATCAGAACGAACTATTTACCCACAAAAGAGATGCACAATTCGAATCAGGACACAACATGGGTATACAATGTGTATGGAATCTTTGTTTTCATCGAGTCACTTCCATATGTTCACGTGGACTTCAGTTGTTGGAAGGTGCACGCATAGATGTGAGCAGTTTCTTTTCATACCGGAGCCGTCATGTCACAGCAAGTTGTTATCAATGGAGGTGTATGTATTGTCATCATTCACGTGTGCTTATGGCTACCAAACTGACCAGTAAGTCTCAGAATCAGGTGTCAAAGATGTGTAAGTTACCATAGAGACCAGACCTTGTCCAACCTGGTTATTACAGCTAAAGAATCTAGGTAATTATAGAGAGTAGCGGAAGGTTAATACTGAGAGGGACGAAAGATCGTATGTATTCAAGAAAGGTGGAAAAAAATGAAGAAAACGTAAAATCAACGATCTTAAAGGGGTTGAGAATCCGAGAACCTGAAACCAACCAAGAAAACCTTAAAAAGTTATGATGAAACCTTAAGGGCCATAGTAGTATCTATTGGTGTTTTAATCATTCAGATTGTAGTTTTCATGATGGCCCGTCCTTTGGTAAATATCTAAATAAGTGGGGTGATTCGACATATTGTGATTTTCCATTTTTTAAAGATTTATATTAATATTGGTCTGTGCGTGGATTAGTGGGGATGTTTAGATATTGTTCTTGTGTCCTAGAATATCTGGGCAAAATTTCCGTCTTTTGAGTTGTTTACTTTGATATTTATTTTTATTTTTTAATTAATTTTGGTTGTTTAATTTGATATTGAGTCCATTAGGTTAAGGGGGACGGAAGTGCGAGTGCACATCCTCTCCTCAGATAATTTTAAAAAATCTTCATAAAATATCACTTTCTTTCCTATTTTGCTATGTTCTAAGTGTTTCGCTGACAACCCAAGTGTCCAATCTAATATATACTCTCTCTCTCTCTCTCTCTCTCTCTCTCTCTCTCTCTCTCTCTCATCATTCTTTTAACGTCCGTTGTTGGACATAGATCTTCCCCAAGATTTGCCACACTTCTCTATCATGGGCGTCGTCAGTACTTTCTGAACTTGTCTAGCTAGTCTCTCCATAATTAAAAAAATGTGTCATCCATAGACAGCTGTTTCGTTGTATTACAACACTCCAGTATGGCTATAGACTATCCATTACCCCATCCAGCACCACGAGGCAGGATCAAAACCTTCGCTTCAGACCCAGAGGCTGGCATCTTAACTCTGCCCTAGGCAGAACTGGACGGTCAGTAAGGTTGAATTTAAGCGATATATTCACGCATGCATAATTCCCCATCCACTAGAGTGCTCTATTCCTAAGTTGGAAGAGCATTGGATAAGCTTAAAAAATGCAGTGAGTATCCAAATTTTATCAAGAGCCAGATTTGACTTAGTCCTCATACCCTAATAACGAGAACAACTCTTACCAGGGTGTAAAACGGGGTGTGAAACCCACATTCTCCTTTAGAGATTCGAACTCACGATCAACTGATTGCCAGTAGGCTATTATACTGATTGGACTGAAATCTCTGACATCAATAGAAATTTATCGAACAAACTAGCACAGACTTATTCAATTCTGATAAAAATATTTTGCCCCCCACCCCCGCAGTATATTTTGATGATTTTTTTAAAAATCTATCATATATACCATATGAAAGTTCGCAGTAATCATCTGGGTCGGAAAAGAAGTTTGAGTTAAGTTTGTCCCAAGCGTAGCCAGTCTTGTACATCTATATCTTTGTGCGAAGTACTTCTTATTGAGCGCACAGATACAAGCCTGCGCAGCAAAAATCTGATTTAAAATTTCTCATCTATGTTCTTATAAAGATAGAAACAAATAAAACGAGAGAAAAGAAATTTATTCATCGAGTGTTGTTTTCTAAAGGCAGGTAATAGATATTCCATTTAAAGAAAATCACTTCGGTCTTTGATATTTTTCATTTCAAATTTTTTTATTTTTCGCTACTAATAGCGAACAAGATAAAATTACTTCGCTAATCTTTTATTGATTTTCGATAAATGACACAAATATCTGACGTGAGAATATCAACTTCCTGGCTTTGAGAATTCTTATTTAAAATTTCTTAATAGTCTCTTTTTTTCCGTTTCTTGCTATCTCACAGAATGAAGATCAGTACTCAGACTTCTAGTTAAGTATAATGAGTGGTAGATTTTCATTTATATTTCTACTAGTTTAACTATGCTGTCAACAAAATGGCGATCGTATTCTGATCATTTTTGTAATTGCATTGTACTTTTAAAATATCTCCAATATTACGTTACCCTAAATTTTCTTGTTTATGTTCGACCAGAATAAACCCGGTTTTTTTACGCTTTTATAGAAAAATAAAGTAAAATTAACAAAGACTACCCAATAATGATTATTTGATGATCATCTCCCTGGCAAATGCTAGAGACAAAAATATTGACACACACACTTATTATATAAGAGGATTCTTATATGGGGAAGCTTTTTAGAGCCCCTTATAGACCATTACTACTGTGAGGTGAGTTCGGCCGACACCGGGCGTCTCATAGTTGTGGTTTTGTGCCTAACTAACCTGAGAATAGTAAATACAGGTTTCCCCAGCTATCTGAATTCAGTGTTCTTGTAGAAACTTTACGTAAGTCGAAATAGGCGTAAAGCCAAGAAGCAACTATCATTAATTCAAGTGAGAAAAATCTGTTGGGCATTTCGCCCCCACCGGCACGTCTACAAAAAAAATGGTATAGATGATATGTTAAGTTGTGTCATCAAAAGTCCTGGTTGTAGACGGTACGGAAGATTGAGATGTTGGGGGTTGAAGAAAGTGTTCACAGTAAATGAATACTGATTTAAAAAATATTGCCTTTCTTCATGAAAAAGCCAAAAAGTGGCGTGAAGCGAACGTAAAAAAGTGGGATATTCGTACTTGTTGGTAACTACGTATTGTACCGCGAGGCAGGATTGAAACCTTCACTTCAGACCCGGAGGCTCATATCCTACCTCTAAACTACGGAATTGGACAGTCAGTAAGGCTGAATTTAAGCGATATATCTATTTACACAGAAATTCCTCATCCACAAGAGTGCCCTATTCCTTATGGAAGAGCATTGCATAAGCTTACGATGGATGAGTTACCTCACTTAAAGAGTGCTCAACCCTGAATAGAGGAGCATATATATATATATATATATATATATATAAATATATATATATATATATATATATATATATATACATATTCTCATCCTTTTTTCTTCCCGTTATACGTCGCTGAACAAGCAAGTTGAAATCTCACATAATCTGGTGATAAAATTGTTAGGTTGGAAAGAGCAGAGATGATACCTGCATTGGACACGTGCAAGAGTCGAAATATATGTTAGCCTGTTGGGATAGATTTACGGGGCACACTTGGGAGATAGATATGACACATTCCTCGGCACACCGTTTGAGAACTTTCCGGTGTATGAGAGTTTGGGGGATATTCAGAATATATCTAGGCAGCAACTCTTATAGAGGATTGCAGCATGAAAATAGCCTCTATCCAGAAATTATTCTTTGCTTGCATAATTCGCAAGAAGATAAGACTGCTCATAATTACTCAGCTCCGTCTAGAACACAGCTACAATAAGAGGTACCTGATCAAACCCGAAGCCCCAATTTCGAAAGTCAATTTCTTGATATCCAATTAAATTACGTTACCCAGTCGTGTAGAGCCATTTGTCTCCATCTTGTTTAACTACCACCCGAATGAGATGTTGCGCAAGGCCTTTAAACCTGGATATCGTAACACACATGTTTATGGGTAGTTGCAAAAATTGTTGAGTTCCATCAATATATTGCAGCAGGCTTCAGGGCGAGCTCCCTGTCCCCTTTATGGCAATGGGAAAGTGCTGCTTTGAAGATGGATCCCCACGAATTAATAATCCTACAACTATCGATGTCCGCTGCCACTTTTTTAAAGGCAGAAAATAGGAAAACTTTCTGGTGTGTGTGAGTGTGTTTCTTTTTTGGTGGTGGTGGTGGGGGATTCGGAATATATCTAAGCAGCAACCCTTGATGTCAGTGAATAATGATACAACCTTTTTATATGCGTACAATTGGGGTTACATAAAATAATTGTACAGCACCATTACTCTTTATTGACTATAAAGTTCTTACATCAAAACCCCTTAACCCTAGCGGAGAAGGCCTGATACAGAGGGAACAAAGGCTCCATTTGCACCCCTAGCGGACGCCAATGCCTACTACCTTGTAAATACTGATTTTTAGAAAACTTTTATGTGAGCTTTAGCCCTAAATCGAAGACTTCGCCATTTCATTGGAAAAAATTTCTACAGTGAAAATATACATAATACAATGATCACAAACAGTGCAGATATAGACTTGGCAGGCCCCTAGATAAGACCTTCTCACCAAGGATGAGGGGGTTCGAAAGTTTGGACCTTATAGTCAATAAAGGGCGTCCGTATCATTTTCCCGAATCTTTTATGCTCGCTGGCTTTTTTGCCGCATTTCCATTAGTTATGAGATCATTTTCCTAAGCCAGCTCGTTACCGTGTGGCGAATTACCTGGAAACAAAGGGAGTAAATTTTAGGGCTTTCTTTAATATTCAATTGAATTTTCCCCAAACACGGGCTGATTCTCAATAATTAGTGCAGTAGCGTTATTTTTACTGGACCCTATTTTAACAATTTATGAAACAGGAAGCACCTATTGGTAACAGAGTTGCCACAGTGATATATTCTGAATTTACCCTTTGTCTACCCCTTCCTCTGGAATATATCCTTTCGTCTCCCACTTCTGGAGAAGTGTCAGAGGACGCCGTTGACCAAAAGGTCTTTTGAATTTTTGAGGATTTATCTTATGCCTAAATCAGGTACAGATCATATAATCTGATGTTAACGTGGACCAGTGGTAGAGTGCTCAGCTCTGGGTCTGTAGGCAGTGGTTTAATCCATACCAAACACCTTTAAAAAAATATACTCAATACCTCTCCGTTAAGTACTCAGCTCAAGGACTAGAATAGAGGAATCTCTCTTTCAGACTCACGGATTACAGCCAAATTACGTTGAATACTTGATGAGATATGGCGTGACCACCGAATTAATCAACGTCATGCCTGGTCAGAACCTAAATTAGCAGCTACCAGGAAATACTAGGTGTCAGAAGAATAAAGCTCAGACAGGCCTGGCAAGCCGGAAGTGGGACTTACTAACAATTACCTGTGTGTACCTAACCTTTGCGCAAAGAATGCCATGTCCGTTGTCGATGATGTTGTCTTGTTTTTAAATGTACACCTAGCCTAAACATTGAATTACTCAGTTGTAATTTTCCACTGTTTTGATATTTTCGGTTGAACGCTGATATTCGAATTTTTGTTATATAAATCTGAATCACTGTCTTCAATTATACAATCTCCCACAAAGTATACAGACTCAGGGTGTTGAAATCACATTTTTTTCACGTTCGTTCCCAAAGGGAAGTAATTCAGTGAACGAAATTAGGAATAACACCCCACTTGGCATTCTGACAAAGATCATTTCCGATGGAAAAAAAATGAATAAATTAAATAAACCAAAAAATCATGGAAAATACACTGGCAGATATACGCACGAGTAAATGAACACACCAGCATATATATATAATATGATTATCATCATATTCATGATTTCCACTGAATGATAAGAAAAACAGGTGAAATTGATGCATCATCAACTTAACTTTGACTCCGGAATAGAGAGATGTATGGGAAATATATTAATATTCAAGAAAAAAATATAAGATATAGGTCAATGGTTTAGTTGGCCTGATTAAAGAAATATTGCAGAATATTTTCCATTAGCACGCAATATATACGTATATAAATACATACACATATATAATTTATGCATTCGCGTATATACACTTCTGTCGACAAAATTGATCAACATATGTTAAAATATACGTATACATGTATAATAATTTCATATATATGATGCATCAAAATATTTCAAGTGTTTGTATTATCCAACAACATAAAAGGTGAAATCGCGAGAGAATAATTTTGTTTAAAATTAAATGAAAGTTTTATATATATATATATATATATATATATATATATATATATATATATTGGTGGGTTACTGACTTTTGGAATGACAGGCAATATACAATGCTAAAATGCTTCATATTTGTTTTTCAGAGTCTTGGTTTGATATCAAGTACTCAACTGTTTTGCAGGTAACACCGTGTGGAAAATTGTCAAAGGTGAAAAGTGAAAATGGCACCCTGCATTTGTTTGTGCACTCACTTCACTCCCAATCACCCCAACCTCTGGCGACTCAGCTTTACATACCATAATTACTATTTTTTGGTCTGGGAACATTAACAAACTTTTCCTATATAAACATTGCAATTTTTTGGCAGTTATTTTGAAATCAAGATGGCGACAGCAACGCAGGTCAGCTTGCATATATCCTATTATGATGTAAAAGAACATACACACCTACTAGTATTTTTTCACGTTAAATGCCTTTTTAAGTTGAGAAACTATAAATATTTGACGAAATCAAGTCTTTAATCTATTATCCAACACTCTAGTTTCATTCACCTTCAAAATATTTTATTCTACATTTGGGTGAATCTAAATGACATAAAAATATTTTGATTTCATAACATCCACATAATTTAACTAGCATAGCTGTAATTAGAAGAGATCTGTTTGGTTTGATTCAAACCTTACTTCTGCTCAAAAAATAGTTTTTCAAAATAAGATATACAAGATGAGAAAATTCTTACCGTCAGGATTAGATTTACGATGATTTAGAATCTTAATTTAGTCAATGATAGTCGATTCTTTAATTTGGTTGTATAATTGATGAAAAATATGATTGGAAAATTGGTAACGTTGAAGGAGTGCATAATTACTTCTAAATATTTCCCCAGGGCTATTCGCTCCTAATTCAAGCTATGGATACACCCTAAGTAAAAGATAATTGCACAAATCGATTATCATTTGATTATCTTCTAAGGGCGTAACCCAACTTTCATCATCTGGCATTTAATTCTGTAACTGGTCTCGCTCAGGACCCACTCGATTTTTTCCTTTGGTGGTCTCACACTGGCTACGGCATCAGTTATTCTAGCTCTGGCTTCACTCATTGCAAGTTCCTCCGATCTCGGTAAGAATTCGAAGTTCTTCAATTTGCGATTTTGAAAAATAGACTTAAAGGTGGCAGGCATCCTAATTAGAGTCACACACTTCACCATCCACTACTTTACCCATGTGGAGATGAGGTAGATTCATGCCTTTTCCAAGGGCATTAGTACCAGTCTCAATGGGAGTTTCATTCTATTTTCCGTGTCGTTAACAGCTCTGCCACCCAGCACCTACGGTCATTCTCGATTGATGATTCAAATGGTTGTCACCCGAAAGCACGTGAGGCATAAGTTCTGGCTCGGTGGATATGGACTCTATCCAAATCAGGTAATTACAACCCGAATCTCCAAGATGGATGACCCAGTTTAACCCCTAAGTAATTATTGAAGAATGTTCCTTAAATTCATACAAACCACATTCCGATTGTCACAAAACTCTATCCCTCAACATTCGATCTCCATTTTAGTGTTAAGCAATATCGTGGTCAGGTCACTGGTCAAGAAGAGGCTTGTTATTGAATGAGATTTCACTTAGTACGGTTCATCATCATCATCAGTCTTTTACCATCTGTTTTTGGACATAGACCGTCCCCAAGATTCACCTGACCTCTCTATCTTGGGAATCGCGGAGCCAGTACTTTCTGAACGTGTCTTATCCGCCATCCCATCTTATTTCTCACTGACTACATTTTCGCATATGATCTCTCGGAATCCACGTTGTGAGTAATGATGTCATGCGGTTGTCTGACACTCTAGCAACATGATCAGCCCATTGCCATTTGCGTTAACAAATGTCTTTTTTATGAAATATTCGACCCCTGTTTGTTTTGTAATATGTTGTAAGTTCTCATGTAATGTAATGTTGAGCATGACTCTTTATTATGCACGTTGTATCCTCAGATGTGGCCAATCAATACCCCATGTGATGTTAGTCTGATAACAGAATCGTGAATCTAATTCCTTTTGAAAGAATATTCTCCGGAAAACATGAGAATAACCTTCACACATTTTAAATGAGGATTTTTCAAATGAATCCACTCAATATTTTGGAACATTTTAATCAAAACATCTTAAGGAAGCCCGTTAGTGCCATTATTATCAGTGTTTTGCCACTCATCTTTTATCTTGTCCTTTTCTAGCGTCTGTTCATTTAATAGCTGCTAAAAGCTGTTGGTAGGCATGTGATGTGCTGACAAGTGCCTTCCTTACATTTCAGCGAAAGCGAGAGCGAGAGGGAGAGAGAAAGAGAGATTAAAATGCATTTTAATACAAGATTTTGTTGGCTTAAAAACGTTTTAAAATGTAAACATTAATTTTAATTTCCGAAATCTTCCGCTTTAAAATACACAGTTGAAAGGTTCTTCTTCCGACGAATTCCGCGATCTTGTGATTTTTTTTTTAGAAATTGGACAATGTTTAACGAGATCAAAAGTTTTGAGTACATTTATCATTCATTTCATGGAATGGAAGAAAAATTTGTCTAAAAGTGTAAATTTGTCCTAGATATAATTTCAAATTCCTGTGGTGTATGGATCAAGGCCCAGTTTCAGATGCCATATATTCTGACCGTCCAGTTCCGTGGCCTAGCGGTAGGATACCGGCCTCTGAGTCTGAAGCAAAGGTTTCAATCCTGCCTCGTGGCACTGGATGGGAAAATGGATTGTCCATAGCCACACCGAAGAGTTGTAATACAACGAAACAACTGTCTGTGGATGACTCAATATATACACATATATATATATGTGTGTATAGATATAAAATCAAGCACGATATCTATGAATGCCTTATATTATTTGAAACGGTCCCCCTTTGTTACACAGAGAATGGCTTCGACAGAAATAAATAATTAAAGAAAAATGGGGATGCCATAGGAATCGAACCAGCAACCGATTAGGTAGCCGCTTCAATGTAGTGTCGCTCTTAACCATTGGGCTAAACAGGCCTACGGAAAGGTGAAGGTCAAAATAACCGCTTCATATTCATTCTTCTCATTGGCTTTTGGCTTTGTTTATGAAATTGCCCTAATGTGTATAACCTCAAATGTAAAAGCTGTGAAGAAATCATTTATGTGATGAAGAATTATTAAGAATATTGCGAAAATAATCCTTTGTTTTACTGGAAAGGTCGCGTGGAACCCTGGGGTCCCGGGAAACTGAGTTTGAATACTACTGCTCTAGACTCTGGGGCATAACTCTTTTAGATATTCACAAACTTTAGTATCAAGAGTCTAGAACGCTGGTCAACATGTTAGTCTCACAAGTCATTGCTAGTGAAATTGATTTCATTAGTCACACCATCATTGTAGTTTGGTACCAAACTTAGCTTAATAAATATCTTTGGTAACGATGGAAATACTGAACGGAATCGCATGGGCTTAAACTCTACTTCGGGGGAAACATTTCAACCAAGACTATATTTAACGAAAACTATTACACAATCCTTTGTTCTCAAACTATAAAGAAGAATGCAATTTGATTTAAGGGATAATACCAAATCATTTGTCACTAATAGCACATCCAGATTGTTAAAAAAAAGCAAAAAAACATTTCTAAGGTTATTCAAGTTATGGCTAAAAACACTCTGTCGCTTCATCAGAGAAGCAAACATATTCCTGATGATTTTCCCGAACGCTTATTCATAGACAGGAAATCAATTCTAATATTACAGAAGATTAACATTATCGTACATTGGTAGAGAAATGATTTTCATTTCAACTCTTTATTTGGTTTCACAAGAGATTGAGTTTTTTTTTCTTTCTATAGGAAAACAAAAATTAATCAAAACCTTCGATTATCAAAATTAGAATCCTTGGAAATAAAGAAAAATGAAATTATTTAATATTCTTTTCACTCGATAACTTCGTATATTTTGTATGAAATGATCCAACCTATAGGAATATTTTCAATCCCTTGAATAAATATGCATTTGACAAACATTTGACTATATTTCGCTGGTGTTTTATATTTGTAACAGTTGGGTTTTATTTGTGTATATCATTTTACAGTGTCCAAATTGACTAGAAATATGATTGCATATAATTTCCATCACGTATTCGAATATGAAACTTACTTAGGTATCAAGAACAGGTGCACGTAAATCTTTTCACAAAGTTATAACTAGTTTTCTTCTAAATTGAGCTCACATGAAGAGAAATGAAATTGATAAAAAAAAAACAAACATAAATCCAGAACCCTTCTAGCCGGAATCCACTTTACAGCCAAAACAATTGACTTATTTTGAACTATGCTTAAAATGGGCAAAGAAGATAATAACAGTGTGCACTACTTGGGATAGCCCCTCTGTGTTACGAAGAAGTAAGACTCGTTTCAAAATATCCTTTCAATCTGTTTCGAAACCAAATTTCTATTTTGCTCACATTCTAATCTTCCTTCTCCCAGCATGCTTTATCACTCCAGCAATTCATCTTTTCAAAATTTGCTGAAGATATGCTACTTTTTTTTTTGTTCTGTAACTTGTAAGTAACATGCATGTACCGTCTAATATTGACTACACTTTTGCATGTAATCCAATGCTCCTATTTTTATGTAAACATATCTGTCTTGCTTGAATTTCAATTTCATGTATCCCACTGTTTATATTTGATTGACCTTATCAAAATAGTACTCTCTCTCTCTATGTATATATATATATATATATATATATGTAAATATATATATGTATATGTTTACATTTCAAAGAATACTACGCGCATCACATTAGTATTTCTAGGCAGATGAACAATCAAAATTGAATATAAATTTCTCTCCAAACAACTCTCTATTACAATGGTGACCCCAAGCTGTTCAATTTCTACAAAGAAATATTTCTCATTTATTTTCAACTCTAGAGCATCGATAAGATAGAAAGGTAAGTCATTCCATATGCTACTGTATACATAACTATTAAATACCATAATTATGATTATAAAGTTGGAAGCTTATAAATCAGATTTGAAGTTTTAAAACCTAAAAACCGTTTGCATTATTGCAGGTTATTATGATTTGACTAGCAAAGATCTTCGATCTCATTGCAAAGAACCAGGGAATATCTGTGTGCAAACAAAAAAGTTTTCTAATTGAGATCGACCCTGGCAGAAATCGACACAAGGACCACCTTGTATGCAGCTTATATTGAAAGAGAGAACTACAAAAGTGGTACAGTTCGAACTCCAGACAGCGATATATTTTTCATTCTTTTTTTTTTTTTTTGCATTATGCATCACAGTTGAAGGTTACAATGCTATTTGATACTGGGAAAGACAACCCCAAAACACTGTTGAATGTCACCTTAAAAGGGCAGACTCAAGGTCAGCTATTTAGCACAGCATTGATGGCACTTTATGCCCATAAAGGTTGTGACACTACCAGTACCTTCAAAGTCATTGACAAGCAAAAGTCAATCAAAGTATTGTAGAAGATGCCAGAATAAGGAGATGTTCTTGAAAAACTTTATGATTCTTGGGACATATTGGAACACTTCGTTTTGCTTGTGTAGTCAGCTTCGTTTAAGCAAAGAAAACAGTCTGCACCTGCATATGTCAAAGACATTGTGTGACAACTTCAAAGACCATGGACATGGCAAACCTGCCTCCGTGTGCAAAAAAGCCCATGCCGCATGTCAAGACGATTTCCATGTAGGAATCTGGGAGATATCTAACAAAAACTTCCCAGAACTGCCAGATTCAAACAAACAGAGATGGACAATGATCGGAGAGAATTTGGAGCGATTTGGTGTGAAGGAGATGTGTTTCCAGAACAACTGATTGAAGTGTTGCTTTCAATTGAAATCAAGAGTGTTAACGAAGATAAAATTGAGACAGCCGATATGAACATGTCTGATGTTTCTGATCCAGATTCAGAGAGTGAAGAGGCACTTGGTTCATGATGATTTGGTGTTAAATGAACTGTATGTCTAATTCAACAGATAGTACACACTAATTAACCTTTCATTAAATAGATTGCACATTTCAGATAATTAAAAAACAACAACAAATTATTTCATATTCGCTCAGATTAAATGCACATAATGAATAAAGAATTCCTTTTATGATATAGAGTATATTTGAATTCCTCATGTCAGAAAACCATGATTTAGCCTTTTTAAGTCCACAGCTATGTGAATCGGGGAAACAAGATATGAAATTCTAGATTTTTGGTGGGTGCTGGTGACCATTTTGTTTTTACGCTGATGAGGTAGTTCATCCTAATTTTTTCCCCTTGAGAACATCTTTTTTTCTGATAGAGGACATTTTACTCATAGATCGCTGGCGGGCGGAAGTGCATAGTTGGTTCTTCTGGCTCCCGGACGAAGGATTATCATGGATAGAGCATGTAATAAATGAAATTTTAAGGAGAGTAAAAAAAAAAAAACTACAGGGAAACTATTGCTAACAATAGGAAAGAAACGGTTGGAATTTCGGGGACACACATCGACGCTCACAGGCTTCAATAGAAAGCAAGAGAATAAGAGGTAGGCAGCAACTAACTTACTTGAATGGTTTGAACAAGAGAATGACAGAAAGAATGTCAGAGGACGAAAATGAGCAAAAGCTGCTCAAAGGAGAGAAAAGAAAGGAAATTGTGAAGAGCCATTATCATTCACACCCTGAAGAGATATGGCACATAAAGAGAGAGGGTGTGTGACGTACATATTTTTTGGAAGCCAAAATTAGATAACTAGTTTGTCTTGATTTGCATCCTACAGCGATGCAAATAAATGATACTCTCTGCCTAAAAATCCGTAAGTTGATATATTTAGATACTTTTGCATGATCTTAACCTTCTTAAATACTTTTACAAATAAGCACCGTGTGCTATTTGATCTCATGGCAATTTCATAAACAAAGCCAAAAGCCAATGAGAAGAGTGAATATGAAGCGGTTTTGATTTTAATTTTATCTACCTAATTTTAATTTTTTTAAATAAAGAAATTAAAGAAAGTCATGTAATCCATATACTTCCTTTGTATCTAGTTCTCCAGAGAATATGAACCATTCTTTTTAGTTCATGAAAAGAAACAAGAATTTAAAAAAAAAATCAAAGATGCTTCATTGTGTTCGGCCATTTTATTTTCTCTCCTAGGAAAGATCACGGTTATCTTTGTAGAACGCAACCGATTTAGTAGCAAGTTAAACTGCAAATAAAAAAAGAAATAATTTCAAAATCTAGAAAAGTCTTAAAACATAAATTAAATTACCAACAGTATTTTAAAATCAAATTCTGTTTCTTTTTTTGTCTCGGTTATTCTTTTCTAAAATTTTTATTTTCAGAAATAAATAACTAAATAAACGATAAAAGATTGTCAGCTATCTTGTTTCAGATCGAAATTCATTCTTTTTCTCTTTTTTGTCAAACATTTTCGCACGAAGGTGGGAAAAAAAGAGACGGTGTGGCAGTCAAATTGAAATAATGTCAGGGGGAGGTAACTTACGTCAGCTTTAAGTCGTTACCACAGACTACAGAACTCGTATATAATTTGAGACGTGACTTAAAAGTCAAACGGAATTTCGAGCAGTTGAAAAAAATTCTCTGAAATATTAATGCAATTATAAAATGGTTTACCTGTCTAGCTTTCCCAGTTTTACAAATGGCAACATTTATATCCTGCATTGGTTTGTAAGAAGCGACATTCGAATTTCAAATAAGGGAAAATAATTCTCTCACTCGACCGATCACCTTTGACCAATGATAGAATGCTCGCCTCCTGTTCGATAGGCCATAGTTTAATACCAAAGATTTTCAAAATGGTACTCCGTGCCTCTCTGCTAAGCTCTTAGTTTTTATGAAATATATTGTGAGGTGCATAAATGAATTTCAAATAAACTCTCGTTGTAACATCACTCGCTGTAACGGCACTATTTACTGATGCACGCGTATAAATGGTACGTTATTTTTTTTATACTTTCGCAAGACTATTGCCGGAGATTAGTTTGCAATAAAAGCACGTGAAGATTTCAGTGCATTATTTTGAAGAAAAAAAAATTGGTTCATTTATTCTATTAGCAGACTGACAATCTGTATTTAATGAAATACTTTGAAAGGGTTTGAAAAATGTCATTTTTGTTTGTACTTTTTAAAAAATCATTGATACACTTCGTATAAAATCCACGCATTATAACAGCAGAACTCGTTATAACGGCAACTCTTGAATTCTTTGGAGTTCCTAATAATTGGAAAAAGAAGAAATACACAGGAAACGAAGGCTAAGTTATCGCAGCAGCCAGGTTGATGAGGCTCATTTCCAAATAATCTTTGGGAATTGAAATTATGTCATTTTAAGACAGTGTTTAAGGTTATTTCTCCAGTTCTAAGTGGTGTGTTATGGCTCTTTAACACGGTGCTCTGTGGTCCGCAACTCCACATGGTCCGGCACGTTCTGAATCTGATGCCATTAGTTTGTAGATTAGCCAAGAAATTATTCGATACGGTTTCAAAGCGTGGTTCGAACTGTAATTAAGTGGTTGATAAACCGACTCGTTGAACCGAATGTATAAAAACCTAAACACGCTTTGAAACAGAATCGAAAATCTCTCAATTCGACAACTTTCGATGTTTATTTCAGCATGTAATTAGACATGCATTCATTAATTTTTTTCTGAATCTTATAGATTTCTAATACAACCAATTAAAATGAATAAGCGGACAAATGATTTTCATTAATTATAACAATTTATATAATTTTCCACACAATTAGAACAATTATTATAAACTGCTAAAATTTCACTGTATGGATCTCGCAGGATCACATGCTAAACTGTGGTCAACAGAAAATTAGATGGCATGATAAACTAGACAAGTTTAGAAAGTACTGACTCCGTGACGCCCATGACAGAGATATGTGGCAAATCTTGGGGATGGTCAATGTCAAACGACGGACACATAAAGCTTCTGATGACGATGTCTATAGCATAAGGGATGAACTTGTGAACTGCTGCTCCATACCGAGACGTTCAAAAGTTATTTTCTAGACTTAGATTAATCTGTCATAGGCCACAGGTGACCGAGGATCGAACTCATTACAGTGATGATCGTCTGCACGATTGGCGTGCTAACCATGGCTTCACGGCGAGGTATCATCATCAGCCTTTCGAAGTTCGTTGTTGGATATAGATCTTTCCACAGATTCGCCAGTTATCTAGATTGTGAGCGTGGCGTTGCTAGCATTTTCTGAACTTGTCTAAATCATCTCGCCGTCTTATTTTTTTTACCGGCCTCAATTTTGCATATGATCTAAGGGGATCCATTTTTTTAGCTGTGATGTGTAACATCCGTCTAACATTTTTGCAATATAGCCTTCCCATTGGCATTTAAGCTTCGTAATATTTTTGCGATATCTCTGACCTCTGTTTACTGTCTAATAAGATTACGATACGCCGCATTTAACGAATGTGTATTTCACCTTCGTTGTCTTCCCCGGAAGAGCAAAGCCGATTGATACAATGAATCTGTCCGGTTGATAGTTGATCATATCTACACGTTTATTACACTTCTGTAGGGGTCGACAAACGTTTTTGGCGGCGGACCAAATTGGCAATGTTTTTTTTATTCGTTGGCCAAGACAAACTCAGAATAGAACTATGGTTATTTATGAAACTAAGATAACCATAGTTTTAATCATTCTTTTTTTTTATCGGGCCTTAAGATCCGTTGTCAGATATACGCCTTACCCAAGTAAGTGTAAGCTAGAGAAACTGATGGACCTTACGCTGCCACGCTGGCCCATGACACGTTGGTAATGCTTATCCCCCGGCTCGCTGATCCCATTCTCTGATACTTTGGTTCCCAACGGGGAAAGGGTCATTATCCCCATGCAAGGAATTTAAGTAGTCGAAGTGTGCGCGAGTGAAGGGGGATATAAGCTTGAGACCCTCAAAAGAAGAAGAAATCAAGCGAAGAATCACACTACGATGGCAAGCCTTTGGTAGAGCAAGCTCAACCTTCAAAAATAAGAAGATCCCATTAATCCTAAAGAGAAGGGTGTATAACCAATGCATCCTCCCAAAAGTCACTTATGGAGCTGAAACATGGAACCTAACCAAGAGACAGACCCGTAAATTGAGAACCATGCAACGTGGCGAAAGCGTATTTCAATTATTTTCATTTGCTTTTTGAGTGACAAATACATAACGGTAACTCTATAATCATTAAATTAAATTAATTCTCATCATAAAGCTGTTTAATCATACGTAAGATAAAATAATCACTTGAAATTATTCTATGTTACCACTTACTTGAATGGACGGGGTAGGGGCTAGTAATCTTAATGATGAAACTGAGGAATGACCTGGAAAAGGTTGAGAACCACAGGTCTAATACAATTCTTTCATCTGGTATGTTAAAGATCAAAAATCAGTGATAGCAATGAAATAGTATATCAAGCATTTCGAATGGAATTCAACTTCTAATACTAACTGTTACATTAATTACCATTGAAATAATGAAAACAAATGATGTATAAAAACTATTCATTCCCAACTTTCAACCACAATTACTATATTTTCGTATATATATTTTTAAATGTACCATTATGGAAGTATTTTCGTGGTTGATGTAATACTTGATTCATTAGGAATATTTGATGTACCGTGGTCTTGTAAATATATTGCTATGATTTTTTGATAGTCTTCTTTTATCATGATAAGTAACCATTTCATTTTTTAAAATATTTTCTAAAATAAAGTGTTTAAACTTGCAGTAAATGCAGGATGTTCCGAAGGTAACGCCCGAGTCATCACAACATTATTGCCAGTTCTAAGAGAATCTATCTAATGTGATGTTTATCACGACAAAAAATCATTAATAAATTTGAAAACTCATGTTAATCGATCGAATGTATAAGCTATGGGGGAAATTCCCAAGAATCGCCAGACCCCTCGATCGTGGGCGTCATGAAAAGATTCCTCATCCAATCAATGAGCAAGAGTCTTCAATTGGGGAATTTTGGTGAGCTGAAAATATCATCATCATCATCATCTTCATCATCATCATCAGTCTTTTAACGCCTGTCGTTGGATATAGACCTTCCCCAGGATTCGCCACTATTCTCTATCATGGGCGTTGCAGAGACAGTACCTCCTGAACTTGTCCAGTTCATCTATCCATCTCGTGGCCTCGATTTCTCATGCGATCTCTGGGAATCCATGCTATGAGTCGTGATGTCTATCGGTTGTCTTTCATTCTTGTAACATGGCCTGCCCATTGTCATTTTAGTTTTTTAATAGTTTCAATGATGTCTCGGACTCCCGTTTTCTTCCTAATGTACTGTGCTGTCTCGTGATCTCTCCATGTGATGTTGAGCTTGATCCTCTCATGAGCACGTTGTATACTTCTCAGTTTGTAGGTCTATTTGTTGGTTAGGTTCCATGTTTCAGCTCCCTAAGTGACTATCCAGAGAATGCATTGGTTGTATACTCTTCTTTCTAGGATTATTGGGATCGTCTGGTTTTTGAAAGTTGAGCTTGCTCTTACTTCCCTTACAGTTGGAATTATTATTGAGGTACCGAGTACAACTTTCGGGGTACCTTGTATCATTCTTTGTATATACTATCGCTCTCCGTTAGACCTTGAATTTATGGATAATTTTCTTCCCAGAATTTATGAGTTTGTGACAACGAGAAATAAATGACCAGGAGCCAAAAATGCGCCTTATTACATTGATACAGCTTTTGTCCCGTTTCTAATGCATAGTGTTGGCAAGAAAGGGAAAAAAGCATGGAATTATAGATGAATACAATGTGTCGGAGTGAGAGAAGGGATTTATCCTTGTGAGAAGAAGATTTCATTTTTAATACAATGCAGTCCAATTTCTATACTCCAAAATATCGTGTGTTGCCGCTTGTCTTTCATTTATCTAATTTTTTCTTTTCATTTATCACTGTCATTTTTTGTGCACGGAATGGTTGGAAAAATTTGTCAAGACTGAAGAGGAAAAGATGTCAGGGGAGGTAATAAATACCTAGTGCACAGCGGAAGGATCGAATAATAGCAATTTATTGTTTCCGCGATGCATCATGGGAAGGGAAGATACATTTTTTTGCAATTGTAAGAGACGGACGTAGAACAAATCAGATTTTGCAGATCTTCAAAAAGGAGACCTTTTCAATTTGGAATGTAATGGAAGAATCCATACCACATAGCAGCTTTTATAGCTACACTGCTGGTTATTTCTATGACTGTACAGACTTGGGGCACGATGTAGCCGCGCGGGAAATGGCACCATGAATGGACTCGGCGAGCCGAGCCGACTTCAAAGTCCGGTTAGGAAAATTTGGGTTTAATTCACACTAATGCTCTTAGGGAAAGAACCCACCCCTAAGCTATGAGTAAAATAGAACCCAATGAAGAGAGTGACAACATTTCCGATTCTTGTGTAAGTCTAATTCACAATACAAAAGTTAGTTGCAGTAATAATCTTTGGTCGAAATTGAAGAAGGAGCAAGATCCTGCAGCAGCCAGGCTTGTTCAATATCCATACCCTGGAAATAAGGTTGAGTTTATAAGCACCAAATAAAGCCAGTTTTTGCTGATTTTTTTTAGGGGGGGGGGGTTGAGGAACTTGGATTAACATGCATTAATTTAATCGAACTGTTGTTCTTATCTTGGTTGTTATAGATGTTGCAACGTTTCGATCATGTGCTCTACTTTTTCAGGTGTCGATTTTGTATAGTCCCGACTCCAATATACAACAGGAGAATCTCCTCACTTATACTTATATAGAAACATACAGTATCCAGTCATACAAAGACGTTCCGTCAAAAATCCATACAATATACAGTAATAATACATTGTTTTCTTTTATCAAATTGGACAAATGATAGAAATAATGTGTTACAATACTTCATTCAATACTAATAATTGGAGAATATCCGACAATATTCTACAGAAATTGATGGTTATGGGTACAACGTGTACCGACCACTCAATTCCCAGATTTTTTAATGTTCAATACCTACTAATGGAGACATTTATTATTAGCCATCCCATGTCAAATTACCCCGGGGGTGGGGTTGGGGTGAGGGGAGGCTTACAGAATCATGGCTGCTCGCGTTCGATTCGCTTATTCCTTTGATCCCCAAGCATAAATCCTTGTTACAGCCTTGAAGTATACCTAGTTCCACAAAGCCCGTTTACATCACGGTCTGCAAAAACCAGGGAAACGTATCCATGTATATGGAGGATTTATAATTTGATTAATAATACGAAAACCTTCTTTTAGAAACTTGATTTATCATCCAATGAATAGATATCTTCAAAGTATTTCTGACAAGTACTTGAACTCCGCGATTCTTGGGGAAAATTAGTATTCAGAAATCCTGAGACTTTTTTTGAATCCCGAATGCCCGGTAGGCTGATGACTGTACCATTTTCCTATTGATCTTCAGATAGATAGATAGATAGATAGAGAGAGAGAGAGAGAGAGAGGGAGAGAGAGCGCAAGCATAGATCAAAGTTTTTCTTAGCCAGTTCTTGAATACATATTGACTATTAACCAGGAAGAATCATGATACACAACGTTGGAAGATATATGCCCGAGGAGATATCAAAGGGAAACGCCCATTTCCCCCATAAAAATCCTGCGCCGTTGATATGTCTTATGTCTGTGTCAGGCTGCAGGCATATAGATCGGCTTGAGTTACTGATTAATACAAGAATCTTAAAGGCTGGCTAAAGCCTTTCAGCCTCATATGAAGCTTGTGGTTGCTGACGTCCTAATTAATTAATAAGAGATCAATGTGAACAAATACAGGTACATCAGTAAGTAAAATAAGTAAGATTAATAATGAAAAAAAAACATATTTTACAGAACAAGTTTTTTTTATCTTTCAATATAATCTCCTTCTTTGTCGAGGTAATTAATTCAGTGATGAATAGTAATTACATTAAAATTCAGCTAACAACTGTGTTAATACACACTCTATTAATCTATCCCAATTGCTTGATGAGTATTTCTAAATTCAAAACTATGTATGTAAATATAACAACCTACAGGCAGCCATATCGACATAGATATCATTTTACTTCCGTGTAAAATACAGCAAACCTCCGTTCAAACATAACTTGTTCCAGCTGCACTATTTAATAACGCACCTTTTCTAATGGCAAGTTTAAGGTTATATCTTTGCAGGGCTATTGTCTGAAATTTACTACTTGGATGTGTCGGTCTTCAATCTAATTTAATATTTGATTTGTTTGTTTTTATGGCCAGTCAAGCCCCGGTCGAGGCAATAAGGGGGGAGTTAAGGGGTTTTGTTTTTAGATTTTTTTTTTCGTTTTCTTTCACCAACTGGATCACGAAAACACTCGATGAAAACCAGCCACGTGAACAAGCTGGCTTTAGAAGAAGCTACTCGACCATGAGCCACCTGCATTCGAAAAAGCAGCTGAGTAGCATTTACCGACTTCAAAAAGGCGTTTGACTCTGTAGAAATCCCGAAGGTCATGGAGGCCATCACTCGACTAGGTGTAGATCCAGTATACGTCGAAGACCTGAAACATATATACAATCACAGCAGCTCCTTTATCAGGCTACATAAAGCCTCGGACTCCTTTCAGCTTCAGAAAGTAGTAAGACAAGGTGATACCAGCTCACCTAAACTCTTCACAGCCTGCCTCGAGATGATCTTCAGAAGGCTAGACTATCTAAGGCGAGTATCTGAGCAACCTCAGATTTGCAGACGACATTGCCCTTTTCGCAGAGAACCTACACGACCTCCAATGAACTAAATGAAGAGAGCAAGAAAGTCGGCCTACACATGAACTTCAGCAAAACGAAGATCATGCGCAACAACTGCATTGGAGGTAAAAACACTAAGATCAAAATCGAGGACACAGAACTGGAGGAAGTAGATCATTACATCTACCTAGGACAACGAATCTCCATGGGACCCTCAAAAGAAGAAGAAATCAAGCGAAGAATTACACTACGATGGCAAGCCTTTGGCAGAGCAAGCTCAACCTTTAGAAATAAGAAGATCCCATTAATGCTAAAGAGAAGGGTGTATGACCAGTGCATCCTCCCAATGGTCACTTATGGAGCTGAAACATGGAACCTAACCAAGAAACAGATCTGCAAATTGAGAACCATGCAACGTGCACATGAAAAAATTATGCTGGGCCTCACGTGGAGAGACCACAAGACAGCACAGTACATCCGAGAAAAGACAAGAGTCAGGGAAATCTCAAATGGCAGTGGGCTGGCCATGTTGCAACAATGGCAGACAACCGATGGACATCATGACTCACGACATGGACCCCCCAAAATCATATGCGCAACCGAGGCCGGCAGAATATTAGATGGAGGGACGAGCTAGACAAGTTCAGAAAGTACTGGCTATGCGACGCTCATGATAGAGAAGTGTGGCAAATCCTGGGGAAGGTCTATGTCCAACGACGGACGTTAAAAGATTGATGATGGTGATGATGATGATGATGATTGTTAGAAATTAATTTTTGGTTCATATAGTTTTTTTCAGATCTGTAGCCCATACATAGATCACGAGTGTGAAAGAGTGATAAAGAGTCATTTTTATCTGTACATTTTAGTTTCTCTTTGTAGATACAGTTCGTGAAATATACACCTATTATAACGGTAAATTCACGATAGAAGCACAGCTAAATGTTTGAGAGTACCATAATACCGTTATGATATATCCAGTGATAATTATTTATGAAATAAATGAACTTCAAAAGCTAATCAAGTGATGCAATTTTAAACATTTCAAAAATCAATCGTTGCTATGAACTTATACATCTGTCATAACAGAATTTGGCGCTTGCTGTAGAGCAGGTGTCAGTTGCCTAATCTTGCAATCCATTCGCTCGTGTAGTGACTTGGAACGGTAACTTGTTCTTTATTTCTGAACCATGCAGCTTATTCAACGATCGTAGAATGAATAATTCTATATCATGGTAGATTGAGGGTGTGTAAAGACACCAATTTATTTCTGATGAAATTCGCACATCTAGCGAAAAATTATGTTTTTTTTCCATTAGGGTTTTTTAAAAATTTCATTTCATTCAAAACTATCCAAAAAACAAAGAACAAGAAAAAAAAAATCAAAAACAAAATCTCAGAATGGATTTTCGGCTAGTTTACTTAACGCAGGATACTTGCTTCTTTCACCGGGGCGGGAATCCGCCCACATAGCAGCGCCTGTGTACAATGCGCGTGCGCAAATATAAGCCAATATAAGAACTTTTTACGTTTTATATAACTCCTGCTTCTCTCTAAGTACAACACTGTAGCACTTAGCATTAACACTGTGAAAACACTTTACCAATGTTGTCAGTTTCGTCTTATTTTATTATTAGTGCAAATGCACAGAAATAATATTTACTTTCAAAACAATACCAAAGTGTTGCCAATCCCCGGGGGAATGTCTTCTGACTAAAGTCTTCCTACGGGTAATGTATTTCTACAAGTGTTATTTGTTTCTTTCTCTCTCTCTCTCTCTTTCTTTGCATATACATCTGACTATCCTGAGATTACATGAATACTAGTACCGTAGTAAATATGCATGCTTCATTCATTCATTTTTCTTCTTATACACACACACACACACACATATATTATATATATATATATATATATATATATATATATATATATATATATATATATATACTCGTTTGAAAGCCGCTTTTTGTTCAGAAAGACGCCATAAGAATCGACTACATAAAGGCTAAGATAGACAATACTCTAGAGAACTACAAACGTAGTCTATGCGGAGATCGTCCTCGTTGCTTAATCTTGTCTCTTCTGGGTTAGACAAGAAGTGCCAATGGCATGGATTTGTTCAAAGTGGGTCCCACCAAAGTGACCCACATACTTTGATCTCAAGACCATCCTCTGTGGCACGTGTGTTATGGGTCATGCAGGGATTGGGTGATGAGACTGCAACTGACTGTAGCTGTACTATTGAGTAGAGCCTTTTTAGTCAGTGCGCCTTGCATAGTTCTCTTCCGTCAGTGCAGTTGGTCATGATAGTGGTGATATATTTCTCTTCCACCTGCTTCACCATTGGGCTTGTCTTGGAACCCCATCAGATGTCAGCAAATTAGCCACGAAGGAGTACAAAAACAGTCATGAGTAGTTTGGGAACTTTGGGGTACTGTCGGTCTTCGCCTAGACATATTTGTCCTGATACATTTGTTTTGGGTTGCCATGATGGGGGATTCAGTTTTTCTTCAATTCCCTTCCTGTCTTTTGAATTTCCGTGTGGCGTTTTCTGTTCCAATTTCCCTTCCTTGTTATCTTCTTGCTATCTCATCACTTGAAATCTTTTTGCTGTTTGTTGCACAGCTTCGAGTGCTTCTCATGATATCTTCTCTTCGTGTTTGTACATACTTTTCTGATCCCGTTTTGGCCGCTTGGACACAGTTTTTTTCTGTTGATGAGTCCTCTGCAAACTCCTTTCCTCCTCACATACTGTCTCTCTGCATCATTTCTGGAGTGTAGAGCCTTGTGCATCACCATCAGTTTCCTAGTTCACCGATCCATTGATCGGATTTCATTTTTTGTCCATCCAAGAAATTGTCCTGTGTTTCTTACTATCGATATTGTGCATGTGTTCATTCCTTATCAAATTTCTGCTATTTAGCTTGGTCGCTAATGTTTTTCTCATTTTCTTGAGATATTTATCGTTATTATCATCATTATTATTAAGATGAAGAAGAGGTCTGGTTATTCACTCATAGAAACCGTCATGTCACTAACATCTTTTGTGTTGGGGTGATAAACTAAGAAATTGGAAAAAATGGTGATTAATGGATGTTATTTTTCTCAACTTTTGTTGGATCACTAAAAAGTCTGAATTTTCGATAAAAAAAAGCATTTTAGCACAAGCTAATAAAAACAACTAATTTAAATCGAAATCTTAGAAAAAAGATTTTTCAGACGTGATAAAGAGTAAAGGTTCAACATTTCAGCCCTCTGGCTGCAATGTTGCAACCTGTGCGCGCGATCGATGAATTGCCAGCTAGAATCACTTCAAATCCGACGAAACCTGTGTTGACTATGTTGACAGTTTCAAATAATAATAATGATTACGATGATGGTGATGATAATATCAATACAGGCAACAGCAAAAAGAAAGTCTTTAACTGGATAAATCAGATTCTAGAAATAAAATTATCATGTCACCAACATTTTGGGATCAGTTTCACAGGGAGGTGATCGAGGTCGTTTCTCCCTAGATAAAAGTTCATTTCCTTTTTTCATATATATCAAGAACACCATTGTTCAAAAAGAAAGAAAGAATCGAAGGAAGATCACGATAAAGAGAAAAATTAAAAAACAACAACAACAACAAAGAAACAAAAACATAACCGCCCTCGTATCCTAAAATCAATATAACCTTCTTTTAACACAATGCGAGTTGTACAACCTGGAACAAAAATTAGATAAAATATTGGAACATAAGATTATATCTGATATTCCGATCACAAGCGGGAGATGAACCGTGATCGAGTTAAAACGATATATATATATATATATATATATATATATATATATATATATATACAATGAATGCAAAAAGTATCTGATACACTTCAAAAAGTTCACCCTAACATCCTTGTACAGCTTCAAAATCGAACGAATTTAGACCAAAGATTAAAAAATATAAAAACTAAAAATATTTTTAGTAAGAAATAACACTGAAAAGTTCTGTATAAAAATCAGAAATATTTTGTCCAAATTATATGCATTTTGAAGGTAAATACGGATGTTAAAATGAACTTTTTGAGATATATCGGATACCTTTGGTACTAACTGTGTATATTTCAGTAGCAGCAGACGTCGTGAGTCCACTGCTTGACAAAAGCCTCTCTCATCTCATTTCATAACGACCTCAATTGCGTTGATCTTTGCCATGTCTTGCAAGCAAAACTTTCTAGTATCCCTACATCTTTTATCTGATCTTTTGGTACTGATGGGTATCAATAGGTTAGCCTTTTACTCCATCTATTGTCATTCCTTCTTGTTAAGTGTCAAGTCCATATCCATTTTTGACATTTGATTATTTGTATAACATATTCACACTGGTCCGCCTAAGATCTATGTTGATCTTTTCCTCTTAGTTATCCCCACTATTGAAAAGTGTCTAGTCATTCCGAATATCTCGAGAACTCTTTGCACGACGTTGATGTAACTGGGCAACCGATCAGAGGGACCTTACTACTCATGAGTGAACATAGAGTCTCCCTTGGAGTAACCATTGCATCCACAACGACAGAGCTAGTCATTCTTCACGTCGTTTATAGGCTTTTTTGGCAGAGCATCGTATCTGTCAGCCCTCCGGTACAGATTTGCTACGTTTTGCTTTTGCCAAAGAGATTTATGACCGTATATTGATTGAGGGAGCTGACCATTTCGAAATATGTCTTTACAGACCCTTTCAAAGAGTAGAGGAATGCTTGAATAAGTGTTTGAATGGGGGGGGGGGCTGATCCATGTACAGTCACCTCTCCTCCATCATAGCTAAATTGCCCCACACTCCTTAATTGTTTTTTAGTGAGGGGATTCAATTCCCAATGTAATTATACACTATATGAATCATGTAGTTTATATCCGCTTATTTTTGATAATTCAGACGTTTTTAATTATCATTGCCTGAACAAAAGGTGAGAAAAGTGACTTATTCATTGATCACCCTTTTTTCAATAAGGCATGCTGCCAAAAGATGTTCATCATGTGATGGTTTCTATTGAATGACAAACTAGACCTGTCTATTTATTTTATATTCAATCAAACATATTCTTGATGTATCCTAAATTTAGGGGAATACTTCGAAGAAGACTAAGTTGCAATAGCCCTAGGTAGGCTATTTTCGGTGTATTAAGAGACTGGACACTTCCTAGACAGATCTTTTGTAACAACCTAAAGCATCTTGTTTTTCCTCCTTTTCATTTATTCATCTACATAATTTATCTGACGATTGAAAAACCATTGTCCTGTTGTTATTAAAAAAAAAAAAAAGAAGTACCCTGACGCTGGCTACGGCTTTAGTAATCCCAGCCAGGACTCCACGTATCACAAGTTTTTTTCTTTCTCGGTTAAACTTCGGAGTTTTTCGAGGTTTGCAAAAGGTGAAATTGAGTAAGAGGAGACAAGCAACCAAAGTGGCCTCACTCATTTTACCCGCTAATTCACCAATGGCTAGGAAAGATGCGCGAACGAGATGAATCTACGCCTTTCCCCACGACACTAGTGTAAATCCGATTCTATTTTCCGTGCTGCTAACCATTAGGCTACAGGCACTTCGATATCCTGCTATTCTGGTCTTATATTTGTTGCCGTTAATATTTGTTCTTTCTCTCTGCTCTCACTTCCTGCCAAATGCCTCGAGCCTCTGTGCAAGAATATCAAAAACCAGCCTCGGATATTGAATGGCACGCATCCGGAGACGATAACTGAAAATTAGAAACCTGAGGTAAATTTCATGACCAGAGAAGACACACACACAAAAAAAGCCCGTCATTTTTAGCTTGCTTTTTTCAAAGGCTACAAATTATTAAAATATTTTATGCTTTTTTTCCCACCATTCTATCCTCTGGGTCAGAAACATAAACGATTTGCATTTGGTATAAGAACCCAAACGTTTCCAATTGCACAACCGTCAAGAATTGGATTGGCGAATGAAGAGCATGACGAACAAAAAATCAGTATTGAATTAATCTGTCGTCTCTTGGCGTTGAAATATACGATTGCTTCAATTGCAGTCGAGAAGCAGAATACTTTATATATTAATCCTGGCATGTTACAGTGTGCCTCCTTTTCAATCTGTTCGTCTGCTCATTCATTTTTTTTTCTCCTGAAATATACACTGATGAGTCAAAACGTTATAATCTTTAGAAAATGATTCTCGCCATTCCATCAATTGGGAAAAATCACAGATTGGAATGAACTTTCAAGCTGAGATTGGGAATTTTCAAGTGAGTCTGATTAATAGAAAAAAAACGAAATAAAATATAGTAAATAGATAAAAACAAAGAAAAAGACCATGTAAAAAAAAAAGATCAGCACATATGTAGTTTTTTAAGCTCCACGCATTGTGCAGTCTGAAACTTGGAGATAAAACATTTTCCTCATTCTACAAATTAACCAGAGTAGTATCCACATCATTTTCTTCTAACAATATTTTGGTCGATATATTCATCGGCCTTCAATAATTTTCTATTACATCCGATTATCCATTATTACCCGATATAATTTTTATCGACAATTTACGCGTAAGTGTAGCCTTCTGACATTGTACGAATTGTTTCAATTAAGCAGATGGCAAATATTTGAAAGATACTCGATGATACTCAAGGTTTATCATGGCATCAGATCTCCACAGCCAGCTCAGGCATCTGCCGAGTCGAAGGAAAACACCATCATAAAATCTGGACTTTGCTCCTATTGTCCCACCTCGATATGCCATGGTATACAAATTCTTGGTTTAAAGGGTGAGATCGACCATGCACACGCCACATTTCATCTTAAAACTCCATCAATCAGGACTGAGAGCAAATTCATACACCTCTCTAGCATTGGTCTAGCTGGCCACTTGAGACGCGTAAAATTCTTCTAAATCTAAGTCTGTGAAGCCAAGCCATGACTGACAGTCATCTTCAATCGTTCTAAACTCAGGGATATAATCTGGCATTTTCCATAAGGATTTGATGCATCTTTGGATTTTGAAGGGACCTGTTTCGTTACCCTTTTTTTTTCATTTAAAAAAAACCCTCTTTATTTGATTTTTTCAACAATCAGAACTTTTGGTTTCCGCTACCTTCCGTCATGTTTCTACTGTTTAAAAAAGTTGTTTATTAATTATTTATTTTGTCCTTCGGTAATTCTAACTCTGTTTCACATGTTTTGGGGGTATTCTTTGTTAGTCTCTCCCTCACAGAATAATTATAGCTATTACAACACACCGTATTTTGTTTTGCTAAATACATGTGAATAAAAAAATGATGAAGGCCTCGAGCACAAACTAACCTTGACTGACTAACTGGCAAACCATAACACTAAGTTATTTTCATGATCAGATAATAACGGTGGAGTTGCCGAAATGTTCTGAACTGATCTTATTTTCGTTCGTTTAGTAAACAAAAATAAGGCAGCGGTAATAACAATGGTGTGATGGGCAGTCCTGCATCAACCATTCAGCAACGTGCTTAGGGCATCTAATTTAACGCCGAAAACTGCAAAAAAAAACTAAGGCTTTAGTTTTCTTACAGTTTTCTGCGTTAAATTAATAGTTGTTAACATTGTTTAACATGAAAGTTGAATTGAATTTTTTTCCCTCAAACATATATAGTTAATTCAAACATTCGAATGATTAAATCGTCCGCACAAATACTACTGTAGAAAATTGGTCATCATGCAAGCACAAGTTTCGTTCATTAAGATTTGGTTTAGTGAAATATTTGGATGTGTTTTAAATAAACGTAACCTCCATTTCTTTCATTTTTGAAAATCTTGTCTGTCAGGCAATGAGAGGGCCTCTTCCAGACGCCATTTTTGGGCTTTGCTCAGGACATCGAGCGGCTTCAATCTAGCCCTGGTGATGGAGACTGACGGAAACACACAAGTTATCCATCAGGTGGCATCACCTGACGCTGCTGGGACTGCCTGTATAGCAAAGTCGTTCCGAAAGAGAGCCTCAGGACAACCTAGGGTTTCCACAAGGTAACTGTGGACAACTGACATCAGTCACCTGTATTCACAGAACATAGATTTAGTAAAATTTTTTTTTCGATGTCCTTTCATTTTACTTACTCGGCAGCCAGTTTCTATGATCTAATATTCAACACATATGCGTTTCGGCTGTCTTGAAACGTCATGGAGTTTTAAGGGGAATTTGTGTAATGGAATAGAATGAGAAGCCTTCTTTTGACTTAGAAGACAATGAGAGGACACTGAAGTGACCTCTCCTGGATGTAGGTTATAGAGATCTTGGATTGCCAAATCGACAAAAATCACTCTCAGCCTCGCTGATGTGATCTAAAGGAGAGCAAAATGAGACGTTTGGCAACAACTTGGCTGCATGATTCAGCTCAAGGGGCTCCCCTCTATGGTTTCGAATTGGAGTTGTCCGTCACCCAGATTGCTTGCCAACCTTACCTAGAGAGCAATTAAAAAGATCGTGACTTTTAACGAATTAAGTTGCCGTTTTTTCTCAACACAATTTTTGATCATTTAAAAATTAGTCATCCCTTGGTAATTCTTGATTGAATACCTTGCAAATATTCTGTTATAAGGAAAAAAAAGGTGAGGGGGGGTATTAGTAATAGCGATGAAAATGGAGTCATTTGCAGCAGTAATGAGAACGTTGTTATGATTGCCTTGGAGAATTTTGCTGTTATGGCCGCGTGACAAAGTTTATTAAGAAAATGTCGCCCGAAAGAATCTATTAAGTTCAACCCTTTCAAATGAATGTCTCTCTGGACGTTCCCGCTTGTTAGAATAAAAGTTAGTACGTTTCTATTCCTGGTTGAATTCTAGAGCTAATCACTTGATATTTGAAATTGCAAGTGATGTTTGTATTCGGTTCAACTTAATGGAGACGTGACTGATCGAAGTATTTTAAATTGGCCCAGGATGCCATTTAATGATAAGCCGTTGTTTCGTTCGGCCTGTCTGTCTGTTGGAAATCTGATAGGATATGCAAATAAATCAGCCCGCATCGACTGGATGAACTTCGCTCTCTGATAGGAAACACGAGTTAATTAATAGCAGCATATTATGATGACTCTTCTGATTATGGTCAAAATTACGCGTACGCACAAACATGCTCATACACACAGTGGCTTGCATATATAATTGCATATAGGCATATACAGTTACATATATAAATATATATGTATATATATAATTGCATATAGGCATATACAGTTACATACACACACACACACACACACATATATATATATATATATATATATATATATATATATATGTATATATACAAAAATGTACCCAAAACAATCATAAAAGTTTGTTTCAACATCCTTTACAACTTCCAAAATTTACAGAATTTGGACTAAAGATTTCTTAATTTATACATGACTATTCAATCTTCATTATTGTTTCAATATTGTTTTTTATTTCTCTATTTAATTTCAAGTCCAAATTCTGTTAATTTATAAGTTGTATAAGGATGTTAAAATAAACTTTTTAGAAATGAATTGGATACTATATTCAATGCAATATACGATGCGTGATGGATTTTTTTGATAAAAGTGCTCGATACAAAAACATCTACTTAGAGTAGAGCTTTAAATATGGTGAAATAATATATTTGCTACATAGGCATCCTTATGGTTCTGTCCTTTGGGCATCTTTAGGTGAATGATTCGATCTATCCGATTCACTGTCTAAAACCGTTACTGGATGACGGGAAGTCCGACCTTATTATATCTATATTCCCTTCTCTTGTTTTTCTTGTTGATGATTTTTATATGTATATATGTAGATAGTCAAATCCCTCCATCTTTCTCCCTCTGTCATTCTTTCTCTTTATAAAGTCGTATCTCAATGTGCAGAAACAACCCAAACTTGTATCAAAAGTTAAATGTATGTATACATAGTTGAGCCACTGAGCCAGTAGTCGAATGATATAAAGCATTTATTTTACACAAGAAATATCTATTTTTCAACAGAATCTCCTTTTATGTCCGGTGGTAAATATAATTAGCATAGATCGAACATTATGTTTGGGAAACTTTCAGGCAAAAATATAGCTAATAAGAACGTGTCAGGCTAAGGATTCATTGATGCAGCCCCGAACATACATTTTGTGTAGGGGTTGTTTGTTTAAGGTGGTTCAAGTGTTACTAGTAAGGAACATAGTTCGATTTTCGGCTGAGGCTGCCTATATGCTCTCGGGAAAGCTATGAATCCATTTTTCCCTTCGCTGAGCCATCGCTACATATCTTGACAAAATGTTACTTTACCGGCATAGAAGGAGGTGAGTGAGACACTCGAACAACCCACTTCCCACAAGATCTTTGAATGCATTGGTAGTATCATCAAAAAGCTTTTACCTTTATTGTCAACCTTGTCAGGGGACTGATACAGTAATGAAACGAGCGCAACTTTGATGCATCATTTGCAAATCATAGGAATGATTCAGAAGTTAGGAAAAAAAAGGTTTCACACGAACTCTTGAAAACAAACATCGGCCAGCATTTGATCTATTCGCTACCATAGACGAGATAAAGCGCCCAAATTCCCAGTCTAGAGCCACAGACAAGATAGCTCATCTTATCAAACTGTCAGTTCAGTGTTGCATAAGTATGCATACGAACCTATCTTGGATTTGTGTCCGTTTAAGACCCCTTAAAGCTCACATATTAAGTACCGAGTGTCAATAAATATTGATCGAAAAACATCTGTATTCAGACATTTATACATAGAAATTTATTCGTTTGATAATGGTTGAGGTACAGTAGTGATTATCTTTTCAATTAAGAGAAAAAGATACGCTTCAAGAATACTATATTGTTTAAACTCAAGGATAAGAAAGACTCTTCTATTGGGTTGGTGCAAAAATAATTGCGGTTTTTCACCGTCAACTACAAAGCAGTGTATCTCAGCGTAGAATAAAAGTTATTAATCGAAATAAGAACCTTCAGAATCTGCACATTTTTACTAACTAGGAACGAGTCCATTTATTCCGTTAGCGTATAATTTTCTGCGGGGTCATTCGAGCGATATTTCAAGCTTTTTTTTTTTGTTGCTTTTTCTGTTTGGTTCAAAGGTCAAACAACTGTTGAATAGTCGACACCTAGTTCTGCAGCAACCTCTCAAGTTGTTTTGCGTTGGCCCACCTCAATAAAGGCCCTCAATTGGATGTCAATCACAGAAAGACGTCCACGTCTTCAAGTGTCTCGTCTCCGTTCTGAAATCTTTGGAACCGATGTTGAGCAGTATGTCCGTTGACAGTCTCCTTGGTTAATGTTGTGAGCAGTTTCCGTTGCTTTACGTCCCGTTTTGAACTCATATAATAGAATTTGATTTTTTCCATCTTTGATTTGACAGCCTTAAATAAACCGGAATAAATTTTGAAAAGAAGACGTCCAGCTTAAATAAATGGAGCGTAATTTACAGTTTAAAATGGTATATTGAATGGAAATAGTTGGATAAAAATTTATTCCCAAGAAAGCATCAGAGTTTAAAATTTGAAAAAAAAAAAATCACAATTATAAAATTCGCAAAGACAATTATTCTTGATATTTGAAGTTCATGAAGCAGAGTCAATTTAAAACGAGATCGAATTTTACACGAATATATTTACTAGTAACTAGATTCAGTTCAGAAAGAACAAACCAAAATTCTGTTCAGTTCAGCTGACTTTAAGTTGCCATTCTTTGCGGACAGCTATTCAAAAAATGTAAAAAAATTTTTTGAAGGAAGAAAAGTTGAAGAAAACCACCGATAAGTCGCTAGTTTTGCCACTGCTACTGCCTTAGAAAATGAAACTTTTTTGTCTGGGTCGGAGCAAAGGTTACGCGGTAGAGTTTGGGATGGAAAGGTCCGTCTGTTGTTTGGTTCACTTTTAGAATGGAAGTGTTCGAGGATGTAACATATGGATTTGGCAACATGCTGGTTTTGCTTACCAATACGAATAAAAGGCAAATTTTTCCTAATCTTATGATGGACAAATAGAAAGTTTTCTTTGAATTTGTTGGTAGAATGCAGAGATAAAAGTACTGATAGAAGTATGACGAAATATGAAAGATAAGTGGACGTACAGACGAATAGTGAAAGTGAAAGTACGATGGGTGGTGGGAAGGAGAGTAAGAGAGGGTGAAAGTGAAAGAAGAAAGGCGAAATTGAAGTAGAATGTAAGAAGCAAGAAGTACAATTGAAGAGAACAGAGGGAACTAGAAAGCACTCAGAGAACATACACCTCTGCCAACAACATACACTAAGAACGAAGTGAAAATAATACATTTTGAAAAGTAAGAGATCGCAAGTCTCGGAATATGTATAAATATTGAGTTACTTCCTTTCAAATTTAGATTTAGCGATTTCATGAGCTGTTTGTTATTATCCTATTTTCCTGGAGAATAAGAAAAAATATCTTTCAATCGAGAACAAATTCCTGAATTCGCTGCCAAAATTTAATCAATTATTCCGGAGCACGTGTGGATCTTCCAGGATCATATGCAAAATTGTGGCTGGCAAAAAATAAGATGGCCGGCAGAAAATAAGATAACGTGATGAAGTAGACAAGTTCAGGAGGTTTGGGTGCCCTGAAGCTTAGGAGCGAGAGAACTGAGTAATCTTTGAGGAAGTTTATGTCCAACAAAAGACAGACGATGATGGAGAGAAAGATAAAAGCAGTGGATCTCAATATAAAGCAAAAAGAGAAGCGGCAGAACTAGGGGATTAGAGTGGTAATAATGGAAGGAGATGAGTTGAAACCAACAACGTGTGTTAACCCTTTGAGTCACATTTCTTTGCCACCCACTTTGAATTACAGCACCTCCTGTTGTCCAGCCTGGGCACTAAACGAAATGGCGCGACACCTCTGCGCTTCTAGATATATGAAGATGAAGGGTGGAACTACAAATGGCCAGCGACGCAGATACCAACACTTCAAAGGTAGGATGAAATTTATTGCAGGTTGCTTCAAAGGTTCAAAGAAGGAAACTTGGTTATGAAGTAATAATGAAATTACATTTAGGAAGCGAATATTGTATAAGGATTTTCACAGCGAAGATACAAAACAATTACATTTACATTCCTGATTAGACTAGTTGAATAAAATGGTAATGAATCACTGGATCCTAGTGAAGACGTGAAAAATCTAAGCAACCGCACATGGAGAGATCACAATACAGCACAATACATTATGTAAAAAAAACCCAAAAACAAAACAGGATTCCGTGATATCATGTAACCCATTAGAAAACTCAGATGGCAAAGGGCTGGCCATGTTGCAAGAATGGTAGACTTCCCAACTCACAACATGGATCCTGAGAGATCACATGCGCAACTGAGGCCGGCAAGAATACAAGATGGAGAGACGAACTAGACAAATTAAGAAGGTATTGGCTCCACAACGCTCATGATAGAGAGGTCTGGCGAATCCAGGGGAAGGTCTATGTCCAACGACGGACGTTAAAAGACTGATGATGATGATGATGGGTGAGTACCGAGAATGTTCGAAACTGTTTTAGAACAATTCCGAATGTAGACATTAGATGAACCAAGTGATTTGCGATGTACTAGTATGATGTCACTAATTATCATTTTGACAGTGCAGGAGTACGATGAATTACAATTATGTGGAATCATTAAAATCTTCGATTATATTGCGATGCATCGGGGTGCCGAGGTGCACACTTTGAGAATCACCGTATTGAGCAAAGGAAAAAAAATCAGGTTGATTGAAAATGAAAACATTTTATGTGACAAGTACGGTAGAACGGGAAAGGAAATTTACTAAGCTAAGCTTAGTTTCACACAGAGTCACATTAGCAGAGCATCTTGTCAAGACAGAATTCATTACAATGGTATTTAGTTTGCGAGACTAGCTTACCAATAAATGCACCAGATCAGACACTTTTATCATTTTATTCATTGCAATTAGACCATTGTATGAAATAAATAATTCGATTCTGTTCAAGTGGAAGCAATTTTTTTTGATTCTGAAATTTCTTAAACCTTGTGAAGGACTAACTACCGTTGACTGATTGGACAAGTAATAAAGGATTACGTACAAAAGATTCAGCTGGGTAATTTTGCAACCTCATATCAAGCCTTTCACGACATAAGTCCACGAATATATATATATATATATATATATATATATATATATATATATATATAAGAATGGCGATATATCATATAGAAACTCTGAATCGAAATGATCTCCTGTCGTTACACGATTGATGTATCACTTGGCCAAGACAACTTAAATAGAATCTGAGAAAATGAGGCAGATGCTGGAATCGAACGTGCAATCGACAGCGTTGCTCTCACCACTGAGCTAATTGAGGTTGTAATGTAAAGGGCCTGCCTGCAGCAGTCCCATTTTCTTTGTTTATTCCGTTTATGTTGTCTAGGCCAAGTGATTCATTAACCGTGAAACGACGGGAGATAATTTCAAGTAAGAGTTTTTATATAATATTACATAATTCATAATCATTCCGTCGGAACATTTCTCTCTCACTTTATATATATATATATATATATATGTGTGTGTGTGTGTGTGTGTATGTGTACGTCTTGACCACCTTCATCTTTGTCACCGAATCTCTTCTATGTATTCTTCCTAGGTCTTCTCTCAGATCCATATATAGCTCTTTTTCGATCTCGGAATTATTCCAAGCAGTACTCGTTGTGTGACTCCAATATGATATATATATATATATATATATATATATATATATATATATATATATATATATATATATATGATATTTATGGATTTCCCTCTTATGCACTAACTCTATTTTATTAGAAATATTGAGAACATCTATTATAAACACAACTCCATACCATCATTATCAGAATACATAGACACACACACACATATATATATATGTGTGTGTGTGTGTGTATGTGTGCGTGTGTGTGTGTGCGTGTGTGTGTGAGTGTCATCATCATCATCATAATCGGCTATCTTCGATTCACTTCTGGAGAGAGGCTTTTTCCGATTCCTTTCATACCCTCCGTGACTGTGCTAATTTTTGTTATGTCATACCAGCAAAACTTTTTATCCTATCCCTCCATCTTCTCTTGTTTCTTCTGCGATGGCTATTCCTTAGGCACCATTCGACCTGTTACCTTTTCTTTCTGCTATGTGTCTTTCCCGTCTCCATTTTTGTCTCCTGATCCCTCCTGTGATATATTCTACCAGCTGGTCTGCTCTCAGATCCATGTATTGATCTTTTTCAATCTCAGAATTATTCCAAGCACTGCTCTTTGTGTGACTCTGAGATCTGAAATCAGTATATATACATATATATATATATATATATATATATATATATATATATATATATATATATATATCAACAAATCAAATACTTGCATTATGTAATTTGTTTAGTCGAACGATAACCTCATTTTGTGGTCAGGATTTGACGACATTTCGATCAATATCTCTTCATAAGATCTCTACTCTTCATGTCAGTCTGATTCATATGACGCCCAACATTTTATATACATTGTACATTATCAGTAATCTTGTCAGTGTTGAGCACGTTTTAATACCGGAAATAATTATTGTATTATTTGAAGTAGATTAAGAAATCTCCGTTAAGAAAGTTGTGGCGCCAGTTTGCTTAGAGTCAGGTTGTTGCCATTATCTGCACTTTACCAATTCAAAACAAATTCTATCGGCGAAATTTCCTCAATCCTTTCACCTATTTCCGCAATTTATAAGTCTTTATTCCTGCTATTACCAAGTGTTCGCTTTACGTTCGGTAGGTTGTGGGTTCAATCCATGGCCGAGTCATACAAAATACTTTTCTCTGCAAAGCACTCAGCACGAAGAGTAGGATTGAGGCAGCCAAAAGAAGGATGGGATCGATCAGACCATTTCACCCTAGACACACCAATGGTCTTTACCCGACAGCTTGGAAATCGGGACGATCAAACCTGTTCGGGGTAGCAGGATACAAGGATACAATTCCTGATCTATATTGCATCAAAGGATTCCTGAATTCATTTACCATTGTCAACGAAGTTTAAAGAAGTGCGTGCATTCACTGATGTCAACAAAATATCCCCAAAAGTTTTCAATGCATGGAAAGGTGGGCAATCGGCAACAGGAGGTGTAATCAAATTTTAGGGTGGTTCCAGGGATTATTCCACCGAGCATCTACATCAAACAGTCTCTCCAAAAGTTCCCGATGTAATTTTGTGGAAGATTGGACAATGAACTACTGAAGAAGAGTTTGATTTTTGTAGCGGATCCAGGAATTTTCACAGTTACCAGACCTGCATCGTAGCTATATGTCCACAAAATATATCCAAAAGTTCTCAATGAACTCCAATGGAATCTTCTAGGAGGATAGGTCATGTGCTTCGGAAGAACTGATTAAATTTGGGGATAGATCTAGGAATTTTCATTGCTACCTCCCCTGCACCGTAAATATATATTTATATTCGTTCATTGTAAGCTTATGCAATGCTCTTCCATAGGTATATAGCATTGTGGTGGATTGGGAATATATGCTAAAATAAATATATCGCTTATATTCAACCTTACTGACCGTCCAGTTCCCTGGCGCAGAGGTAGGATACCGGCCTCCGGGTCTGAAGCGAAGGTTTCAATCCTGCCTTGTGGTACTGGATTGGATAATGGATAGTCTATAGCCACACTGAAGAGATGTAATACAATGAAATAGCTGTCTGTGGATGACACAATAATATATATATATATAAGAACTGAATTTCATTCAGGTTTTAGTGAAAATGGAGTTGGCACAGGTACGTGTTCTTTGGATGCTTTTTAGTTGCAAAGGCAACCAATAAATTTGCCGCCTATGTCTTGTCTTCTCGTTGAGTTAAACGACTTGGAATTGTCGCAGTGGACATTCAATTTGACAGAGTAATCAATCAACCTCTGTTTTTTTTTCAAACACCAGTCCTAGCCTAGAGTTGTTGTCAAATTCGAGTCTAAATCGGTTGGATTTACGGTGTTTTTTGTTTTGTTTTTTCACTATAACGAGAACAAGAACAATACTCACCAAATTTAGAGGATTACCCTCTTTGTCTGTCTCGTCATGTTAAGTCAAATCGATATGTGAAATTAACGTTCCTCTACCGTTGAATCATGACCAACTAATTGTTTAGCGGCTCTCGCACCGGCTGAGCTAAAATACGAGTCTTACATATCTACGAAAATTTATGTTAAAGATAAGCAAAGGCTTATTGCATTCTAATGAATAAACCCATCATTAAAATCAACGTTACCCTACCATAATTTGAAATCATAACTAAGTGATTGGTAGCCAGAGCTCTTATTGACTGAGCCAAACTTACAAATCTTACATTCCAATAGAAAGATACGCAAGGGCTTATTTCACGCTCAAGAATATGTACTAATTTTTAATATATCATACATGTACAACCCAAACGTTGCAGTAATAATCTTCAGTCAGTATTGAAGTAGGACTGGAGTTTGACCTTGCAGCTACCAGGCTTAAGGAGGGAGGGGTTAGGAAGAAGGGCGATGACTGCTCCGGGTTTTTGAATTGGTAGCTCTTCCCACACATATTTTGTTTGCCTTTTACTTTGTTTCAGGATGAATTATTTGGAACAATTCGAACATGAAGTTCATTGTTTAAAAAAATGAAAATTAAACGGAGAAGAATCGATAGAAGACAATTTACGAAAATATTGATGGTAAAGAATTGAAATTAAAAGTTTTTGTAGAAAAAAAAAGAAGGTTATCAAAAATGATAAAATTCGGTCTCTACGGATTTAATCTAAAAACGTTGGGTATGTCATGTGAAATAGACCGAAAAGTACACCTGACAAGACCATATTTACTAAGTTTAGACGAGTGCAGAACAGGGCCAAATTAAAAGATAACAAAGAAAGATTCTGTAACGTCAATCTTCTTAGAGGGGAATAAATTGCAGTCTCAATAGTGACGCAGGTCACAGCATTTTATTTTACCTAGACAGACATCAATTTCTTATTTTTCTTGCGCGGTCAAATTGCGTTCTCTACCTGAGGTTATATTTTTCGATAAAATTCCTGATTATTTGCTATGATTCTCCATTCTATGCCTAGAACTGGTGCCAACATGATCTGAAAAATAAGAATATTATCTGTAATGAGGAAAAGATTCTCAAATCTTTATTGCTCACTCTATCAATCTATCTCTGCACATACTCTCACATATCTCAGGCTATCCATATTTATCTATCTATTTGTTCGTTGACAGCTCTGTCACTGTTGCAGTATCTGAGTGGATATTTTTATTTATAAGATATTTGATACCACAATGATCTATTTATATTGGCCTTTTAGAGGCTAAAGTGTTTGCAAGTTTGTTGCCAGCCTCAGTAGCACTGGTTCAAGACGGAGCAAATGACAAGCTTTCAAATATTCAATCTCAAGATTAGCAAGTCCTCGCTACTTAAGATATTGGTGCTACACAGTCTCCTGGCTCTCTTGTAAGAATCTAATTCATGCACTTGCATGGCATATCTGTCTGTCTATCTATATAGGTTACGGATGGCACTCTGTCGTATTTTGTTCAGAAAAAAAAATACAGTAAAATATCTCTTATCTGAAGCCCTTGGGACCAGATACGTTCCACAATGAGAGGTATTATCGTATATTCTGGCTCTAACTATAACTAAAACCCAAGTTTTCAGGCGGTAAAATTCAGTTCTGGTACAAATCGATATAAAAGAGAGAAGTTAAACATACTATATCAGCGGTGAACTTTATGAATACTTTCGCACCGAGTGGAATAAATAAAGACTATGAGAATCATTCTAGGATAGCAAACCTTTGGCAGAGCAAGATCCACTTTCAAAAACCAAACGATTCCCATTAATCCTAAAAAGAAGAGTATACCACCAATGCATTCTCCAGATAGTCACTTATGGAGCTGAAACATGGAACTTAACCAAAAGACAGACCTACAAACTGAGAAGCATGCAACGCATGCATGAGAGAATCGTGCTCAACCTTACATGGAGAAATTGCAAGACAGCACAGTATATCAGAAGGAAAACAGGAGTCCAAGACATCGTAGATACTATTTGTAAACTCGAATCGCAATGGGCAGGTCACGATGCAAGGATGAAAAACAACTGAAGGACATCACGGCCCACAAAATGGATCCCCAGAGATCACATGCAAAACGGAGGCCAACAGAATACAAGATGGAGAGATGGACTAGACAAATTCAGAAAATACTGGCTCTGCGACGCCCATGATAGAGAATTGTGGCGAATCCTCGGGAAGGTCTATGTTCAACGACAGACGTTAAAAGACTGATGATGATGATAAATAACATTAGTTTATTTGTATTGTAATATAGCGATAGAAAGAGTGGATAAGAAGCAGACCATAAAATGATCAGTGTTTTATTTTTGCGTAACTCATCGAGTAAAACTTTAAACTTGAACAGGATCAAACTAAGCTAAACACTAAAGAAAACAAAGATCAGCGAGCAAAAAAAAAAAGACTTGTCTGACCAGTAAGAGCGCTTAGACACAACCGACTCAACAGTGGGTCAAGTGTTGGTGCCAAACAAAGCACAGACTATCTCACCAAAAAAATTATGTTTTTTGTTTCTTCAATGTTTAGTTTTTCAGGATTTGGGATAAGATTATGAGAACTTGTATAAAGTATCATCCTCTGGTTTGAAACTTGAAGCATTCCGTTTCCATTGTGTACTTGTATTCACTACGATTTTCTAGAAGTTAAGAATATTGTCCACCGTGGGATACACAGCACTTAGCTAGTTGGATGGTGATAATCGAACAAATCGGATCAGGTAGCGTCATACTCTAAATGTCACCTTATACTCCCGCAATTGCTACTTATAATTCCTTTTAAACATCTTTAGTGTAAATTGAGCGCATTTATTTGAATGAGAAATGCTGTCTTCCATGTGGTTGCTGCGTATCAAGTGACGAAAAAGGAAACCAGAGGCTAAACGTTATTAATAAAGAGACAAAAGATTGGAGATGGAAGATAGCATTTCTTATTCAAATAAACTCGTGAATGCTGATTGTCAGCTCTTGATCGAAAAACAGGAAAGGGAATTGAATATCAGGTAAGAGATAGACTTAGTAGCGAAGAAAGCATCTTTTGTGAATTCTTTTTTTTTTTTTATCCGTGGAAATTACAAGGTTTAAAAAATATTCAACTGGGTAAAAAGATGTCATATTTTGTTACAATCATACACTTGCTGCTAAGTTTTTGCAATTTGTATGATGTTAGATATAACCATAGCATTTACAAAAATCACAGCAAACAAGTTGGGGTCCTCCTGTGTGAGCAATTCAATATGTCCAACATCGAAAATTGTCTATCAATTTGGCGAGAGCTTTGAGACCCATAGAGGGAGGAGGACAGAGAGAGGTAACACATGCGACTCGCTGAGAATCAACGGAAGGTACGTGCAGGGTCATAGTAGTAAGAGGAGAGGGGTGTTTGAAGGAGGGGAGAGGTGCAGGGTGAGTGGGTTGTGGTGGTGGTGGTGGTGGTGGTGGTGGTGGTGGAAGGTAGAGACAGGCAGAGAGAGAGAGAGACAGTCACACGTGCAACAACTGCAGAGAAGAGGTGATAGGAGGGAAGGGGTGTTGGGGAGGATAGCCCCCCCTCCTTCCTTCTATCACCACCTCTCAGTCTTCTCAAGACATCCTCACTCGTCACGACGTCTTTGCATCTTTGTATCTCCCGTTGATTCTCTATGCGGGTTGCGTGTCCGACCTCTTTCTTTCCCTCTTTTCCCCTCTATCCTCCAGCCATCTCGGCCTCCTCCCTGCTCTCCATCCTCCAACAAACATTACTCAATATGACAATTAGACTAAGCCTAAATGGATGAAGGAGCCAAAACAATTATATGGGAGCTGATCCAGCTTATCAAAGATATGGAATATTTACAATATAGTCCAGCCTGAGCAATCAAACTATCCGTTAATCAAAGCATAGATGTTTGTACAAACATTAGATGACATTCAAATCCCTAGCTATGGTAATTTTTATGAAAAAACTAGGAAAGTTATTTCTTGCCTTAAAATGATCTTGAGAAGCCAAAATGAATTTTCATGACTAAGTACATATAATATGCACAACAATCTGGGGTTACCAGCAGTAGAAACATGAGATGGACGGTTTTTTTTTGTGGTGGACATACTGAACTGTGCACACAGGCCATCACAAGAAGACCCTAATATGTTTGCAGCGATTTTTGTAAATGTTCTGGTCATATCTAACATCATGCCAAATGACAAAAACTCATCACTAAGTACACAATTCTCATAAATCACCTCCCCTACATCAGTGTAGATTGTTCTCCACACCTTATTTTCTCGCTCCACACCTTCCTTTGTTCGCTACGGTAATTATAAATACGTATAAATTTAGTGCACTACTTTTCGAAAAAAAAATCTTTTACCTTTCCAATATCCACTTTACATTAATGTTAAGGTTTGCTGCGCTTTTAGAGGGGGTTGTCTACAGCGATGAGTAATTTAATGTTTCCGTTTCTCTCTCTCTCTCTTTCCATTCTCTTTACAACGTAATACAAGAGCATGACGTGGCAAATAGAGATGGTAGCAGTTACACCTTTTTATGATATAGATATATTTGTTTCAGGATGAATTGAATATCTTTTTTTTAAGACGAAAAATAGATACTTGAAAGAGTTAAGTAAGCTATATAAAAAACAAATCAGCGCTGGAAAAAAAGAAAAGTATAAAAGGCATCCATAATGTGATTATGGTTTTATAGCTCATTATAAGAGAAGCCTGCAGCTATTTTTATGTGTAGAGCAGATTGTCACTTTAGATCGTGAGAAGAATTATTACTGGCAGGCACTAGAGACAATACCTGTGAAGTAGCGAATCAATTTGTCAAAGAGTTATTCGATAAACGTTATATATATATATATATATATATATATATATATATATATATATATGTGTGTGTGTGTGTGTGTGTGTGTGTGTGTGTGTGTGGGTGTGGGTGTCTTTATATATATAGTGTGTGTGCGTGCCTGTATAGATACATTCATATTAGAAGGAAGAGGAATCGATATTACAAGAAAGAATTATGGAGAAGGGGGAAACAAGAATAAGTGTCAAATTATGGAACTCAAAGTAGAGATTAGCGAGAAGTGAATGAACGAAGAGAATTATATCACTCGCAGAAGTATTGTAGATGATCATGTAAAAGTCATGTATGTAGCGTGTCAACTTTTTTCGGAGACATCTTACTGGTGATTCCCCTGGGGAGTTACATACAGTTGCGCAGGAAAAGAAGTGTCATAGATAGAAGAAAAAAGATCTGCGTTGTGTGATCCCATGGTATACCGGAAATGATGAGGCAATGAGAACGCTCTGAGTATAAAAAAAATAGTTCCTACTAATTCTCACAGCTAACAAAGAAAACAGGGTACCCGGCTTATAGAAGCGGATTGGATCTTAGGCTAAATCGAGGGAGCGTTCGGGTTGTAAATATGTAAACAACGAGGGGAAATGTAAACAGAAAAAAAATTGTTTGCAGGAGGCGATATGAATGGGTGGAAGTCAAGTCCCGAATGGGCGGGGAAAAATGGCGACAACTTTGAAAGATCTTCCATCTTCTGTCACGAAGGCCTTGGTCTGGTTATATTGAGATCTGCTGACAGATCTAATTATGAAAACACACGGCGAAAATGCTCTCACTTCGGATAAACACACATGTAATGGTGTTTTCTTCAATTTTGGTTACATTTTACAGTTCGCCGCCATTTTGGGATGTTATGTTCACCTGTCGCACTTCGTCCACTCAAAGGGGTGTTTCGAACCACTGGGAAATTCCCAACCATTGCCTCGCTGTTGGTATTCCTTAGAGGACACACGCAAAACCTACTGCGTGACAAACATTATTTTCTAAGGATTAAACTTAGGGGGACGGCGATACTACTTCTGAGAGGCTGAAGTTAATGACCAAGAACTATTCAAGACTGTATTATGGAGAAAATTGTTACTATTATTATTTGCACTTTCAAACCAGTAGCCTGGTGATCATTGCTGGAGACTGAGTGACAGTAAGTCTCCTCAGATCTCTTGCTCTCCTCTCCACACTCTCACAGTCCACAGAATTGCTGTGTTTCCAGTTTCACACCAGTCGCACGGTGTCGCTGAAGGCTGAGTGACTGTTATCTCTCTTCCCCACCTATCACAGACGCGCTGTTGTGTACCCCCTCTCTCTGTTTGGCTATTAACATTTCGGGTCGTATATCTCATACTTCTAGCACTTTTCTCACTATCTGTGCAGTTCCCAGCATTGCTGTGGTCTGTATTGTCTCAATCCTTCCTTTTATCCCTAGTTTTTCCAGTCTCACTTCCAGTGTCTTTGGTACAGTTCCAAGCGTACCCACTATTACTGCTACCACCCTGACTTACATGTCCCACACCTTCTTCAATTCTCTAATCAGTTCCTGGTATTTTTCCAGCTTTTCGTTCTCTTTCCTATTTACTCTTTGGTCTGAAGGCACAGCCACGTCCATTATTTTGTATATTCTTCTCTTCTCGTCCACGATCACCAAGTCCAGTCTTCTCGCATGGATGGGATGGTAAGTTTGGATGTCAAGATCCCAAGGTAATTCGTGATTTCCATTCTCCAGTGCTGATTCAGGTTTGTTGTGCTGGTACCACTTCTCTGCATAGTTAAACCCCATTCGTTTACTCAGCATATCACTGTTGCTATTCTATCGTGCCTGTGTTTATATTCCTTCTGGGATAGTTGACGACATTCATTAGTTATCTGGTTTACAGTCTCTTCCATTTCCTCGCACGCACATTTGCTGTTTGTCTGTGTTCTGTCGATTTTTGTTTTGATATATAGTTTGTCCTGATGCATTTGTTTTGAGCTGCTATCACGAGCGATCCTGTTTCTCTCTTCAGGTTTCCTTTTCATAGCCATGTCCATGATTTCTCGTCTGCAGCTTTTTGCATCTGTCTAATAAATTCTACGTATAGTTTCTTCTGTTCCCATTTTTCTTTCCTTGTTTGCTGTGCTGCTCCATCGTTTTCTACTTTTTTGTTGTTCAGTGCGCTGTTTCGGGTGGTCTTTATAATGTCTTTGCTGTTTGCTTGCACATACTTTTCTAGAACTCTTCTAGCCCACTATGATGCTGATGGGTCCTCCGTCACCTTCTTTTCTCTTCATGTACAGTCTATACGTATCATGTCAAAAGCTTTCTTATACCCTGTTCCATTGACTGGAATTCTTCCTTTGTCCATCCAAGGAATGATCCTGTGTATCTTACGACTAATAAAGTCAGTGTTGATTCCTTTTATCAGATTCCTGCTGTTTAGTTTGGTCTCGTAACTTTTCCTCGTCCTTCTAAAGTATTTTCTTCTTATTTTCACCTTCATTTTTTCCCGTTTCATCGTGTCACATTCGGTAATTTCCAGGTATTTGTATTGGTCTTATGTGGTCAATGCTCTAATCTTCTTACTGTCCAGGAATTCAATTCCTTTAGTGGTTGTGAGCCTACCTATGCACGTTACCATGAGTGCACATTATTCTATTCCAAACTCCATCCAAATGTTATCACTGTATTCCTTCACTTCGTTGTTCACCATTTCGAGCTCTCCCTTGTTCTTCGCAATTAGTTCTAAGTCGTCCATGCACATAAGTGGTTGAGTTTTTCCTTTGCTTTAGAGAATCGGTATCCTTTGTTGTTTTTCAGGATTCCGTTGATGTCGTTGTTAGAACAAATAGTAATAGAGACAGTCTCCCTGGAAGATTCCCCTTTTTATACTTACCTCTGCTAAGTTTTCTCCTGTGGTTGTTTAGTCTACTTTCCAGTTTTTCATAGAGTTGGCAATGAATCTCACCACTGTTTCACCGATCTTGACTATTCTGAAGCATCCGAGTATCCAGCTGTGTGGTATCATGTCGAATGCTTTTTAAAGTCTACGCATCTCATTGCAACGTTATTCTTCCTTTTTCTTATTTCTTCCCAGATCATCTGATCGATGTAGAACAAGTCATTCGCCGCTTGGTTCCTCTCCTGCATCCTTCCGTTTCATCTGGTAATAGTCCCCTTCTTTCCATTGATATATAAATTCTCTCCTCTATTTGTCTAGTCAGGATTTTCCACATGAGTAGTAGGCACGTAATTGGTTTATAATTGCTTGCCTGGTTCTCTTTTCCACAGTCCTTTTGAATGAGGGTGGTTTCGCCTTTGGTCATCCAATCTAGGATCTTGCCTTCATTTTGGCGGATTTGGAGTTGGTTGGTGAGCCTGTCGTGTATTGTGGTGAATTCCGTAAACTCATATCCGAGGATCTCATCAGGCCCTGGTGCTTTCCAGTTGACTATTTTGGAGAGTGTGTTCCCATGTGGTTTCACTCAATACCATTGGTTCTCCATTGTCTATGTCCCTGGGTTCTCTTTTCATGCTCTCTCTCCATTCTGGGGCTCTGTTGTGTCTTTTCGAGTGTCCCCATATGCTGTTTCAAAAGTTCTTTGTCTCTGTGGTATCTGACTTTATGTTTTGTTTTATTTCTCCGTTCAGATCCTTGTAAAACTTTCTCTCGTTGTTTTGAAATGTACAGTTCTGTGTGTATTGGACAGTCCTTTATCTATATCTCTTCAGTCTTGCCTCTTTGGCTAATCTTGTCTGGTGTATCTTTTCCGCTGACACAGGAATACTTTTTTGTCTTATCGTATATTCGTCTCATAGTCTTACACATGGTCTGTTTATATAAGGTGCATTTCTCAGTAGTCCTTCATCTTTCAGCAGTTTTGAAATCTGTCTTTCTAACCTGGTTTTCCAGTAAGGTTTTCCCTCCTATTATATGGATTTTTTTCTTGTATTGTGAAGAGTTCCGTTAGCATTTTTAATCCATCATAGATTAGGTTGTTGGACTCTCTTGGGCCGTTTGTTTCGATGTGCTGTGGGAGCCAGTTGACATGTTCGGTTGCTTATTTTAGTTTCTTCCTGTTCTTGACTCTAAGTGTTGACAGTATCGTTTTTTCTTCTTCTTGCATAATTTCTTTCAAAGTTAGTATCTGAGTTTTCTCTTCCTCCGTTTGGTGTCAATGTCTCTCTCTCTCTCTCTCTCTCTCTCTCTGGTGTATGCCTTTGTTCAGGGATTTTTTTTGTTAAGGTTTCTCTCAGTTTTGTCATTTACTATGTTTACTGATCTTCTTTTGGGGTAAAGCACTTTCTTCTTTTTCTTTTTCAATGCAGATCTCTCGTAGTTCTGTATCTGAGAGCCATTTGTTTTTCAGAGTTTGTTTAACAGACGGTGGATTTTCCCTCCATGTTTTGAGTATGCATTCCCTACATCACCACACGGATGGTTTGTCTTTGAAGTAGCAATACATTACTAACCTGTTCTCCTCTCTAGTCTATTTTCTCTTCATGTTTTGGCTAACCGCCGTTTGGTGACAGCTGCGCCCCTCTTGGTTGTCATATGTGGAGCGTGAGCAGGAGTTTTGGCCAACAGTAGCTCGGTAACGATTTGGTCCCTCCTGAAGGCCATTAAGGGCACATTAGCCAGGATTTTGACCTGTAGTCACGAGATGACGACCGGGTCCCTCGTGGTGATTAACAAGGGAGCACCTGCCGGTTATGACACAACAATCTTGAATTTATGCGCCATTTTTGCAGTAAATTGATTCGGTTGTACTGTCATGTTTTGGTTTTTTGGTGCTTTGAGGTGGCAACGGACCTCGGTAGATTGATTAAAACTATTGTCATTCAGGAGTAACGTCAGAGTTCCACCAGCTCTTAGCACCCAGGGTATATTCTCACTAAGAGAAAGCCTATGGGTGTGCACAACATCAAAAAGTGTGGCTCAGTGTTCGTCCTTCACCACCTGCTTGAAAACTATAACTCTTAGCTTTGTCTCTCAGCTAATTGAGTACAACCAGTATGTTCATACCTTCCCCTTTTTTCTTCTAAACCCTGACTCGGTAAAAGTTCACTTTCAAGTTGGGGTTAGGACCGGCTCCCAATTCCTCTTTCCACCCAGCAAGTTTGCGCGTTGGAATTCGAAAGAGGTTGTCCAATTCATACTATGGGGTACCAAATTTAGCTGAATATCCACATGAAAAGAGCACTTTCTATGAGACAGTAGTTTTGCACAAAAGAGCCTAATGTTGTCAGGAGTGGAGTACAAATTTAAGTTTACAAAATCTTGAACTCGTCCTCACAGAATGGCCAGAGAGCAGGTAAAATAAGAGTAGAATTTTTAAGTGACAGTGATCATTTCAGAAAAGTCGAAAAATATATTATTAATATTATTATTAAGTTTCAAGTTGCCACATTTTTGCAATCATCATCATCATCAAAAGCGAATGTAACTCTGAAAAAAATCTTTGTATATAATCAATATTTACCAAAGTATAAGAAAGTAAAAACTTGTTTATATTCCCAAGTGGACTCTCATCTGTATGAAGTCCTTTCACTGGCTTATCTCACCAAGATGTGAGGGAACATTTGTCTGAGAGTATTGATAAGTGCTGCTCTAAAACAAGGTTCTTCAAAGTACGGGTGCCAACCCATTACCTCACGGTAATGCAGGAGAACATTTTATGTATGTATGTATGTATGTATGTATGTGTTTTAAGAAATGGACATATTTGGTCCGACAGAATAAATTATAAATTTCGTTACATCATATGGAAACTTATCAGAAATGATTTTCCGTCGTTACACGGTTAATATGTCACTCAATTTAGACAACGTAAATTAAAGAAAATGGGGCAGCTGTTTAGCTCAATGGTAAGAGCAACACTACGTTGAAGCTGCTACCCTATCGGTGTCAGGTTCAATTCCTGCAGCAGCCCCATTTTAATTTTTTTTTTGATTGTTTATTTTATTTACGTTGTCGAAATTGAGTGATATATTAACCGTGTAACGGCAGGAGATCATTCTGAATAAGTTTCTATATAATATAACACAATTTATAATTCATGTATGTATATACGTATGTATCATATTGGTATAATTTATATCCTATAACGTTTCTGTTTATGCAAGATAGGGTGATATTACTTTTCATTTGCACACGATAAACAGAGGTTGTCCAAAATACACACCTACTGAAACACCTGCCGATTTCACTTTTATTTTTGGACTACATTAATACGAAATAAATCTTCGAGTGACTGAAAAGCCTCTTTAAATATAAGTTTATTGTGCTTACTGGAGTTGGATACTACAGATGGGCTGCAATTGCCAAACCTTCGTTGTTGCAAATCAAATGGAACGTCGTAAAAAGTGATGTAATGACCACAGAAATTCGACAATGGACCAATGGAAGAATTTGATATACTCGGTCGAATCTTACTTTACGTTATGTCTGTGTTCCGGCTGAGTTTACGTCTGGAGGCAACCCGAAGAAGCTTATGACCTGGACTGTCTCACTCCAACAGCTAAGAATGGGGGGAACTGTGATTATTTGGGCTGCAAGATGATGGAATTCTTTTGGTTCAGAAGTAGCACTGCATGTCAGGGTAAACTTCCTGGACTATCTGTCAGTTTTGGCCGACCAGTTGCATCCAATGGTGCAAACATTATTGCCCAAGAGCGGCACCGTCTTTAAAGATAATAACTCATCCACTCATAGTGCCAGAGTCAAAAACTGGTTTGAAATGCATGCAAAGGAAATCCAATATTTGGGTTAATTACTACAACCACCAGATCTTGATATAATTGAGTATTTGTGGTATCAATTAGAGCAGCAAATAAGGAACTGATTCAATTCACTAGCATCCCTGAAGGAACAGGAAAACCTTTTTGTTTGATGAATGGCTTGAAATTCGTCTGGAAAATGTCCAAATGCTGTATGAATCAATTCTTCGACGTATTGAAGATGCTTTCAATGCTAAAGGATGCTCAACCTATTATTTTAAAATTTAGTCATTAAAATGATTTTTCCGTTGTTTTGACCAACCTGTCTAAATCAATGGTTTTATGAGGTTTTCTTATAAAATCAAACCGAGCCGTTATTGAAATTGTCCATTGTCAGTCAAGACAATAGGGAACAAATGCATTTACTGTTTTGTTGCCATCTCTATTACCATTCTGATTTTGAAGAAAGATGGTCCTCAGAATGACCTACATCCTCTTAAACGATTAGAACGAAATCTTCCAACTTCAATTTATTCTCACTTTGCTTTGTTTCCTAATAAACAGTGTTGAATTTTTGGTTTGTCTCGTGTATGTTGCAGTTTTAATGGTTGCTAATTAGAAATGGCACCAAAATCTTTCTTTTTCTAAATCTTTATGTGCTCAATTGTGCTGTGATTTTGTAGGAGAAATATCTCCATAGATAATACCTAAACAATATGAGCTTCAAAACGCAGTAATTCACCAGAAGTGCTTTTAACTGGTGCCAAAGATCGATGTTCAAACTTTGGTAAACGTCAGAATTTCGAATGCTAATTTTTGAAGCAGGAGTACAGATACTCCTGTCTCTCAAAAGATCCACACAAATGCATTCTCAGAATTGATATAGTTCCGTACTAGGCTAAGCTTAGTAAATATAAATTGAAGTACAAATTTTGAGCTCTGACAAATGGCAGAGATACTTGTGGGGGCTCTTCTTGACGTCAGAAGTCACTGTCCGAATCTCAGTAAAAGCAAAGGTTACGCATGATGATTTTCAAGGCAGACTTGCCCCCATATCTTTCTTACCAATATCCTTCCATTAGAGCTGGGGTTATGCTAAGATAAGCCTAATAGATATAAAGTGCAAATTTTCAGAAGTAGATGTGTAAATGTCATTAAAACACAACTGAACTAATATAAACACGATATATTAGACTATTGCTGAGTATGTAAGATAGGACAGTCTTCTTGTTGGTAGTATTTTCTACTATGAAATACGGGAAGGAAAAAAACACCATCATGGAATGAAGGTATTTGACACAAGACGCAATCATGCATAGAGCGACAAGAAGAATGGATCAAACATCACTGGTCAATTTCCATGCATTGCGTGTAGAAGAATATGTCTTTCAAGGATTGGCATTCGAAACCATCAAAGGAGACATTTTGGACATCTTCTTGATGCTGAGAATCACCGATGATGACATACTGTGAGGACGAATTTTGCCAAAGGCAGACTCCAAGGAAATTTAAGATAACATCTATGTTGCTGCAAAACTTTGAATGTCTTGATAAATTCATATGTTGACATCAAGGGAACATTAAATATAGTGAGGACACTGAGAACAGGAATTGAGTTCTGAAGAACCACGCATTTTCTAAAGATTCGCTTTTTAGTATTGGTTTGAAGTGGTGAGGGAAATAGGTTTTGGGAACTATGTATACGGTAAAAACGATATTCGGGGAACTAGGTATACGGTAAAACCTCCATTAGTTGACATTGAATATATATAAAACCTGGAAATTAAGAAGTATGCATACGCCGTAATCACCTCAATTTCCAACGATGATTAAAAGTCACGATTAATGATTCCACTAGTGTTAATTTAATGATCAATATAATTTTATGAATGATTTTGCTGGAGGTACGAATGATCACAGAAAAAAATGATAAATTGAGATAATGGTATTGATTATGAAATGGACAATATCGGAACAACAGCAATAATGTTAGCAACAATCATAATAAATGAAAATGACTTATGAAGACAAGAAATCGATTAGGCATAAAAGTTTGGAAATCAAAATAAAAAAAAACAAATGTAGTTTCAATGGCATGATTTGGTCTGATATAAGGAGACTCACAGAAACCTATTAAAAATAAAACAAGCGTGATTGAAAACATTGAACCAATTAAAAGACAATACACAGGGTCTCAGAGTTGGGGCCAGATGTTTGGACATAGATATGCACACACACACACACACACACACATATATATATATATATATATATATATATATATATATATATATATATATGATTTTGATTTTGCAGATTATAAGGCTGACTGAAGGTTGCGAAATATTATACTGCTGTTGATATTAAGTGTAAAATAACAGCAGAAACTAACGACTAAACACATTTTACATACGTCTATACAGAGGCATATATAAGTTTATGCGCGTGGACACACGTGTACATGCAAAAACAGGCATATCCACACCCACTCATACACGTGAGCATACATATACATACACATAAACACGTAACATTTCCAGTTTGCTTGTTATTCGGCCAACGTATAGTCGTAAAGTAAAAACCAATGGATTCCACTGCTATTCACATTGACAGTAAAATAAACAAAATTATACGACATTAAAGGATGTTCATAACTGATAGTAAAAACAAAGAGAGAGAGAGAGAGAGAGAGGGTGTGTGTGTAAGAGAGAGAGAGAGAGGGGGAGAAGTAGTAAGAAGGTGGATGTTGGGCACCTTGTCAGTTGGATATGTTTCATATAACCACAAAAAACGAGAATGAAATATCTTAACTCGCATTCGTCCTGTTGACAGGTATCCATTAGTATTATTTTTGAAAATCCTAGTCAGTTTCCAAAGGAATAATTTTTTTCTCTCAAAGGGAGGAAATGGTGGAAAAGAGTCAGCGAAAACCAAAGAATACATAGAACTTCATACATATATTGAAGTAAGAAAGCTTGGTAACAGAAAATGATTGAGCCGATATGAAATAATTTACAAGCAAGTCTTTTAGAAGACGGAACTCTAAGAAGGTAGCATAATTCTGAGAAAGGCAAACAAAGTCAATACACTCTTTATACTACAATCTCCATGAAATCCTCAGAAGAAGAAGAAATCAAGCGAAGAATCACCCTAGGATGGCAAGCCTCCGGCAGAACAAGCTCAATATTCAAGAACAAGAAAATCCTATTAGTCCAAAAAAAAAAAAAAAAAAGGGTATACGACTAATGCATCTTCCCGATAGTCACCTATGGAGTTGAAACAGGGTACCCGACCAAGAGACTGACCCACAAACTGAAGAGCATGCAACGTGCACATGAGAGAATCATGGTTAATCTCACATGGACAGATCAAAAGACAGGAGTCCAAGATATTATAGAAACTGGTAAAAAAAAAAACCCTCAAATGGCAATGGGCTGGTCATGTTGCACGAATGGCAGACAACCGATGGACACCACAATCGCAACATGGATCAGCAGAGATCTCACGCGCAACCGAGGCTGGCTGAATACAAGACGGAGAGACGAACTTGACAGAAGGTTAAAAAAGTATTGGCCTCGCAACGCCCACGATAGGGAGGTGTGGCAAATCCTGAGGAAAGTCTATGTCCAAAGACAGACGTTAAAAGACTGAAGAATATGATGATGATGATGATGATGGGTTATAACAAGCTCTTGCACGATCACCAAAGTGAGGCGACGTGAAGCTAAATCTGTACCTAGATGATCGACTAACAGTATATATCAGGCGCTGTAAGCAGCAGGGTATCATACAGAGAGCTTCCAGTTGCGATCCCGTTAATCCTTCTTGGAGGAGACTGATCACTCAACAACGCACAAAAATGCAAGCCAAAGCGTTTTCCAACAATTATCATCATTGATATAAAAATAGTAATATTCTTGAGGTATTAACAAACAATCCGATGTAATCGTCTAAACCATACATCAATGTACGTATTCTTCATAAAATGAAAGAGAACACAGTATAAGCAGACCGGTTAGTCTGCAACAAAGAAAATTAATGAAAATAGAGTAATTCCCGTTCCAAAGAAGCATGCTTTGAAGCGGCCGAACTTTATCGTGTGTGAAACAGTCTGCAATAATAGTTCTTCAGTGTTGGCAATTCAGATGTTTTATATGTAAGTTAAGATAATTCAGTGTTGGAAGTTTAGATATTTTATATCTGAACTTTTATGATTCTGATTAGATTTCTCGAGAACTGCTGATCCAATAAATTTGACACTACAATCCCTCATGTGCTGTCTTATATATCTGGCGTATGACAACTTCAGACAATTGCTAGTTGTCGAGTAAACGCAGAGCAGAGAGAGAGGGGAGAGAGAGAGAGAGATTTTAGTTTGATATCAGATGACCATAGACATCAAGAATTTGTGAATTGTAAATGTGATAAATCATGTCATAATCATACAAGTACTTGGACATGCCCAGAAATCTCTCCAGGCAAACTATTCGACGGAAAGCCGAAAGAAACCAAATTTAACCAAACTGAAGTACAACTGAAGACAGCAAGGATAATTCATGGTACACATATCTAGTGTGAAAAAAAGATACGCGTTGTATATAAAAGCACATATCATAACTAATCTAGTTTACTAAGTATCGAAAGCCTCAAACATTTGTGGTGTTGTAATACACATCCTTCTTCTTGAAAAGTCTCTACATCTGGTTAGAGAACAATGCACTTCATATTCTGGCAAACTATTCCATAGACCTACAACCATAGACTGAAACATTTTTTTTATGTTTAATCTACTACTATTTACTTATGCTAAGGACAGGTGAAAGGTTGCATACGCCCTAGAAGAGAAATTTGCACCACCGGTTATATTTTAACGACTATTTTTTTTCATTCGGGACTGCGCCCCTAAGACCTTTATACTCTACGTGACTGCGTAGATCCGGCTAATGGACGGACCCCCCTGCAGTATCTGTCCAGCTTCTTATTCCATTGTACTGAGAAAGAAGAAGATTGGTCTCTTGAGAATTTGGTACCTTATAAAGATTCACTTTTAGTATTGGTTTGAATTATATCATTACCAATAACTAATAATTCTACACTGATGTTGATTTGATGATGATGATAATAATAATAATAATAACATGAACTTGCCAGCACAGTCGATAATTGAACAACCAAAGCGTCAAAATTTTTCAATCATGTTAAAAAAAATTCCATCGAAGAATAAATATGGTCAGAATAAATTCTATCAATGAAACTGGCATTTTCCACAGGAAACATCAAAAAAAGAATTAAAAAGCCATCTAGAAAAATCTAAATTCTTAATAATCTAGATGCTATTATCAAAGCTGCCAGAAGCTTTTTTTCCCAAGAATCATAAAGAATATTTTTAGAACGGGTTTAGTAGATGCCAATTTTCAAGTATGCAGACAAAACGGCATGGCCAAGAGCGGTGGTACATAACACATGTACTTATAAAAAGAGATATAAGCTTCGCTACCTTTGGCGGCTAATGAGTTTGCCTGAAGTGAAAATGATTACGAAAAGGATAACAATGAAGAATAGAAGATGATGGTAGTGGCATTCCCAGGGGCGGTAACTCCGGCTGTCATCTCAGAGTTGCCAACACCACTTTTTTTCATGCTAAATCGACCTAAAAAAAAAAAAATACCAAATAGCGTTAAAAAATAAAAAAAAATAAACACTGTAAGCCTTTGAATGGCCATTTTCAGTAGTTGGAAATGGTTGTATTCGTCTAAAATGTCTAGAAAATAGCTAAAGATTGGCTAAAATCGCTGAAAAGAAGTGGTAAATGTTGAACTTTAACGCCGTTAAAACAGCATGGTGTGACCCCTATGATGGTGTCACCCGGGGTGCCCTCCCCCGTCGGTACACCAGTGAATGATGGTATTGATTGTGACCTGGACAACAACTGGAACAAAAATAATTACACTTGCAACGATAACAAGGAATGGAAACTCACGAAGGCAAGAAAGCGACTAAAGGTTTAAAAATCAAAATGATAACAATAAAAAAATGGAATGAAAATGCTAGGCTGGTTTCAACAGCGTAATTTCATTAGACACAGGTTGAAAATGATAACAAAATAAACAGAAAACAGAAAATGTAACAAGCCTGATTGAAAACACCACATCATTACTATGCTCCGTGTTTCGTCGCTTTGAGAAAAACGTAGATATTCACCAATATATGTAAGTGCAAAAAGTATCCAATACATTTAAAAGGGTTCATCTTGACATTTGTATACAGCTTCGAAATTGACAGAACTTTGCCTCAAAATGGCAAATATGAAAATTTAAATAAATATTGAATTAAGATTGAACATTTAAAAGTTATGAATAAAAGTCAGAAATCTTCAGTCCAAATCCTGTCAATTTTGAAGGAGTATGAGCATATTGACATAAATTATTTGAAATTTATCGGAGACAATCCAGTCATTAAATAGTATGAACAATAAATAGACAAGCTAGGCCAATGGAGCCTTAATCTGTTTCAAATTACTACTCCCACTTGGACCTCATCGGAATGTCCCCACCCCCCATTTTCTTTCAGGATAGCGATTAGTTGCCTCCTGGTGTTCCCCTTGATCTCGACTACAGTCTGGAACCTCCTCTCTTCCAAACACAATTTTAGCTTCAGGCAAAAAACAAAAAACAACAGAAAAAAAAAAGAAAAAGGAAATCGCCGGGCGCCAAATCTACACAGTAGTGTTGACAGACCTTGGTTATACGACGCATTCATCATCATCATCATCATCATCAGTCTTTTAACGTCCGTCGTTGGATATAGACCTTCCCCAGGATTCGTCACAATTCCCTATCATGGGCATCGCAGAGCCAGTATTTCCTGAATCTGTCCAGTCCATCTCTCCATCTTGTGCTCAGTCGGCCTCGGTTTCTGATGTGATATCTGGGGATCCACGCTGTGAGACGTGATGTCCATCGGTTGTCTTTCATTCTTACAACATGGCCTGCCCATTGCCATTTCAGTTTTTTAATAGTTTTATGATGTCACGAACACCTGTTTTCTTCCTTATATACTGTGCTATCTTGTGATCTCTCCATGTAAGGTTGAGCATGATTATCTCATGCGCACGTTCATACTTCTCAGTTTGGAGGCCTGTCTCTTGGTTAGGTTCCATGTTTCAGCTCCATAAGTGACTATCGGGAATACATGTGTCTACACGTATGTAAATATATAAATATATATCGGTGTATGTGTACGTCTCCACATATATGTTGATGTATGCATATGTGTGTGCGTGTGTGTGTGCAGGTGATTTTGAAGGCATATGTATGTGTCTATATGCATGATTATATCTGTATATGTATCACAGCAGTTCCATGAATACAAAATACATCTTCCATGCCTTAAAAGATAGGATCGAAACGGGTCAAAGTCAGGTGACCGTAATGTGTTGAAATCCCGACTCACGGACTCCAACGAAAGATAATGGCTCTCGGTGGTATGACCCCCGAAGTCTACCTAGATAAAAGCACTAATTAAAAATACATCAGTAGTGAGAGCCGGCCGCTGGCGTGTGAGAAAGGAAGAATAAAAAGTAAAGAAAGGAAGAAGGGGTGAGAGAAAAGTCGATGAAGAAACAGTTGGAATGAGAACAAATAAGGTGAAAGAGAGAGAAAAAAAAGGAGTAATTAGTCTTAAAGACAGTCTCTTAAGAGCCAACACAGACGGTCAACGGGCCCGACATGTGGAGGCCGCATGCAGAGGGCCTGTCGTAGACATTTGATCTCTCTCTGTCTCTCCCCTTTGGCCGTTGCGACGAAGTTCTGAATTCAAGGTGCAGGTTCAACTTTTCGAGATCACTCTGTTCAATAAATGTGATGTGTTGATATATTGGTCAAGCGAAAATGAGTTTCAAACTTGAAAACAACTAAGGATCTATTTTGACACTATCATTTGCACGTGCATTTTTCCATTTGCCGATGCATACCTAACGGTATTACGTAACGCGTGGGTGCGCGCGCGCACACACACACACACTCTTTCTCTCTATATATATATATATTAACTTTAAGTCTCCTCAAAAGTTTTTTTTTCCTAATTTGAAACATAATTTCAAACACGATGCTCTTCAGGATCTTGCACACTGCACACAGGTTCACTTTAGCACGGATAGCTCATAAACTGATCAGCATGGCTTGATGCATTTTTTAAAAACAAATGGTCGTGACGAGTATGTTGAAAACATCTTATTGGCGCGCTGGTTTAAAGGTTCGGTTTATTCATGGACACATATAGGTATAAACCGATACTCAGAATGATTGACTGAAATGACATAAATTCTGAAAAATCGTTTTATATCTTCTATGTGGAAAGCTGAAAATCTTTCTACACACACACAAACACACACACACACACATATATATATATATATATATATATATACTATTACGCCATGAGTTTGTGCAAACACAAACACATTTATATATACGCCTGCATATACACGCACGCACACACACACAATATCACGAATTTTCAAGTTATCCGGCCAACGTGTAGTCTCTAAATAAAATCATGGATTTCACTGCTTTCCAAATTGACAGTAAAATGAACAAAATTCCATACGACATTCAGGAATTTATGCGACTAATAGTGAGAGGCAGAGTGAGGATCGGTTGGAAGGGAACTGTGGGGTATCTTGTCAGTTGGATATATTTAATATAATCACAAGATAAAAATTGGGAACGTAATATCTTTGCTCTGACGAATCCGTCCCGTTGACAGGTATCCATTTGTACTTTTTTGAAATTCAAGTCAGAGTCCAAATCAACGAATTCGTTCAGATTCTTTCTGTACGGAAACAAAGAAAAGGTTGGAAAAGAGTTTAAGATATCAGAAAGCAAAATTGAAAGAAAATGGTGGACAAAATAGGAGCCTGACTCGTTTTGCTTTCAGTAAGTTAGAGAGCTCGCTTCTTTGATCCGGACATACACAACAGGCAAAACTAACGTCAAAATAAGTTAGATTCTACGATGGATTACAATTTTTGTATTCATCTATTTCAATGATACTCGTTTTTAGTGATTTCTCGACTGAATATGTTTTAAGAGAGAGAGAGAGAGAGATGTTGCATTTATCTTGTATTGTATATCATATGTGGAATTATGTTTAAATATATATATACTCATTTGTGATTCAGTTTGACTACTTTTCAAATCCAACTATCTCTTAAGGGTGTGACACCAACCAAGTCAAAAACAATATCGGCAGTTCACCTCCTTACAGTTACCTATTCAATAAATAGACATATAATGCGAACATGTATTTGCCAACAACTCGAATAGAAAGAAAAAAGCAAATCTTTATTGTGGGCATAAAAGCCATAGCTTTTCAATAACCTTTCTTCGACTGTTCATTTATAACTAGCAGCAACACATAGAGGCCAACACTGTGCCAACTAATGCTCTCACTACAAACGCTACTATCAGCCATAGCTGAATTGTTTCCTTTCCATACAAACTAGGTACACAACTAGTTGATTTGTATACAAAAGATTACATAATCGGTTTAATATTAAACGTTGACGAGGTAAGGTTAAGTTTTAAGGCAATCAGCGGAGTCAGAATTAGATTTGATTAATTCAATTTACATCGTTATAGCCAAATGATTAAGTTTGTGGGTGTGTCAGTTAAAAAAGGGAACAACATAAAAAACAAGACGAACGAAAAACAAAAACTTTTTAAACAATCGGAAATAGTCTTGGACTTGCCAGGAATAACGAAAAGATTTTATAGATAAGCATACCCTGACATCATCAAAATTAAACTGTTAGCTACCGTTATCTGACACTCTCGAAAAAAGATTCCCTCTTTTTTTTCCTACGGAGAGTGTGCCCAGAGAAAACCATCGAATGGATCGGCCGAAACATTGTAAGAACAACAAAAATAGCAAGAAGAAAGACTTTAGTTATCCCCAAAACGCTTTGAATTTTCATCATTTATCTATTTACGAAGCTGAGAACTTGGTAGGAACCCTCACTCCAAGCCTCACAAAAGACTTAACACGTCTGAATCTTTTCAATTGTTGAGAATTGTGGGTTTATTATATTGTTGCCATCTGGAGATGTAGAATAACATTACATTTACTAACAAGAAATCGATGAACCGAATTCCAATTTCGACTGTAGCTGCTTATATTAACTTCGTTCTCATTCCCTTGGGAAAGACATGTATTCTTCTGTCTATGATGTATCAGCAGAACAAATATCTCGTCATTGGCAATACACTATAATTGACAAAATACACCCCGATGACCAATTAACCTGTCAGGGTTGTAGGAAAGCTCCAAACTCTTGACAACACTTGGACCTCTGGTCTTGTTCACCTTATCAACCAATCATCTCAGGGTCTGTTTCTTGTTCCACTCTATTTCATGATTCGTAGAACAAAGAGAATTGTTTCCATGTTCTATTTCAATATCATTTTCCTTCTTGAGTGCTTTTAAAAGTCTCTCAAACGTAACGTCAAGTCCAGGGGCTCAATCTGAATGGGAGGGTCTGAGAGCAAAACGATATTTTGAGAGTACAGAAATAGTTTGTGTGTACAGGAGTATTTTTGATGATATTCCCGTACTTTTTCCATAAATATCATACGTATAGTGTATTGTATAACGATATAACTTATCTAACGTTACAGTATCACTTTATTCAATTTAAAAAGGGGTGGGTAGAGAAGCAAGATCGGGGTTTCACTAAAGATACCCCAAGGTCATTGATGGTAAACTTTTTGGGCCCGTAGGTAAGAATTTTTATTTTTTTAGCAATCCTGTTATCAGAGTGTCACTTACGTGTGGTTTTAGAAAGAATGCTTTTAGATGAGCGGCCTATTTAAAAAACAAAAAAAAAAAACTTCGAGTTTGATAAAATGTAAATTGAAATTTCAAAATATACTAATAAAACGAGGATAAAATGAAATTTGAAAAGTGTTTTTTTAATATCGATCGTATGTCACCTAAAAATCTACAGCGTGTCATTGCTGACACGCGTGTCATAGGTAAGCCATAACTGCTCAAGGGGCCTGGTCAGTAGATAACTCGTCTCGGATAAGGTTATGAACCGGAATACTTGAGGTGTTTACTCCAATGCTTTACCGTGAAACAACCAGCTTCTCACCAGACACTTTTTTTGTCTGAGTAATTATGACAATGGCCACCTTGTTTTGGAATTTTCCGAGATGCTTATTACGTAGTTTGGGCATTTATCATTTGACATTTACAAAAAGACAAAAACTGCAGACAATTCGGTAAGACAAAAATATATTGTGCTTTGAAATGCCACTTGCGAAAGCCATTTATATCTAATCGGAAACATTTATCTATATTTTATCCTGGCAAGTGAAAATTATTAACGGAAATTCATTTACTTATCTAGCTATTTACCACCCAAACTGTCCAAAAGAGAAGCAAGGAAAGAAGAAGAACCGTGATAAAAAAAAACGGTAACATTAGGAAGGAGACTAAGAATATTCCAAGCAAAAATAAAACAAAATACCAGACTTGTTTGAAGAATATACGTTGTATAAAGTTTCCAGGGAGCTTCATAGTCATTTTGGGGTTCTAAATTAAGTGACTTCATGGCTAATTACATAATTATTTCTTAATTCACATGTATCAAGCGATATATATATATATATATATATATATATATATATATATATATATATATATATATCGTAGTGAGCAAAACCACGGGGATGATACTGAGACTAACTGAACACAAACGAAAACCGGCAAGCGATTGGAGTAGAAAAGGAACGAGTTAATGGTTTCATTTTGTCAGAGTCCCAGTGGCTCAATGAGTTAACGCATACCTAGGCTACATTGGTAATCCCGTGGTAATGGGTGTGGGTTCGAATCCGATCCGGGGTTTATTTCTTCATTTTCCTATCATTGCCGTTGTTCTGCTCACTACCGTGAATATTTTGAATCGAATTAAGTTTAGTTCATAAAATAAGTTCTCCTTATTCACATCGTCGGATACTGATATCCATCATTTATGATATATATACATAAGTGTTTGTGTGTCTGTCTGTGTGTGTTATTTGCATCCGACAGTATTTAAGTATCATGATATTTAGGCAAATTTATTCTCCGTGACTTGTTTATGCAGCTTCATCAGGAATAATGTTGGGAGAGTAAGGTTGAGAAAAATAAAATAGCGTTCATCTCACGTCTTGTATCATGCCGTTATGGACAAAGTAGATATTCAGGTTCCGTCTTTTCTGTTCTTTGTTTTTTTCTGCGATGGCAACACTACCATGTCTTGTACAAACCATTATATCGGAATGGTTCCGTTCTGCGTTCTTTTCAGTGTTTCTCTCATTTTGCACACTATTTTTGAAACTTTCGTTCCTCAACATCATTCCTGATAAAACTGCATAGGCGAGACATATACTAAGATCCAAGGCAAGGCAAGTGCTGATCCATACGTAAATAATCCCGTCATGTTTTTACGGACACTACGATGGTTAATTGAATAAAATCGATTACGGAAGCTTTTATAAAACGTCTCATCTTAATGTCTGCAGAAATGGAACTGACAGTTAAGTTGGCATTAACTTCAACTGACCCGTCACCCAGAGCGATCAAGTACGAACAATGCATTGTGTAGACCAAAGAAGTGATAAGCTTCAACGGAAGGACAGAGAGTATAAGATGAGACAGGGCAATACAAGCAAAACCGAATTCCAAAACAAAGGCAAGCGAAAACTATTTGTAATGTACTGGCATGGGTCATGGATGTCCACTGCCACTATTCGAACAATGGTGGAGGGGTAAACGAACATACAGAATGTCCCAAAAGTAACAGCCAGTTTTCCTGATGCAATTACATATCTAATAAATGTACATGTATGCCACACGTTATATGGAAATGGACGACTGTCATATGTAAACCGTACTTATAACGCATGACATGTCTATATTTATTAGATCTATAGTTTGTTTATAGCACCAATAATATTGTTTTGTGACAAGTTAGATGTTACTTTTGGGACAATATATATATATATATATATATATATATATATATATATATATATATATATATATATAATTGTCATCCACAGACAGCTGTTTCGTTGAATTATAACTCTTCACTGTGGCTATAGACTATCCATTACACCATCTAATTCCACGAGGTGGGATTAAAACCTTCGCTCCAGACCCAGAGGCTGGCATTTTACCCTTATGTAGAACTGGACAGCCAGTAAGACTGAATTTAAGCGATATATTTACTTACGTACGATTCCCCATCCACCAGAGTGCTCCACTCCACAGTTGGAAGAGCATTGCTATATAGCTTAGAATGAACGAGTTGCATAACTGCTCAACCCTGAACAAGGGAGCGTTATATATATATATATATATATATATATATATATATATATATATACACAGTAGGCATCTTATATTCTGTCGGCCTCAGTTTTGCATGTGATCTCTGGGGATCCATGCTGTGAGTCATGATGTCCATCGGTTGTCATTCTTGCAAAAGGACCTGTGCATTGCCATTTAAGTTTCCTAAAAGATTCTATGTCTCAGGCCCCTGCTTTCTTCCTGATATACTGTGCTGTCTTGTGATCTCTCCCTGTAAGGTTGAGCATGATTCTCTCATTTGTGAGTTGCATGCTTCTCAGTTTGCAAGTTTGTCTTCAAGTATCATTTCTAATCAGCTCGAAAAAACAACAGAAAACTTAACGACTTCGAAAACTAAAGAAATGCATATTTCACGTCGTTGTTTTCTACTGTTTCAATTAATGACTACTTGCACAGATGTTCACTTATATCACAGTTTCTATTTTAGAGGGAAAGAAGTTTGATTTGAGAAAAAAAACAAAAAAAACTAACAATTCCATGAAATAGTTACTGAAAAACAATGAGATGTATTTAGTGATGATGTGTTAAAAATGAATTGAAAGAACACAGGGCTATTTATTCTTGCAAGTGTCGTGAGTAAAGCACACCTCTATAGCTGAGTGGCTAAGGATACATTTTAAGGGTACCTTGATCGAATATATATGACAACAATGCACTGTTTCGACTCATTTGAAGGTGCAAACAGGGGTACTTTGATTCAATATATATGGCAGCAATGCACTGTTTCGACTCATTTGAAGGTGCAAACAGGGGTACTTTGATTCAATATATATGGCAGCAATGCACTGTTTCGACTCATTTGAAGGTGCAAACAGGGGTACTTTGATTCAATATATATGGCAGCAACGCACTGTTTCGACGCATTTGAGGGTGCAAACAGGGGTACTTTAATTCAATATATATGGCAGCAATGCACTGTTTCGACTCATTTCAGGGTGCAAACAGGGGTACTTTAATTCAGTATATATGGCAGCAATGCACTGTTTCGACTCATTTGAGGGTGCAAACAGGGGTACTTTGATTCAGTATATATGGCAGCAATGCACTGTTTCGACTCATTTCAGGGTGCAAATAGGGGTACTTTAATTCAATATATATGGCAGCAATGCACTGTTTCGACTCATTTGAAGGTGCAAACAGGGGTACTTTGATTCAGTATATATGGCAGCAATGCACTGTTTCGACTCATTTGAAGGTGCAAACAGTTGAACAGAATAACAGTTGTAGTGGTGTATAGATAGTAAGGAGACCCCAACCCGCCCCAACGTAGAAAGCGGGTGCTGTTCTGACTGTATTACACCACTGGGTATATTGAGTATATTTTCTTATTTTGCTACCGGATTTTCCAAATGTCCTTTTCTACAATTCCACCTAAAGCAATTTGTTTGTTATCTGTTTTCATCCTCAAAAATCTGAAGATTATCATTGGTTGTAGTAGACAACATGGAACCTAACCAAAGGATCAGCCCTCAAGCTGAGGACCATGTAACGTGCACAAGAGAGGATTACACTCAAATTTAACCTAGAGAAACCACAAGGCAACACAGCATATTAGAGGAAAAAATAGGATTCAGAAATATAGAATCCATTAGAAAACTCAAATGGCAATGGGCTGGTCATGTTCAAGAATGTCAGACAACCGTATGACGTCAAGACTCAGCGCGTAGATCCCCACGGATCATATGCGAAACTGTAACAGAAAAATAAGATGGCGGGATGAACTAGAAACATTCAGAAAGAATTGGCTCGGCAGTGCCCATCATATAGATCTAGCGAATCAAAGGGAAGGACATGTCTAAAAAGACTGATGGTGGTGATGATGATGGCCATAAACATTTTTTTTTCTTTTTGTTTTTTCTTCTTCTATTTGTCCACTTTTCTGAGATTTGGTAAAATCGTCAAGACCAGCACCTATTTTTTCTCTTTTGTGATATTGATATGTCTATTACAGTTTTCATAGAGATCTTGGTTACACTCCCGTGCAGACCCATGTTAGCCACCTGTTTAAAATTGTACAGACCCCATGATGTCCAAAAAATAAATGTAGTTCAATAAATAGTTGTAAAACCATTTTTTACATATCTTTTTTGCTAATTCTCAGCAGATGTAATGCTGGCGTATGCTCTGTATAAGAAGAGGGTATTATATTAATTAATTTGTCAAGTTGCTGCGTGGGTGCATATTTCCTGTTTGCACCCCAAATCCGGGACGTCCTGAAAAGAAAGTTGAAGGAGATGGAAGTCGTCATTTTAAAAAAATTTTTTTATCAAGCTGACGTGGTCGGTCATTTTGAAAATTAGTCGAGTACGTTCGTCAGCAAAAATCAAACAAAGGAAACCTGATCAAATAGCGAAATAAAGATAAAAAGTTCATACGAATAGAAATGAGGTCAAGTGCAAGTAATTTTAGTCGAATAATAAAACATTTTATGGTAACAAAAGAAAATATAAATGGTATATGAGTTGAGGATAAATAAATAAAGCCACAAGAAAAAAAAAAGAAAAAAGAACGATCGAGTCAAGAGAATCAAGTCCTGAAAAGGAAAGATATGAAAGATAATTAACTGCTTGTTCTAATCCTAACGGGGGTAGGAGAAAATTCGTGCCGTAGCAAAGGTTATTATCATGTATGTATCTCTTGGTGGAGGCTGGAAATGCTCATTCTAATATATGCCTGAAAATTCAAATCAATGCGAAAATATTGAAAACGGGCTATTCAGGATGCAATGCTCGCAAGGTTACTGAGACAAGATGAGACACACACGATTCAAGTCGACGTGGAAACTTATGAATAAACTCTAAACCGGCAAATACAAAGGACACAAAATGCTATGTTAGGCACAGAGGATATGGCCATGACCAAACTAATAGAGACTAACCGGTAAAAAGAGGAATATGCAATACTGGTCACAGGAGCAGGACGTTATCACCAGCGATTAAACTGCGAAACAGAGGTTAGTGGTTTCATGCCTGGATGATACCGGGTGTGACGCTACAGATTCTGGACTATTTCTTGATCTATGGATGTGTAGTAACTTGCTTATTTTTTTAGTTAAAATTAACACATGAATAAATAGGAATAAGTGTATAGCTTTAGATATGAAGCTACAAAGCTAGCCAGCTATTGAATGACGTCACTTCCTTTGGTTCGTCTTAATCATCGCTAACTTATTGTGTAGCACCGGTTTGCAAGAACTGGTTGATGTCCAGCGTGCCAGCTAGTACAATTTGTCATGACCAATCAGTGTTGCAAACCCTACCAGTCATTTCATTGATTTTGAGATCTTTCTCGTATACCGGGCTTATTTTATAATAGTGTGTAAGCCCTACGCGTATCAACGTCTCCGTCTTGCGTGAAACGCTTCGTGTGAAAGCACTCTGAAACTCGTTTCCATAATTACTCTGACCTTCTAAATTAACCAAACATTGCAGATACAAAATATTTCACTATCCCTGCCTTAGGAATTCATGACAGTGACTACATACGTCACATCTCTTTTTTCTCTCCTACCGAGCTACGAGCTCAAACTTTACATTCTATTCAGTCTTCATATCATCTCTCTTTCGTAACTCTGTTTCTCCTAATCAGGCCTGCTATAAAAACAATATTCCTAACGTTGATATATCTTTCTTTTCAGCTTTGATTCTTCGGCTCATAAAGGTTCTATTTGTTTTCTATTGAATTAATGTTACATTGTTGGTCGAAAGTCTGCATCTGTTTTAATTCCTCGCTTTATGAACTTCTTTTGTTTTATCTATAGTGTCGATTCATTGGAAAATGGCACGTTGAACTCTTGCTTTTAACAAAGGAAATATGAAGACCGGATGTTTACATCTGGATCTGTCATGGCGGACTATCGAATTCCATCTGCCTCAGACTTTTTTGTGATGTCACGCATGTTGCAGCAGCTCATCTTCAGAACTACAACATATTACAAGTACTCTATCATCATTATTATTACTATTATTATTCCACACTTGAAGAACATCGTTTCATCAATGCGAAGGAAAAATCATCAATAAAAATATCAGTAAAGATGTCAGCAAAAGTTGGCTTGTATCAGACAAATAGGTTTGTGCAGCAAAAATGCCAGCTCAAGTTCTGAAACATTACAAAATATAGAAGTAAAATACAAGAAAATGTTTTTTTGTTTTTAATATCAATGTCGAGAGTTTTAGTATGTACACATGTTCGAAAAGTTCCCTGCGTAACCGTATTAAAAGTTAAAGGAAATGTTTTTTTTTAAAGTTATTTGGTATGTGTGTTTGCGTAAGTTAGAAATTTTACTATGCTTGTACTTCTGTACGTGCGGGTAGTAAGCACATGGTATGCGTGCGTATGTAAACACTTGCATGTGCATATCACCGAACATAAGCATATAAGTAGACTTTTGTTGTCTACGTGAGCAACTGTGGGGGTCGTTTAGCGGTGAATTTGGAAAAGAACGTCCGTTATGGAGCGACCAGGATTTTTTTTTGGTGGGTGGGGGGTAAACGCTTTCATAATATCTATCATTTTCGCATTAATTCTTGCAGTAATTTTTGCTTAATGAAAATGAGGTGCTACAGTTATAGTGAGTGGTACCAATCTTTACTTAATCCAAACTGTCTCTTATTCCGCCTGAAAAATCAAATCCCTGGCGCTTTCACGTTTTCGATGTCGGCCCGCCACTTGACTACTGAGGGTTCGTTGGCTGACTTCAACCTCCGTGTAGGCCACTTGGATCCACAGGGAGAAGCTATATCGCCAACTTTGGAAAACATCGGTGTTAGTCTCTGTAAACAATGCTATATTTACACAGTTTAGACATTTTCTTTCACGAAACGTTTCTTCCAAATTTAGCCCCATTCTTCGCTTTCCGATTTCAGCGCCTTCCATTGTTTATCGTTATTTTTATAATTAACTACACATGAATTGAAATTTAATTGCGCTTTTCATTATTAAAAGGATTAAGGTTAAAAGACAACAAATTGAAATCGTGATGGCGTGGGTTATGAAAACACCACGAGAAATTAACCGAAAAATCTCCGTTCAAATAAAAGCAATTAGAGCCTTTCATCACCTATCAATTACGTATTGTTTTCTTTGCCAACAACTGCTTTTTGTGGTAATATCAAAATTTTAGAATGTACATGATCAGTTATTTATACGACTAGCGAGATTATCATGCAAAGTAGTATTTGACGTTATCATTGAAATCCTGAACGATCAGCTCAAATAGTAAATTTCCATCCACTCGCCTATTCTGACACTTGGGCGAGATTTTCAACTAGTTCCCGTGGAAGGCCTAAATAGGATCTTTGGCCTCAATGAAGAGATCGAAACTGTTTTCAGGGGTACTTTAAGACTATTTCTTAGGCAACTACGCACTGTTTCGGCTACTTAGGGGTTACATACAAATGAACAGAATCAGATTCTTAGAGATATCCCTCACGGAACCAAGTTATTAAATCCACTGGCAAAGAAGGGTATTGCTAATAAAAATAAAGATTTGCCATGTAAAAAAATGTTTTTTTTTCCATCAAGCTATGAACATTGATTTACTTACGTACATGCACATATAAAAAATATATATTGTATTCGTATAGATACAAATGTAAACATATACTGCCATTTACAAAAATAAGGAAATAAACGCACGAATTAACCCATAATCTTATGATAATGTTTGCATGTTGCCTACACACAATTATAGTATGAATACTTAAGTATCTATGCATGTTGTATTATCACTATTTCATAGATGGTCCCTTTAATGGGTGAGGAAGAATAGTGATATACTTGGGATTTCTGTGTAGTGACGAGATGACATAGTTGTGAAGGACACAAGATTGTGTTTTCCCGTGTTTGGTTCTTCCCACTGCGCGCCGACATCACTAGAAATGTTGATGGAGTAGAGGGAGCCGAGTAAGAATGATTGTAATGAAGACACACACGAGTATTTAGACGAACAAATAAAACGTACATTTAATGGAGAGATGATAATAGCAAGACAAAACTGAAAGGAATACATGTAGGAGAACATTTATATGATTAATCGTGAAGAGAAAAGGCCTGTATAGTTTAGGAAATTGAATCCAAGGTAAAAGGGACAGTGTAAACTTGTAGCGAAGTAGAAGAAGATAAAATATAGTTTCTAAGCGAAAGGAAGGTGCTCTGTGCCAAGTAGAGGTTATAGTAGTCGTCATGCGTTAAGGAAGCGGAGGTGACTGAAATAATTTGAATCCACAAAGCTTGGAGAGACCCAAGCAATGGTTATGGAAACCGGGTATCAGTGATATGCCTATCTGCCAAGTTGTGGTTGATGTATTTGTGATCACATATGAGCAACTTGGGGGTCATTCTCAGACGCTGAAAAAACACGCGACTGATAGACTATTCAAGTTATAGAAAATACATGGGATTAAGCCCACGTACGCTTCTCAAAGTAAGGAGATTTAGAAGACAGATAATCGTGACTGTTGTGTTGTGAAGGCGTCGCCATTTCCTTCACGAAAGATGGAGTTTAAATACGTTTTTTTCAGCTATAGAAAGAGAATCGATTGGATAACTGAGCATATAAGAAATACTTCGGCATATGCGAAATGAAATTGGCATTGTTTTGGACAGTAACTGGTCACAGTGAAAAAACAGTAAAGTTTGGATCGTCCAGAAGACCGACAAGATGATAAATAGATAATAGAAAAAAGGAAGAGAGAGAAAGAAAGAAGTAACAGACTTACAGAGCCGGGGCTAATGAGCAAGTGGACACGTGCATTCAGTGTTTTTATAGGGAGTAGATGGAGGAAATGGCATTTTGTATAAGGGGTTTATATTCAGGTTTTGTTGCTGAAGCTAGTACTTATCTATTTCCGTAATTTATTTTAACTAAAAATAAAGAAGCTGCCACAATAGGTTTTCACGTTTAAAGAAATTGAAATTACAATTGATGAGGAAACAATGAAGATACGTACATCAATACAGGAGGAGTATTTTGCACATGAATCATCTTACATAATGAATAGTATGATTTTCTCTGTTCGTAACCATGAACTCTTCTATTTAAGGGTAATAAGTTCGTTGGTGAAAATATCCCCTACCCACCATTCTAAAAAATGGAATCTTTCAATGAAACATGTTTTTTTTTCAGTTTCTTTTTGATAATTCAGATAGAGGTAGTCCCTCCTTCCCAAAAGTCCGCCTTATGCCACATTTTTGCTTTTACTGAGGTATCATATTTTATGAAAACAATTTTGGACTAGGTGCCAAAAACATTCACCCTTAGAGACAATTTAAAAACGACTACAAAAATTTCCATTCCCACATCGAAATGTGCTTATGTGAACGAATTCTAATCTATATACGCATACACACTACATACAAAGCACTTGTGATTATATTCCTGACCAAATCTCAAGATAATTTGGAATCGTAATTGAACAATTACTATGCATCATGGACCACCAACTGACTCTTTTGACGCCCCGACGATGGTATGTCAGGAAAAATGTTTTCTCTTGCTTGCAACAAACTGTCCTAGAAAAAAACAAAAAACAATCAATACTTATTCGTCCTTCCGTGGGCGTGGATCTATGGTACAGACAGAGGCGTACACAAGCGATTTGGTCTGAGAGCTGAGATTGTTTACCATCATGCCATTGGAGCCAACAACACGAAGTTAATATCTTACAGCTAACATATCTCTATTCATCAAAGCATTGTGGATGTGAATAAATTTGTACTCTCTTTGATTCAATCGTTTTTTCTTTTTAGAATAATAAACAAGTTTTACATTTATTTAATTTGTAACCAGAAGTTCAATTCTGTATTCAAACAGTTAAAACAGACATTCTTACAATACTTTGACCATCTTTTAGAAGTGCATTTATACAGTGAGTTCGAAAAGCATGTGATACATTTCAAAATGTCTTTTTTAACATCGTTCTGTAGCTTCAAAATTGACTGAATTGGGGCCAAAGATTGGAGAAAAAACATTGATGCAAATTCAGGCTATTTTGAAGGTATACGTGTATGCTAAAATAGACTTTTTAAAATGTACTAGATACTTCCTCAATGTACATTTTCTGAAGTTTTAAAACGCAGAATACAATTATGGGAAACACCCATCTCCTTAATATCTACCAAGAATGAAATATATATATATAGATAGAGAGATAGAAAGAGAGAGCAACTAGCTATTGTAGAACATGCTAAATTCCTTGGCTAGATGATCGATTTGCTGACAGACACCTGCTTTCCAGAATTAGATGTATTCGATCAATTATTTGCATTCTAATGTGGCTACTTACCAATATGCATGCATGCATGCACGCATATATATATATATATATATATATATATATATATATATATATATATTTGTGTGTGCATGTATGTATACATATATACATGTGTGTTTATTTGGATGAATAAATCAAAGTACAAGCTAAATATATATATAAGTCTGTGTACATGCATTAGTGCATATCAATGTAAACCAGCAAATAATTGTTTATACATACACATATATATATACATATATATGCATATAAATATGTATACGCATGAGGGTGTATGCATTTCTGGGAGGGGGAATACAATGGACACATGCCTAGAAACATATGTATGTGTGTGTCAGTGCATATATATATATATACTAACCAATATATACTTGGCTATACATATGAATGTGTGTGTATATATATATATATATATATATATATATATGTGTGTGTGTGTGTGTATGTAAATATATGTATGTAAGCGAATGTCTCCATTGTAACTTTTTTTGATGAAATATGTATCTGGACATATGCCTAGAAGTATTCATAAACTGGTGCGCCTTTGCACAGATGCAATTATGTCTTTTAATTGAAACAAGGTAAGGAATTATGCCTTTGTCTTCATCTCTAAATCTGCTTTTCAACATTCCTCTATGGTCACGTACCTGCACTCGTACATGCAGAGAAAGAACAGCTTTTACGTATATCTTTGTGCCGGAGCATATTTTTGCAAAAACAAAGAAATTACATTCTTAGCACATAATGATTATCCATCTGTCTGTTCATCAAATGTTCTATCTAGAACAGGCCATTGTTTTATACTCAATAGAGATATAACTGCATTCATGTGGATATATATACATACATACATATATATATATATATATATATATATATATATATATATATATATACACATATATATTACACTTAATAGAGATATAACTTCCTTTATGTGGATACATGCTTTTGAACATTGGAACATATTTTTTGCACAAGTAACAAGAAAAGATTATTTTTTGTCTTTATATCTCTTAGACGAATTTTTGTCTATTGTTCGGCAAATAATGATTGACTAATATTCCATTCACCCTATTTTGTTGTGAGTCTCGACTGGGTGGTGTGAGGACATTCAGGCTTCAGGAAACATACAACTCTTCTGGATAAAAGAACTTTTCAGGCAAGCAATAAAGTTCATGATAATTTCACTGCTAGTTATTGCTAGTTAACAAGATTATAAAATTTCAGTTGCACATGTAATAGTCCAATTCTGTCAGTAATGCTTTCATTAATTTCTGATTACAGACAATCAGTTTTTCTTGGTTTTCAATGCACAATGTACAGAATAGGTCCCCAAACTTCCTTGAACAACTTTCGGGTGGAAAACTACAAAATTCAGTATCTAATAACCAAATTCTTTTCCAACTACAACCAGAAATATCTAATTTGTTAGTGCAGAACATGGCTAAATGTAATCAGTAAAGTGGTAAACACAATGGGCAAGTGAAAAAGAAGGACTGAAACCTTACCTTCATATACTAGGTTCAAATGCAGTCAATTCAAAAATGTAACTGTGATACATTGTTCAGTAAATCCTGCCCTTGATATCAAAGGTTATTTAAACAACTAGTTTTATATGAATATTACAATTAGAAACTATGCTAGAAAGCCAAGATGAAACTTACAAAGAGAAGTATTCCGAGAGAAATTATGATAACCACCACCCATGTATACTTTGTTGAGGATGATCAATTGATTTGCTGGAAAAAAGGGTGAACAATGAATAGATTACTTTTGTCGGGATGTGATCACTGAGAAAGGTCTGAACTTTCCAAAAACAAGCTAGAATAATATAGAGGCCAATTCAGCAAAAACTTTCATTGCATACTGACCCCATCTCCTCCACTGAACAACTATTTTGGAGGGGAATTTTCAAAAAACAAAAAAAACAAAACATTTTCCGTACTCATTAAGAGGAAGATATATGCAAAATTTCAACTTTTTCCTATGGACAGTAGCAGCAGGGTGAAGTCCAGATAGATACATAGATATAAATGCCCAAAGACTTGGATAATCTAAACTCAGCTATAGTGATTAAACCGGTCTGCTGAGGATAGAATTAAGGAATGAGCTATTGCAGTAAAGAGAAAATGCACTAGAAAATCTAATGGTCTTCACTAAGTATTTGAAGGTGCAGGGTGGCATAATGGTTACTAGTATGAAAAAAAAAAGGAATCAATGAACCAAGTTCAAGTTACGGACAAGGCTGCTTATGTTCACTTCACTCTAATGCCCTTGGGGGAAATTTGAATCCTCTTCACTCTTTTCGGTGGGTAAATAGCCGGGCTTTTGGAACCCTTTAGCTAAGTAAGGCAAAAGGGAGAAGGTTGGGCCGGGGGATAACAATTCCACCCTATAAAAGCTACTCAGCAGCATCGACCCTGTGTTGTCCACTGAAGAAGTGTGGTCACCGTCTGACGTTGCACAAGGACTACACAGGAATAAACAAAGCAATGTATTATTGAAAATCTTGGTCTATATTTCATTTCATATCATAGATATTTTCATTTTTTCCAGCAAGACAAAGTCGACATCAAAGAATTAGAAGATCGATCTTGAAAGAAGAAAAAGAATTTCAAAATGCCATGGAGTACCTGAATCTATTGAGCAGAGATGTGCACGGTAACAAGAACACTTGAAAAAATGTGTGGAAGCATCAGACATGTGATCGTCTAAGACTAAATAACCTCTACAGAACACAACCGGAAGGACAGGTCTGGTTAGTCACTCAATAGAAACTGGCATCCGACCAACATCTTTTAGTAAATAGCGTATCGTGTTGGGAGTGATCAACTGAAAAATTTGAGAAACAGGCGAACAATGAATAAATTACTTCTCTCGCCTTTTGCTGGGCCATGATCGCTATAAAAATTTGGTTTTCAAAAAACAAGCGTGAATGCGGCTGAACTAATTTGGCATAAACTGACAGTGTGAACTGAACCCGACTCCACCTTAAAAAAGTTATTGGGGGTGGGATTTTCAAAAAACAAAAACCAGACATTATGAATAAATGTTTAAATTTTCAGCCCTATAGCTCCATCAGTGTGGCCTGGATACATGATACATTCATAGCCAGACTGACTTCAAAAGAAACCTTTGCTGTTTCAGTGACAGCTCTGGTTGATGGTTTCTAATGTATTTAGCAGAAAAATACAAAGAAGTTGCTCTTTATAAAAGTGGTATAACAACATCAAAAGAAAGAACTGAATTTCAGTATAGATATGCAGTAAGAACAGCAATGGTCAGAAGTGAAGGACTACTGTGTCATCCAATGTTGAAAGACCTGGAACCAGAAGAAGGTTCTAAGTATCATGCTATAAGTAAAAAGGATAAAACATAGACCAATAATTGTTTTGTTTTCTTTTCTATTTGGGCAACACTGGCTAACCTTGCCTGTCTTATCTCTATTATATGGTGGCAGCAAGTCAAGATACGCATGTTCTTCATTGTCTATGTGAACATTGGCTTTGGGCACCTGCTGATAGCTGTGCAGTTTTTTGTGGAGCATATTCATACCTTTATCATTTAGAAAAAAAAATTTCTACCTAAAAATGTTGGGTTTTGGAATGGAACTCAATTCACCAATTGTATCTTTTTTTTTGTAATGTAGCAATAAAACATTTAATACAGAATTATAGAAACAACAGTAAAAAATACTTGAATAAACATCTACAGATGGCACTCGTTGAACAAGATAACGGTTTATTTAACTATTCATGTAAACAAAAGAAAAAGATTTGAATATAAAAAAAAACAGGGAAAACATGAAATAAAAAAAACCTTTCCAAATGAAGGTCAGTGAGATTGTGTCGAGTTCCCCAAGTTTACTTCTTCCTCGGAACTATTCGAACAAGAAAGGGGAGGGGGGTATAAATCTCCCTCCTTCCCCGGGTGGACGTAGCTCTTCCTCCTTGCCCGGGATGAGCGTACATCTACTTCCTCCTCTTTTCGTCTAACAATACGCTTTGTCTTCAATCGACATTTACTTTATTCTGCTTTGTTTTTTTAAAAATCAATTACTTCATCGGATTATTCCATTTTTTTTTCTCTCTCTCTTCTTGGCATCCTGTCACTTTTTCTCGATAGGTGTCCTCCTCTTTTTGAAAGTTCACTTCTCGCCCACTTTTTTGGCAATTTACAAAAAAAAGGAAAAGTGAGAAAATTGCAACCAACGTTTGTTTTGCGGCAAGTAATTATTGAGACAGTGCATCCTCTTCCTCTCTCCATCTAACAGCTCAGTCTCCCTATAACACCCATAACACCTGACCTCCAACAATTCTACTTGACAAACCAACATCACCATTTTTGTGGTATGGAAACTCTCAAAATTTTGATGAAGTTAATTAATGGCAATTGCTCCTTTACTTTATGTCATTGTGACTTACAGAAGGTTTTTATAGGAGTACCTTGGATACTGGGAAAACCTGTGTTTCATTCATTACTCTGATCCTTTCTTCTTGGTCCCTTATGTTTTCTTCTCTCTACGCTTTTACTCCTTCCAAAATCTTACTTTTTTTTCTTTCCTCTGTTTCGTCTTTCTTTCATTCTTCCTCTACATTACTTTTTTTCATTCCCCTCTTCTTTATTTCTTTCATTCTTTTTTCCCTCTCCCTCTAATATTCTTCCTTTCATCCTCACTTTAATTCTTTTCTCCTTTTTTCCTTCTTTCTTTCTTTCGCCTATTTATTTTCTTTTTCTCTCACCTATTCTCTCTAAGCCTGTTTTCCATTCTCTCTTCATCTCTTTTCTCCTTATTTCCTTTACTTCTTTCAAGAATTCAATTATGCCAAAGAGCAGAACGTTTTCAAGAAGCAAGAAATTTTTTTTTGTATTACCTTATTGCAGAAGTCAAGAATTCAAAAAAATGTATTTTTTTCTTCCCATTTCTCTGGCTATTCTAATCTTTGCTCTTGTCATTCTTGTGGAAACATATTGACTGCCGCTGGCCATGAAGACTACAATTCAACAAGCAGAATCACTTCTACAATTCTGGCTTCTCTGTTAAGGTCTTCTTCAACAGCATTTTCTCCTTCTTTATCTTTCTACAGTAGAACTCAATTTAGATACATTCCTACAACTATGCAAATACGCAAAGCGTTAATTTAATGGCTGACGAAATTCAGCAGGTACCAGTTTGGTAAGAGTTGTTGAAAAGAACTTATGGAATAAACCATCGAATGCCACTGGACTATCTTCTACTATAGAACTGAATCTTAATCATTATGGATTTGGGTTTTGAGTATTAGAGGTAAATATAATGAGGCAGTACCTAGGATTTATGTTTGGGGATCACAGAGAGGTCCATTGGGGATTTATGTTTGGGCATCACAGAGGGAGGTCTATTAGAGATTATAACATGAAAAGTGAATTCTTATTGATAGAAACTTGACAAAGGAGAGCTCATAATAAATATTTCCATTAGTAGCCGATGAATATGCAAAAAACCTGGAAGTTCGTACATGCTGTATCTATCCCCAGCATACCCTACCCCCCCGTACCTCAATCCATTACCAGTTTATTTTGGGAAAAAAAGTGTGTAGTGACTTTTGAGATAACCAGTATATGTGTGAGTGAGACACTTTTTCTTAGTTTGGTTGTTGACGTTCCAAATCTTTGATGTAGCAATCAGATCCTTTATTGTTCATTAACCTGTCAAGGAAGACCAGCAAATTGCTCTAACATGTCCAAGGCTAATGGATGTAGAGTCTATTTTGATCCTTACACCATCTTTTTTTTTTTTTTTCTTTGAAGGGATGGTAATTTGATCTCCAGGCTTGAGAGGGAAGCTCTGTTCTTTTAAGGGTTTCTTTTTTGTATTATCACTTTGGTCATACCTCAATCATGAAATATAAACACAAAACAATACTTCATTTAATGAAAAAAAAAAAAAGAAGCTTTACTGATACTTCTAGTACAGAAATCAAATTAAACATGTCATGGCGGAATAACGGGGATGGGGGGTAGAGAGTAGATTTAAAGGTTTGACCTGGACTTCTGCAAGCTATCAAAGTACTTGTAGCAAATGCATTGAACCTGGCCTCCCAGTGGCAAGAGGGACGTCAGTCTTGGTCCCACAAAGAGTTCATTCTTCTCTTCCAATCAGCACTGTTGTAGACTGACAGTTGGGATATGAAAACTAAAAAATTAACATGAAGGTAAATAGTATTCCAAAACGAAGAATAATGGTTTGCAGTACTTCATCTGATAAGAAATGAATAAATCATAAGATTATCTTCAAAAGACTTTTCTAACAAGAATTCTGCCAAAACTCCTACTTCAGACAAACAAAAATAGAAAGGTGAAAAGAGAAAAAGTAAAAGAAATGTGCTCCTCATAAAAATTGATCTTCCTAACAGAAGAAATACCATGAAGAGTAAGATGAAATGGTCAGTAGAGGTTTTTAAAAAATCATAGGAAAGTTGTCGCTTTGTTTGACCAGAATATGTAAAAGATATATATATATATATATATATATATATATATATAAAGGCAAGAATTACAAATACATATACTTGGTGAATGTTAACAATTCATGCCTCTAGCACTCATCAGCAACTAGATTGGGATGAAATATCTACAACAGATAAAATCTGTTTTCTGTTTGTTTTTTTACAATTTGAGAAAATATATGCATTAGGTATGCACACACACACACACACATTGATATACATGTATATACATATAAATGTAAACTGCTTCTCAATATTTGCATAAAAGTTTCATGAGAATTGTCTCTGATCAATTAATCCTTCGACTGTAAAAGTCTGCCCATGAGCATAACTAATTATTCATCGGTCAATAAAGCAAATGTGAATATTAGATTCATTTTTTTATATGAAAAAAAAAAATAACATGGAGAAATCACTTTTTACGCTTGGTGTGTTTTCTGGGGAATCAGAAACTGATTAAATCAGGACAGTCTCAGTTGAACAGGGGCATAGCTAGAGATTTGAAGGCTCAGGGTACTTATCTCCTTTAGGGGCCTCCTACAACATTTAGTGACACTTGTTTATTGAAAAGCAGTATATGAACTACAATGTTGGGGGGGCTCCTTCATTTGGGGCCCAGGGGCGTTTCCAAATAGCTCCCCCTCCCACTTCAGCTATGCGTCTGCAGTTGAAACAAGAGAATTTCCCAACAAAGGCTGTACCCTTGATTTGAGCCACAATTCCAACTGGAAAATTGAAGTATTGATCAATCAAAAATCATATACTTTAAATTTTACTAATCTGTAAAGGCATCAAAACAATATCAGTACAGTTTTGCTCTTAGTTGCAATTAAAATGAATAGGACAAAAATAAATATCATTACAAAACTTCAAGTGAATACTAGTCATGCATTAAAAAAGGTTTCATATCATCATCAACCAATTAAAGTCCACTGCTGGACAAAAGCCTTTCCCATCTCCCTCCATGAGACCATGATTGCACTAATCTCTGAGATGTCTCACTGGCAAACCTTTTTCCCTTATCTTGCCAACTTGTGTCTGATTTTTTTACTGTGTTCATTGTACCATGGGTACCAGTGGGTTAGCCTTTTGCATCATATGTTGTCATCTCTCCATGCTAAGTATCCAGTCCATCTCAATTCTTGTTGTTTGATTATTTGTTTAATATCCTTTAGCTCTAAGCCCTTCTCAGATCCATAAAGATCTTTTTCCTTTTATTAACCTAGCATTGCTCTTTCCATGGGTTTCTGTGCATTTTAAAGTTGGTTCTTGGTTTGTTTTGTTAATTTCCATGCTTTACACCCATATTGTTTTATTTCACTTTCTCTAACTTCATTATCTGTTCTTGGTAAATGTAATTGTCATCTTCTTCTGGAGCTCTTAATTTTGGGGGGAACTACATCATTCAACATTATTTTTGTCATTGTTTTCTTGATCTTCATCATTTCCCCTATTTAGATCAGTCAACATGTTTGGGGATTCTTCTGATGCTTTTTGATGTCATAGAAACATAATCTGTAAATCTCAAGTACTCTTCATCTATGCGTAATCTCATTCCTTCCCAGTCAGTTTTTTTTTCCTCATAATGAGTATGCTCCACCAAGTCAAATGCTTTCTCATGATCTACAAAGACCAAAAAAAGTGGTCTGTTGAATTTTAATGACTTTCTGATTGGTTGATTTATTGTACGTGGGTGGTCTATCGTTGAATAGCCATTTCCGAAACCTGCCTGTCTTCACAGGTAATTTTCATCTAGAGAGTCTGTTTTGTTTGCAAGTATTTTTATGAATATTTTATGTATAGATAATAGTTTAACAGGACATCAGTTGCCAAGGTCGTGATTATGTATGTATTGATATAATATAGATAATAGCATATGTATATCTATATAATATATTTATATTTACAATTAGATACATTTATGAAGTATACCTGCAAGAAAGTCATTTGCATCCATAAAAATGGTCTGCAATATAGAAAGTGAGTTATGGTTTGAATGTATCAGCCAATTTATTTGCCTACAAATTAGACCAATATGACTAAAAACCGATGTCAGACTAAAATATCATATTAGATAGTGTGGATACACGGGCCAAAAAAATACTCCTCCATTTCAGCAGGAAAAATTCTGGAAACACCGGTTGTCTACAGTGGTAATAGTTAAATGTTGGCTTCAGGTATTGGTATCATATGTACAGAGATTTTTTTTTCAGTTGATAGAAAAAAAAATCCTTCATGCTATCAAATATGATAAGTTTTTCTTGGTAAGTTTCCTGCGCTTTCTTTAACTCTGTTCTTTTTTTGAGATATATGCGCACAGTACCAAGTGTGTGTGAGTGTATTGTACTATATATATATATATACATATATATACATATATATATATATATATATATACACAAGTATTTTATTCCTGGCTTTTATATGGCATCACTTATCATCCTTGGCTTTCCAGTGGGAATTTTACATAATATCATTTGTGCTGACTCTTTTTATTTCTGTATTTCCCTGCGCAGTCTTTTTTTTCATCAGTTATAATAACCAAAAATCTCACAGACTCCAGCCAAAAAAGAGCATAAACCTAAAAATCTACCGAGACCGTTTACAGACAAGGATAGACTAAAAATTAAATGTATATTAACAATAATTCATCTCAAGTATCAGACAACATCTAGATTCAGAGGTCATAGTGGTTATGTATTATGGAGGTTTATTTGCAAGTGTTTTCTGATCTCTGTTGCTTTTAGGAAAAAGTCGCAGCTGCCACCCTCTCTAGCTTTTATCATTTCAGACTTGACTATGACTTCATGATTGAGTCAAGATAATTTTCTTCTCTTTATTGCTTTTAATGTAAAAGTTATGATTTTTTTATGAATGCAAATGTAACGATTACAAAAGAACTTAATGACATCATATCTCTCTCCCCCCTCTCTCTACATGTATATATATATATATATATATATATATATATATATATATATATATATATATATATATATACGTACATGTACATATATGTAGATGAATTATTAATCAGATAATTTTTGACAGAATTATTTCCACAATTATTTTAATTGTGTATAATTGTACTTAATTTGTGCAATTATTTTCAATTATGTATTTATACATACATATATAGATAGCGATAGGTAAATAGGTAAGTGGAGGCTGAAATCAATAAAATAATTTGTATAAGTACATAACTACATACAAATGCATTTGTGAGAAGGTGTACATATATCATATATTACATATTTCACATACATACGCATATACACACACGCACATACACATATATATATATATATAAAAGACTACACAAAATTTACGTATGTACAAATACACAGACATTTGTGTGTGCATATAAATATATATATATATATATATATATATATACACACACATATACGTACAAGTATGTATACATAGGGCCACATATAATTTACATGTATATGTATACACATAGATAAACATTTGTGAGTGTGATGCATATATATATATATATATATATATATATATATACACACACACATACACATATATGTATGTATGCTCACATATTGCAGAAGAAGAAGTCAGACAATGGTAAGGAATAAAAGCAGTGAAAATGGCTTCAGTGCTGTATGGTTTCTTGTCTACTAGAAATATAGTTTGTTCTGACCCATGCCCACACAAGGATGCATTGAGTTGACACGTCTCCATTCGGAAAGAATCGTCAGATACTCGTGAAGGAAATGTCAATTGCAAAAGGCATTCAAAGATGGTGCCAGAAATAACAAGAATCTGAATTTAGTCTGTCTGTTAATGTCGATTTCCATGTAACTTATTTATAAAGATATGACATATATGTACAGATATATATATATATATATATATATATATATATGTATATGTATATAAACACTTGATAGAAGTGATGCTAACAGTGAGTCATGTCTGTGGTTATACTCACTGATCCCTCGTCATTGAATACATTTTTGGGTGACCTACGCAAGTACGTCCTGTTTCAAAAAATTAAATAATGTGTATAAAATAACATCCATATACAATACATTACAATTGTACCATACATAAAATAACACACTACATGTATGCATAAGCTATACAGTAAAATCATGGCTGAAAGACCCTAACCATTCCCACAACAGCCATATCATCAGGACACTTTCATTTCCCTTCCCAAAACAACCTTATTTACTAAAAAAGACATCCTCTTGTCTGGAGACCCAACTTATATACATATATATATATATATATATATATATATATATATATATATCAAAAATACCTTTTTTCTCATACCATCCATCACTTTCAGAGCTCAGAAAAAACCCCAGGCCGGGTGAATATATATATATATATATATATATATATATATATATATATATATATATGTATATACAAATGTGTATATATATATATATATATATATATATATATGTATATACAAATGTGTTGGTAAAATATATACCACAAATATATATTAATCTGAAAAATCTTTTTTCCAACTTATGGTAGAGACAATATATTGATTAAAAATGAGTTGAAAGGAAAATATTCCATGAAAGTTTATATGTATATATATATATATATATATATATATATATACAAAGATGGATTAGTAAGTTCTCTGTGTCATAGCCTTCATTTTGGGGCACTCATCTGATAATGTTCTTGCATAAAACTCTACTAGCTTCCCGTAAATTTTTATAAATTTCTCTGCATGTTGTTCTGAGCATTTCAATCACTCTTCAAACAATATATATAGTAGCACAAGCCAAAATTATGTAAGGGCGTCCAGATCAAAGCAGACTCTAGATCAAACGATGAGATTTGTACCAGCAAATTGTACCTCCGACAGTGAAAACTGAGGTTTTTATTCAACACAAGATTTTCTTGTATCCCAATCCATTATTGTTGAGTGACATAATCAGTTCTCGAATGTCTTGTAACAACTATTTCTGCTTGTACGTGGTGATACTTTAAGTGTCCTGATCTGACAGCTGATAATCGAGCCTTGTGCAAGCAAATGACGTCAGTACTGGTTGCAAATGTTCTAGGACGATTACAACCACAATGCAACCTCTAGTACTACCGTATGAAATTGAATATTATTGTTTTTCACGATGGATTGCATATTTGTTACTTTTTTTCTGATATCTGATGTTTGTCTTTAACTTTTCAATGTTCAATCTTGGTTCATAATTTTTCTTTATTTTGTGAATTTATTGTTCCAATATCAATCTTTGATTCAAATTCTGTCAATTTTGAAGCTGTATAAGTACATTGAGACAAACTTTTTCTCAATATATTCAATACTTTTTGCTCTCACTCTAAATACTCTATAATATAGGATTTTTGGTACAATCTGTTACAGCAAGGCAGCCATTAAGAATTTTGAGACCACTCTGAACTGAAAAGTATCAAACCAAATCAAGCCCCCCGCCAAATGTTGAGAGAGTGATGATTATTTTGCGTCAGTTCTCAAGTACTACAAATACCAGAAATGCTTCTTTGAAAAGAAGTAATCAAGCATTAGGTACCTAAAATGACACATCACTCCTAGTTTGTTTTTTATGCTTTTTTTATCATTAGACTTTCATATATGAAAGAATACCCAAAAAGATGAATTTGGGTGGAAAGGCTATTGGATTAAGTCATACATATCTACATACATATATATATATATATACACATATATATATATATATATATATATATATATATATATATATATACATATATATATATATATATATATATATACATGTGTGTGTTTATTGGGTCATCACATTCTACTAAATACGATTTGTATTATTTTTATCTTAGAGTTGTTCTGATTACTATTTGTGATGAGATCTTCCAAATATCTATCTTTAAATAACAAATACCATTTTATACACACACACACACACACACTATAATAAAAATCATGCATAAGAAATATCTTGAATGTGAGAGTCAGGGACTGTGTTGAATTTGCTATTTGATTGCACTAAGTAAAAATGCACCCAGCATAAAGAAAAAATGGTATTTTGATATAATTTTTGCATTTGCTGTACTCTCCAATGAATAATTAGTTATGCACAAGGGTAATGCTTTTACGGTAGAGTGATCTATTGAACAGGGACAATTCTCATGGCAAATATTGAGTAGCAGTTAACACTTTTTATACATATATATATTTATATCTTACTTGTATTATTGTAACCAAATTGTCTGAGGTTATTAATGGGATCCAGAGCAGGTTTTTAGCACATTAGTCTTTGAAAACTGAAAAAATAATTGTAATGTTGGGTCTGCTTTTGTACTCTATCCCAGAAATCCCATTATAGGCCTTCTGGGGGAGTTAACTGGAAAGCCAACCCATGGGATGGGTATTTTAGTTGATAGAACACATAGGGAAGATGCTGTCATCATGAGACAGGTTGCCAGAGATAAATGATGCAAGTTCAAATCTCTCCAGGAGCATGTTCTTTACTCCTGACCCATGCTGTGTTCTTAACGATTATTGAATAACGACTTGAGACTTGTTACAAAAAGCGACAAAATCAAATAGAGTGAAAATTAGTCAAAAATCAATAATAATTAACAATGATTCATATTAGAAATTCAAAGACTCCATCATTTGATACTACTAGTTTCAATGAATAAAACAGCACAATGGCTTAATGGAGACTGGAAAAGTAAAGAATATAAGTGTATGGCTAAATATGCTGGTTGCACATTCATATATACAAGGTGGTGTAAAAGTCTAGACCTATGTGTAGTTTGATATGTGAAATATACCTAATATATTTTTCTTCAAATTGTTATACCATAGATTGTTTCTCATAGAGACATCTTGAATCAACTCTGAGACTCAACAGACTCAGAAGAATACAGACACCAAAGGATAACATCTCAACAGAAATAGACACCATAAGAATGAATATTACTCGTTCGACAAACATGAAAAGGTCTTGTGTTGAAAAAACCCCCCAAAAAGCAGACGGATGTCAAGCCAAACACTTGGTGTAAACAGTGAAGTGAAATATTGATTTGAAAATAATTTAGTCATCGGTGTATGGTCAGTTAAATTTCATTATATACTAAACCTTTTTTTCCTTTTATGCAATACCCCTGGGTCTAAACCTTTGCACCACATTGTATATACTGATTAATACACTACTGTCCAATAAATGATTAGTTTTGGACTTGGGCATGCTTTCACAGTACTGTAATTGATTGAATAAAGACAATTCTCATGAAACTTTTAGGCTAATATTGTTCAGCAGTTTATACCTCGTATATGTACAATATCACCCAAAAATGAGTACACCCCTACCACTTTTTTAGTAGAAAAGTCAATTTTCTCCAAAACCAAACATTAGCAAGATATTATTATTCCTAGAACATTGCAAAATGAAAACAGTTATTAGCAGGTATTATTCATGACCAAATCTACTGCACTGAAACTCTGTTGCCAAAAATATGGATATGTTGCCATCTAAGAACCTTATGAAAAAAATATTTTTTTCACAAAGTTTCAATGCTATGGAATTTAGGTTATAAATGATAGTTGATCAAATCCGTTTTTTATTATGCAATGTTCCATTGAAATGATGAAATCCTGCTATGAACGATTCAGAAGAAAATCAACATTTTATAAAAAGTGTGGTACGACTTTACCCATTTATAGGAAACACTGTATATGTATGTGTGCATACTATGAAATCTGATATCACTAGTGCCAATAAAGAAAACAATGTTGCAGCATAATGGAGATTGGAAAAGTAAAGAATATTGCTATATGGCTAAATGTGAATGACTGCTACTAATTCCATCCGTTGGGCACACATGCACTAATGTATATTTAGAGACGGAATCACCGCCTGTCCAATGAATATTTAGTTATGCACATGGGTATGTTTTTACAGAGAGTGTTTGATTGAGTAGGAACAATTCACATGAAACATAGACAAGTATTGAGTAGCAGTTTATACTTTATCTTTCTCTCTCTCTCTCTCTATATATATATATATACACACACATATATCTATCTATATATATATTCTGTAAACTGCTCTTCAATAATGACGTTTTATGTAAATATATATATATATATTCTGTAAACTGCTCTTCAATAATGACGTTTTATGTAATATATATATATATATATATATATATATATATATATATATATATATTCTGTAAACTCTTCAATAATGACATTTTATGTAAATATATATATATACATATATATATATATATATATATGAATATATGTAGACATAGATATAAAAACGTCATTATTGAGATGCAGTTTACACTTTTTCTCCATTGTCCTAGCTTTAAAAAAAAAATTTAAATCAATTTCCATTTGCGTAAACAATTCTAAAAACTCCAGACAGAGACAGGATAGATAAATGTAGCAGAAAAAATGTTTTTTTTTTAAGCTGGAATAATCTATGGACAGAGGCAAGTTAAACATTTAAATAACACTCTATCATTTTAAATGCTGGATGGTTTTTCTGGCTGTGATGTGGTAAATAATTTTGGAAGACAAATTATAAATCTATTGGTTATATGGATATTTTTTAGCTTATGGTAGCCTGTCGAAACAACGATGTCCTTCAACGTCTCCAGTAGACATGTTGTGGGTTGTTGTTGGCTCCTTTAGTCCAAATTCTGATGCAAAGTGTCTTCCATACATACAGGATTCTATCATTGGGTTGGAGAGAAACTGTTTGCTACGCAATCAGGTCTTTCAAAACAGCACTTTTCACAGGCATGGGTAACTTAGGCTTCACAGGTTGCAATATCATGCCTGCAAGTCTATCATCATGTTGTGCATCTGGATGCCAGGATTTCTAGATTGTTTGGGGATATCTCAAATAGGACGACATTAAGGTGGTCTCTGTATCACATTTGCTAACAGCCTATGTTGATATCACTATTTACAAACACATTCATACTATATATTTGCTCTCTCCAGTGTCATATGGCGTTAATTATTCTCAAGTAAAGTCTTGATCTTAAGTATGATCATTTTTGACGACACAGATGCACAGTTTCTATAACTGATGTGGTTTTACCTCGTGAGGTGTGAGACCGCTTCGTGTAGTCAAATCCAGGAGAATTAGGATTTGTTCCGAGACCTCAACAACAGTGCTTTTATGTCCTTTCAACGATCATTGCGAGGCTAAGAGAATTCAGGGCTTTCTAGTCACATGTTTGCACGTGTGGCATCTGCATATTAAACTGACTTCGTGTCAGATCCTGTTCTCGTGGGAGATGGGGGTAAAATGGAGGTCTTGATTTGATTTCTATCAACCACAATCAGCAAGAAATCTGAGGCAAGAAAGTTTACAAACCACTTTTGATACTTATGATCATTCAAAGTGCCTTTTTTTATAAACTGCCCGAATCGTTTTTACTTTGAGTTGCATCTTCATCTCTCTTGAAATAAAAAAGCCGAAGAGAAGGCAAAAAAAATGCTACTCATTTTCTTCCATGTTCAACATTAGAATCAATTAACACAAGCATACAAATTTTATAAAAAAAAATGTAGACTGATGTGACAGCTATCACAATACAACCAAAAGTGGCCTTCTTGAATCGTCATCATCATCATCAGTCTTTTAACGTCCATCGTTGGACAGAGACCTTCCCCAGGATTCACCACAATTCTCTATCATGGGCGTCGCAGAGCCAGTATTTCCTGAATCTGTCCAGTTCATCTCTCCATCTTTTGTTCTGTCAACCTCAGTTTCTTATGTGATCTCTGGGGATCTATGCTGTGAGATGTGATGAAGTTAGTTAAAACTAAATACTCCCAATGCCATTTAATGAAAAAAAATTTTTTTGTTGGTTACTTGATATGATTAGTTTACAGGGTGGTCTGTTATCAGTTATACTGATGAATGAAATTTGAATTTCAGATCAGACTACTTATGCTCATGCTGCACACACTGTTGAAAAGGCAGCAACCCATTTTTCCCTGGGCTCAGTTCCATTGCCAGTTCGGTAAATAAAACGTCCTGTCATTATTATGTCACAATGGTTGATGGAGAAGAATCCAAAGACTTCCAACAGCCTACCTATATATATATATACATATATATATATATATGTCTATGTAGAAATATATCCATAGAGAGATAGAGAAAGGTCAAAAGTGAAAAGAGACTTCTCCTTCTCCTTCAAAGTATACATATTGATACAGAGAAGTCTATTAATTAATCAGACAGTCATCATCATCAGTCTTTTATCTTTCGTTGTTAGACATTGACCTCTCCCTGGCTTCTCTACATCTCTCTATCGTGGCGTTGCTGAGCCAATATTTTCTGAACCAGTCCGGTTTGTCTCATCATATTCCGCATTTAATCTCTGGGGATCCATGTTGTCCATCGGTTAGCTACTATTCTTGAAACATGGTCAGCACATAGCCATTTGAGTTTCCTAATGATTTCTATGATGTCTCAGACTCCTGAAATACTGTGCTGTCTTGTGATCTCTCCATGTAATGTTGAGCATGATTCTCTCATGTGCACGTTGCACCCTTCTCAGTTTGCAGGTCAGTCTCTTGGCCAAGTTCCATGTGTCAGCTCCATAGGTCACTGTCGGGACGATGCATTGATTGTATACTCTTCTTTATAGGATTATTGGTATTTTCTTATTCTTGAAGGCTTACCATCCTAGATTGATTCTTATCAAAATCAGCTAGTGTTGAACATTTTTTTTAAATGGACAGAGAATTTAAAAAAATCAAATTTCATTTTAATAATCTACAGTTGTTTATATCAATGAATTTAACTACATAACAAATTCAAAGGAATGAATGTGAATTTATAACAATTGATTTGAAATCTCCCAATTTTTATATCCTTCGCTTTATGTTAAAATTTATGTTTATCAGTTGGTTATTGTTATCTAAAAGATCATGTACCAAAGCAATCACAATAAGCAGCTCCCTCTATATATCCAATATGTAATGCAAATAAAATCAACAATCCATTGCATTTACGTTGTACGAAGCAAAGCAGGGAAAAGTGATGTTGCCAATAAAGGAGAAAAAGTCTTTTAAAAAATATGAGTCATCAAATGTGGAAGGCTTGTCAATTTTAGAATCAAGTGACATTAATAAATGCTGAGGTACTGTCAAAATGTATGCATTTTGTTTCAATAAAACAGAAACTGTATAAATAAAAAAGCAAAAAGTATGCACCACACATGCAGACATATATGCACACATTACTTTATCCAAATATATATACATACATACATACATACATATATATATATATATATATATATATATATAAATATACATAGAGAGAGAGAAAGGGAGAGACACACACACACACATAGAGAAAAGTATGCATGTGTATATATATATATATATATATATATATATATGTCTGTGTCCACATAATATGTACATGTGTATATGAGTTGGTATAGGTAAGTCAATATGTCATCCAAATATATATATATATATATATATATATATACATATATATATACATATACAGTAATAGATGTATATTTTGTATATGTATGTATCTGTTAGATGTGCATGTGTGCTTATAGGTAATGTGTCAATATGTCATAGACAAATTGAATTTTTCAATGGAAAACAAAAACAAATGAAAAAAAATATTTGTTCCCACAAAACAAGTCGCTTCCTTATGATACAGAGGCAAACGCTTTTCTTTTGTTGGTAAAATTTTGATGAATGTTTGTTCTTCTTTATATAATTCTAATAAAAGAAACCATCTTGCTTTGCATGGTAGAAATGCTTTTAAAACATAAAAGTTTTTACATTTTTTAAAATGAAATTTGATCAGAGGTGTGTGACCACAATTTGGCTCAAAGGATTTTCATTCATGACTTTACTTAGTAAACATCATTTGGGCTAAAAACAATATATATATATATATATATATATATATATATAGAGAGAGAGAGAGAGAGAGAGAGAGAGAGAGAGAGTGTGCAAAAAGTATCCGATACTTTCCAAAAGTTAATTTAAAAATCCTTACACCGCTTTGAAATTGAAAGAATTTGAGCCAAACTTTGGAAAATACAAAAATCAAAAAAAATATCTGAACAAAATAGAACATTGGAAAGTTATGTATAAAAAATCAGAAATCTTTGATCAAAATTCTGTAAATTTTGAAGTTATGTAACAATTTCTGAGATGTATCACATACTTTTTGCACTCACTCTCTCTCTTTCTCTCTCTCTCTCTCTCTCTCTCTATATATATATATATATACAAGCATTGACCACTTTTTGAAAGTTCACTTTATTCCATTATTTTGCTCTCATGAAACAAGGCCCAAAGTGAAAATAAAGTGCAGTGTTTCTTTTGCAAGTACTTGTTATACGCCAGTCTACTGCTCAATCAACCATCCCACTTTTTGGGGGGTCTGGGAATGCTCAAAAATTTTTCCATCACGAATCAGTTCTCAGTGTTATGCAATTGCGGCTTACAAAGGGATTTTATAGAAATGTTCTGCTTTAAGATAATGAAAAAAAGAGCTGTATATATATCATTATCATCAGCCATTATAAGTCCACTACTGAACAAAGGCCCATCCATAACAACTATGATTGCGCAAACCTTGACATATCTCATCCTTCCGTCTTGTGTCTGTTCTTTTCCTACTTTACCATTGCCACCTATCAATCTTTTGCTCCATCTGTACTTCTTGCCAAATATCTTGCCCATCTCCATTCTTGTTGTTTGAATATCTATAAAATTTCCTTCACTCTAGTCTTTCCTATATTGATCTTTTTCTATCTCTTAGGCTTATCTCTAGCATTGCTCTTTCCATGGCTCTTCGTACAATTCTTAGTTGGTTCCGAGTTTGTTTTCTTAGTTTCCATGTTTGTATACTTCATGCTTTCAGCATACTGGCAAAGTGCTCTACAGTATGTCTCTATTCATACCAAATGATTCCCAGCAAATCATAATGCATCATTTTATCTTGTTTTCATGCTCTTTCTCTAATTTTATAACTCTCCTGGGTAAATCTATCCATCAATCTCTTCTAAAGGACTTTATTTGGGACTTTATTGTTAAACATTACTTTTATCTTTGTTCTGTTCATCTTCAAGCCTACTTTACACAGTAAATTTGGGAGATAGTCTTGGTGCACTATTGTTCCACAGCAAACAGTTTAAGGACCATTGGCTTCAACAGATACTTGCCAGGAATTTAAAATCAACATCAAGTGATGTTGGTATCAGCTCAAAGATGGGTTCAAATATTTTTCCAAATTAAAATTGACAACTTGATCTAAAAAAGCTTGTATCATTCTTGTATTGACAGAGAAATTGGTTCAGTTGTTGCCTGTTGAGCAGGAGTTAATTTTACAGTTGACTTGATCAGTTGTTTAATGACTTTTTTTTTCCTTTTTTCATCAAGAGACAAAGATGAACGCATCATTTGTGTCCGCACATTCATTGTGCAACCATAAAGTCAGTGATCATGATGTATATAACTTGAAAAAAAACAAGGGAAGAAAAAGAGAGAATCAGAAAGTGAGAGAGAAGATATAAAAGTCAGAGGAGTCAGTGAGGAAGATAGAAGAGTAAAGAAAAAAAAGAAGTAGGGAAAGGAGAGATGAGTCTATGACTGTGAAAGTAGAAAAGACAGAAATTGTGAAAAGTTCATTAATTTATTTCTTGTGGCTCACAGCCAGGCCAATTAGAAGGTTCGGGGGTGGGGGGCTTTTGAATGCATTATACAGCACAGTTAAGAGATAGGTCTCCTCCAATGACTATTAATGGGATTGTCACAGGAGGTACTCTGTGTTTCTAAGCTGTACCCGCATTATACCCAGTCAGTCACCCATCTAGGCTCTAATCAGGTTGCTTAACTTTGATGATTGTATGAGAAGCATTATATCCGGAGCAATTCAGCCATAACCAGTGTTAAAGTTGAAAAGAGAAGAGAAAAGAAAAGAGAAAATGATTGAGAAAAGAAAGAATAAAATCAACAGATATATATATATATATATATATATATATATATATATATATATATGTATGTAGAGAGAGAGGGAGATTTATATATATATATATATATATATATATATATATATGTGTAGAGAGAGAGGGAGATTTATATATATATATATGTAGAGAGAGAGAGAGAGAGAGAGAGGGGGGAGATTAGGAAAAGAAAAAGATGAAAAGAATCTAAAAAAATGTACAAATTAAGGAGCCATAAGAAAAAATACTAAAAATTATTATTCAATAAAACAAAACTAGCGCCAGCACTCATCCCCCCCCCACCTAAAAAATCCCAAAGAAGCATACCATCAAAAAATGAACAATATATCACAATTGGAAATATAAACATGCCTCCCAACAACCTCTACATTCTCTCTCTCTTTCTCTCTCCCAAACAACCTCTCCAATTTCTTTCTTTCTCTCTCCCAAACAACCTCTTCATTCTCTCTCTCTTTCTCTCTCCCAAACAACCTCTTCATTCTCTCTCTCTTTCTCTCTCCCACACAACCTCTTCATTCTCTCTCTCTTTCTCTCTCCCAAGCAACCTCTCCAATTTCTTTCTTTCTCTCTCCCAAACAACCTCTTCATTCTCTCTCTCTTTCTCTCTCCCAAACAACCTCTTCATTCTCTCTCTCTTTCTCTCTCCCACACAACCTCTTCATTCTCTCTCTCTTTCTCTCTCCCAAACAACCTCTCCAATTTCTTTCTTTCTCTCTCCCAAACAACCTCTTCATTCTCTCTCTCTTTCTCTCTCCCAAACAACCTCTTCATTCTCTCTCTCTTTCTCTCTCCCACACAACCTCTTCATTCTCTCTCTCTTTCTCTCTCCCAAACAACCTCTGAATTTCTTTCTTTCTCTCTCCCAAACAACCTCTACATTCTCTCTTTCTCTCTCAAATGACCTCTATAATTTCTTCCTTTCTCTCTCTCTCTCTCTCTCTCTCAAAAAAATGAGTATTATTTTATCATTCGTGCTTATAATTGATTTGCTAAGCTCAGAGCCAATGAAAAAGATTAAAACAAAAGATCATTGATATTTGCAAAGAACCAATGTAAATTCATAATTCATATCTTCACTTCAACTGCTTTTTTCCCCTCTTCCTTCTTTTGCATTGATCATGTTAAAGAATTGTGTAGTTCGCTGTGGACATTAATTGTAAATGAATTATTTGCCCAAAAGCATTCGGCATTTTAAGAGACAATGTTGTGTACACGAGTCTGTATGTAGTGCTTATTGCTTTCTCATTAAAAGTATAATAGACCAATAACTATGTACGTGATCTTGTCAAGAACAACAATGCAGAAAAAACTAATAAAACATAAATCAATTATATTATAATGATAAAAAAAAAAATCTCAAATATCTTTCCTTCCCCTCTGACTGTATAAATATCATTTAACTTCCCCCTGACCATATAAATATCATTTATATCAGATAGAGCTAATGTAAATGATCAGAGATCAAATTAGAAAGATGAGCACATACTTACAACGTACAAATTTGTACTGATGTTAAAAGCTGATGCGTTAGAACTGAGAAAACATTAATGGCTTGTGTAAATTTATTCCAATTGGAGCGCGTTTTGTTTTCTGATAGAGATATTTGATGAATGATTTGCCGAATTGGACGCCAGGCCATAAATTCTGACTGATCGTTATTTGCTTCTAATTAAGGCCAATTATCTATTTATTTACTCACTATATCTCTATCTCTTATTCAATTACCTCTTCAATTCTCTTTCTCTCAATTTACTCTGACCCTTCTTCATTTTTCTCTCTTTTTTTCTCTATTGTTCTGTCTACACAAAGAACATATCTCTTCTAGTCTCTCAATTACTCAATCCATATATATCTAGTAATCTATGTATCTGTTGATGAAGGTCCAACGTGGTCAATTGGTTAGAAGCCTGGAAAATGGAATCAGTTTGTCAAGTTCAAACTTTGGCTGAGACAATCTGCATTCATTTTGGATTAATTCCCTTGGAGAAGACATGAATCAAGTTATTCTCCTCGGCTATGGGTAAAGTAGTAAATCTAAAAAAGTCCAACCCCTCCTCCAGTAGTGTGAGAGACTTGAAACAGACGAAGTAGGGAATGTGTTCCCAAAAGTTTTGGTCAAACAGGATCCTGTTGAAAGGACTAGCAAGCTTGAAATAAATCATTATAGATGCTTTTGTCAAATAACCCATCAACACCCTCAATATTACAAGCAAATTGATTGTTTTATTATCGTTACATTATTTATCTAACTCTCAGAATGATGCGAAAATTCCAAGCATCATCTTTTGTTCAATCTTAGGGAAATCTCAGAAGTTTCTCTAGATTTTATCATTTGTGTTAAAAGATGAAGCTTCAATGAAATGATAATGATAGAGACCGTCTTGTAATTGTCTCTGATCAGTAAGAGGCTGAATAAAACTGACAGAAGAAAGACAAAGGAACCCAACAAAGAGACAAGAAGGAGTTCCCACTGAGAGTATTAAGCTTATAATCCACTCATCTTCTTACTGTTCACCACAGTATTATGCTCTGAAAATAAAGGGTTTCTCTTGATGAAAACCAAGAATAAGCAGGAGATATTTTTCAAAACATTATGCTTAGCTTTGTTCTTCCATTAGAGGTATAGGTCGAATGATACTTGGCTTTTCTACAGTATTTTTTCCTCTATGGCCCTTTATATCAGCTGTATCACCAGATTAAGCCTTCTGAAGACTTGACACTGTTCGATTCAGCTAATGTAATAACATGGTAACATGATAATGCAATATTTGTTCATGTTCACACTTTGAGAATTGTTTGTCAAACAATGATAATCTAATGCATATATAAGTGGGAGGTGTCGCTCTGTCTGTTTGTCTGTATGTAATAAAAATCACTTAAACATGGGTGCAGCCAAACCAAATTTGGTATGAATACTAAATGGACCTAGGTTTAAAGAAAAAAAATTGCTTTGAAAGTTTCAGAGGGTTTTTCATTTACAAACATGTCTATAATGCTAAATTAAACCCTTACTCTCCATTCAAATACATACTTTATATGTTCATGAATAATTCTCTAGGCAGTCAAAAGTAAAGGGAAATTTCTTCCTCCTTTTAGGGATCAAAGTGAAAAGAAACTTTTTTTACAAGTTTGAAAATTTAGTTTCTTTTCTTTTATTTCTTAGATAGACTGGTACTTCATCTGATTTTATCATAATTTGGTGAAAACCATCCCTAAATACAAAATTCTCAATTCATCTTATTCTTCATTTTTAATTTGAAAAAATGTACAGTTGGAGCCAAGATTACAGAAGGTTATGGTAGTGATGCAGTAGGTGCAAGCTGGTTCAGGAATGATCATTAATGTTTAAAAAAGAGATTGAGTTTAAAGACAAAGAATGTTCTTAAAGACCTCAGAACTCAAAAACTGATGGAAAAATTTTTGGCGGAAATTTGCTGCACAAACAGCATGGAATATGCAGTAAAAATTAGAGTCGAATCAGTCAACTGTCATATCAGTCCTAAGAAAAATTCCCAAGCTACGTGAATGGGTTCTACATGAACTTATGGAGATGAACATTAGTTCAAAATTTTGAATGCTTGCCTTTCTTGTCTTGCTTGACAGATAGTCAGTTGCAATGAAAAATGGATTTATAAGAATGGAAAATAAGGGAAATTGTGTCTTGATCCAAAATAGCTTTCAACATTCCGATCTGAACAGAATCTACAGGGGAAAAATGTTTCTTCTCTGAGTTGATATTATTCATGAATATTCACGTGAAATGAGGCACAGGGATAAACACGGGGTTGGGATGGGATGGTGCTGATCTTTAATACCTTGAAGTTTTTAACTTAACTCGTCTCATTTACTGACCCAATCACTCGTCATTATTACTCTCACCATAAGATCACATCTATTCCTGAATACTTTCAGTCCACAATCTCCATAACATCCTAATCTCTCTATGAACTTAATTAATACCCTATTTACTGTCCACATGTTTAAGGATGGGTAAAAATATAAATTTTATGTACATTTTTAAAGTTCTCAGGTGTTTCTGGTTGGATTAAAAAAGAATTCTCTATTTTGAATTGCTATTACTGTGAAACACAACATTTAGATATTGGCGAGTTTGAATGATGCATTAGTAAAGATAGGTCTGGTTAGTCAATCAACAGAAACTATCATGCAACCAACGTCTTTTGGCAGCATGCCGTGTTGGGAGAGATCAATTGAATAATTGGAAAAGTGGGTTGATCAGTGAATAAATTACTTCTCATCTTTTTTGGACAGTGATCACTAAAAAGGTCTGAATTTTCGAAAAACAAACGGGGACACTGTTGGATACAAATTGAGGGATCAATTTAGCATGAATATGCATTGCAAATTGAGCCATGCTGCCAAAGACTATTCTAAGGGACAAATTTTGAAAAGAAAAACAAGATATATTTCCAGACATATTAAGGAGTAAATGTTGGAATTTTCAGCCCTCTAGCTCCAATGGTGTGATCTGTAAGCTTTGGTACATAGCCAGCCTGCCACCAGCTAGATCAACTTTAAAACTGAAGAAACCAGATTTTTTCTGGGCAAGGCAGTCAACAAGTGATTTTGCTGTATGTTGAGAATGCAATGAAATAAACAAACAAGGAGCTGAGGTGGAAAGTTCTCCACGTATGGAGAATTTCCGAGGCCCATAATCTATAGACTATCTGCTGTTTTGCTCTATGTCACATTCTTGGTCTGGTTAATATTTCTAATGATTTCAAGATACCTCAAAAACTTTCAAAGAATTCATCAGATCAAAACTGGAATTACTCTTTTATGATGGAATACACTGTTTACCTGAAAGGTTGCATGAGATCAGAGAAAGGCTGGGAAAATACTTTGACGTTTGTATAGTGACACTTTGAATTTATATAGAAAGAGGAAATTGTCAATAAATGCCGGAAACTTTTGCATCAATCTAACATCTTGGTCTGCTTATTTCTATCTATTCTTGTCTTTATAGTCTATCTCTTCAGATCAGTCTTCCAATACATATGGACTGAGTTATGGCTGCAAGCAGCAGCTAGTTACACATTAATATTTATAGCATGTATTTGGGTCCAGATAAAAAGACAGAACTTCAAAAGCTGATCGTGATACCAGACAAGAACCCTTCACATGGAAGACAGGTGTTACACAGTTCCCCTACCCTTTAGCAAAAACTAATTGTACGCGTTTGGTTTACTTGTAAAAGCTGCATTACTCATGTTTTAGAAAAAAGCTATATATTTACACTCAGTTCTGAGGTGAGTTGTTTCATTTCTCACGTCGCTAAAAAAATGAATTTTCATTCTCAAAGTGTTCCAGTATAATCTATTCATCAATTGATTGGAATATACATCCTAATAATAGTTTATACCTATCCTTCCTTTTGTCAAGGTTGAAAATGGTTGTATCAGCTTTTGGGTGCCGATGTCTAGGAAAGAATGTAGTTATGGCAGAGTTGTCCATCGTTATGCTCATTCACCTAATCTCTTCTCCACTAACTGTTGTTATTCTCATGTTGATCTTTCCAAAACTACACAGGGGGTAGGCAGAGATTTGGGGGCCTAGGGGCTTGACTACTAAAGAGGCCCCTTCAAACATTTAGTGAGATTTCCTATTGTATCATTTCAATAGAAATGCTGTAGGTTAACAACTATTTATAAAGCTTTAGTGTCCCTTCCATTGGGGGCTCTGGGGCGTTTCCAAATAGCCCCGCCTCCCCCAGCTGCACCTCTGAAACAATATAACAGTTCATTCACTATTCTATTTTACAGATTATCATGTGTTAGTGTGCATTTGATTAGAGATAAACAGGGCTTTCCAAAAAATATACACTCAAGATAAGGTTATGCTTAGTTAGTAATCTTCTAACAAAACTGTCAACATAAGTTTCTTCAGCTTTTTAGTTGGTCTGGCTGGTTATGCATGTATATATCGTGCATACAGCTGTATCAATGGAGCTAGAGAGGGTCAATTTGCAAAGTGAGTTTATGCTAAATTGATCCCTTAGTTTGTGTCATTCACACATGTTTTTTGAAAAATCAGACGAAAGACATTGGTCTTGTGATGGTGTTTATTGATTGTCGAACAGACCTGTTTTAAATTATTCTTCAAGTGTTCAAAATGCTCAGGAAAGAGAGTCACATCTACCTACAATCAGAGTATCTCTGGGCTCATTGAAAAGTGTTACACAACACATACATACATATACACGCACACACACACATACAAATGCACAATGTATGAGTACAGCTTTTTGCTTTGTACGAATTGACTAAATATCAGATTTTACGTAATTCCCATTGCAAATAGAAGCGTGAAATGTACACTGTATTTAGAATAAATGCAGAGACACTTTCTCACTAAGTTAAAACTAGTTCGCTCCTAAAATAAGCTTGCTCGGAATAAAATAAAATTATCGAAGAATATAGATTTATGGGCTGGTCAGCCATTTTGTTGAAAAGCCCACTTGAATTCCTGTGTCAACACTTCAGTCTGCACTTTGCATATAAAACAGACAATGTAGACAATAACGGTGCACACTAGCCCATGTGCAAAATATAACAGTAGAACTCCTTTCTATTATGAAAATGTCTTTTTGATCTGATTCAAAGCAAATTTTTACATTATGTACATTCTAATCTTTGTGCTTTAAGCACACTTTATTACTCTAATTGTATCGTTTTAAGATTTACTTGAAATATGTTGCATTTTCTTTCCCTGTATTTTGTTCTTAACATGCTTGTAATTTCAAATACTGGCTGCTCTCTTGTATGTAATTAAATGCTCATAATTCTTTGTAGATATATCTTTCTTGCTTGTATTTCTCTTTCATGTATCCTGCTGATATATTTGACTGAGGCTAAGTCAAAACAGAACTCTAAAAATATATTCATGTTTACATTCCGCAAAAACTCTACAAACATTACATCAGTATTTCTGGAGTCAGATGAACATTGCAGATTTTAGAATATAGATTTTGTCACAATGGTGACCTAAACCATTTCTACAAAGAAACATTTCTAGGAGAATTTCTACATCTTCAAAGCAAAGTGTAAAGAACAACATACCTTTATGAGAATTTGAACAGCTCTATTACTAACTGGTGAGAATCTAAATGAATGGGCAGCCTGTGTTAATATCTTGAATCTATATTATTCATCAAACCATCTATTTTGAAAAATCTTCTCTATAATCTACACCCGCAGTATTTTTTGTCTCAAGTCAGTTTTTTACTTTATGAATACATATAATAGAGAATTCATGCACACATTTTTTTCAAAAATATACTTTATATATTTACCTGTTAATCTTGTATAAAAGCCATTGTTAAACAGCTTAAATGCACTCACCTGAAAAAAAAAAAATCAAAAAATGAATTGAAAAGCATTCATTTTGAATTTCATTGGTAAGCTGTGAATTACGCGGAAATATGCAAAAAATGCTTTAAGAAAAAACATATTCGGGAAAGGAGTGAGAAGAGAGAGAATTTTAGAGAGTTTGCAAGAATGGAATAGAAGAGAGAAAGAGAGAGATGTACAAAAGAAATATTTGTAAATAAACCATTAAATCGAGTAGTTATTTTGAAAAAAAAAAAAAAGAAAATTAGATGTAAAGAGAGTGTGAAAGGAAGGTTAGAGCATAAGTGAGAGAAACAGTTGAAAAAAGAAAGAAGGAAAAAAAGAAGAGAGAGATTAATAAGGGAAAAGGCTGTTAAAGAGAGAGAGATGGGGTTCGGAGAGAAAAGGGAAAAGAGGGTGAGACAAGGAGAAAATGAGGAGAGGAGTGAGCAAGATAAAAGTCAGTCGAGGATATATAAATATATATAAATGTCAGAACCCATCAATAATCTAAACCCAGCAACAGTGATTAAACAGTTTGGTTGTGAGTTGAAAAAGGAATGAGAATACATTCTTAAAAAAATGAAAGACAGAAAGGGAGGTATTGGATCTGAAAGTTCCAGGTCATGGTCCTCCCTTTGAAATCCAGGGTTCCCTCACTTCCTCCCCAATAGTGAATTGTCATCAAATAATTTTTTCACCATTATACTTTCCATTATGCATTCCTCCTTGATTTCTCCTCTGGCTAAAATTCCATGCTTTAGAAGATTCTTCCCCTGGGAGCCAAGTGCCTCATGTTTGAGAATCACTGATCAAAAAAAGATAAAATAGAGACGGAGGAGGAAGAAAAGGAAACAAAGAGAAGAGGAGAGAAAGGATGAACTGGAAGAGAGAGATGTCAATAAGAAGAAAAAAAGAAAGGAATAGAGAAGAGCTCCATGGAAAGGAAAGGAATGAAATAAAGATATGAGAAAAGCTAAAAAGAAGTAAAGAGAGAAGAAGTTACGAAGGAACAGAGAAAATGAAAGTGAAAGTGAAAGTAAGAGAAAAACCAAAGTAAAATCTTGCTGGGAATTGTAAAGAAAGCATCATGAGAGTAAAACCAAGAAGCCATCAAAAATTAAAAATCAAAGTATGCAGAATGGAGCGAGAACTGCAATGATAAGGAAGGTTGGAAAGAAAAAGAAAGACCGTCACTTCCCAACGGTATTTGCAGGAAAGATAGGATCCAGATAAAACGAGCAAATACACGATCAGATCAAAGTGCTCATCCAGGTTCCACTTCGTTACAACATTACCGATCTTTTATTTTTGCTAGTGAACTCAAAGACATTGTTCTAAGCAAGATGATGAAGTAAGATATAAAAGCAAGCGAGAAATAAAACATTGATTGAACAGGTTTCAGTCCCAGGAGCCATAAAAGAGCAAAGGAAAAAGAATCCACCTTGTTGTTGCTGCTTCAATATATGTAGAGAAAAATGAAACTTTATAATTAAGTATCAGAGCCAATTGTCTTCATTGCTTTGAACAGAGTCAGTAAAATACTGGCAAAAGAGTAAAAATAATGTTATTAATTATGGATCCCGACAATCAAGCCAAAGTATTTAGATGTACAGAGTATTAAGAAATGTAGTGACGCAATAAATACTGAAAGCATACAAGCTTGGTTAGTCACTCAATAGAAACCATCACGGGGCCAATGTTTTTTTGGTAGTGTACAGTGTTGGGGGAGATCAATTGAAGAATCGGAAAATAGAATAATCAACGAATAAGTTACTTTTCTTTTGTTGGGCAGTGATCACTAAAAAGGCTTACTTGAATAAAAAGAAGACCATGACCTGCTTGAAAGGGACTAAGGGATCAATTTAGCATACACTTATATTGCAAATTGAATTTCCGACCATAAACCTATCTAGATGGGTGGGATTTTCAATAAACATAAAAATGACGTTTTTTTTCTAGGCATAATGAGGAATAAATGTTGAAGTTTTCAGCCTTCTAGCTGCATTGGTGCAACTTGTACCTGTAATACCTACATTGCTTGCCAGTCAGACAAACCAACTTAAAAACTTAAAGAACCCCTGTTTACAGCTTCGGTTGACGGTTTCTACTACAGGAAGTAAGCAGGTACTAAAATTTCCATGATATATTTAGTATGTGAATATGATATGAATTTAAAAAGTAAATAATTTAATAACTATCTGTGTTCTGACTGAAAAATTCATGCAAAAAAATCAACTTCCAGAATTTGCTTTGAGAGTGAAAAGGGCGCATATTGCCCCCCCCCCCCTCCCCCGAAAAAAATTGTGATTGTGTTGGTCTGGGTGCAAGAAAACAAATTTTGTTTATAGCGCTTTGAATGAATGAAAAACACTGTTTTAAGATAAGAGCATAAAAATGGAAATCGATGATTTAAGCATAAAGTTTTGCAAATATTGGCCTAAAATTTCTTTGAGCAAGTTTCAACACTCTATCTGAATGTTGTGCATTGCAAAAAAGGAGGTATTATCAACGGTCAGGGATTAATTTGTGTTGGACTCTGCTGAGGTTTTAATCAATAAAACATGTCTGAGAATTTGTTATTGCTGCTCTATTCGCAGAAGAAAAATGGAACTTTATAATTAAATATCAGAGCCAATAGTCTCTTGTGTTTTGAGGAATAACCAGTGAAATCCCGACAGAAGAGCGTAATCTTTACAGTTGAAACCCGATTCTGCCCTCTTCAAATGTTATCAGGCAAAAACTGAAAAAAAAGTTCTCGATCATTTATTTGTTCTGAATCATTGATCCTAATGAGTATTTAGATGTACAGAGTATTAACAAAAATTAATGAAGTGTACAGATCCTAATTACACTGATCCAAGGCAAAAGCGTCTGGGAGTGACACATTGAACATACGCAGAAAAAAACGATACTACACTCTGATCCAAGACAGAGGGCCAGGGAGTGACACTTTGACTGCAGTCAGAAAAAAACACAACTACATTTTGATCTGAGACAGAAGGTCAGGGAGTGACACTGAGATTGTTGGCAGAAAAAAACACTACATTCTGATCTGAGATAGAGAGCCATGAAGTGACGAATTTTTAGCAGAAAAACAATACTACACTCTGTTCCAAGACAGAGGGCCAGGGAGTAACACTTAGTTTGAAAGCAGAAGAAACAATACTACACTCCATTCAAAGACAGAGGGCAAAGGAGTGACACTCTGATCTTAGGAAAAGTGCATAGATACTATATTGGTCCTTGGCAGAAGGCTGGGGAGCAGCTATTTGGTCCTAGCAGAGTGCACATATACTCGGCCGAGATCCAGGATGTGATACTTTGATCTGAATCAGAGTGCGCAGATACATTGATCCTAAACAGAAATGCTGATCCATACATAAAACCCACAATTTTTTCTTACAGGTACCAACAATGCAAGCTATGAAAGAGTAAAACAAAAACAAAAAGTGGTTTGGAACGTAGTTGGTACAGGCTGCATTTAGCCACAGATGATCATTTTACTTTTTCTGCAGCTACAACATTGCAGAACACAAAATTTAAACTGATTGAGTCATCTGGAGAAAAACTGTGAGACAAAAGAGAAATATCTTTCTCAAAGAATATCACCTTTTCTAAATTTGTTTAACAATAATTCTCTTATCTTTATCAAGATTATAAATTTGTAAATGAATATGCCAATATTTAAAACTTTTAATGATAAGATTTTTTTCCACGTAATTGAAATATATAAAAATAAAAATTGAAAAAAAAAAAAAAAAAAAAAATGAAAGATTTGAAAAGATAACTGATGGAATTTATAAAACTAGAAAGATTGCCGGTTCCCAATAGAATTAGTAGGAAAGATGGAATTCAGATAAGAAGAACACATACACTGTCAGATTAAAGAGCTAATCTCTTCCTTTTGAAATCTATGAGTGTTCTATTCTTGAAGATTCCCTGTGGAAATGTACAATAGGTTTGATAGGATTTTGAATTTTTAAATAAAAGAGAATAATCGTTTGACTCAAATATAACGATCAGGAGCTAAGTAATGAGATAAAGGTTCCAATCTACCCAGGGCTGGATTAACTATGTAGCCAAAATAGCAAATGCTTCTGGCCCCGCATTCTCAAGGGTCCCAGGCTAATTGCCAAATCCCTATTCAATAGTTCTGCACTCACTCTATTACTATAGTACTATACTGCTCCCAACTTTAAAGAATGACTGTGTGTTTATGGTTAGTGATTTTAGCCAGTTATCACCTTCAATAGGGGTTATTATTCTAGCAACAGATATTAATGGAAGAATAGTATCCGTGTGATATATATGCAATGGATGGATGGATTTAATTACTTTGCAAGTAAAAATGTGTTTGTTTTATCATTTAGTTGTATCTTGTTTATTTGAGATCCCTTTACAACATATGCTACAGGCCCTGAACTAGCATAATCTGACCCTGAATTTGCTAATAAAAGTTTCATCTAGTTTGATTGCTTTGGCCTTGTCCTGACTGAATTGCAAATAACAGATTATCGTATTTGATGGCATATAAAACCTTCCTATTTCAGCGAGGAATATTAAGAGAAAAATTCCTCTCATTTATCACCAACGTTTTCAATTCCTCCCTAAGTTCTGGCCAATGCGGGGCTGGACAGTGAAAGTTACAATAACTTTTCAAACCATTTTCTTATATGCTGTAAATTATGGTAATAAATAATAATCTTGGATATTTTACGAGATGTTACCCAAAAGTTCATGGAACCTAAGGCAGGGAATGACTTCCTTGAAGAAAGCAATGACTGATAGAAAATGAAGTTCTTCATCTCTTTGGGGAGGGGATCTGGAAGATGTAAAAGATGTTTGTATGCGACATGGGAAATGCCAGGAAGTTGTACAGATGGTCAGATTAATATGTTCAAATTCTTCAAACTTTTGGATAATGTTATTTATAGCAAATACCAAACATGAATTCACCACTGTACGAGAGAATAACCGTAAGGGCTATTGTACCCTTTCAATATTGGAAATGGAACTAGCTGTCATAAATATATACACGTTGATAAATGTCTACAGGAGATAAGATCATCAGAGATTAGATCAGATTAGTTTTAGATATTATCAGAGATCAGTTCTGAAGTAGAGGAAGTAGATGATTATAGCTTCCAGTTCTGAATTGTGTTAACCAATATTAACAATTCTATGATTCAAGCAACTACAGCATATGACTACAATTGCCAGACTCAGAGAAAAGATTGAACCTAACAGAAGAACCTCACAAGTGCTGCTCATGATAACTGTACCAGTGTATACATGAATACAGCAGAAGACATCTTGTATTATTGATATATTAATATCATTAACGTTGTTACTGTCTGTTAATATACTATCCTTATAACAAATTAATATTATTATTTTTAACATTATAATAAATCATAATCTCATGATCATCAGGTGGTTGATGATTATTAGAAAACCTGAAATCTATATAATATCAAAAATCTGATTCTGTTTATCTATTTGTAAACTCTAGGTAGATGAAATGGTGCATTGTAGCCCAAAGGTGTTTCATTAGAGAAATAAAAATCCAGGTGATTCGCAACTGACTAATTATAGTAAGGGTTTAGTGTTCATACTCACTGCTATCTATATTATAATGCATAATGACCAATTTGTCAAAGGAGATAAGAATTGAATGCTGATTTTAAAGTAGTCTCCTTCAATTAAATATTTATTTGCAAATACGTTAAAAATTCACGTACATTCTGGTCCCATCAGATTACAATGATTTTCATGGGTCATAGGGTTGTCAAGTTTTCTAATGGTTGTCAAGTTTTGTAACAAAAGCAAAACCTAGTTTGGTCTGGAAGCCTGAATGTTATGGCTCCATCCTGACTGAATTGAAATTAATGGTCGAGGTTCTAATATTCAGGGAAAGAAAGCCAATGAGAAAAAGTATTGAGAATGGTAGGGACAGAGAAAGAGCTGGGAAGAGAATAATAGAGAAACAGATCTGCTTACTCACTCAATAGAAACCATCATGTAACCAACATCTTTTGACAGCATGTCATGTTGAGGATAATCAATTGAAAAAATTGGAAAAGGGACAATTAATGACTGAATGTTGAAAAAAGAAAAGCAGACACAAATTAAGGGATCAATTTAGCTGGAACTTACATTGCAAACTGAAACCCCACTAAACATATATTGGGGGGGGGGGTAGAAGAAAAACAAATTTCTTCTAGACATGTAGGTATAGATGCTTAAATTTTCAGCCCTCTAGCTTCATGGAAACTGAAAGAAAGCTTTGTTGACAGTTTTCGTTGACGGTCTCGAAAAAAAAAAAAAAGAACCAGGCAAAAAGTTTTCAAAGAAAAAGAGAGAAGATCATTGCTAGGCGTCATCATCGTCATTGTTCTCCACTCATTGGGGATGATGTAGGGTTTAACACTTGTGGGCAATCATTAATAAGACCTACCTGCTGCTTACTAAGAATGTCAAAGCTATGTTCTGCTTATGGTATCTGGTACTCCTCAATGGTTACACATTTAGGTACTGATCAGGCTCAGCATTGCTTAACCGGTGATCTTACATGAACCAATGTATCCAACATGATTTGAACTATAACTCTTTAGCCTTGGGAGAGTTTCCTAACTCCTAGTCCTTGCGCTGGGTGCTTAGTGGAGGTATCAAGTATGGTATTACTCTGCAGTAAACTGAACTACAGCCTACCAAACTAGAGGCAAGCACTCTACCACTGGACCATGGTGATTAGTTAATTTAGGTAGTTAGTAGAAAAGAAAAAAGTATTGCCCAAGACATGTGCATAAGGAGAAATAAAGAAAGGAGAGTATGTAGAAATCAAAAGATGGAGAGTAAGGGTAAATAAACAAAACAGTCAAAGAAAATAATAAGAAGCATAAAATTGATATAATCTTGCTCAAATGTTATAATCACAGGTCACTGCAGTCTGTCTCAAATTCAATAATCATAGACCATTCTCATCTGGCTCAAATGTAAAAATCACAGATCAAACAAGCTATAGCAGAATGTAATAATTATAGTAATTACTGATCAATAAAGGACTACTTGAGTCCAGTAATTACAGACTGTGGCAAAATGGCTCAAATGTCAAAATCACAGATCATTTCAGCCCTTCTAGAATGCAATAATTACATATCAATTAAATCTTTCTCAAATGTAGAAATAACAGGCCAGAGCAATACAACTCAGATTCAAAATCATAGTGTAGTCAACTCGTTCTCAGAATTCATTACTGTATATCAAGGCAATTTTATATGCGTCTTCTCCTTACTTACTATACTCTTATAACAAGTGCATTTGTTTATAGTTTCCTTGAAACTTTTGCGTCTTTTTAAAAGAGTAATAAAATGTTGTTCAAGTGTTTGGTAAGGAATAATAGTCTGATATGCTTACCAACATTGATGATACCGAATATTAACTGATAATCCAGGTGAAGCAGTTACATATTCTTAGATACTTCCAAGGAAACTGTGAAAACTGTATATAACTTCAGAGGCCAATACAAAACTTTTCTTACTGCAGATTTTGTCTGTGATGTACGCTTTATTCCAAACCGTCGACATAGTCAACATGGGTTTCTTCAGTTTTTAAATGATCCTGGCTGGCTGGCTGGCTGGTTATGTGTATATATGTCATGTGTAAAGGCTGTTCGAGTGGAGCTTGAGGACTGAAAATTTGAACATTTACTTCTTATTAAGTCTGTTTTTTAGTGGGGGGTAGGTGTTCAATTTACAATGTAAGTTTATACTAATACGGTCACTCAGTTTTTGTCCAACAGTATTCATGCTTGTTTTTTGTAAATTCAGACTTTTTGTGACCCAGAAAAAGGCAAGAGAAAAAGAACCTATACATTGATCATCCCTTTCCCAAATTTTTAATTGATCACCCCAAACACATCATGCTGCCAAAAAACGTTGGTGACGGTTTTTATTCAATGATCTACTGAACCAGTCTTGATTTATTTTGTGCATCCAATAGGATGATGTGTCAGAAAAGCCCAAAAGCACTTGTGATGGCATTATGCTTAGCATAAAACTGGTAAGTAGAAGATTATTTTGTGAGTCTGAAAATGCTCAAAGATATTTCCCGCAGAGGTTAATGGTTCCTGCTTCTTCATTGTACGTCATTCCTGCTTAGAAAAAGTTCCATTGGTGCACTATCCTTTCAAATATTCTATTCTTGAATCACAAAGAAGCTACATGGAATCTTCGCAGGACTTGCAAGTCTTCTCACAATATCTAAAAAGTTGATGTAATGTGATTTTCATCATATTGTATGGCTTGTTAAATACTGTCACCAAAAATGTCAACAACATATATTCATTCATTTTTTATGTTGGTCTGGCTGGCTAGTTATTTATGTTTCATGCCTGGAGGCCATATCAATGGAGCTGGGGGTCTGGAAATTTCAACATTCACTCCTTATTACATCTAGAAAAAACGTTTTTCCCTCTTTTGAAAATTCCTCCCTTAAATAGTTTTTTTAAAGTGGGTTCAATTTTCAATGTAATTTCATGCTAAAATGGTCCCATGGATTGTCTGGCAGCTATCAAGCTTGTTTTTGGAAAATTTGGACTTTTTTAGTGATCAATGCCCAACGAAAAGCGAGAGAAGTAACTTATTCATTCAACTTTATTAATTGATCACCCCAAATACAGCATGCTGCAAAAAGATTTCAGTTGCATGAAAATTTCTATTGAGTGACTAACCAGACCTGTTTTCTTTATCTTATTCTCAGTAAAAGACCTGAAAAGTACGAGTGTGATTGAACTGATCAGCCCCGCCCCTTCTAGAATGCCAAGCAACAGCTCAAAATTTGTAAATCAACGTCAGTAATTCTTCAAATAAGACTCCCCGTTGTCTTGGGCCATACCAAGTTTTACTCCCAATTCTTTGATAAAACTATGCAAGGAGAAGATGCGGATAAGATGGTTGGATACTGTAGCAGCGGAGAAAGAAAGATTACCTTTAGATGCGACTTGAGAAATTGCTTTTTGTAAAGAATTCCGTGGATATTATTTCTTAGCATTGTCCTGTTTTGTCAGAAGTAGGAGAGTGAAGGATAAGGTTGGATGATTATTTATCTGTTTTTTTTCTTGTTTCTCTTTGGGGGGGGCGGATGGGGAAGTTGGGTGGATTCCATGAATGTCACTCATGCAAGCATCCACTTAGAGTTAGGCTCGAATTACTGTCCACTTCCTATTGCCATGACAACCAAAAACAAAATTGCTGGAAGAATTGACCGATTCTTTTTTTTTTTTTTTCTCAGTTCTTGTAGTTATTTGAGCTGAAGAAGCAATTTTGGATTATTTTGAATGAAAAACCCAGAAAGCTTCCAAGAAAGACATCTGCAGAATGAAGGAATTTGTAATTTCCAAAAGAAATGGACTCAGGATCTCTAAATGTCAAAACCCTTTGCTTTGTTTTTTTTTCTCCCTCTCATTTTAGTTTTGTGGAACAAACTGGGTTGTATCTCAACTGAGAAAAAGATACCAGTTCTGCTATGACTTTCTGAAATGATACTATTATTCCAGTGCAATTCTGCTGCAATGACTTGGATCCTGGGTTTGTTTTTTTTTGTTTTTTTCTGGCAGATGTAGAGATACTTTATACTAAAAAAAAGAAAGAAAAAAAATAAAAGATTGCTTTTATTTGGGTTAGAGAAATTCATGAATTTTCATTGCATAGAAAAAAAAAAAATTACGACAATGAGCAGTGGGATTTTCTTGGTTCACTGTCTGTAATCGTGAAAACTACCAACGGGAGGGGTTAAAGTTTTGCAGATAAAAATACTTCTTAGCCACCATTTCTAACAGTAAATGAATTCAGTATATCTTCTTTTGAAAAACAGAAAAAAAACACATCTCAATCTAAATATATTAGTGATTTTTTTTTCCCTACTGGGATTAATGAGTCATCATCATCATCATCAACATCCATTGTTGGACAGAAACATTCCCCAAGATTTGCTAAACCTCTCAATTGTGGACGTTGTCGAGCCAATACTTTCTGAACTTGTTTAATTAGTCATGCCATCTTATATTCTACTAGCCATGGTTTTGTATGGGGATCTAAATTGTGAGTTGTGATGTCTAGCGATTGTCTACCATTCTTGCAACATAACCAGCCCATTGCCATTTGAGTTCTCCGATGGATTCTATGATATTTTCAACTTCGGTTTTCTGCAATGTTGCATTGTTCTCAGTTTGAGGGTCTATCTTTTGATTAGGTTCCATGTTTCAGCTCCATAGGTGACCATCAGGAGGATGCATAGGTTATAGGTTCTTTTTAGGACTAATGGGATTTTTTCAATTTTGAAGGTTGATCTTGCTCTCCTGAAAGCTTGATATACACGAATGGTTCTTTGCTTGATTTTTCCTTCTTTCAAGGATTTTATGGAAATTCGTTGTCCTAGGTAGATGTTGTGGTCTACTTTCTTCAGCTCTGCATTTTCAATTTTGATTATCATGTCTCTGTCTTCAACATATCTGTTGTACACGATATTTGTTTTACTGAATTTGCGTGGAGACTAACTTTCGTGCTTTCTACATTCCTAGAGGTCACAAAGGTTTGAAGCAAAAAGGAAAATGTCTGCAAATCTGAGGTTGCTTAAGTATTCGCTGTCTATTTTGATTCCTGTATTTTCCAAATCTAAGTTGCGGAAGATCATCTTGAGGCAGGCTGTGAAGAGTTTAGGTGAGCTTGTATCACCTTGTCTTATCCTTTTTTCAAGCTAGGAGGGTTCATAGCATCAATGACCTTGGGGAATTTCCACTTGAAGTCAATAAATGCTTCAGTGAGTGGCATTTTATATTCTGTTGCTTTCTCTTTTACTTGATTTATCAAACGGTGAGGTTCAATGGTCAAGTAGCTTCTTCTGAAACCAGCTTCTTCCTATGGTTGGTTCTCATCTAGTGCTTTGGGGATATGGTTGGTGATAACTATGTTGAAAAGTTTGTTAATGCGACTGGATAGGATTATTGGCCTGTAGTTGTTGAGATCTTTGGGGTTCCCTTTTTTATAGAACAGCATAATGATCACCATGTTTCAATCTGGTGGGACATTGCTTTGTTTGAGGCATAATTTGAATAGAATGGCTAGTTTCCTTGTGATGACCTTACCAGCTTTTTTGAGAAAATCAATGGTGATGTTATTTGGTCCAGGGGCCTTTCATTTTTTTGTGTTTAATGGCTTGCTTTACCTCCAACAAAGTAACTTCTGGGAAATCTTCAGAAGAAAGATCAGGATGCACTTCATGAAACAATCACCAGCAAGCTTATCTTGTCAGCCATTGTTTGTGGGTTCGATCCTCATCAGATCTCCCAGTATAGATGGTCTGATACAAACTCATGGTAAGTTAACATTTCCTTATTATGTAAAAGCCTGAATCATATTTGTTGGCTTGTTTGTCTGTTCAACTCAAAGAGTCACAGTGTAGACATAAGACTCTTCTCTTTAAAGCTGATTAAAGGGAGGAAGAAAGTAAAACTTATGAGACAGACAGCTGACCCTCCGTGTTGTGTGTATGTGAAGCAGCTAAAAATACTATGACCACATATGAGAAAAAAGAAACAAACAATTTCTTTACCTGGAATTGAACATCAAATAGAAATATTGTAAAATATTAATCTATCCATAGATAAAAAAATCCCATTGTTTTTGACAAGTGCTATAGTGGTGCTTTTATAAGAAGTAGTGTGTCTTTTTTGTTTTTCTATCCATAACACTAGAATCTACCAGTCAAAGTTGAAAGTTTTGCTGATAAAAATACTTCCTACCCACCTTTTGAAACTATAGACTCTCCAACGGGGACAAGTTCACTATTTCTTTTCTTGAAAAATCGTTTCATAAAAATTCAAATAGATCCGTGAATTTTTTTTCATGGGTATTAACTAGTCTATATATAATACTAAAAGTCTGATTTAGTTCATCTGTTTGAATTATAGTACCCCAAAAATGTGCAAATTTGAAGAATATGAAAAAGAGATTTGGGCGATTTGCAACTTAATGATAATATTTGTAATATAATCACTCATTCATGAGGAGAGATAAGTATTAAATACTAATCGTAAAATAGTCTCCCTTATTTATTTACAAATTCATAAAAAATACGTACTTGAGTTAGACAAAACCGATACCGTCATAAGGTTGAATATTTAATGTATATGGAATGAATTCCTTGAGTCATTTGGTATAGCTTGTGTCATTAGTATGCTAACCATGATTCTATGACCAGTACTCCTGGTAGTTAGGTAGATACAAACAAAATTAATCATCATCATCATCAGTCTTTCATCGTCTGTCGTTGGACATAGACTTTTCCAAGGATTTGCCACATCTCTCTATCATGGGCGTTGTGGAGCCAACATTTTCTGAATTTGACAAGTTAATCTCTCCATCTTATATTCTGCCAGCCTTGGTTTTGCATGCAACCTCTAGAGATTCATGTTTTGAGTTGTGATGTCCATTGGTTGTCTGCCTTTCTTGTAATATAACCAGCCCATTGCCATTTGAGTTTTCTAATCTATTCTATGATATCTTCGACCTGTTTTCTCCCTAATATACTGTGCTGTCTTGTGATCTCTTTATGTAAAATTGAGCATGATTCTCTCATGCACATGTTGCATGGTTCTCAGTTTGAGGGTTAGTCAAATAGATATTTTCAGTATATTTGCCAACTACACCTGAACATACTTTTTAAAAAATCTTATACTCGAATAACTGCTATGCTAAATTACAAAAAAATATTTAATCAGGAAGCTCGTGGAGAGTTCATACCTTTACCAATTCCATTGTCACTTATGATGTAGAGAAAGTAACTATGCATGGATCTGCCCCGAAACTTGAACACTTTTTTTGTAACCTATTGCCCACCATTCCACAAAATTTAATCAAAATTTATCAAGAACTCCTGGAGATATCGCGTGGACAAATGGAAAGACAAACAGAGAGATACAGGGTAATACATATATGTCTCTGATAGAGATAGTGATAATAATGTTTAGTGTTTTAATTAATAAAATATTTTATCTCTGTCATTGGTAATGTTATTACTGGATATTATATCTAACAGTTTACAATTTTCAGCTGAACAGAACAATAATTACAGATGTAACAATGATAACATAAAGTATTGGGGGAAAATCATAAATCTCATAATGAATGAAAAAATGTAATAAAATAATGGCTGAAAGCAAGCATTACGACTGTTCCAATTAAAGAGAGAAAACAGATGCAATTATCCAAATAAAAATACTTTCTTGAAACTTAAAGAACATCTTTTAAAATTTAGGCCAGACAGTATTCACACTCTTGAAAATAAACAGCAGAACGTACCAGTTCCTCAAACGTTTCTTCCTGAGATGTTAGGAAAATTCAATTAAGTATATTTGAATTATAGAGAAATTGAATGAAAAGTAGCAAAACTCTTGTGGTTTTATTTGTGCCTCAAGACAATTACATTAACTTGTCATTCCGGTCCCATTTTTGAGGTAAATTCAAGAACGCATTTGTTGGGTGGGAAGTGGAACAGCTCTTCTGCTTCATAAAATCAGCAATTCTCCAAGACTTTTGGTTTACATGTAAATGTTTATTGTGCTTTAAAATTTTTTTAAAGCACAATACTAACCATTGAGAAAAGGGTACAATTTGCATGAGTTTCTAGAAAAAGCATCTTTATATCTTTTATATACTTTGACTTCTGATATATGTTTTAGATCCTACGCAAAAATTCAAGGAATCTGAATAATCTTTACTATCTGCAGTTGTTGAGGTCTTTCAGGTTCCATCTTCTATATAACAGCATTATGATTACAGTGTTCATATTTTCTAGGACTTCGCTTTGTTTTAGGCATAAGTTGAATAGATTCGTTAGTTTCCTATTGATGATCTTATTAGCTTTTTTGAGTAGGACTATGGTGATGTTATCTGGTCCAGGGGCTTTTCTTTCCTTTGTTTGTATAATGGCTTGTTTCACCTCCCATGGCAAAACTTCTGGGAAATCCTTGAGCTGATTGCTTGCATCTTGCACATCTTGTTCATTGTTTTATGGTCCTTGTTTGGAGGAGTAGAGTTTTTGGTAAAATTCTCGGGCATGTTAGACAATCTGGTTGCTGTGATTTGTAAGGTCCCCCCTTTCTTCAACTATACTAGTTATTTGTTTCCATCCTGTATTGAGAGATTTTTTGATAACTTTGAAGCCAAAACTTTTTTTGAGAATTCTTTCAATGATTGCTGTTGTGTATTTTCTTTTGTCTTCTCTTCATTTCTTTTGGATTGTTTTATTTAGTTCACTTGTTACAATTTTATCTCTTGTTGTTGTTGCTGGCCTAAAGACGATGGGGGGCTGCTGTTGGAAACAAACTTGGGACTGATAAAGTGGCTACTTACCAGTTGTAGGATCATTTCCTGCGGCAGCCCCATTTTCTTTAATTGTTTATCCTATTTACTCTGTCAATATATATATATATATATATATATATATATATATATATATGCCTGTAAAATGACTTGCTGCTGCATAAAGGCTAAACACTATTTTTGCATTTTAATTTTTTTCATAAAAGTGAAAAAGCAAGCTTTTGAAAAGCTGTATAAAAGTTGGCAAATATAGATTAACATACATCAGAGGTGCTGTGTGGGACTTGCAGACCCTACAACAACAGAGGGATGCCAGAGCTCTATAGCTGGGAAACCCTGAGGAATCTTTTTAAAATTATCAAAAATGATCTAAAAAATGTTTAGAAAAATAATTAAAAAATATTTTTTCTAATCATTCATCTCCTCATTTTTATTGTGAAGTGAATTTGTACCTATAAATGAAAGGAATAAGTACTAAACTTCGTCTGTCCAGAAAATAACTTTTTTAGACAACAAAAATCTGGCTTTTCATACATCCCCTATGCAAAAGTTAAAAAAATAAATTCCTGCAATGTACTATAGCTTACACTTAGCATATCTCAGTAGAAAAGTTACAAGTATGTCTTTTTTTTTTCTTCTTTTTAGCCATCCCTCTTTTGTTAGTCTCCATGAAAGAAATTAAAAAAAAGAAGCCTAAAACACAACTTTTTCTGGTATGAACTATGCCTTCGACTTTGAATATGGAAATTTTTTCTATAAAAATTTGCTGATTTTTTTTTTGTTAAATGCTGTTGCCAATGGTTGAAAGAACACAAGCCTGTTCAAGTAATTATTCTTCTCTTGGTAGATCACTTGCCAAGAGAAGTTGTAGGAGGGAATATTGGGAAGGAGGACTGAGATTTTCTAACTTTCTTTTCAGAGATGAGAGGGGAGGAACTAAAATAATAAGAAACAGTTTTCAAAAATAATTTATAGAGAAAATGAATGAAAAAGAAGAGTCTAAGGAGAAAAAAAAATGCAGCCTAAAAGAAAAGGTTGTCATAATACTATCGAATGAAGTGAAGAAGATGAAAAAAACGAAAAAAGAGTAAAGAATTCTTTTTTAAAGAAAAGTAATCTTCATTTTTCTTTCAAAAAAACAAACTTCTATACTATATTTGATGCATAAAACTTTTCTTTATTAAAAATACTGTATTTGTTTGTATATGACCCACTCTATTTTGGCAGGGAAATTTGAAGAAAAAATACATTTCCCTGAATTATTTTCATCTTTCATCCAGTTTTTTCAACTACTTCCCAAGTTCTGGGCAATGTGGGGCTCAACAATAAAGGTCACACTCACTTTTTGAATCATTTTTTTTGGGGAAAAAATGAGGTGGTCTTATATGCCGTTAAATATGGTAATTCAATAAATACAATAAAAAAAATGATGTGATTTTGGTTCCATTCAAGTTACTGAGTGAACTTGGTTTAAGATTGGAAGATTCCTCTGCAGATACGAAATTGAGGAAAAAAGAAAAGTAAAAGACATTAGAAGAAGTCCAACAGAAACACCCCAGGAATCATCAGAGAAAAAAGACAGAAAATAAAGTTTCCTAGCTAATGAATGCTAAAACATATCAAAGGAAAAAGTTCTAGCAATGGATAACACTTGGACAGTACTAGAAAAGAACATTTTTTTAAATAGATGTACATAGAAGTCAAGTCAATCTTATCTTGAAAAAAAAAAATACACTAATTTTAGATGCAAGAGTTCCATTCTATGAAGACTTAACATAACACCAATGTTATTCATCTGAAATAGACATCAAGCTTCAAGATGATATTATGTACGTTCACATACATCTGTAAGTGTGTATGCATGTATGTGTATGTATATATATATATATATCTAATCATAAACATCCTACACAAACCTCTAAATCATGAACCTCCTACAAATGATACCCTCATATCCACATCTACCCACCACTCAGATACATCTAATACAGGGAACTTCAAAGTCACTCAGACCCATAACAACTACCTTAGTCATCTCAGTCATACAAATCAGAGCCAACATATTTTTGATGACCTGTAAGGTTAAAACCAATGTAGTTCCTTAACCTCACCCCCCCATTCATACTATCTCTAACCTACCCACACAATCTAACGTCAAAGCACTTCCCTCCTACCCTGACACCTTATGTCTGCTCCAAGACCCAATGCTGCTGCTAACACCACAGACTTCATCAGAGACTGAACTTTCTCTCACACAACAGGATATCTCTAGCAGATGGGATACCATTTTTTGCTTTCAAAGCAAAGCTCCTGATGGTGGACTCATGTTCCACATCAAATTTATAACCTCTAAAGACACACACACACACACACACACACTCAGCACACACTACTGAAGATGGGAATACCTACCGAAACATGTCTAGATCATTAATGAAAACATTTACAGATAAACTTAACTTCCATACACTTTCACTCCTGAGTCTGTCTCACTCTCTATAGTTCAAATTATATATATATATATATATATATATATATATAGGTGTGTGTGTGTGTGTGTGTATATATATACATATGCATACATCCACTAAATTTCATATTTTCTAATATTTTGTACTTTCACAGGATGAAATATTTGCATCAGTTCTGACATTGAAAAAAAACCCCAAGTACATACATAAAACCATGCACTTATACATAAGCAAATACATAAGTACCAATATATATGTGTAGTAAAATACACTAAAGTTTCATGTATACAGCAACTATCATAAATATGCGAACAGACAGCCATTTTTTTTTCTAATGGCTTGGCTTTGAGTGTTGAAAATAGGAACATTATGCAAGAACCAAAATTATTGCAATCAATATAAAAAGAATGCATTTAGTCATGTTTCACGGATCTGATACTTATCTGCAATTCTTTTTTATCCATAGAATCTATTTTTATCAATGATAATTTATACATAAGATTAGATTTTATCAATCTATACATAAAATTTTCTTTTATCCATGATAGTTTATACATAAAATCTATTTTCATCAATGATAATTTATGTATAAAACTTATTTTTATCCAAGATAATTTGTAAATAAAATTTATTTTTATCTATGGTAATTTATACTTAAAAAAGTTTTGCTCATAAGTACTTGAACAAGCATGAAATATGTTTTATTATTATTAAGGGCCATTATGGATTTTGAGCAGGAAATGTGAATCAAAATTCACTGAATAGTTTGGCAATACATCCATATAGCATTATGAGTTCACTTTTTCAATCTCCTTGATAAATTCTGACCAAAATTTTCGAAGGATAGAAACAAAACATTCGCTTTTTTTATTTAACATTTTAATTTTATAAAAAAAAAATGTTTTCTAGAAATTTAGCTTTCAGAACCCCTGAAGATGACTTGATATGTTAATTGCCAGAAATATATATAATATTCCTGTTTTCAACTCCAAAGCCAAAGTTACTTGAAACAAAATGGCTCTTTGTTCAAATACTTATGAAAGGCAATGTACATTGTGTTTCCCAAAATGTTTGTTTAGGCTATACTATGAGAATGATCATTTCTCTTCTGACATTAAGTTTACGGAACAACATATCTACCATTTTGTTCCACTATCTGCCATCCTTCAAACAATTTTATTATTCCATTCACTCAGAACTTTTTCTTTTTCCTCCAAAGGACTAATCTAGGCACCTCTGGCAGTTTTCCAGAGTTTTGAAATCTTTTGCATTAACAGAATTCTGTAAACTCTAGAATAAATAGTAATCCAAAGGTATAATATCGACTGAATGTAGCAGTTGAGTGAACGCTCATTAGTCATGCTGTAGCTATTTGTACTTGGTAACCAGAGAAACATGTCGTCTGGGATTATCTTGATGGAATATTGCATCAGATCCATGAGATAATTTCAAATGTTTTTTGTCAATTATTGCTTTCTATTGGTCTAACCAGAAACAGTACTTGTTCCAATTATTCATTTAGTTCTCCAGAAGGAGCTTATAGAAGAAGAACTTGCTAATCCAACCATACACACAGCATCACCTTTTAGGGATAAAGACTTGCCTATGGTGTGATCAACGGTTGTTCAAATTTCTAGTGCCGTACTCTGTTCTGTTCCACATTGTTATTATGCATCTATTTCTATAAGATTATGAAACTAGTGATTTTATGAAATCCCTGAACATTTCAGTAATTTAATGAAATTCTTTGTTCTACAATCAGTGTTGTAATGGCTGAAAAGCTTGCGATGCTGACCATTATTACTGTTGTGATTTCAATCCTAACTGGGTGCCCCAGTACCATTGCCTTGTGTCAAACTAAGCTGCATATATATACTGTAAAATTACTATTAGAATATACTTGATATTTTAAGTTTAGCTTAAGTGTCATTCAGCAAGATATGTTAAATATGAAAACCACTTTTGATTTGTTGAATCATTCACAGTACCTTCTCCGTATACTGCGAAAGCCTCAAGATAACACAGAAGCTCAGAAAATTGGTTCATGGAGAAGAACATAGATCAGTATTTGGGGACTTATCTTTCTCCTTTAGCTTGACTCTGAAAGAAGTCATTATTGAAACAAATAGTCACTGGTATTGAAAAAGGATTTATTACCAGAATCCCAAATGAAGAAAATCATGGCTGTATATATATATATATATATATATGATAGTGTTCAACATCTCAGCTTATGGGATCTAATGGGGAAAAGTGATTTTCTCTGTTTTTAGTGTTAGTAAAGGAATTCTTTTTAAACTAAACTCACACAAACTGTTACGGCACAAAACTACAGTGAGCAACTGGCTTGTTTGAAATGAAGTATTGTATTAGAAAAAAAAGGAAGAAAGTAGTCCAGTGATTTTGCTGCATGATTATGCATATGTGTGCATGGACATCCGTGATGAGACAGATAAGGTGGCACTCCCTACTCCCTGATCATGCCTTCTCATCAAGGGCAAGGAGGTTTGAAAATTGGAACCTTATAGTCAATAAAAGATAATGTTGTTATACAATTGTTTTATGTAAGCCTAATTCAATGATCCCATATAAAAAGACCGTTATCACCGACAGGTTAACAGGGTTTCAATAATTGTATAAACTTATATCCTGAATACATTCTTTCACATATCACTGTAGAATAAATCCTCCTCCTCTGGAAAGAACATAGCAGACACTCTTGTACGTATGTATGTTTGTGTGTGTGTGTGGATGTGTGTTGGAGAAAACCTCACGATGACAGATGTAAAACAATAGAGACAAAGGAGAAAGAACAAATAGAAACCAAACTTTATCTCACAAACAAGAATTCTCTTTTATTCTCAGACTTTTTAGTTACTTGGTTATCTTTTTAAAAATTCCATTCCAAATGTTGTCTGTAAATTCCACATTAATTAAACTGAATTCCCAAATTAGTTTTAATCCTTCTTGAATAATTCTTCCTTTAGCCTCTCTGTTTATCCAGATAAAAAAATTTACATTAAATATTTCGTTGTTTAATGCTGTTTTATTTGCTGATTCCATTCTCTTGACCAATAATTTAAGAGTTCCAGGATTTACTCTTGAGACAAATCTCAGCAAAAGTCATGAATTCTTAATCTGGTCTAAAATGTCCGAAAGTCAAGTTTTCAATTTTTAAAATGTATTAATTGAAGTGTCAGGCAGAAGATTTGGCTAATCTTTCTGAGTGATTGAACTATTCCTTGATCTTGGGAAACTGACGTTGTCTCTTACATTTCATTATTCTTAATACTAGTGCATTAAAAATTTCCAGCCAACATAATATACTAGCAAATATACCCAGCTTTGCCTGGGGAAAAACTGCAAATATAACAACACAGAGAAAAATATGTTCTTCAATATATTTCTCCTTACACATTTCTTACAATTCATTATTCCTGATACGAGTGAATTAAAATATTCCCGCCTATATATTACCCATATACTTGTGAGGATAACCAGCATTGCCTGGGGAAAAGATAACTGCAAATATTATAGCAAACGGGAAAATATATCAATATACTTCTTCTTAGACAACAAAACACATAAAAAAGATTATTTACACTAATCTCATTCATATTAAAAAATCATGAAGAAAAAAACTTGAAGAATTTACTGCCACCGGTGACTCTTTTCAAGTAAGTTTCAATCACAAAAATCTATATCTTTTGTTTCTTTTACTTTCTACTTATAAAAAGCACAAGTTTTAGAGGCAGATTTGCTATAACAGCATTTTTAAATCCTCATGAGTGCTTTAATGATGAGAGTCTACTGGGTAATCTTCTGAAAACTGCAACTAAGCCCTGTAGAATGCTTGCTTTAGAGAACAGAAGAAACAGAATGGGTCTCGGTGGATTTTGAGTCGTGGAATTTATGATGGTTTAGAGAAGATTTTGATTTGGATGGATGTTAATAGATGTATAAAACTAGTTTTTCCCGCAAAAAATTCATTGATATATTTAAATTTTTCTTAGATCATTTAAAAAGAAAAAAAAGAGAAAACTGAACTTGTTTCAATTGATAAGTCCATTTTTCAAATGGTGAGTACGAGTTTTTTTAGAGTAAATTTTTTTTCCTCTTATTCTGATTACAAAACTAGGGATTTCACGAAATGACTAATTTCACAACTAGTGAGCAACAAGAAATTGATAAATGAATAGTACGTTTACTTTTTTGTTCATCTAGCATTAGTTGGAGGTCATGTAGGTTCTCTGCGAAGAGCAAGAAAGTTTGCTGACACATGAACTTCAGTAAGACGAAGATCATATTCAACAACGACATCGGAAATAAAAATACTAAGATCGAAATCAAGGACACAGAACTGGAGAAAGTGGATCACTACATCTACCAAAGACAACGAATCTCCATGAGACCCTCAAAAGAAGAAGAAATCAAGTGAAGAATCACACTAGGATGGCAAGCCTTTGGCAGAGTAAGCTCAATCTTCAAAAACAAGAAGATCTCATTGATTAATTAAAAAGAAGGGTGTACAGCTAATGCATCTTCCCAATAGTCACTTATGGAGCTGAAACATAGAACCTAACCGAGAGACAGACCTGCAAATTATGAACCATGCAACATGCACAGGAAAGAATTATGCTCAACCTCACATGGAGAGACCACAAGACAGCACTATACATCCTGGAGAAGACAAGAGTCAGGGACATGATAGAATCTATTATAAATTTCAAATGGCAATAGGCAGGCCATGTTGCAAGAATGGCAGACAACCGATGGACATCGCGACTCATGACATGGATCCCCAGAGATCACATGTGCAACCAAGGTTAGATGGAGAGACAAGCTAGACAAATTCAGAAAGTACTGGCTCTGCGATGTTGTCAATAGAGAAGTGTGGTAAATCCTGGGGAAGATCTATGTCCAAAAATGGACATTAAAAGACTGGTGATGATGATGACATTTACTTTAAATGATTGATGTGTACACAACTTCCAACAAAGTGTGTATTTCTTCACTCAGTTTATAATTAATCACAGGAACTTCATTTGCGATGTTTACAAATTTTGGGGATTCCTTATTATGAAGCCATTGTTGCTTCATTGTGTATCGTTGTTTCTTAGGAGCTGCTTGCAAAAACCAGACCGAGTGATAAGACGGCTTCTTTCATGTTCTTCATCTGCCTGCATACACTTACAGTTATCGAGTATAAATTAGAAACTGCTTGTCACGGCAAATTTAATCAAATTATCTAAATATTTCACAAACCACATACTTGGTGATACTTATCACAGAATCAATTCACATTTCAAACTCAAGTGCACCCCCACCTTTGGAAAAAAACAAAACATTATCCCTAGGGCGTATCAAGTTCTACCACTCGAAAATGTTTATCAGCCTAAATACCAGTCTTCTTATCAAGACTTGAAAAAAACATCTCAGAAAAATTTCCTCGGAGATTAAATTACATTGTAAAATTTATGTTACCTTTTGAGTTTGAGTGAGAAACCCAGCATTTCACAACATACATAAATGCACATGCATATGTTGCTGCATTATTTCACACATTTATCATTAGGCATGCCATCTTAACCAATATGTTTTTCAGTGTGGTTCTTGTTTGCCACAGACAAATTCCTTCATGTTTTACAAAGCTAAACATCTATTCATCCAGCTTCATTTAACTTATATGAACCATTATTTCAACTTCTATCTATTTCCATATGGGTATGGATTGAATACAGAATCATATATTTGAGTATTAATCACATATATATAGTTTGTAAACATAGAGTTCATGGGGTTACAGATGATTATATCTCTCTCTCTCTCTCTCCATATATATATATATATATATATATATATATATTCATGCGTAAATGATTACATTGCTTAAATTCAACCTTACTGATTGTCCAGTTCCATTGCTCAGAGGTAGGATATCGGCCTTCGGGTCTAAAGTGAAGGTTTCAATCCTACCTTTAAGTGAGGTAAATCATCCATTGTAAGCTTATGCAATGCTCTTCCATAGGAATAGAGTACTCTGGTAGAGGGGAATTTATGCGTAAATAAATATATTGCGTAAATTCAGCCTTACTGTCAGTCCAGTTCAGAGGTAGGATATCGGCCTCCAGGTCTGAAGCGAAGGTTTCAATCCTACCTTGATGGGATAATGGAAAGTCTATAGACACACTGAAAAGTTGTAATACAACGAAACAGCTGTCTGGATGACACAATAATATATATATATATATATATATATATATATATATAAGGGATGGGCTGTGTAAGTAAGGTAGGCAAAGGTTAATCATTGTAAGATTTAAAAAGTCAGAAGTTTCAAATCCATTCAACAGTAGATTTGTTACTCAATGTATTAAATTCAATGTATATTTTAGTAAATGGTTATTATTTTCATTCTAGGCAAAATTCTCCTGAGCCTTTCAAATTCAGAATATAATACATGTAAGGGTGTTACCTATATGCTGTAGAGAATGCTACAAACCATTGAAAAAAAGCAGTGGAAAAAGGCAAAGGGAAATCTGCCTGTGTTTAGTGAAATAAACATCAGAGATACTTTTCTATAGTCAGTTGTCTTATGGTCACATTTGAGGAGTGGGGAATAAGACAGGTTTGTTTCTTCAGTTTTCAAGCTGGTCTAACTGGCTGGCTGGTGGACTGATTGGCTATGCTTGGATGCACAGGCTGCACTAATGGAGCTTGAGGGCTGAAAATTTTAACATTTATTCCATGTTGTGTATAGAAAAAAAGGTTTTCTTGTTTTTTCAAATTCTTCCACATATTTTTTTTTTTATTGAGGCATTCAATTTACAATGAAAGTTTATGCTAAATTAGTCTTTACTGTGTGCCCACAGGATTTTTGAAAATTCTGTGATTTTCTCAGTGATCCAACAAAAGGTGTGAGTAACTTATTCATTGGTCTTCACCCATTCTAATTTTTTGATTGATCACTCCAAGCATGGTACACTGCCTGAAAGCACTTGTCACACGATAGTTTCAATCAAGTAACTAACCAGACCTGTTTCTATTTTATCAAAATATTTAACCCTAAAAATGATATTGGCACCATTTTTGAGACAGAGCTTAGTCCCAGCTGAGAGAAAACCTATCACTGAAAAAGATTTTGTTGAGTATATTCTGTTGCCATTTGTGATCTCTCCTGAAAATCTTTCTACTAATATATATATATATTTATGAACTTTATTTACTCTTTCAAAATCTCACTTCTCACATTTATAAATTCATGTCAATATACATCAAAGAAACAAATTACTTGTCAGTAATACATAATTTTGTCATATACATATCTGATGATATAATTCCTTTTAGCGCATATACAGATGTCAATGGTAACTTGTTTATCTTTATTTACACACAGAGACCCTAACATTCCTTACATAGGTAGATAATACTTATATTCTCTTTGTCTTGTTTTTAGTCGTTTGGGAAATGAAGAACTTATTCATAAAGAATTTTTTCCCCAGGAGATGCAAATGGGCAAAAGGATGTATTCACGGGGGTACAATAAGATATATTCTGGAGGCAGAGGCAGATATATCCTAATGTCAGCTATCAGGTAAGTAACTAGGGAATGCTCAAGCTGTAACTTTTCCTAAACTATCACTGTTCATAGTAACCTTTTGATCTGTGGCCTCTATGAGGTTCCAACTTTTAAACCTCCTTGCCCTCAGTGAGAGGACCTGAGGCAGGGGAAACATATGCTCTATTTAAAGCAGGCACTTATGACTATCTGCGATTATAATAATCAGTTTCCACTGTGATGAAAATAATGTATCCAATTGATGTGTATTCCAAATTTTTCCATTCCAATTTGGCAAATCATGGCAGAACTATTCTTGGCCGTAGAAATTATAAAACAGAAAATCTGGACGGCTTTCAATAAAAGATAAACCTTGCATTATACAAGATTTAATAAATATTCCATAACTGAAAGGCATTAAAAAATCTGCTAGTTTATCTGTCTATTCATCTCTCCTCAGGGGAAAGAGCTTTAGATCAGGACATAATTATCCTCGAGTACCAGGGTTGCCAGATGTCTTTTGCCGCACAAGACTCAATTTGTGAGGTCTTGGGACCAAGTTAAGTGGCTTCATTACCAAAATAATCAAATAACTCAAAATTCATCGTCACATTAAGCCTGCCAGAAAAATGTATTTAAGTATACATTTTTTCTATTAATTGTTCATGTATATTTATGTTGTATCATATCATTTGCGTGCAAGGGATTTTTATATTTTGTCAATTTTATTCAGAATCATATCTTTATTTTCCAAACCAAATAGTTTCGCTTGGTACCAAATTTGCCTAATTTAGGTTTTGGAAAATACCAAATGGTAACCCTACCTGAAACAGATGAATAAATAGTAATAGATATCATTTTGTTGACTGAAAAGCCGGTCATCGATCACAATACTCTAAAGACCCACAAAATTCTTGAACCTCTGATTCGGGGGTCTGGTTGGCTGACCATACATAACATTTTTGTATTCACTGCTTTGCAATTTTCGCATATTCCTTTCAGTAACCTTTATTCCATTGGTTATGATTATTTTGAATTATTTTCACCTGTCTCTCATTTTGCGTTTCTATACTCAAATAGATCAACTGAGAAAGTCACTTTTATTCATTACATTTGAAGATGAAGCGAAGCAACAAAACTATTAGCAAAACTATCCACCATATTTTTTTTGTCAATTGAATATTGATGATATGCAAGCAGGTTTTCCCCGGTTACCTTTATCTGATGGAAAAATATAGAAACAAGATTATATTAATTTACAGAGATAAAATCTACCTCACAAGATTTAAATAATATATTTGAATGTATTCTCTACGGTTATAGGTGTAAGGGAATGCTGTCTATGAGGATAGGCAAAAGATTTGATTTGCCCAAAATTTTCCGAGGTTTCACGTAAATTACACTAATTTTTCTGAATTTTCCAAAATTTAAAACCTTTTGCCTAAATTGGGTAGGGTGGATGGTACTACCCCACATTGCGTTCTTGGATCATATACCTATGTTTACAGAGTTAATAAAATTTATTTAGAATTTATACGCTAAGTAATGGTCCAAGTAATCTTCAGTATAAGTATTTGTTTGTGTAAATAAATATATACAAATCTTTCTTTTATAAGAGGGTGTGCAGAAAAGTTATTGGTCTGACCTACTTGGAAAGATCTGAGCGTTATTTTTGTCACTTTTGCCAGAAATAATTTTGTTTCATATAGTAAAGTGTCAGTTTGCAGGATCCTTATACTTATTCAAAAAATTTTCTCAGATCATTGACTGAACGGTGTCAGACTTAAAACTTGAATAATTTAGGGTACTGAGAGGAAACTGCGGGGAACCTACAAAACACATCAAGTGATCTAAATAGACGGAGTAAAAAAGAAAAAGGTGAAAGATGAACGAAAGAAAGATGAAAGAAATCTTCAATAAAAAAGTCCTAAAAAAGACAATAACAATGAACAGTGAAGCCATAAAAAAAGTTGAGAAACACTGTACTGAAAAGGGGGACAACTGTGGTAACACTCACACGATTACCTGCACTACGAATGGTGAAAGATTGTTTGAAGAGGAATGTATAAATTATCTTTGGTATGCAGTCATGAAATTCCATTCCCTAGAGATCTATGTAACAGAGACTTACCAAAAGGCAACAAATATGAGAAAAACCATAAAACAGCAAAAAACTGGACATGATATGCATTGCCACGACTATCGTGATGATTCATAGGCTCTGGGTCACATGCTAAATTCATGTTTGCTGGAGAGAATTAAGACTGGACCTGGTAGATATCAATCATGGAAGGTCAACTCTTCAGATTCAACTTTCTTATTAATACAAACACCCAACATATATCTCCTACCAAGGCTGACCCTAAGCAACAGTAGTATGGTCAATTACAACAGGATACCAAGTACTAAGGAGTGTCCTTCATGTATTTCAAAATAATTGGAAAACTGAAAAAAAAAACAAAACAGTCAAAACAGGAAAATTCCTTCATGTGAAGTCAGATTTTTCAGGAATATTTGACAGTTAAGTACTTTCTGATGTGGTGAGACAAAGAGAAACAATTGGCAAAGTAGATTCTCATAGCTGATTATAAGGATATTGTACTTCAGGGAGTGCTGAAGTTTAGCTTGCTTTGGGCACCATAAAATCTTTGGTCCGGGTCTGCTCCCACCTCATGCGGAGAGGTGCAACCTTTCCAGACACTCAGATAAAATATAAGTTTTGATATGTGCAGACTCATATATAAAGGACCCACCTTGATATTCATGTGTGTAAATTGTTACAGATACAGAGTAAAGTTAGAACAAAATTTGTTTTTTGTTCATCCCTGGTTATCCCTAGCCATAAAGTTTGAAGATAGGCAAACACTGCCTTACACGATTGATTCAATCTATTTTTTACTCTCATAAGATGAAGTGGTATTTGGTTTCAACATTTAATCCACAGATAAAGTCGCTGTTCCGTTCCAATCAATAACCTATAAACCGCAGAGGAAAGAAATATCTGTCATTGCAGTTCTATGGCTAACTCAATAAAATTATCGTTTTATTGTGATGATAGCAACACAGTTTTATCATGTCGTGGCTTTTATCTAGCAATGGATTACTTGCAACGGACGAGAGCTTTTATCTTGCAATGGATAAGTATTACACTTGCCACTTCTCGCAGTTAATGGGTTAATGGACTTCTGTTTTGAGTTATCTACATGCAAAGAGAAACCGCTGCAACTTAACCTTGTTCTTGATATTTGCACTTCATATTTAATATTGTTCGTGCTGTTGATTCATTGTAGACCAGATCATGCCTAATTTCCATATTGCTGGCACAATTTTCATACCATTTAATAACTCAAGTTTTTCTCCTAAAGTAATTGCTTTTCTTTTCCTTTCAATATTGCTGTAAGATTTTTATCCAGATTTTCTCCTATCTATACTCAATAGAGATTACAGTGAATGCAAAAAATATCTGATACATCTGAAAAAAAAAATCTATTTTAAGATCTTCATATGTCTTGAAAAATTGACAGAATTTGGACCATAGATATCTGATTTTTGCCCCTAACTTTTCAATGATCTATCCTGCTTATTTTTTTTTGGTTTTTGTACTTTTACATCCTTGGTTAAAATTCTGTCAAGTTCAAAGCTCTAAAAGGGTGTTTCAATAAACTTTTTGAAATTGTATCAGATACTTTTTGCACTTACTGTATTTTGAGGTAATTGACTTTTGTGTTGATTGAAGTATAGTATGACAGGATTTGCCTGAACTTTGTTTTTTATACTTTAATTTTGGCAAACAAATGATAAAGAATAATGCTAATATTTCGAGAAAAAACTTGATAATCAAGAAGGAAAGGAAAGATCTGAATAATTTATTGTCAAACCGATAAAATTAGATTGTGGAACGAGAGATTGATAGATAAATATCATGATTAATAATGACAGGCAGAAAAAGATAGTAAAAACAGATAATTACATACATCAGCATACATGTTATCAATTGTGTACATGTTAAACAATGACAGCTGTAGATGAAGACCGAGATGCTGAAATTATAAGTGATAGATTACATTCCTAATAGATAAAATTGGGTATATAGTGACAATCACACCCACAACCTCACCTTTTAATGACTAAACTTTGTCTTCACTTACTATCGACAAAAACATCAGAAACATTTGCCATACCAATTAAATATTGAATATCTTGACTAGAGACATCAAGGGGCAAATATGTTTACAGTCTCATGTAAAATACAATTTGTTGCACATATATCTATAAAGGCAAAGTGGTTTAGATTTTTCAAAGATCAATTTTTTTTTTCTTTGAGTTTCACAATTTTTTTTTTCTATGTTTTTAGTTTTGAATGTACGTAAGCATAAGATAAACATCTTGGAATATACGGTTACTATGCTATGGCCACTACCACACTGATATCATCCTCCTACCATGTTCCTGTCACACACGATAGTATATAAACCATCAGCAGCAGCAGCAATTGCACTTTTTAGTCGGACATACACCTTCCCCAAGATTTGCCAGACCTCTCTATCATGGACATTGTAGAGCCTGTACTTTTTGAGTTTGTTTAGCTTGTCAAGCCATTTTACATTCTATCGGCCACAATTTCACACATGATCTCTAGGAATCCATGTAATGAGTTCTGATGGTTACAATGATATTTTGGACTCCTGTCTCTTCTCTAATATACTGTGCTGTCTTGTTATCTCTCCATGTGAGGTTAAGGATGATTCTCAGCATTTTTGATTTTGATTGTTGTGTCTTTGTCCTAAACCTGTTTGTTGTACATGGCAGTCATTTTGCTGAATTTCCTGGTCAACTTCCTAATATATATATATATATATATATATATATATATATATATGGATAGATTTAAAATTGGTATTTTCTGGGTATTCTTTATCATATTATTAATATAATCATAATGATGTTATCCATTATTATATTTTTATAGCGAATAAACTTTATCTAGCAGTTGAATTTTCCTGTCTACTGTTCCTTATAGCATATTATACAGCATGGAATAAGGCATTAACTTTTCATCTTCATCAGTCTTTTATCATCTGTCATTGGACATAGACTTTTCTCAGGATTCACCAGACCTCTCTATCATGGGCGCCACAGAGCCAATACTTTCTGAATTTATCTAATTCGTCTCTCCATCTAGTATTTTACTTGCTTCGGTTTCGCATGTAATATCTGAGGGTCCATATCGAGAGTTGTGATGTCCGTCAGTTGTCTGACATTCTTGCAACATGATCTCTTCATTGCTATTTGAATCTTCTAAATGGATTCCATGATGTCCCGGACTCCTTTTTTTCCTCTGAGGTATTGTGCTAATTGCTGGCTACCAGGTTGCTTCTGTCAGGGATTAAAACCTTTGCACGCATCTTTTGATCATAATTTGTTACAAACAGCTTGGCAACTAAAGCATTCTTCTCTATTTTCTTTCCTTTTTTTCGGAGAAAGATTTTCCTCTACATCACCTTGTCCTAAATTTTGAATTTTGTTAACTACTTGTATGACGCGAGTAACTGTTTAGATTGGAAAAAACACAAAATTCACTCTTTTTTTTGTCTGCTGCTTTGCCATTCAAAATCCTTAAAATTTTTTACTCAATTTCCTGGATAACTCAAGGCCAGTTCAGAAATCAAGAAATGTTGAACCAGAATCCAAAATGTCTCTTCCTTTACTGTGATATTCTCTGAATTAATCAGACAATTGGTCTAATGATCAGTCAAGCCTATTTTTCACATAACTCTATCATTATTCCCTCCTCCTTTCCCCCTGCACATCATTTCTGTACTCATCCTTTCTCTTTGTGTCTCTTCATTTCAATCATTCCTGAACGATTTGATTTCTTGATAAAAGCTTAAGAAGATATTATTGGCTCTAATGAAAATCATAACACTCCTAAACACTTAAAATGCATACGTGTCTATCTATATATATATATATATATATATATATATATATATATATATATATATATATATATATGCATATATATATATAGGGAGTTTACAAAAGAAATGGATTGTTCCCAGAAATTGTCAAAGCAAAACTATCAAGATATATATATATATATATATATATATATATATATATATATATATATATATATATATATATATATAATTGATTTACAAAAAACCTTGATGAATGGTTGAATTGAGAAAAACGTTTTGAGTGTTTTTTCCGTTCCGAATTTTAAATATACATCAAGAAATGGATGTATTGTCTGACAGGATAATCATGAATGCATTATATTATTTGAAATTATTTTTCTATTATCACACAGTGAGCATGTCACTTAGCCTAGACATTGTAAATAGGATAAACAACTTATACATATATATGTGCGGACATTGTGTGTGTAGAAAAGTATCCAGTCATTTTGCATATCTCGAGAACTGTTTGTGCAACCTAGATGTAACTCAGGGACCAATCAGTGGGACCTTACTGTGAATGCATGAATGAACACCTTCCTGTGACCAAGTAAGTCTTCTTCATGTCTTGAGATGGGATTTTTCTCTGGCAAATAGATCCATAGGTAGATGATTATTTTCCCCCTCGGTAAATAGATTCATAGGTAGGAGGTTATTTACAAATCTAGAGCTTTGTATATATCTACAAGAGAACAATGCTACAAAAAGATGCATGCAAATTGTATGAAGAGATAATCCCTTACTTAAAACACGAATAAATCCTCTTATCCCCAATCATCATCATCATCAGTCTCTAATCATCTGGAGTTGAACATGAGCCTTTCCCCAAATTTGCCCAACCTCTTTGTTATGGATGTCAAGGAGCCAATACTTTCTGAACTAGTCTAGTTCATCTACCCATCTTTTATTCTGCCACCCTTGGTTTTACATGTAGTCCCAGGGAATCTGCACAGCGAGTTGCGATGTCCATCAGTTGTCTGCTATTCCAGCAACATGACCAGCCCATTGCCATTTTCTAATGGATTCTATGATATCTCTTTTTTTCTCTGATATATTGTGCTGTTTTGTGATCTCCATGTCATGTTAAGCCTGATTCTTTCATGTACACATTGCATGCCTCTCAGTTTGCAGGTCAGTCTCTTGGTTAGGTTCTATGTTTCAGTTCCAGAGTTGACTATTGGGTGATACATTGGTTGTATAGTCTTCTCTTTAGGACTAATAGGATTTTCTCGTTCTTGAAATTTGTACTGGCACTGCCGAAGGCTTACCATCCAAAAGTGATTCTTCACTTGATTTCTTCTACTTTTGAGGATTCCATAGAGATTTGTTGTCCTAGATAGATGCAATTGTTTACTTTCTCCGGCTGTGTTTTTCAATTGTTGGTCACTTAAGAATAATTGATTTTACATTTACAAACAAAAAGTACTTAATGTTTGAAATCAGTTGATATTTCAATGTTTATTTACATTACCTTCTGAATGCTCGGAATGAAAGTGATATCTGTTGCTCTTTGATGAGGGAAGTTTTTTTTTTTTTAAATCAAAGAGTCTCATTAAAGAATAATAAAGCGAAAAGTGAAATCAAGATATTAATGAAAATTGACAGAGAGATGACAGCAAACAAATCTGAGACAATGCATGCAGCAATAGGCCAACAATTTCAGAATAGAAGTATAGTTGTGTAGAAGTATTGCAATTTCTGACATCTAGATGTGACCAGAATATTTATATCAATGGATGAAAAACATCCAAATTGGGCCAACCACAGATAAATGAAACCCCTCAGATGGTGAGGTATTACAGTAATTGTGAGAAAAGATAAGCATCCAGATTAAAACAATAAGAAATGTTGACTTTGAAATAACAGATTGAGGCAGATGGTCATAGATAAGAAGATAAATTAGATAAAGTGATGCCATTTCATACATAACCCACACTATCCAAGCTTTGTGGTCATCGGCTTTTGCTTCCAGCTCAAAAGGTTGTTTTTCTGAGTCTATTTTTGTGCAATCCATATCACAGTTAAAAGGCTGCTGCTACTGCTGCTGCTGGTGCTATTTATCATTTTCCTGCTGGTCTTTTTGTTGGGTAGTCATATCCAGCTAGGGCCTCCCAGATGCGTGTTGATTCGGTGTTAGTCTTGGTAGGTGTCCCAGTCAGTTAAGCCGTCTTCATGTGATGTTTTCAATCCATGGTTTTCTGTTTGTTATTCTTCACAGATTTTCATTTGTAAACTTGTCCAATTTTTCTTTTACACTTAACATTCTTCTTCATAGTTGATAGAACTTGAAATGTCAAAGTTCAAAGCAGATTTGCCACACGTCTTTTCTCTGCACAAGACCAAATTCATACGGGGTCTCAAAACCAAATTGAATAACTTCAGAATCAAAATAATCAAATAACTCAACTCCCATCATCAGGTCGAAGGAGAAATGAATTTAAATAAAATTTTTAAATCTATTGCTTGTGAATATTTATGTTGTATCATGTAATTCATGTATAAGGAATTGTTATCACTTGAACAAAATTTTCAGTACCTAACCATCTATTTTGGGGATCAAATATTTTTGCTCAGTACCAAATTTACCAAATTTCAGTCTTGAAGAGTACCAAATGACAACCCTGGCTCGAAGGTTTTGTTTATTTGAGAGATGTTTAATCAGTCAAACTATTTCCTTTATATTTTTCAACCGTGCCACTTAAGACACAAAATATTCAAGAGTTTTTTGTCTTCTATTCAAAACTTGGGGCTGTCAAACCAATTAAATATCTATAAATCAACTGTTTTCTCTATTTCTGAGTTTAACTTGCAATAATGTCTCATTACTATTTGTCATCACCCTGTTTTTCAAACACAGTTCTAAACAAAAAAACAACCAGAAAATCAGACATACATTGAAGGAGGAAACAAGAGATGGTAGCTGTTCTCCAGTATGTCAGTCAGTCAGTCAGCAACAGCAATCAGTACTATATCTGAAAATGTTCACCTAAACCAAAAACGAGTATGACACATTTTACGTTTGGACAGCATTCATTTGCTATCTCCATGATTTATACATGAAGCAGCGCCAAAGATGACGACACTACATGGTGAAAGGTACTGTCCCTTGGGTGAGAGATTTTGTCATTTGGCAGCACAGTAAGGCCGAGACTACTTACAGCATCTGGTATAATGTTATGATATGATATGTACGTGGATATACGTGTGTGTGGAAATGAGAGACATTTGGAAGTGGTTGAGAAATACCTTTAATCAATTTTTTTCTTTAAAAATGAAAGTCACTAAATGATATTTATAAGTCGTCTGTGCATGTATGAGCATTTGGAGGAGAGGTGTATATTTATCCGTGTGGGTAGAGATATGAGGGAGAAGTGTGCACGTGGTTTGCATGTATGTGGATGTGAATGTGTATGTGCGTATGTCAGGGACGTTTAAAACATATGTTTATGTATATTTTCCAATGCTGTAAAATCTAATAAATATGGCATGACTGTTGGAGAAACCCCTGGCTGATTAAAGAGATACAGGTGTATGAGGGAAACATGAAAATATGTCGATATATCCCTGTGTATATATATCTATATACATGAGCATAAGTGTGTGCTTACAAGTGTGTTAAAATGTGTATATAGGTGTTTCTCTAACAAAAAGAAAAGACGTTAAAAGTGTACGTGTATGTATGCATGTATGTGATATTGCCAATTTGGGTATGTGTGTTATACTCAAATAAAAGTTCCTGGGTCAATGGAAGCAGCCTAGGTAGGTTAAGGTCAAACACTTGACCTGTACAAGTTTTTTGTAGACCTCATGTCTGGAAAAGGTAGATAAATGTCTTGAATGGCACTGGTGTCATGTTACAGCTTTTAGATTAACAGAAGATTAAAGATTTGAAAATGTTTGCTTGCTAGGTAATTAAAACTAAAGGTTCAATGGAATGGAAGTATGAAAGAGAGAGGCTAAATGTAGGCAAAAAAGAAACAGAAAAATGATTAGCTATAAAAGGGGTTTGAAATGCGTTTGAAAAAGGAGGATAAGGGCAGATAAAAGACATAGGGGGCATATCTCTGAATTATGCAGCCTGGAGATGTGGTGAACTTAAGTTGATTGAGCGTGACCAAGTTGGGAGGAAAGTTATTTTATGTGGAACAAATAGTTCTATCTTCTTCTCTCTCTTTAAGACTTATTCTTTCTTTCTCTGAGTTTGTTTTTTATATTGTGAACAAAGTGTATGTTATGTTATGCAGATGTGAGAACAACAATAAGCCATGAAGAAATGAAAAAAACTCATATTTTCAATTCCAGGAAGAGACTCCTTCATTCTTCCACTGTTGCAACACATGCGCAACTTCTGCACGTCTATATGAGAACGCAACACTTGATATTTCAAAATGGTCACCCATCAGGATACTAACCAGGGTTGATGTTGCTTAACTTTAATAATCATGTGAGAACCAGTACATCCAACATGATTTGTACATAATTTCAACACTGAAAGTGCATCAGTAATTTCACGGTGAGAATTATTTTTTCAGTTTTTTGTCTGTTTTTATTGATTAGATACAACAGACATTTTGAAAAAAATGTGTTTAATGAATAGACAAGAAAAACGATTATGTGATTTTAGCCAGAAGTTGTTTGTCTAAAGAAAAATCTTGGTTCACTTAGAAGGGAATCTGTCTGGATTGAATGGAGTCACAGTAGTTGTCAGAAAAATTAATCGTAGTTCCTATCCGTACGATTCCATTCTGTTTGATTATGTAAATATGACACAAATGAGTTTGCCAGTCATAAATGTTGATATATGTATGTTTTAGTTCGCTGTCATTGAATAATGTAGATGATATTGTTATTTAAATAATGTGACTTTTTGCTATAAATAACACATTTGCTTATTCCTGTAGTCTCCTTGAGGAGTATAGGGCTGCAACCACCGTGATGTAGTTTCAGTAGCAAGCAGATTTTACTGGGTGGAGTTGTTAGCCTCATACCCAACTCTCCTCTTTTACCTTTGCTTTGGGACCAGCTGTGGTGACTGCCGAGATGTATGTTTTTTTCCTGTCAAAGTTGCCTCCTCTTAGATGGAATACCTTTTAGAAATACGCAAACCTTTTTCCGGCTTATTGTCTCTGATTGAAGAATCTGCACTATGGCATTGACCAAGGTGTAGAATCTGCGCTTCGACAACAGATGGGCTGGAAGGGGTTGACGGGTTTTCTTAGTCTGGTTACACTGGTGCAATTGCCAATGGGGGCTACTGAGGCTCAGCATTGCCAGGTCCATTGAGGTCTATGGATTTGTCCTTGGAACTCAAATGAATACCCTGGCCCAGTTTTGGGGAAGCAATTCACCTCTGAGCTATGTTATACCATTGCACTAAGAGAGATGGATTTGGCTCGTCTTGACACCTTTGCAACATTAGTTACAGGGACTGGAGAAATTTTTATGGGTGCTCCATCCCACATTAAATACGGCCTTGTATCAGAACTTGTTCTTGTGGGAGCGCAAGTAAATATGAAATACCTTATAGAGCTAAAGGGCTCTGCTATTTATCCATAGCTGAGAAAAAAAACTACATTCCTAAGAGCATTAATGCATGGTGTAAAGAGCCTCAGCAAAAACTGAAATTAGTTCCACCAATTCTATTTTCTGCGCAAGTAACCTTTGTGCCACACAGTACCTCCATAAACAATACATGCATATGATAAGTTATACAACTACATATGTAATCCATGATATCACAGGTAGGATTTATTAAACAAATAAGGTTATAGAACATCAGAGACTGAATAATGATGCTATGAATTTACATGAATAGAGGATTTTTTCCCCAAATTATTTTAAACTTTTGCAATAACTTTACACACTCTTATATGCACACATATCCATATAAATGAATGTATATATATATATATATATACACACACACACATATATTTATATTTTTCTATAAAATTTTGATGGATGTATTTTTATTCGAAGGTACACGCAAACCAGCCAAAATGAAATCATTTTTAGTTGCTGTACAATTTATCACATTATCAATGACCTAGTTCTGTCTTTCTGTCTATCTGTCTGTTAGTCCGTCTGTCTGTCTGTCAGTCCGTCCGTCCGTCCGTCCGTCAGTCGGCACGCGAACATCTTCACCTCCCCCAGATTTATCTGAGATATCATTAAATCAGAATAGCCTCCAGGAACAATGCAACCTATTAATAAGTAAACAAATTATATATATCATCAATATGACCTCCCGTGTCTGAGCCAGGCTGCCTTTTCTTGACCCCTGCCATCTGTTTTGGAGAAGTACTGATGCATTTTGGCAAGGATTCCAGTAGAAAAATGGGAAGGGTTAGGTGCTGAAGAAGTGGGGCCAGAAATAGATTTATTTTCTTGGCTATGATTATTGCAGGGGATATAATTGCAAGACATAGACAAAAGACATCACTGTGAAAATGCAAAATCCATAAAAATTCCATGGTGCTTCTTTCCAGTTTAGAAACACAAATAATAATAATAATAATGATAATAATAATTGATAGATAACTGTACTAAGCACACCAATACTGAGTTCACAAATAAAATGAAAAGTGTGGAAGGTGATGAAATATCAATAGCAAAGATCGCGAGAAATATCTTTGGCATCAATAAAAGAAAGCCAACTCTGAAGTTACCTTTCCAGGTAGCAAGTCAGAGAAAGTGTACGGAGATTCTGAGATGCTCAGTTGATAGTATCTGCCTCTTGGCCTCACAGATGTAGTCTAAGTCCGAGCACTATGCGCTGGGCATCAGCTTGGCTGAGGGAGCTGCCAAAGTGGGCAACCAACTACCTTGAAGGGGTTCCACTCCTTGATTTGGCATGAATCTGCCTATAGCAATCATGAAATGGAATCCCTGATTGTATCATCAGGGCAAACCACATTGAGGCAAATATTGACAAAACCAAGAAAAGCTACGAACACCTCTGTGGAGAAAAAGATGAGCCGTTCCATCAAATCCATTGTATCCATCGATACAAGATCGTACGTGAATGTGTCAAACTGGGTCAATATGGATATAGATATAAGCACAACAAGGTACAGATAGCCATACACTAGGAACTATGTAAATGGCTTGCTTCTGGCTATGTAAATAAATAGTATCAGAAAGAACTAGAGTCAGTCATTGAAAATGAAAAGAATAAAAATTGTCTGTCATTTTGGGATACATTCTGACCCTCCCATCTTGGAGGAAGGACTGGATTTGATTGATGAGAATAAGTAAAAAAGGACCAGATCATACATTTGGTTGTGCTAGTGGACTATTGGATCAAGACGAGAGAAAGTGAAAAGTTGGAAAAATACCAAGACCTTGCTCAGGAGCTGCAAAAAGAATAGCCAATGGAGATTAGAGTTGTGCTTATGATAACTGTCACATATGTAACAACATCAGAAACAGAGGTGAAATTAAATGAATTGGGGAATTAAAGTTGGAACAGTCTTGACCTCAGCATCGCTGGGTCTTTGAGGATTCCGTTGAAGCTGTTAGTGATTTTAGCAAACTTGCTGTCCCTCAATCTCCAGACATCTGAGGTGAACATACTGAAGCATGAAATCTACTAATATGATGAACAGTGTGATTTTTCTGTTTCTCTGTCAATAACAATGGACTCTCCCACTTGAAGGTAACATTTCTGCTGATAAAAATATCTCTTACCAATGTTTTGAAACAATGGACTTTTTCATTGAAACAATCCTAGTTGTTTTTTTTTTTATAAGAGTAATCTCATAAATATTCAAATATATCTCAGAAATTTTTACAGGGATTATCAGTAATAATTATAATAACAACAACAATTTTGTTTACAGGTTTGAATATCAGCTTATTCGTTGAAAATGAATTTGTACACAGTTGATTAACACCCCCAGTATTGTAGTATAATCTAATGCAAATCTTTTTTGTGAGTGACATCAAAATCTGAGGAAAAGCTATTGTATACTGAACAGTTTCATTGAAGTTACAAGAATAACTTCTGAAAGACAAAAACTAAAACATGTCGTAAAGATCCAGAAAAAGATTTGACAGAGAAACGAGGTGTTCAAATCTGTCAGGGAAAAAGAGACGTTGAGTGGAGAATTTCCGCAACAAACTTCAAGGATTATGATCTTGTATCTAAAACCTGATTGTCATTCATAGTTGGTCCTGGAGTCTTTCATCCAAACTAACCTGATAGCCAGGTCCCACATTCTCAAACTACATGGGTTCTTGTGAGATGTTCTTCAGCTCCAGGTGACTTCTTCAGACTGCCCTACTACAATTCAAAACTCCCTGCTGCTGATGCTTTCATCATGGTGTCTTTGTTTGAAGAGTCAACCAATAAGAAAAGAGAGCTACTTTTAAGCTGTCTGCTGATAAGCCTGGAGTCTCAAAGCTCACCATAAGCAAGACTGTGATCCCACAACAAATTCTTGCTAAAACTAATGTTTTCTTTCTTTTTGACCAGCTTGCAAACATGTGTTTCACTACAGTAACCATAACATTGCAAAACAAAAAAGTATTTTTTTGGAATAATATCTCCTATCCTCTGCCTTGCTATTCTTCTTTGTTAGACTCTTTAACTCCTGCATTTTCCAGTTCCTTATTTGCAAAAGAACCCAAAAACAACTAATAGTTGTCAGTTGTTAAATGCTGGCAGTGCCAAGTAAGAGGTCTGCCTGGTAATAATCTAGCCATTTAATGTTAACTCTTAGATTCTTACTATCGAACTCAAATAGAATTACTTGCACTTTTTGGTATCTTCATTTTCCTTTAATTCAATTCTCAAAATAATTCCATTTTTTCAACTTATCCATTGAAGAGTTCCACAGTGGTTACAATCAGTCTATGAATTCAAGAGTTAACAAAAAAATAGCTTTCCGAGGGCAATGGTGCTAGGTCCCTTCAGAGTAATCCTCTTAGGATCTAAGGGATTTATTCAAGTGCCCTTGTACCTTTGAAAAGAGTCTTCAAAGTTCTCATTTTGAATCGCCATCAGCTGTCTCATTGAATTCTTCTTAATCTAGTCACTGGTCTGAAATCTTTTGGTGGAAAGCCAGAAGTCAAGGAGATCAAAATCTTGACTAAGGGGTGCTGACAAACTTGAATGATGCAATGTCTTGCCAAAAATCACAGCAGAAGACATGAAGAATGAGCAAGCTCAATTATTATGGATGCAACAGCCACACAGTACACATACTCACTCAATGGTATCTCACTGCAGACTGAGGGACTCCATGGGAGAGTGTCTATTCAGTAATGTGCCCTCTGATTGGCTGCCAAGTTACATCAAGGCTGAGCAACCGGTTCTTGAGATACTTTTATGATAGTCTTTATATAAAATTCTTTGTGGGTATAAATCTAAAGTAGTTTAGAATTCAAGTCCAATTTCCTTCTTGAATCTTTTTCTCTCTAGTTTGAACATGCAATTCATTAAATTAAAAGAAGGTGTTTTCTTCATTTAAAAATATTGGTATGCATTGCATGCACCAACATAACACTAGTAGGAAGAATGGCAGCCATTTATTTTATGCGGAAGTGACAACACAAGAAAACTAGGTGAAACATTGAAATGGGTGATAAAAAATAAAACCTAAACATCATGATCTTGTTAAATATAAAATGATGACAGACAAAGAAAACCATATGAAGTACAGGAAAAGCACAACTGGAAAACAGATTAGACAAAGAGAACAGAAAATAAAATCGAGGAAATGTTCAAATGGAGAGAATTATCAGAACATGGCAATTAGTTTTCAACTAATTCCAAACATATTCTCATCATAATTGTTATGTGTGCATATACGCCCACACACACACACACATTTGTATACAATATCACCAAACATTGTGTATGAATTTTCTTGCACAAGTAAGTGCGTATGTATTATACTAACACTGATATGTAAGTGTATGAATAAATTCATTTTTATTTATCATTTTCTCCCAACTGCAGTTTCACTATATATCATTGCATCATCAGGGGTTGATTCATTTATGGCATATATAAGTGAACAGGAGTAAAAGTATATGGAGACTTTATTTGTTAATTAATAAATTCATAAATGAATTAAATAGTATGCTATATATATCCAGGGAAGGGTTCCCATTTCTAGTGGCATCTATGTACTTTTTTTGTGGTTAAAAAGTTAGGATTCTATAGAAAACAACTTTAGCATCAGGTGTTTTGCTTTGGAGGCAAGAATGTGAATAAAAAAAAAATAGAGGATTAGTAGAAGGCCATGGTATGGAGCCCAGACTGTTTTATGTCTGTGAAGGAATATATATATGTATATATATATATATATATATAAATAAATAGTAGAATGTGGAGTCGCTACACAAACTAGCTCATGTTTCTGCCCTTTTTGGGCCTCATCAGGTGAATGATTGTCTATGTTTTTTTTGTTCTGTTTTGAAAATAGAGCCAAAAAAGCATAGATAATCATTCACCTGATGAGGCCCAAAAAGGGCAGAAACATTAGCTAGTTTGTGTAGCGAATTCACATTCTACTATTTATTTCCAGCTCTACTCTAAAACAACTTAACTTCAAGAGTAAAAAGTTGTATGTATCAAGCACTCTATGAAATAAATCCATTACATTTCAGAAGTGGCTTTATATTATTGATATATTATTATATCATGTTATACAGCTAGTCTGATTTGAACCACATATACTATATATATATATATATATATATATATATATATATATATATATATTCAAGAAATGGACATATTTGGTCCGACAGAATGAATTATAAATTTCATTGTATTATAAAGGAAGTTTCTGTAAATAGAATAAACATTTAAACAAAATGAGTTCGATTCCTGCAGCACCCCCATTTTGATTAATTGCTTATTTGATTCACATTGTCTAAAGTCAGCGATATATTAATCGTATAATGACAGAAAATCATTTCAAATAAGTTTTCTATATAATATAATGCAATTTATAATTCATTTATACATAAACATACACACTAGATGAAAACCACTCTATCTGGCAGTTTCGAGCTAATTTGTTCAAGAATCTGGGGCACAGTGGATCAGAAAAGATAAATTTTAGGTAGAAGCTGATCTTATCAATATATTCGGGTAAAAAGAGATATCAACTCAGTTGTCTGTGAGACAGGTTATATGAAAATAAAAAAGTAATCTCTCTGTAAGTTAGCAGCTGGCAGGTACTTGTTTTTGTTATCATTTCTCATCCACTCTTTGTACACAGTTAATCATCCCTCAGGGAAACAGTGAATCAACAGAAGATTGAAAAAGTTTCCAACTGAAACCAACTACATATTTTCTTGAAGTTTTGTTGAATAATCATCATTATCATCATCAGTGTTTTATTGTTTGTTCAAGTTGGAACTGACTTTATTTTTGTCCCCTAACAAGAACAATCCTCACCAAATTTACAGGAGTAAACTCTATTATTAGTTTTTAATCATCCGTTGTTTGATATAGATCTTCCCCAGAATTCACCACATTTCTCTATCGTGGGCATCGCAGAGCCAGTATTTTCTGAATTTATCTTGTTCGTCTCTCCATCTTGTATTCTGCTGGCTTCGGTTTTATAAGTGATCACTGGGGATCCATTTTGTGAGTTGTAATGTCCATCAGTTGTCTGCCATTCTTGCAATATGCATGGCTAATTGCCATTTAAGTTTTCTAGTTGATTCTATGATGTCTCTGACTCCTGTTTACTCCTTGATCTTCTTGCGATCTCTCCACGTGAGGTAGAGCATGATTCTTCCATGTGCATGTTGCATGATTCTCAGTTTGAGGGTCAGTCTTTTGGTTACGTTCCAGCTCCAGAGGTGACTATGGGGAGGATACATTGGTTGTATATTCTTCTTTTCAGGATTAATGGGATCCTCAGTTTTGAAGATTGAGCTTGACTGTTACGAAAAATGATCATAAATATCTCTCACTCATTGGCAAAAGTTAGGCACATCAAAAGAAACATATAACACAAAATCACATTCACTTGGTATCAAAAGCAATTTGAGAAAAGACGAAAGAATCATAAGTAAAAACTTTAGTTTCTTAGTAAGTTACGTAAAATGAATTGACTGGATCAATTTTAATTGAAAAGATTGAATCAGATGGAACCTACTGAGCTCTGATTCACAGTGCCTCACACGTACTATTGAGAAAGAAATCCTTAGATATCTGAAAAGAGCAAGTACAATGATTCCATTTTGGACAAAAAATAATTCTACCTCATATAACACAATTTCACCTCATATAAACAATTTCACCCTATATGACACTATAAGAAAATTTTGAATAATTGTGGCTCTATGATGGAAGTAATAATACTTCATTACATGACTTTTGAGTTAGAATTTGTTCCTTCAGCATGAACACCGGACAGCAATGCTCAGACAGATAAGTCTTTCAAAAAATAAGAAAACAGTAAATGTAGTAGTAGCTGTCCTGCTGTGTATTCACATTTGTAAAAAAAAACAAACTTTGATTCACTGTTCCCCGTGATCCACTGTGACCTGGTTTCCTCTATTTGAGGAGCCAACAAGCCAAAAAAATCCACACGTTGGGTTAAAAGCATGAAACTTGGTAAATATATACGTAGTTTGCCTCAACTGATTATTTCTAGTTGTTGATCCAGTGCAGCGGTATGCCTTGATGACAGTTATTAGAGGTTTTTCAAAATGGCTGCCCAGTTTATATAAACACATATCTATCAAAATACATCCTAGAATCAACATCTTGGTCTCTAGGTGTAGAGATTTGAGGTTATAAAAGTCATTTCAAACAATGATGCATGTATTTTATGCATTGTATTATACATGTGACAGATACATATAGGCCATGTGCCAAGGCCAAAAATATCTCATTGTTGAACTGTAGGGAATGAGACAAACTCAGGAGTAAAAGTGAAGTGGAAAAGTCTAATAATGATTTTGTAATCTTCCATGTGTATGGGACCTATTCTGATATGATAGCCTTTGCAGTGTGGCAGTTCAGTGGTGGATAACATGACTTTTATATTGTAGGATAGGAATCTTGAACAATGGAAATTGTCCAACAGATATCATAAAGTTCTCCATGAATTTCTATCAAGTTTCACAGAAGGGTAGACAATAGGCTATCAAATTTTTGGACAGATCCATGCACAATTATTTCCCTACGTTGTAGTTATCAGTCCACATAACATGATATCACCACCTGTCTGTCTTTCCATCAGTCCAAAAGATATCTCTGAGAGTAACTCAATGGATCTCAATGAAATTTTGTTCATGGGGTATGGAAGTGCTGCACAAGATTTGGGAAGAATCCAGGAATTTCTTCTGATTGAGAGATATATCTCTGTATATGCTCATGACTATCTGCAATATATCACCAAAAGTCCTTGACAAATACTTATGGAAGTACACGGAAGAATGAACAATCAGCTACAAAATAAGTGATTAAACCTTGGGGCAGATCAACGCACAATTACTTCACCTCCGTCACAGTTATAGGTGTAGACAGAAGAATTTTGGAGATATTTTGTGGTGTTGATAGATAGCTACAATGTAGCAGAGAGAATTATGTATGAATCCACTCCGAAACAAAGTCAATTCTTCTCTTGCCTAATCAAGAAATTCCAATGAGATCCATTGAGAGCTTTTGGAGATACGTGAAAAGTCAGAGAACTTTTGAAGATATATTGTCGTTGTGGACACTAAGCTATAATGTTTTTGTGCTTATTTCCACTCCAAAATCTCTTGACTTCTTTAATAATCTATAGCCCACACTTCCATCAAATTAAAATTCATTTGGAACTTTTGGTGATATTGTGTAGACAGACGGATGAGAAGACAAATCTGGATCAAATAAGATGCTCTAATCTGAAATTTTTATATTGATCTTTCCATCCGTCTTTCCACACGATATATTGTAATGTTCTCAATGAAATTCAATGACAGTGTTGACAAAAGGCTATAAAAGAACTCAGGAAATTTCTGAGTGAATCCATGAACAATTATATCCTCTGCATTCTTGTTATCTGTCCACACCCCAAAATATCTTCAGAAGTTCTCAGTCTGTCTGCATTGAATCTTCGAAATTTCTATATGAATTACATTGAAACTTTGTTGAATAATAGACAATAGGTTACAAAAGGAGTCAGGAAATTTAGGAGTGGATTCATGCAAGATTATCTCCCCTACGCCCTAACTAACTGTCGGCAACCACAAAATATTTCCAAAAGTCATCTGTCAGACAACAAAAGTTCGCAATGATTTCCAATTAAATCTGAATGAGTAATATAATAGGGAAGAGGTGACTGAATTTTGGAGTGAATGTATGCAGGATTATCTCCCCCAAATTTTGCTACCCGTGCATCCTCATAAAATATCTTCAAAAGTTGTCAGTTGTCAGTCTGCCCACACAATATTTCCAAAAGTTCTCTTTGTATTCCAATCAAATTTTGTGCAAAATCAGTGTGTCAGGCAATTTTGGCGCACATTAGCACACAATTATCTTCCCTCCATCTTAATTAACTCTCAACAACCACAGATTATCTCCAAAAGTTATCTGTCTCTCCACACAATATCTTCATATCTGGAGCGGACCCATACGGGATTGCTTCCTTACATTCTAGCTAAGTGTCTGCACCACACTATAGCTCCAAAGGTTTTATGTCTCCACAAGTTCCCAATAACTAACTGTTGGCAACCATAGAATATCTCCAGAAGTTATCTGTCCGTCCACACAATACCTCCGAAAGTTCTCAATACATTCCAATGAAATTTTGTTGAGGGGTGATCAATAGACTATGAAATAAGGGTTAGAATTTTGGAGTGGACCCATCAACAGTTACCACTCCTGTGTCATAGTTATCTGTCCACAGGTATTTTATTTTAAAGCAATGTTTCGACATTTATTTGTAAATGAATTAAAATGACTTGCTCTGAGGCAGATGCTTCTCTTGTAAACTTCATCTCCAAAATTATGCCCATATTTGATGGAAAAAAAATTTCTGACTAAGGCACCACAGTGGAAATCTGCCATTATGAAAAATGTCACTAAAATGTTTTTGCAACTGATCTGGAATGTTAAGTTATCTTTATACCCTGAAAGTAGATCCTAAGATAATCATGGACTCCAGTATCCACACGGCCGTAGAACATATATACAAAGACAGACAATAACAATATGAGTGATTTGTCAAAGAGAGGTTTAATGATGGAACGAGGACAATTACAATCAAATCAAGAAGAACAAGCTTTAGTTATCTTCTACCAAACATAGCAACATAAGTCTGTGGCAGCAACCATGAAGATAAACTGCACATTGTTTTCCAAATTATATATTTGATGTCAAACTAGGCAAAGAGATATAAAAGACTTCTTCAAGTATAAAAACCAGCTATTGCCTTTGAAAACTCATCAGAAATGGTAGTATGAGAACTGGCAGCAGAGCAGATCTATTTACAGCACTAGAATCTCTTGCAGAACCACCAGAATCAATCCAAAAAGTGAGTGTACTAGTTTGGATGGTGCAGTCATAGTTCAAATATTGTCACAAAAACCTCCCAGAATTTTACACCAACTATGTATCAATCATCATTGTCATCGTCAGTCTTTTATTGTCCGTCCCTGGATATCGACCTTCTTTGGGATATGCCACACCTCTCTATTGTGGGCATCACTGAGCCAATATTTTCTGAATCTGTCCAGTTCATCTAGCCATCTCATATTCTGCCAGTCTTGGTTCCACATTTGATATCTGGGGATCCATGTTGTGAATCAGGATATCCAGTGGTTGTCTGCCATTCTTACAACATAGCCAGCCCATTGCCATTCAAGTTTCTATTATATATTGGACTCATGTTTTTCCCTTAATATACTGAGCTGTCTTGTGGTCTGTCCATATGATGCTGAGCATGATTCTCTCAGGTGCATGTTGCATGGTTCTCAGTTTGCAGGTCAGTCTCTTGATCAGGTTCCATGTTTCAGCTCCATAGGCGACTATCGGGAAGATGAATTGGTTGTAAACTCTTCTTTTCAGGACGAATGAGATTTTCTTGTTTTTGAAGATTGAGCTTGCTCTATTGAAGGCTTGCCATCTTAGAGTGATTCTTCACTTTATTTCTTCTTCTTTTGAGGATCTCATGGAGACATGTTGTCCAAGGTAGATACTGTGGTCTACTTTGTCAAACTTTGCTTTATCAATTTTGATTGTTGTGCATTAAAGAAAAAAATACATAAAACAAACAACCAACTCCCTTTAGATTAGAAGATTCCCTTTTCATTCTTAAATTTTTCACTATCTTTATATTTATTGAATGCAAGATGTTCAAAAGTAAGTAAATTTAAATTTTAATCAAGACCGCCTCCTTGAGGAACCAACTCACACCCTCTCCATGCACCAGACCCTAAAAGCAACCATAAACACCGTCTTGTAGAGATAACCCTGGCACCAAAGCAATACAACCTGTTTGCTGGACCTTCTGTAGATTTTAACAAAAAGAAAAATAGTTCAGTTTCCTAAAGTATCGATGTTAAAACTTGATTCAACCAGCAATTAGCTGACACTCCAAATAAAAGACAAATGTTTAATTACTTAAGCACAACCACTGTGGACTCTTTCTGAGTTAAAAACTTTAAAACAAGGGAGAGTTATAACCTAACTACTGGCAGCATTTAACCCGTAAGACTAGTATAATAATTCACTGATGTCAGAGAAAGAGATCTACTCTGGTAAGATGCTGAATGCATTAGCGTTAACCATGGCTAGCTTTCCCCTGGTATCAATACTTAAATCCATATGAGTTGTCAAGACTGAAAATCACAGCTATTAAACCACTAGACGGAAGAAAAGTTTTTAAAAAAATTGTGTCTGCATATTCCATATCTGATTTTATCCTACACAGCGCTGTGAACATCCATTAACTACTAAGATACAATGGGTGCTAAGAGCCACTGGAGCTCTCTGAGTGACATCAGCTGTAACCAGTCCACCAGGCCCCCTTCCAACATGTCACAGGCCAGTGTGGAAGGGCATGGCTCAACCAAATATCTAGCATCACCTTAATCTCATGCAAATACTTAATATTGTGTGGGATGTTTACAACCCAAACAGCCTGAAGAGAGTCACAAGAGAGGAAAAGGAGCTGGGAGAAGAATTAATCTTTCATCAAAGATGCCAACTAAGGTGCCAAGATAACAGAGGTCTCTCATGTGCTTGCAAAATAGATTACAAGCACTGATTTACAGGAGATGATGATCAAATTCTTTCATCACTAGGGAGATATGACAAAAATCATATTGAACCCTGCTCACATGAGGAAGCTGACACAAGGATTATACTGTATATTTTGGATTTTGTACATGAAGGACATAAAAATATGGTAAAAACATCAGATTCATCTATGGTGGGACACATTGTATCAAACCTGTATAATATTGCCACAAACAGAATATGGATGTTATTTGGTAAAGGGAGGAATATATTTTAATTGCCTTTTGTATTTATGATATATATGTAAATTTAAAGCCTTATCTTATTGGGCAAGTGATTAAAATAACATCAGTTGATCAGTAATGTTTGTATTAATGGATATAACTTATGATTTAATCATGTATTATTATTTTTTTCATCAAATTGTTGGAATTTTTGCTCCTAAAATGGTTCATAATTAGCTTGTTGTTTAATTCTTTGCTTCTTATATTATTGTTAATGACTTAGATCATATAATTCTTTAATAACTGAAATTGAAAAAAGCCAAACAGCAGAGGTATGGCTATTACACTTCTAACTTTAATGATAGAGATAAAAAAAAATTGCCTGATGAGTCATTTGGTCAGGACAAATGTCTAATTAGAATTAAACTTTAAATAAATATTTGATTTACTTTCCTGTTACATATTGACATTTCTGACTTATCAATATATTTAGATCCCAGAATCATGTTTATATGATGAATAGCTCAAAAGATATTAGCATTTATCAGAACTACCATTTAGAAAAACCTTCAACAGCCATAAGGGGGCAAATGGTGACCCGCATCCGCACCAAAAAATAATCAGTAGGGGCAACTACATATATTTACAAAGTTCTATACTTTTAACCCAAAGTGTACATTTCAGGCAAAAAAATCCTTCTTTAACCATCGCACTATGTTGAAAATAAAGGAAGTGTTCAATTTAGCATTATAGTTACAGTGTAAATAGAACCCTACCTCTAAAGCCCTGAATTTTTTTCTTCTTTTAAAACCTTCTACTTTAAAACATTCTCTTAAGTCCATTTAGAAAGCGAGCCGAATCTGTGTCAAATTTGGTTGAGCTGTACCTATGCTTAAGGTGGGACACATTGACAAACAGTTGTTTTATATATTAGAAGGAAGAAAAGAAGAAGAAGAAGAATAGCAAGAGAGAGAGAGATGTGTGGGGAGATTTATCTTAGCTTAGTTTTGTCTGTAACTTGGCTGCAAATATGCGGCACCCTTTGAGAAACAAACTAGCTACGTGAATAATGGTCTGGCAAATAGACTTACTCTACTTTCTCTAGAGTTATTGTCCCACATGTCTATAGATACATTCATGCTTATATATACATCATCAGACTCACACATGTACATACTGAACCAGGTTTGTACATTTTACTCCTAAAACCTCAATAAAACATTGTAATCAAAATATTTGGAATGAAGAAAATAGAATGGTTTCAAATATTTACTGATAATCAATGCAGAAACTAAATCGAAACTTACAAACACAAAGAAAGGAAGGAAACAGGAAACCTGTTTTTATGGTCAGGACTTGTTCGTTTCTGTTCAATGCAGTAAACTCTCGATGCATTGCAATTTCTGGGAGATTGGCTCTTCCAGATGGTTGAACACTGTTAGCTCTACAAGCTGAAGGTCTTCTCTCTCTTCAAAGAAAATTGTTCTTTTTACTTAGACAGATGGAACCAGTCAATTGTGAAAAACAATGGTTGCAATTCAAGTTCCTGATTCTTGACACTTATTTTACTTACGAGGTTTTTTTTCCTGATATTTTTCTTTTCTGTATCGTTGTTTTGAAATTGATATTACTTTGACTATTTTTTTGTATTTTGTTTCATCTTTTTTCTTTTGTTTTTCTTATTATTTTTTTTATATCTCTCTCCCTCTTGCATTTTGTTTTTCCCTAGACTTGCAGATATTTACAAAGCTTAGTTCAGTATAGTACAAGGCCAGATAGAGAGAAAAAGGCAGTTGGAAGATGGTATTATGATAATATCAGTGGTATCACTCAGGGGTAAAAGGTGTGCAAGGGAAGGCAGATCACACCGGGCAACACCATCAATGCAGATAACACCAGTGGTGGAAATGAAGGGGTGGAAGGAATACTTTGCAATTTTGAAGTTTTTTGTATACCTCAAAATAGCATCAAAATTAGAAAGATTTAATGAAAATATTTTCCTGGGAGCTTACATTGCCCTAGAATCCCCAGCCGCATCAGATCACCTTGCTAATCCCAGATTGACCCCTTCTGATCCCTGAACCTGTATCCTAGCAGCAACCTTACCATATACATAGATCTAAAAACCTATTCCCATCACTGTTTGACACCAAAATTACTGTATATGACATTTTTGAACAAGGTTTCAGTTGCACACACTGTTTATTCTTACTACTGCTGTCTCATATTTGTTGTATACGAATGTTTGATCAAATAGACCACCAGTTTTATCGAAGCTATCGTTAATGGACTACCAAGAGTTCAATATGAAAATACATGTTTCTGAGAGTAGAACAATGAGATTTTCTCCTTCATGGTCTGTGAATTCCTATTCTACTGCTCACCTGGTTTTCTCATAAAATGCTGCACAGTCCAATTAATTACTGGATTCATCCACTGCCAACAAGAATAAATACTGATTTTTCGATGGCTGTGGGATTGGATAACAATAAGTCTACATTGGGCCTGATTGTTTGTTCAATATTTGCAAGCATTTTGGTTGCAATGAAGCAAAACCAGACACAGAATGCCAGTCAGCCTGTCCGAGTGTCTGTCTGAGTGTCCAACCATCTGTCAGTTATAGAAAAATATTTATTGACTTGGCAGCGGATCCTCTTTGTGTAATTGATTAAGCTTAAAAGAGATCAGTATATGATTCTAGGAAAACATCCCCTGAAGATGGGGGGGATTTTTCTCTTAGGGGATTTTTTTTCCTACCACATCAGTATATACATACAGCATGAAAACTTTCTATACTAATGAAATTTTTTTTTTTCGGCAGCATCTTTAATGCTCAAAGCTATAAAGCTTTCCAGACTTTGTGTGTATGTATATATATATATGTATGTGTATATATATATATATATGCATGTATATGTGTATATATGTATATATATATGCATGTATATGTGTATATATATATATATATGCATGTATATGTGTATATATATATATATATGCATGTATATGTATATATATATATATATATATACATGTATATATATATATATGTGTATATATATATACATGTATATATATATATATGTGTATATACATATATATTTATATATGTGTATATATATATATATATATATATATATATGCATGTATATGTGTATATATATATATATACATGTACATGTGTAAATATATACATACATGTATGTGTATATATATACATACATGTATGTGTATATATATACATATATGTATATATATATACATATATGTATATATATATACATACATGTATATATATATACATACATGTATATGTATATATATATACATTTATATATATGTATATATATATATGTATATGAATATATATGTATATGAATATATATGTATATAAATATATATGTAAATAAAAATACATATATATATATGTATAAAAAATACATATATGTATATAAATATATATATATGTATAAGTATATATGTATATGTATATGAAAATACATATACATATATATATGTATACATATATATATATATATATATATATATATATATATATATATATATATATATATATATATAAATGTATGTGTATATGTATATATATGTATATATATATATATATATATATATATATATATATATATATATATATATATATATATATATATATATATATGTATATATGTATGTGTGTGTGTCTGAGTGTACATGTGTCTGCTGTTGGGGGTGGTATAGACAGAGCTCCACATTGATACAAATACCCTAAACATAATCAATCATTAAAAAGTTTTTTGAGTTTTGCTGATCCATGTCTCCCTATCAGATAGTCACTAATGTGTACCTGTGAGACACCCAATAACTACCTTAACTAGATATATAACCTCACCAGACTTTTATATCATTATATGCCTTAGACATACTAAATTACATTCATTTCTCTTTGATATTGAAGTGCGTACTCTTATCTGTCAGCTTTCAAAGATATTTGTCTACTTATCCGATACTGAAAGACATATCCTTGATCAGACAACTAATACTTACCTATTTGATGTCACATGACTTGAAAGCAGGAATCTGATGGTAAAGCCTACCCACGAGATGTCCATACAATCTGTACAAGTTTATTCATATAACATGACCCACATTAGATAATTTAACGTCAAATGACCTTCAACTTTAAAAATCCAAAGTCATACAACCACTGGCATCAACATTCATTTTTCTTTTGGTTTTTCTACAACCTGATTGCTTACCCACTCCAACAAAGTTGGACAAAAGCATATGTATGAATAGTGTCTGTCCATCTGTTTGTCCATCTGTCTGTTTGTGCACTCAATATCTCCAAAAGTTTGCAATGAAATTTCATAGAAGGGTGAGCAGGGTGCTATAAAAAAAGTGAATAAACTTGGAAGCAGATCCAGGAATTTTTGAACGCCTTCATCATAGCTATATGTCCACACCACACAACATCTCCAATAGTTCTCAACCAACTTCAAGGACATATCGTGAAAATGTCTGCAATGGGCTATGGAAGAATTGATGAAATTTTTGAGTGGTTCCAGCAATTTTCTTTTACAGTTACTTTCCCTACATTGTAAATATTAGTGAACCAATTTTTCTTGTGAAAATGGGGTTAAGAGAGGTATGCACTCTCTGAGTGCTTTCTAGTTTCAAGTGTAGCCACAGAGAAGCCAAATTTAACCATTGGGTAATTGATTGTTGGAATGAACAATATGTTATTTTAAGGCTGTAGTTTTCATGATTTTCATTTTTTTTAGCTTCTCTTTGACAGATTCTATGATCAAATATTTTGTTATTTTCAATGTAATATCAATATTTACCAATGAAATATCACATTGTGATAAAAGGTTTTTATATTTTTTCATTTAACCAATGATTCTTTTGATCAACACTGAAAATAGATACATATTTTTTCTCTCCTGCCAGTGAACTATTCTCCAAATCAATATCCCAGCTGGACACTCAACCTGTACAGAAGAATCAAAAAGTGTCTAGGGGGACTATGACATCCTAATCCTGGACTGATCTGATAACAGTTCTAGATTGAGAACATTTGGGTCATTAAAAAAGCAGAAAGAACTGAAGTAGTATTAAAAGAACTCATGAAGACAAAAACAGCTCCTGAACTGTTTTGGAACCTGGGGGCTTCCATAACCTCAATGAATTGATAAAGTGATCAAAAACAATAACAAGAACTAAATACTGAATAATCTAATTGAATTTTAGATGTATTTTGCTTGATGCTTGATAAAGATTATAGTTCATAGTTTCTCTTATTCTCTCTACTTTTGGACAATCAGAGTGATTTCTGGTAGTGTTTCTTTCTAGTGAATCTTTTTGCTGCCACTGTAAAATGATGAACGTAGTTAAGCGGATGATTTGTGACAAGACTTCTGTGTGATGCTGAGTTTGGAGAAAGTCTTCAAAGGGTTAAGGAGAATCTGAAGCCGGTCGCAGATCTTAATGCAACACCCGTCAAATATTGAGTCTCCACTTAATTGCATCAAATCAAATGACATGTAACATCACTTCTTGCGTTGTTAACCTCACTGGTTTTCATTTGGCTTCCCAACCCAAGCGTCTGCGGCCTGATGATGAAGACGTCTGTTGCCACCAGGTGGCAGGAAATGCTCACTTGATACGGAAGAGCAATAAGTGAACAGAATGAGACATGACTCTCCACCATGACAAAAAGAGACAGAGAAGAAGAGCAAACTAACACCTATCAGAAACTATCAACCAAAACTGGCATCATAGATTTCTTTCAGTTTTTAAGTCTGTCTGGTTGCCTGGCTATCAATGTATGTGTTCCATGTAAAGACCGCACCGATTGAGCTAGAGGGATGAAAATTTAAACTTTTTCTTCTTGTTATGTCTAGTAAAAAAAAATCAATTTTTGTTCTCGAAAAATTTTCGTGGGGTTCGATTCACAATGTTTTATTTTTAAAAAGCTTGGACTGTTTTAGAGATCACCAACCAACAAAAAGGCAGAAGTAAATCATTCATTGATCATTCCTTTTCCCAATTTTCTCAATTGATCACCCCAACACAGCGTGCTGCCAAAAAATATTGGTCTCAAGACAGTTTGTATTGATTAGTTAAATAGATGTTTTGTTATTCATTTTTATTGCTTTAATAAAACTCCTAGTACACCCGAGCCCCATCGGCAAAAAAAGACATGGTGCCAATATTTGGAGTAAAGAAGAGATTTAAAGGTTAGATTTGAATTTTTACGAGCTGGTTAGCGCTTACAGCTAAGTGGTCATAGCAGCTGAGCATAAACCAGGTATCCCTCAGATAAAATAGGTTTGAATCTTACTAGGAGCTTAATTTTCATTTCCAATCTGCAGTGTTTGCTCACTGCTGTAGAGTGATAGCCTAAGTTGAGTTAAAATAAAAAGAACTAAAAAACTGAGATAAAGTTGGCAGTCAAGATTGATACTAATTAATGCCTAATGGTCTGTCTGAATTCTTAAGGATAACTGTCATCATGATGCCACGATAAAAAAAAATACATAACTATGGTAGAGGATTAAGGTTTCTAATTTTCTTAATAAGGTTTCTACTTATTTATACCTATATATCAGTGGCGGATGATGTTTTGTATCTCGGATGTGCTCTGAGGTATGGATGTACAAAAGCGAAAGCACATTTTAGTGTCTGTAAATAGTGATGGACATTGAATGCCTTTTTGGTTCAATCGAAGGAAGGTGATCCCGATTGTAAAGTTTCACACGTTCGCTCATTTTCATTTCACGAATGGTGGAAAAATAAAAATGAGCAAAAGATGCTAATAAATAGATTTTAAGAGGGGGAAAAATACAAAACATTTGCCTAGATCCACTGCAAAAATGGAAATAATTTGAACCACTTTGTAAAAGGAGAACACCATGAAAGCTGCATCAGAGTTAGAAAGATTATGCTGCACCAACTTCCCAGGGGTCTAGATTCTTTAATACTGATACTGGTACAAATAGGGAAATTTCTTTTCAAGTGATGTTTTACTCATATTGGTACAAATAGACAAAGTGAGTTCCTAGAAGTAGGTTGTGTTAATAAAATTGTTCTGCACCTCTTTTGTGAAAAAGTATGACCATTAAGGTATTATATTCATAGACAGTTTATTTATACTACTAGTTGTCGATGATCAAGTGTAGGCAAAGGTTGTAATTCAAATAATAAATTTCATGATAGTTCATAGATTTATGCCATTTGAGACCTGAACAACAATCTTTTCCCAGTTAAGCAGGGTTGTGTTGAGCATTCACTGCTACACAAAATCTTTTGACTCCGACTCTTCAATTTATGGCACCACCGACTCCTCAGAGTCAGCATATTTTTAATAACTCCTATTCTAGTAACCCAATAATTGCTTTCGACTCCATGACTTTGACTCTTTAGACCTTATTTTAATAATTGGATACAATATATAACAGGTCTGGTTAGTCGATCAATAGAAATTGTCACATGACCAACATCTTATGGTAGCATAACATGTTTGAGGTGATCAATCACAAAATCTGAAATAGTGATGTGCAATGAATAAGTTTCTTCTCTCGCCTTTTGCTGGGCAGTGATCAGTTAAAAAAAAATTGAAGAAAAACAAAACAAATGTGAATGCTAGACATAAACAAAGGGACAAAGCTTGCACGATCTTACATTGCAAATTGAACCACCCCAAAAATCTATTTAGAGGGGTGTAATTTTCATGAAACAGAAAAAAAACATTTTTTTTCAAATAAAGAGTAAATGTTTAAATTTTTATCCCTCTAACAGTCTACATAGATACATAGCCAGCCAGATCAACTTAAAAACTGAAGAAACCCATGTGGACAGTTTTGGTTGATGGTTTCTAATTAATGACAAATTTAGTCTAAATCTGCCGAGGGAACTCAACTGGAAAAAAATAATCCTCCTGTTTGCTTCTTCCATGTTGGAATCAGTTTTCTATGCTAATGATTTTATTGCCTTCTGCTGCAAGAATAGAAGCTATATTTTTGGGATCGGTTCAAAGGAAACCATTACGGATCTCACCTGGGTAATGACAGGAGAGAAAATTAGAAACATGATCCTTGGTCATGATGCAAAACAGGTTTCCTACTAAACAGCCTCCAGCCCTGACAACCACCTTATTCCCGTATACCTTCATGAGAACAATTCATTAAGAATTTGAAAAAATAAATTCAGTCTTTTTTTTTCTAATCGAATAAAACGAGTGAATCTGAAGCAGTGTTTATTACTGTATTTCAGACTCATTCACCCTTGAGACTTTATCACAAAATTCGATTCACCAGAACCCAAATTTTCTCATGATAGAAACCGTCAACCAAAACTGTCACCAATACTGTTAACATAGGTTTCTTCAGTTTTCAAGTCTCTCTGGCTGGTTGGCTGGCTTTGTATGTACGAATTGTGCATGCAGGCCACACCAATGGAGCTAGAGGGCTGGAAATTTTGACATTTACTCCTTATCATGAATAGAAAAAAACGTTTCTTTGTTCTTTGATAATTACTCCCACTATATATTTTTCGACGGAAGTTCTATCTGCAATGTGTGTTTATGCTAAATCAATCACTTATTTTGTTTCCAGCAACATTCAAGTTTGTTTTTTGGAAAATTCAGACTCTCCTAGTGATCATTGCCCAACAAGAGGAGAATGATCAACTTATTCAGAGATTCTCCCCTTTTTCCATTTCTTCAATTGATCAACTACAAGATGACACGCTGCTAAAAGGCATTTGTCATGAGGTCTTTTTATTGGGTAATTTTCAATCATTTTTGTCTCATCCTCCCTTGTGTAAAATCTTATACATAATTCAGATTATATCATCTGGTCTCCCCATGAATGTTATAATACAGGAAATCTGGGAAATATCCTGCATCTTTGAAATTCATACTTACAGAAAAAGCACACCAAATTTCTGTGTGCACAGCTATGAAAAAACAATAAGAACTTACTAACAACTTTGATTGTAATGCCATTTTCAAGTATCATCAACATCAGTCTTTTAACGTCCGTCATTGGACCTAGACCTTCCCCAGGATTCGCCACACTTCTCTATCATGGGTGTTGCGGAGCCAGTACTTTCTGAACTTGTCTAGCTTGTCCCTCCATCTAATATTCTGCCGGCCTCGTTTGCGCATGTGATCTTGGGGGATCCATGTCGTGAGTCGTGATGTTCATCGGTTGTCCGCCATTCTTGCATCATGGCCAGCCGACCGCCATTTGAGATTTTTAATGGATTCTATGATGTCCCTGACTCTTGTCTTTTCATAGAGAAATATAAATATCTGAGTGAATTAAGTCGTTCATCCTCCATTCTATGATCTAAAGCACAATGTTAATAGAAACCCAGCAATGCAAAATTCTATCCAAAAGAGGGCAAATTCTGAACTCTATCAATACATGACCCACAAATGGTAGAAGAGTGATTGATTTCCTTCCCTATATATGATTCATGAATTAATATAAGAAGCAAAAGTTACTAAGCACCAGCATTTCCTCTCTTATAATACTATAATCACTGACTCAAAAGCTGGTATCCATGAACAAAATACTCCTGTCTTCATTGGTTTTAGTTTTGTTTCACATAAAACAGAAAAAAAATCAATAATGCCATTGAGACTAGACTTTTACTTTATTACTAAATGAAAAGTGCAGTAAACAAAAGAAAACTCAATATTCTTTTCATGATTCGTCATGAACTATCAAGGAAAGTGTGCAAGGCAATTGTGCTAACTAGCTTACTCTATGGCTGCAAGACTTGGACACCATATATCTGGTAGTTTGAGTATTTCTACATGAGA
>OY735211.1:31271730-31281730 GCA_963457665.1 Thysanoteuthis rhombus | reverse complement strand
ATTCTTGGACATTACGATATGTCCAATGACAACTGAAATCTAAATGCTAAATCAATTTATTGAGCTAACTTTTTGTCTTCCTTTGAATTGATGCAAAGAGGTACTATTTTGTTAAAGAAGTACACAGATGCGTAGCTAGAGATTTTGGGGGATTTTGGGGCCCCGAGGTGCTTGCCTCATTGAGGTCCCCTCCAACATTCTGAGATTTGTCTGTAGAAATGAAGTTTGTAAACTAATATTTATAAAGCGTTCGGAGGCTCCACAGAATCCACTGGGAGCCCAGAGGGTATTTTCAAATAACCTAATCCCCAGCTACGCTTCTGGAAGCACTGTCGTTTTTATCTGCAAGAAACTCAATGCAAAAGCATTTAGAGAGGATGAACTTGCTTATAGAATGAACAGTGTGATTTTTTTTTCTATTTCTCTGTCTTCAACAATGGACTCTTCTACTTGAAGATGACAATTTTTTGCTGAAATAATATCTCCTAACCACCATTTGAAACAATGGACTCCTCTACTGAAATGGTTTCAGTTACTTATCAATAAAACTGCAGATAGAATCAATTTCATGGGTAGATATTTTTACTCTGATGCATTCACACACACACACACACGTATATATATATATATATATATATATATATATATATATATATATATATGTTTATCTTCAGTACTGAACATGAAAACAGCAAATTTTTCTCTGTGAACTGCTAAAAAATTATTTTCTGAAAAAGATGGCTTGCTCCTGTTGAAAAGCATGGAAATAAGACCATGGAATAATTGGAAATTTTGAGATGTAACACTTATCATTTGAGTTTTTCTCTTCACTTTCCAATTGTCATTTTCATCTATATATATATATATATATATATATATATATATATATATATATATATATATGTGTGTGAACAATAGGGAATGAGTCAGATTCAGGAGTAAAAGTATATGGAGACTTTATTTGTAAATTAATCAACTCATAAATGAATTAATTAATATACTATACACGTTTTGGGAGGGGTTCCCATCTTTAGTAGCATGTGTGTACCTTTCAGTGGTTTAATGGTTTCCATTTAGAAAAAAAAAATTAGCACTAGTTGTTTTGCTTTGGATGTTAGAATGGAAATCAAAAAAGCGGATTCCTTTTGGATCATTATGGTGAGTTAGGACAGTGTTTTGTGAAATCTCTAACAGTCTGTGTAGATATCTTGTTGGAAGTAATCAGCAGTGGATCATAAGTGTTCTATTGGTTGTGCTGCTTACAGTGGACCTTGGTCGTCATGGATGCTGGGGAGTTGGATGGTACTTTAGTATGTATATATATATATATATATATATATAGTCTAGAAAGCTTTACAGCTTTAAACATTAAAAAAAAGATTTTTTGCGTCACTTCAGTTACCCCTTTCCTAATATCTGTCAATGCAATTTATATAATTTTTTTCAGTGTTTTCCCTCTATTTCCCCATTACTTTGTTATTATGGAACAATGTACAAATTGTCTCTTGTTGGGATCATCAATTATTTACCATGTCACTGTATAAATACATGTATATGTGTGTGTGTATATATATATATATATATATATATATATATATATATATATATATATATATAGTCTGGAAATCTTTACTGCTTCAAATACGTATGTACATACCTACACATACATGAATAGGTCTCGTTTCTTCTCTAAAAAATGAATTTTTTCACTGAGGTCGACTGGTGTAGAATAAAGTACACTTTGAGTAATCTACTTTAATAATTTTCCTGGTTCACTGATTGTAACACTGGATTTAGAGATTTGGGAATTTTGCAGGAAAAAAATTTACTAAACACCATTTTGAACCATGCACTCTTACTGGTAAAGAAATTCAGAATTTTCTTCAGAAAATAAGCATTTTAATCCAAATATAACAGAATTTTTTGGAAAAATTGGATTATCGAGTGGATAATATAGAAAACTTCCCCGAATCAGGACAGACATCACATAGCAATGATCAGAAAGCTTATCTTGCTGGCCATTGCTTGTTGCTTTGATCCTCATCTGACCTCCGAGTGTAGATGATCAGATACCAATTCATAGTGAGTTACTTCACTTATATGATAAGTGGGATTTACTTTGTTTGTTATCCGTTAAACTTGGCTCTCTCACTCAGAGGTAAAAATTTTGCAGATACAAGTACCTCCCTCCCACTTTTCGAAACTATGGACTCTTCAGCTAAAATAAATTTGCTTTTATTTTCTCTTAACAAAGATTTTCGTAGAAATCCAAATATATCTGTGGATTTTTTCATGGGCATTAGCAAGTATTATTCTAACCCCAGATGAGAAATAAATCAAAAAAGGCTTCTTATTTTTTTTGCAAGAGATTGATGGAAAAGCCTGGTCGAAAACACCAACCATTTGGAAATTAAATTCTGCTTTTGTCTTGTGCTCAAGACCAGATTCTACTAATTTTGTTAAGTACTGGTTGTTGGCTTGTATGCTGTCAATACAGTGAGGGCCAAATGTGAGCAAAGGGTCATCTTGTTTGGTTCTAGAACCAAGTGGATGTTGACCAAAATGAATAACTGCCAAAGTTCTCCTGCTATGTGGTCACCATGAGGAGTGAGAGGTCAGATCGGCTTGAATGATCAGATCAGGACGTCAGTTGGACAAGGGTCACAGATGAGCTTAAGAGGGAAGAAGGTCAACCGAAATATTAGATCCAGCCTTTTAGTGATATTGAGCTGATTTGATTCAATGGTCAACTTACTTACATTCGTATTTACATATTTGTTCAAAGGAGAGAAATTACTACTAGTAGTTTGTGAGTAATTTGAAATCTAACAGGAAAATATGGAAAGCTAGAAAGCTTTGAGAAAGTTCAGGCCTCTGCCAACCCCATTATCACTAAAAACTGAATGGATATCACTTCAGTAATCGTTACAATGCAAAGTAAGTAACACATGAAATTCCTGGTTTTAACCCTAAATTCAATCTATACTTCTCCATCTCATTGTCTACCGACAAAATGTCATCCAAATTCATTGAGAACTTTTGGATGTGCTGTATGGAAATATTTGAGAAAATATATGCATTTGAAGAATGAAAAATATCTCCCAATGAAATAATGTTTGGATCTGCCTGCAAATTTGATCCCTTCTTCTTCATCTCATGGACTAACTCACTTGATTTGAGAATCAGTTTGCAAGATAAGCTTGCTTTTCTTTTGTTAAATGTGATATCAAATAAAATAAATGATTCCATTATTCTTGATTTGAATACATCGTGTATTCTAGACTATAAAACAAATGGTTCACAAGGACAATTGAAGGCCTACCATTCATTGCAACTCACTCAAACCCCCATAACTGTCCATATCGAGCGTCAATGCCCTCAGCACCAGTCATGATACTGGTGCATTGGACGTCTCATTCAATTAGATCTAGATTCAGAAGTAAAGCAGTTGGTGAATAATTATTTATTAAGATTTTGGGGCCTCTATCCAGTGGGGGCTTGGGGGGGGCATGTCTGAATAGTTTTTCCTTCCCAACCATGCCTCTGTCATTTCTATACGAAGATCTTCTTTAGTTTAACTAGTTTTACTATAACTTTTTCAATTTTTTCCTATAAAAAATTGTCAAATACTCCAAGGACTGTTAAATGCTTTTTAGACTGAAGTATAACCACCCAAGATGTGCAGTGATTTACCATTTTCTAAATAAGAACATAAAGATGACTACAAGAATAAGTGAAAGGTTGAATATCATATTCTATAAGTCACTTGACCTTTGCATTTTCAGATATATAAATGACATCCCACTTTCAAAGCACACACACATACATGTATATGTATAAGTATATTAACTTACAACATATGAATTGTACACTTGCTTATACAAATAGCTTTGCATGCACATATGCATGCAGAAATATGCCACATATTCTAGTGTCTCTTACACACACAAAGAAAACATGCAGACACATTTATCAATCTCTCTTTCTATCTATTGATCTACTCATAGATTGGTATTGTAGATAGATTATATGAGCATATAATGAGTATGCGCAAACATACGCATATATGCAATCAAGTACATATTCGGTCACACACTTGAATGCATAATCATGTATACATGTGTCATAAAGAGAACTTTAAACGGAAATGGCTTCTTTAGGTTAATAAAAAATTGGCAGAAATGGGGTTCTTTATTTCCTGGGTTAGTGATTCCAAGAAATGTATGAAATGTCTGTTAAGACACAGGAAATGCTGGGTAACTTGGCAGATGAGCATCAACAGCCTCTGTTGGAATTCAAGCTTGGTTTACCAATTCTATTTTTCAGACTGATATCTGTGACACAATGTGTTGGTATTTGAGTATTTCTCACTCCCTCCCTCTCTCTCTCTCTCACACACATACACACTGTAGTCTGTATTATAATTGGTTTTGGGGCAGTACTATATATATATATATATATATATATATATATATATATATATATATGTATATATATTTTGATAGGAATTAAATTTTATGCTATTTAATTTTCAAACAAAATACAAATGATTTACATGACAATAGCTTAATCGATCCAAGCAGAAAATTACTTTATGTTTGCTGGAATTTGAGTCTTTTGAAGATTTAGGAAATATTTAATTAATATCTTTTCTTCGCTCAATGTCCATCAAAGACATCTTCATATTCCTAGTTCTGAAAGCAGAAATATTGAATTTTCAAAACCAACCAGAAATTACTTTGCCCAGGATTTTGCAACTTTTAATTACAATTATCCAAGAAAAGTATCCAAAGTCATTTCACTTCTGCCAATGAAGTAGGAATATATATATATATATATATATATATATATATATATATATATATTCACTCATGTCTGTTTGTGTACACAATATCGTGAAGAATTCTCGATGAAATTCAATTAAATTTTCTGGAAGGATGAGCTATGTACTAAGGAAGAATCGATTAAATTTTCGGGCACACCAGGAATTCTTTTCGATTAAGAGATTATTTTTTCCTTTTTTTTTTCGAATATTTATTATGCAATATCTCTGAATGAATTTCAATAACATTTTGTGGAAGGATGGGCCATGGGCTATGAGAGAATTGATTACATTTGGGGGTAGATCCACAAATATTTTTTCAATTGAGATACAATTTTTTTTCTTGCGTATTAAGAAGAGGCAAACAATTGTTCAAAATCAAAACACAGCTATATATTCATCGTAGGTATATATGAATTGATTTTCATTCAGTTTTTAGTTAATGTATAGTGTGGGCAGAGGAATGCTCTCTGTAAGTGCTTTCTAGTTTTTACTGCGTAAATTTCAGATTCTGGTTTGAATTGCTGCTCTCATTTCAAGCAGAATTTACGTAGAAAGAAAATGAGAGAAAAAAAATTTCTTAGCTTTTTACCTAGACAGCCACAAAATGCCATTGAAATACATTTGGAACTTTTAGAGATATTGCATGACATATGAGCGAATACATATACTTCTCAAAACTTCATTAGCAAAGGTAAAAAGATATAGGTTAATGGGATTTCTATTATTTACTTGATGACTGCATCGTTCAATTATATTAAATGATCTTTAAAGATTAACAATTGCCTTTAAGAAAGTTGCTGGAGAGTTAGTAAGTTTTCTACACTCACTTTTTGACTGTTCTTTCTAGTGGAGGTTTGTCTGTGCAGATTAAAAATAAACGATTGATTTGTTTCCTGACTGCTCTAAGGTAACGCCAGGGGCCAAACTAGGAGGAGGTACTTGCCTTGAGGAATGACTTTCCCATTCGGAAGAATGCTAATGATATTGAAATCTTTTTTTATCCCAAGCAGACAAAAACTTCTGGGGGAATAATCAGTGAATGCAGATTATTTAAACAACATGTAACAGTGAAAAAAATATTAATAATAGAACGTATGAATATAGATTCTTGTGCTTCCCGTGTTCAACAAAAGAATCTGGCTGAATCTACGCACAGAGTATCATAAAATGATAATATTACTAAAATCAGAGAGATTACTGAGTAGACTTGATGCCATTTGATCTCTGATCAAAGCCACCAATCATGGTTGGTATGAAAATATTAGTTGTGATTATAATTGGAGATGTGGGTGGCCCAAAAGGTAATCGCATGAAGAATGGAATCAGCAAGTCGGGTTCAGTTCCCAACTGGGACAGTTTGCATTCACTTTAGCTTAAAGCTATCAGGAAGAAAACAAAGTGTCCCTTCAGTTGACAAGAGAACAAATGTTAGTTCTGGAACAACTCCATGGAACCCTTATTAATAGCAACCCAGAGTAAATATAAAGATTTCCCCACTATTCATAAATAGAGTACCAAAAAACTCCACTAAGCTAAAATGGCATAATGTGAAGAAGCAATTATAAATAATTTATAAGGGAAAATTTGTTTTAGAATTATCTGAACTAAAAAATGGTGATGATGGTAAGTTAAAGTGGATCGTTAGAGGGTAGTGTAGAAGGAAGTACAGGGGACAGGGGTGTTAGAAAGAGAGAGAGGAAGAGGGTGTATTCTGCTTCTATAATGGTTTGCTGTAAAGCAAATGTTGAATGCTATTTTCACTTTTCGCCCCTTTCAGTAAAAGTAAAAAAGTAGCATTAAGTAGACTACCTACATATGTATATTCATGATTTGTAAAATTGCTCAACTCATCATCATCTTCATCAGCAGCCTTTTAGCATCCGTCATTGGACATAGATATTCCCCAAGATTCATCGAATCTCTCTTTCATGGGCATTACAGAGCTAGTTCTTTCTGAACTTATCTAGTTAGTCATGCCATCTAATATATTTTGTCAGTCCCGATTTTGCATGTGATCCCTGGGGATCCACATTGTGAGTTGTAATGTCCAGCAATTACCAACTGAGTTTTCTAACAGTTTCCATGATATCTCAGACTCCAGTTTTACCTCTAATATACTGTGTTGCCTTGTGATCTATCCATGTGATATTGAGCATGATTCTCTCTTGAGTATATTGCATGGTTCTCTGTTTAGGGGTTATTTTTTTTCTTAGTTTCCATGTTTCAGCTTCGTCTGTGACTATCAGGAATATGCGTTGGCTTCTTTTTAGCACAAGTGGGATTTTCTTTTTCTTGAAGGTTGAGGTTGCCCTACGAAAGGCTTGCCAACCTAGTGTGATGCTCAACTTGATTTCTTCTTCTTTTGAGGATTTCATAGATGTTAGATGTCTTAGGTAGATAAAGTGGTCTATTTTCTCCAGTTTTGCATCTTTGATTTTGATTGTTTTGTCTTTGTTTCCAACATATTCATTGTACATGACATTTGTTTTACTCAAGTTCATACAGAGGCCAGCTGTCTTGCCTTCTTCATTCTGTCTGTCAAGCATCATCTGGAGGTCATGGAGATTCTCAGCAAAAAGAACGATGTCGTCCACAAATCAAAGGTTGCTTAGGTTGGTGAAATTCAATTACGTAGTTTGAATTTGATCAAAAGTTTATTCAATCAAAACAAGGATATAAACAATTACATTTTTACAATCAAAAGATTACAAAATCAATGTTTTTTACAAAAAGTAATTTCGTTTGTAGTTTTAATTTTTTTTCCAAAATATAGATAAATATGTAGCATTTATTTGATCAAAAGTTCATTCAATCAAAACAAGGATACAAAAACTATCAAAAGTTTATGTAATCAAAATAAAATCAAACTTTTTACAAAGAAAAAGTTATTCTCTCAAATTAAGCTATTTCATTGATTTAGAGCAATATATATATATATATATATATATATATATATATATATATATATATGCACGAGTACGATGTATTCATTTTTTTAAAGAATTGATCATGTTTCATAAAATCATAATAGCTTTGAATAGATATAATTTGCTATTTTTGATCATTCACAAGGTTTTAAAATTATCTGCTATTTTATACTGCATGTATAAGACATTTGCCTCCTTAAGAATGATAGATTTGAAAAATATAGGTATATTTGTACTGCTTAAATGTCTCTTATGTGAGACAGATTTCCCAAAGCACTTGGATTATACATTCACATGAAAAACAAAGATATGAATTCTGATTTCAGTGGATAATGAATTAAAGTCTTTATAAAACAAGTTGTGAGAAGAAGTCCACCCTCTGTCTCGATAGACAATGGAATGACGCTAGAGTGATTGCTCCAGGGTGTAAATCAGGGCAAAATGTATGGAAATCCATTTCAACAAAATCCCCTTTTGGTATGAAGCATGATACATTTGGCATCAGCCTTGAAGAGCATCAAAGTTGGCATCCATCCACCTTCTCAACTCCCTGGTTTGGAATCAGAGTTGTCCTTCTCCTATACTGGTTGTCTTCCCAAAGTTAAAGAGTCTTGTCTGCTATGTTATTTTATCCATAGCTAGGGTAGAAGAAGTAGATCCAAGCCTTCCCCATGGGTATTAGTGCAAAATGAATGGTTACATCTTGAACTGAATTTGAACTCTCTTTGTAAATATTTTTGTACTGTTATACATTACACTACAAGCATCACCAAGTCACAACAGCATCCATAACAAAATTTGAAAAGAATTGAAGAACTTCCTTTACGAACTATTCAAGAAATTAAAGAATTCTCTGAGAGAACTATTAGAAAACAGGCTTTGTTAGTCACTCAATAGAAACTGTTACATGACCAACATCATTTTGCAGCATTTCTGGGGGTGATCAATTAAAAAAATGGGAAAAGGAATGATCAATGAATAAGTTACATCTTTCACCTTTTATTGGTCAGTGATCATAGAAAAAGTCTGAATTTCCAAAAAGCGGAGGGTAAATGCTACCAGACACAAACTAAGGAATCAATCTATCTTATATTGCAAATTGAGCCTGCCCCACCCCTCATTCAGTGAGGAATTTTCCCAAAAAAGACATTTCTTGACATAAAACGGAATTGATTTTTCAATTTTCAGCCATCTAGCACCATTTGCGTAGCCTGCATGCATGATACATACATGAATAATCTGCCAGACAGCCAGCAACACCAACTTAAAAACTTAATAGACCTGTATGGACAGTTTTGGTGAGAGTTTTGGCTGGCTGTCTCAAATCAAAGGACATCCTAAACAAACTATCAAAGAAATAGCATTTAGGCAGATGTTTGTCAATCAATCATTTTCTCAGTGAGTTATTTATTGGTCAGACTATTTTGGCTCAAGGCTGTTATTTCGAATCATTAAACAAGGTTTGAACACTATCTAGGTTACTTGTAAGATGAACACATTAAGCTTTGTAAAACTGACTGTAAGTGTCTGCTCCAGTTTGACAGATAACTATAAGTCTTCAACTTCTCAATTATTATACATTTTAATAACATAGATGTATTTGTATAACCATTGCCAGTTTAGATGTTTTCAGTATCATTTTATTAAATTTGTGAGTCCAGTGTTGAAAATATTTAGATTAAAATTTTTTTTTCATGTTTTAAATTCCATTGTTGCCCACTGAGAATTCATTCTTCTTAAAACTTCCCAAAGAATCAGGAACCCTTAGAATCGAAAAAAAAGAGTAACCCTTCGAACTACTTGCGAGTTGGGTAGATGACCTAAAACAGTCAGTTTTTAGGTTAACATAAAAATCAAAGATCGACATTCAGATTCGAGTGGATAATAAAAGAAAATCTTTACAAAACAAATACCAAAAACTCCTTTGACAATTCATTTATGTCATTTAAACAAATGCATCTGAATTGATCTGGTACACGGTTAGGTATTTGTTGGTTAGACAACTTTGGCTCAAGCTGTAATTTCAAGTCATTAAACGAGGCTTGAACGCAATCTCAGTTGCTTTTAAGATGAGCACATTAACCTTTCTATGACTTTAAGTGTCCCTTCCAGTTCCAGAGTTATAGGATTTGTCTTCTGTCTTCTGCTTCAAGAAGAAATAAGATATGATAATTACAGAGTCTGCAATTTGTCAGAGTTCATGCCAGACACAAGATCCAACATTAGGCAGCTGTCGGATTTTACATTC
>OY735211.1:31054230-31264230 GCA_963457665.1 Thysanoteuthis rhombus | reverse complement strand
AAAAGTGATTCATGCATGATTTTGATAATATTTTTTAATGCTTTATATCATCTGGGAATTATTACAAATTGAAGTGATTTTTCGGCTCATGTTTATCAGCAAAGTGACGGCATTTAAAAAAACAGAACAAAAACAGGTTTGGTTTGTTACTTGACAGAAACTGTCACACCACCAATGTCTTTCAGCAGTGTGCCATGTTGGAGATAATCATTAATAAAAAGGTAGATAAAGGGTTGATCAATGAATAAGTTACTTCTATCATATTGTGTTTGGCAGTAATCATTAAAAATGTTCAATTTAAAAAAAAAAACCAAGTGTGAACACTAATGAACACAGCCTGAGGAAGCAATTTCAGCAGAAACTTACATTGTAAATTGATTACCCTCATAAAAACTTATCAAAGGTGGAAAACAAAAAACATTTTTCTTTATTTAATACGGAGTGAATGATGAAATTTCAAGCCCTGTAGTTGATTGGTGCAGCCTGTATATTAGATAGCCAGCCAAACCATCTGAAAAACTGAAGAAATCTGTGTTGATTTTGAAAGTTTTTGTTGACGGTTTATCGCAGGAACAAACAGGATCTTTGGCATATATATGGACATAACATAAATTAATGGACAGTTTTGCCTGTTCACTGTGATGAGTGGCGAGGGAAATGATTTCCATTGCAAGATCAAATCCCTTGTCCTTGGCAAGTGATCCATTTAAAGATAAAAGCCCTGACTCACAAATAGAACCACCAATCATAATGAAACAGCAATACATTGAGTTAGCCATAGAAATGCAATAACAAATCACATCATTCAATGTTGATGGGTTAATATTTAGACCTGGGCCTCTATTTGATGATTCAAACAATTAATGAATATTTGATTGGAAAAAATAAAATTTCATGAATTTCAAAATTTCCATTCTTTCCAGACATGGAATTCATTTGATTGGAAAAAATAAAATTTCATGAATTTCAAAATTTCCATTCTTTCCAGACATGGAATTCATCAGATCTGCTATCTTCTCTTGTGAAATATCTGACCTGGATACATTTATAATGCTAAGTGAATCTTCTGTAAAAAGATTTCTGGATATCTTCATGATCCAAAATGGTCTAGATAATATTTAATAGAGTTCATACAATGAGAACAACATGGCTACGAGTGTTGCTTAATTTCTTCTGGGACTTGTCTTTCTCTCGACTTTTTTTCTCACTGCATGACATGAAGCTCCATCTGCCAGGAGAAAATGCAATTATTATTCGAATAATTATCAGTGTATATTGAGAGAAGCCACTCTTGCAAAATAGATATTTTACTGTAATGGTATTTTCCAACGAGAAGTGCAAAATCTCAAACAGTCTACTCGCCATCAAAATTATCCAATGCTGTCTTTTCTGAATTCTGACTGATTTAAGAAGTGGCTTTCTTCAGGCTGTTCTGCCACAAAACTAAATGAAATGAAGATATATTGCCATTCTTTGGCCACTTTCAACGAGGGAATTTTTCAATCCTCCTGTCTTAGTATACAATTAGGCTTTCTCATAGTTGACATGAACGAGACCCAGATGTTTCTTTTCATTCATTTCCAATTTCAATGCAGTCTGACGCTAACTCATTTCACCTTCAAATTGACCAACAATTGACAACCTCCTTTTGAAATCTGACAGTTCATATATTATTGGAGTATCAGACAGTGGTTGTACAATTATTTCTCTCCCAGTTTCATCATCATCATCATCATTCATTCATTGCTGGTCCAAGGCCTTTCTCATTTTGGAGAACGTAGTGGTTTATTAAGCTCACCCATAGCCACTATCTACTGGTGAGCACAGTTTGGAATTCAGAAATTATCCTCTTCCCAGACTGGTTGCTAAAAGGGGCAACAGCATTTTGCCGCTATTACCTGGGCTTGTAAGGAAGTTATGGGAGAGTGGTTTGCTTGAGTACTCATTCAACAACTATCTTTTTTGTCAATAGATGTGGCATGTCAGTGATGAGGCATTTTGTCAAGATAGCTAAACTATGCGACTACACTTGTACATTTTTTAATCATTAAAAGATATCAGAATTCAATTATCATGGTTTCTTTTTTTGCATGAAAAAAATTGACTATTGTTCCTGTGGTGTGGCTGGGGCCTTGGGATGGGGGGTCTTGATCCCCCACCCCTAAACATCTAGTACAGTGATTCCAAATATCTCTTTCTCTATATACATAGGTTTATCAATATATCTGTAGCCCAAAGCAATGAATTTGAGAATAACAATTCTAAGAGGAAGAACTAATATACCCTTCAAATTATGCTCTTTATTTATCAATCATTATTTGTCTTTTCTGTAAGGTAATAAACAGTCACACTATTCAAAGATAAAAATCTTATCAGAACATGCTGAGAGATAATGAAAAACAAGAACCAGAGACAATCAAAGAACTGCTTCAATGCTTGGTCTACAAGTGGTTTTTGAATAGCAGCATGACACAAAAGCGATTCTGAGATAAGAATAGAAGTTGCTGTATCAACTGAATAAAAAATACCCTGGAAAAGGGAAAAAAATCCAGTAGAATGAATACTGTATTATTTTGATGACAAAATATCTCAGTCACACAGGGCCAGGCAGAAGCGATAATGAGCCCAGGTCAGGTGGGAAATACAAACCCCATATCAACCTGCTCATCAAAAGATCATACTGCTACGTGTTCTGAGATTTATGGATATTTTCAAGTCATTCAATCTCTAAGTTTTTTGATAGAACTAGTGCACCTGTGCCATCAAAAATGATGGTATATATTAAATATATGGATATACATTGGATACTATTGATGTTCATAATGGAGAAAAATGATATCATCCTTGAGTAGGTTATGTCCCTTTAGTAACAATGTTTATTTAATTGATTTGCAGTGTTACAGAAGAAATTTACATAAGTAAACATAGCATTTTATAATAATAGATTCCTAAATTTGGTACACACAGTACTATAGTGTTGAGCCCCCCACCTCTGAGATAAGTAAAAAGTTTTGAAATAATCAATTTGAGAAATGTTCTGAGGTCATGTGGAATGAATATTTAGACATATGCAGGATAATTTTTTATTGGTTAATTGTTAAAATAGACAATTTTAGTTGTATACAGATAGTGTGGAATACTAGGAAGATACTAATCTACATATTTCCTGTAATAATATATTTGTATGGACCATGATAACTTGGAATACTTCAGCAGATCTCAAGTGTCTCTCTGCTAAGGCAAACCAAAGGAAAGGCGGAGGGAGTGGCCCATTCAGGAAAACATCATCAGAGGATATGACATCAAGGTCTGTAGAATCTCAGATACTTAGTTAAAATTCATTATTAACTTTACATCTTTATGGCAGAATGAACAGGGATATAAATGTGTGCTTAACATTACAGAGAAATAAATTTTTTGACTGTTCTATAATTAATCAATATATTACTTCATTACTGTGAAAAGAATTTCAAATTATAAACAGTATAAACAAAAATTACTGATTCTTTAAGAATTCAGAAGGAAATTGAAATCATTGCTGTTCTCTGTAAAACCTTTTATGTAGTGTTAAGTATATATTGCTATATATTGTGTGTATTTGGCAAGATTATGGTAGACAACTCTTCTGCAAGGCCCCCTTAGGCATGGGGCCAAATTGGGAGCACTTGGTCCAATCGGCTTGAAGCCAGCTCTGTAGGTCACTATTTAAGAAATAAAACAGCTGAAAATGATTGATTAGTTCATTAAAGGTTGGACAAATTGAGTTTTAAATTCTAAATTTTCTCAATAATTGCTGATTACTGTAGTAATCCTATTTAAATCCATTTAACTCTTAAATTAATATAAAAAAATTATTGTCTGATTGTAATTATCTCCCTTTGAATATCAGGTGATTAAAAAAGATTTTTTAATTCAGTTCACAGAAGAGTTCCATCCTTTTCTATTTCATTCAGAGTTCCCCTATTAATCATAAGCTGTTTAAAGCTGTTCATGAATTTAAGAGTTAAAATGCCAAAGTTTTGATATGTATAATTGTTTTGAGTCATAGAAATGCTTATGAGTGTATGTATCTGTAGATGTAAGTCTCTCTCTATACATATACAGTCATGCATTGAGTTGTGTCTGGGTTATTTTCTGGTATTACAACACGACAAAAGATATCAAGACACATACCTAATCCCCTAGATCTGTATATTGTACATACATCTTTCTTGCCTTTCTGAAGAAAATATCCATTATGTTTCTTTCACTAGAATATCAACTCAACCCAGCAAAGTATTGTTACTTTTACCTTCTCCTTCTCACCTTTCCTCCCAGGAGAACTTTCACCCAAAATGAATAAGTACATAGTTCTAATTTGATCAAAAGTTTACTTAATTAAAACAAGGATATAAAAATAACCATTTTTTACAATCAAAAGTTAATGTTATCAAATTGTAATCAAACTTTTTTTTACAAAAACAAAGTAAATTTCACCAATCAGGCAGTTTCACTGATGTGGCATAACACAGCATTATCTTTAACAATCAAGCAATAACATGCTTTATGTCTGTCACTGTTGTGCCATAGAACTGAAGTGACTGAAATCTCTGCCTTCCACAGTTAATGGCTTTTAAGCTGTTATAGGGACGTATCTACGCTCAGGCGTAAGTCAGTATAGACTGTATATTCAAAGAGAGAGTAGATAGAAAAAAAAATCTGATTCACATAATTGGAATATAACACTTTTTGGCTTTCAATACTTTTCAATTTAAGAACCAACTCCACTTCAATTTAACCCGGGTTCTATTCATCTTTCAAATTGTCTCTTTTCTTTTTCTTGTATGTATTTTCATCAAGAAAATATCCTCAAAGGAGATGGCTCACATTATACAGAAGTCTGCTTGAATATTTCTCGATGAATCTGACAGGGTGTTTATCAAGGTTATCAAGAAGGCCTTTCTCAATCAAAAATTCCATCTTTGAAAATGACTGTCTGCTGAATAACTTGATTGTTTTAGCCATCAAATGAAAGAAAAAAAAAACTTCTGAAAACCAAATCACTAGCTACGCCTTTGGTCTTCAGTTTTAGTATTTCTTTCTCCTTGTTTCCTTTCTTTCTCTTTCATTCGGTTTTTTGTTTTTATTAGCTTTTTTTTTTTGAAAATGATAAACGAATAAAGCCAAATATTTTCAGGTACAGTTATCAACCTTTTTCTACCGAAAATTTGCTTCAAGCTACTTCGCTTTTATGAAAAATCTAGATTAGTACAGGTTTCTCTTGCTGTCCAAAATGGATCTTTAAGCATTCCTAGACACAAAAAATAACTCTTTCCCATATCTGCCAATCTTGATGCCAAAGTTCAAGGTTTCTTTTTTGGCTTTAGTTGATGCATTTTTCTACCATACAGTTTTCAAAATATCCAGCCATCCTAGCCAAACTTACATACCCTTGAAAAATTAAAGTCACATTTTTCTGCAATCATTACAGCAGTGCAAATTATAGCAATAATCATGTGCATGGTTATCTTTAAGGTCTTGTAGCACCCAAAATTTCTGAGAGCAAGGTAAACTGCTAATAAATCATTGTTTTTTTGATAAGAAAAAATCAAACCTTTGCCTGAGTTGTCATTAATTAGCTTGATTAAGTGATAAATTGAAGGATTCAGTATTCTAAGTATTGATGACGTGATGAATGGATGGATTAATGGAAGTTTTTCCATTCCGATGTTGATAATCTCCAATGTTCATGGCAATGAATTGAGTAATCTTGGTCCAATAGAAATCCTCTGCCTTAATCTTGTGAAAAAAAAAAAATTTTCTCTTACATAAGCCGACAAAAAAAAAAAAAGGAAAAATAAAGTCTGAATATTTTTACAAAATTAGTGTCCAGTTTATTTTTTTCAAATTTTAAAAAGAAAAATTGAAAAACAATGATGGGAAAAAAATGTCTCTTTATGAAATCAACTGAGGATTAGATTTTTTTTTCTATTTGGATTATCAGCATGCACAATATCTATTTGCTAAGGCTAATAAAAAATCTCTTTGAATAACAGAAACCATGAAAATGTTGCTAACACTTCAGAGAAAATGACTAAAATTTACCAGAAATATTCAATCTTTCTTATTGGATTTTTGTTGCAAAACTGATAATGAAATATTTAATCTGGAAGATTTATAGTGCCAAAAGCATAAGAAGGCATTGTAAAATTCAAGGAAAAAAAGACAAATGATAATTGTAATGTGAGACTCAAGGTTCATTCATTCATTCATACAATAGAATCAGCTCAAGTAGGACGTTTACAGGATTTGGGAATAAATCCTACAATCCTGTAAATATCTGTCTTGCGTGGATTCAATTGTGTGAATGTGTGTACGAACTTTGCATCTCCTGTTATAATAACAAAGTGAGAAAGAATTGTAATAAAAAATAAAAATTAGTTTAATCCAAAAGATTTCCGGCATTAAAAATCCTTTAAATAATTTGGTCAGAAAGGAAATTATTCATAAAAACATTTACAGTTTAAAAATACAATAATAAAAGAAAATTGGTTTTTACAGTGGATTTATGAAGGAGTCTGGAGAGACAAAATGGCTGCCATGGAGAATAAAGAAAATGAAGATACGCAAAATAAAACAAAAAAAAATGCAAAAATATCCTGTCAAAAGCAAGCAAAAATGATCTGATTTGTTCATTTTATCTACAGGATTTTTCTTTGAGGTAGTCTTTAAAAATTCAAATCATGCAAAACAAATTTTTTAAAAATTCAATGATGAATAGCTCTTTCATGTGTAGACATTTTAATTCAGGAGACAAAAAATTGAAGAAAAAAGGCACTGAAAATCAACTCAGAAACAATGTATAATGAGAAAAACTGCTGTGAAAAAAGTAAAATAAATTGAATAAAATAAATAAACAAGCAGAAATAAATTAGGAAAAATAAAATGATGTTTTTAGAGGATATTTGTAAAGGATTAGAATTTTTTGTGATGCCCAACAAAAACAATCACATCACTGTTACGAAACAATGAAAAGCCTTGATACAAGCAGAAACGTCAGCAACAATGAGCAAGAAATGCTTTTAGTGAATATCTAGTTATCAGTGAAAGATTACAAAAGAGTTACTCGCATCATTTTAAAGACCTCCTCAAAAAAAGGTGTTGAATCCAAAGGATTTACTCAGCTTAAAGCTTGTTACATAGGGAAAAAATGGATGAAAAGACAACAGCGCAATTGTTTCAACCCAGAATCTAAACCTTAAACACTAATTCTTAAAAACGTTTAGAAAATTTTAACTTTTTTACTTTTTGTCCTTTTCTCAGACTCTTTTCATGTTGAACATCAATTGTATTTCCCATTTGAGTTGAATACAGTAAATCTCATTTCCCCACCTAAATCAGCAGCTTTGGATTTGTATTTAGTTTCTTTAATTCAATTGCTACTTCCCTTTTTTCAAATGTTGTCAGAATTACAAAAACTTTTCATTTGGTCTTGTAACAAGCTTTTAAGTCCTGACAAGAACAAGGCCTCGACTTTCAATCAATAAATCTCCAGCACAAAGCAATTTTTTTTAGCTTTCTTACTCATTTCTTTCTTACTTACTTATTTCATTTAAACATTTACTCTCATTCATGGTGTACATTTTATTTTCATTCGTCTGTCATTTTTATTCATTATTCCATTCAGCTTCCATTTGTCTTTTGTTTTATTCTTCTTTTCATTCTTCATTAGAAACCGTCAACCAAAACCGTCAACAAAGTTTTCTTCAGTTTTTAAGTTGGTCTGGCTAGCGTGTTATGTATGTATCACAGGCTGCACCAATGCAGCTGAAAAAATTTAAACATTCACTCCTTATCGTGACGCCCATGATAGAGATGTGAGGCGAATCCTGGAAGACTGATGATGATGATGATGTTTGGAAAAATGCATCTTTTTTGAAAATTCCCACAATATTTTTTTGATTAAGGATTCTATTTTCAAAATTAGTTTATGCCAAATTGGTTTCTTAATTTGTGCCAGGCAACATTCAGCTTGTTTTCTTTTTTAATTCAGATTCATACTGATCACTGTCCAACATAAGGTGAAAGAAGTAACTTATTCATTGATCATCTCTTTTCTAAATTTGTTTTCACTGATCATCCCCAATGCTGCCAAAAGACGTTGGTCATGAGACGGTTTCTATTGAGTAACAATCTCTTTATATTATTTCTTTTAGTCATTCCTTTCTCTTTTCATTCACTATATGTACTTATTACTTTTCCAATCGTTGCTCATGTCATTTTTTTTCCTTTCAGAATTTGCTATACTATATATGCCGGACAATAAGACAAATGGTTTACGAGAATATTTAGGACTAACACTCAGTGCAACTAATCCAGACCCCACAACTTCGCATCTGATGATTTCTCTTACTTTGACTCTTCTTATCTATTTATTCAATCTCCCATTTTTTAATTTGGAAAGTTGTGCAGTCTCAGACACATGACAGCACTTGGCACCATAGGTGACAGCCCATGTTGCCGGTACCTTGGGCCGGCCCTGTTGGTGATATATTTAGGCAAGTGGACAAATACAAATAAGTATGGCGCTGAACAGTTCAAAGAACTCTTTCTTTTAGTAATCTTTTTCTTTCAGATGCTTTGCTTTCTTGGTAAACAAGCAAGCTGATATATATATATATATATATATATATATATATATATATATATATATATATCCGTCACTGTGTATGTGCTATGCATGAAAGTTTATCAAGCTATCTTAAACTTCATATTCAGGATTCTGAGACTTTGTGTAAGTTACTTTGGATCCAATAGCCATTTTGGTCTCATGCTCTTTGAAGTTTTCTTCATTCGAATGAACAATAACTACAACAGCTTTTGCAACAAACTATTTTGGAGTTTGAGCCAATGTTGTCCTTTTTGTATTCAGGCTAAAAAAGTGTCTGTATTTTGTGAAGACTATAAGTCATTATATATTTATAGGTTGAAATATGATTGTAGATATTTGCTGCTGGTTTTGTAATCTTTTTACTGTGTATGCAGTGTTATGCTGAGTCAGCAGATGATGTTAGTCTTTTCAGGTTCAAAGAGAGTAGCAAATAAATATGTAAATAAGTATATATATGTACATACACATGTTTACACACACATATATATGTGTGTGCATAAAGAAATGGATATATATGATCCGACAGAATGATTATAAATCACATTATATTATGTAGAAACTTATTTGAAATGATCTCCCATCATTATACAGTTAATTTATTCAATTAGATAGGTTCAATTCCTATATATATATATATATATATATATATATATATATATATATATGTGTATATATATATATATATATATGTATATATATGTAGATATATATATATATATGTATGTGTACATATATATATATATATATGTGTGTGTATATATATATATATATATATATATATATATTTATATATATACATACATGTATGAATATACATATATATCATCATCAGTCTTTGATTGTCTGTCATTGGTCATACACCTTCTCCAGGATTCGCCAAATGTCCCTATCATGGGTATTGCGGAGCCATTGCTTTCTGAATTTGTCTAATTTATCTCTCCATCTTGTATTCAACCAGGCTTGGTAGCACATGTGATTCCTGGGGATCCATGTTATGAGTCGTGATGTCCATGTATATAAACATTATAATACTGAAAAATGATAAATTTTTGATCAATTTTAATCTATAGTTCCAAAGTATCCCCAACTGTGGGTCACACAAGTCTCTTTCAATTTGATTTGGGTTATCTCAACATGTTGTCTTGAAGCTATTTATCTTATGATTTTAGGTTCTTGCTGCAAGTAATTTAGTTTTTCTTGTATCTGTACAAACAAGGATTGTCCACAAAGTATCAAGTTATCTAATATCGACAAAAAGAAAAAGAAAAAAGCTTACCTAGGGCAATGGTGGCTTAGATCCCTCAGGACTTCATACTCATCCCAATATCCCTCCCACTTTTCTAAACAATTCACAAAGTACTTTTTCTGGATCGCCATCAGCTGCCTCATTGTTTTCTCCTCAATCTCACCTGCAGTCTGAAATCTTTTTGGAAAACGCCAACAGCCGCAATCGAGGACGATAAACCCAACCGTTGCAATGTTTGCCAAAAAGCTCTGAACTAGACTTGAAGAATGACTCGCTCAGTGAACTGCCAACTGGGAAAACCAGCTTTCAACCCCTTCTGATTCTTTGTTACACCAATAGAGAATTTACCAAGGAAGCGGTAAATAATGAGAAACAAACAAATTCTCATGAATTCCTCAATCTCTGTCTGACTTGAAAAATTATACCAGACACAGCTTCTCTTTCCCTTTCAAAGTTCAACAAAACTTCCCTTTTGACCTTGTGCCAAACTCAGCTGACTCAAATAAATCTATGATACGAACAGTCTGATTTTTTTTCTTTTTTCTCTATCCAGAATGAGGGACTTTCTCATTGAGAGGAAACAATTTTACTGATAAAAGTATCTGCGACCTACCATTCAGAACAATGGGCTCTTCCATTTCCTCTGTCTCCGTCCATAACAGAAAAGATCTCAGGAAATCCTTTCTTATCTATTATCTCATTAAAATTCAAGTACATCTGTGAATGTTTTTTTCACAAAGGTTAATTAGCATCTATAGATTTATCAATTAATTTGAATACAAGAAAGGACGAACACCTCCAGAAAAATATTTTTTTCTAATAGAAATAAGAAGAAATCAGGTGCGTTCAATGTCTGTGACATTAAGAATTGACTGAAGATTCCTTCTTCAGCTGAAGGAGAATTGTTCAGAAAAGTTCCATGATAAAGCTTGATTTGTAGCTAAGGAACTTACTCCACTCAAGTTTAACGATGTTTGAGCACTCATCAAAGAGAGGAATCAAGTTTAGAAAGGATTGCTGTGAATTAAAAGTTGCTTATTATTCAAGAGAGAAGGAAAAATTAATTGAACATAGAATTTACAAGAAAAGTCAAAATGTTTTAGTTTTCATTTATAAATTCTTTTCAATTGAGGAATTTTGTAAAAGCTAATTTTAGAAGAACCAGAACTCACAGAGAAATGAGCAATGCAGCTCAGACACAGGCACACACACACACACATATATATATATATATATATATATATATAATATGAACTGTAGAGAGTGAGACAGACTCGGGAGTAAAGTGTTTTGAAGTAAGGTTTATTTATCTGAGTATGTTTTTATTGATGGTCTTAACACCCAACTTAATAACCCTAATCATACAGATCTCTAATTCATAAACCTCGTACTAACAATAACCTCACATCCACATCTACCCCCTCCCTTCAGATACATCCAATACTGGGAACTTCAAAGTTACTCAGACCCATAGCAAACTCTACCTTGGCCAGTCATATCACTTATTCAAAATATATATATATATATATATATATATATGATTATAAATAGTCACCTATGGAGCTGAAACATAATCAAAAGACTGACCCTAAAACTGAGAACCATGCAACATGCACCTAGAAAATCATGCTCAACCTCACATAGAGAGATCACAAAACAGCACAGTATACCAGAGGAAAAACAGGAGTCCAAGATATCGTAGAATCCATAAAAAAACTTGAAGGGCAATAAGATGGTCATGTTAGAAGAATGGCAGACAACTGCTTGACATTACGACTCTCAATATGGATCTCCAGAGTACTAGATAAGTTCAGAAAGTTTTGGCTCCGTGACGCCTACGATAGAGAGGTTTGGCAAATCTTTGAGAAGTTTTATATACAACGACAGATGTTAAATATATTGATGATGATGATAATATACATATATATATATATATATATATTTGAAAACATAGCACTACAGATATGTGCCCCCAAAGCATTTTGCATATGCAGTAATGCTTGTATATATCAAGATTTTCCAAATATACATCATCATAAGCAAACTATGAAAATGTGAATGTATATTGAAAATCCACGTAAAGGTATATATTGTGTGTGCATACACACACACACACATACTCCTCTCTAAGTTTATCTGGATTTTTTTTTTATCTATCTACCGAACTCAAACTCTATCAATTGTTTTTAGTGCTAGTGCTTCTTTCTTTTATAATCGAAAAGTAGGGGAGAGAGAGAGAAGACTTACAGAGAATCAAAACTAAAAAGCAGTAAATGATACAAAGTTTAGCTCTTAAAAGCCGGCAACATAAAGTTTTCATGAATTTCCGAGTTCCTGCCTGGCTTAAATAATTAGATTAGCTAAAGCTTTTTTTTTTCCCCTTCAAGGTCCTAAAACTCTATTATCTTAGTTTATCTGCTGACGTGCCATGGAATTTTCAGGAAATGTTCGAGTCAAGAATATTTCTTTGTCCCATCCCGCCCCGCCCCCACCGACCTCTTATGGTTTTATCCTGACTCCTGGTGCCAGACCATAACTTTTGAAATTGCTTTCAACTTTGAGTAATAAGTTGTCTACTCAACGGGCTTATTGTTACGGAGAATCGTGAAGGCTTCATAGACTCTTCGTTGCTGAAGGAGTATCAGAATGAGGAACCATTGACCAAAACCATCACCATAAGTTTCTTCAGTTTTTAAGTTAGTCCAGTTGGCTGGCTGGCTGGCTGACTATGTATCATGCATGAGGAAGAAGACAAGGCTATGTATATATGTATGTATCTTGGAACTAGAAGGCTGAAAATCTAAACATTTAATCCTCATCATATTTTGGGAAAAACTGTCTTTTGTTTCTTGAAAATTCCTCCTCTAAATAGGTAATTAATGTGGGGTTCAATTTACAACATTGGATCCCTTATTTTGTGCTCACCTGTTTTTTTGAAAATTCAGACTTTTTAGTGATCACTACCTAACTAAAGCTGAGAGAAGTAACTTATTCATTTATCACCTCTTTTCCCAATTTTTTAATTGATCACCCCCAACAAAGTATGCTGCCAAAAGATGTTGGTCACATGACAGTTTCTATTAACCAGCAAGTAACCAGATCTGTTTGGAAAATATCCTTCCCATCTTTGCTGTTGTCAATACAAGGTTTTGGCTGATCCATTCTATGGCCTTTTTTGGATGTAATTGTTTCATCTGTGTAAGGAAAGAGAGTTTCTTCTTCTGGTCTTTTGTTCTGATAGTGCAAAGCAGCAGTAACAAACAGAAAATTCAAAACATTAAAAACTTATATGTTCTAATTTCAGCGATGTGTACAGAAGTACCTTGTTTTCACAAATGCCCATTGGAAAGGCAAGAATCAATCTTTTCTACTCCAACTATAGGTAAGATTGCAAGGTAGACTGGGCTCTCAGGCTCTTAGGAAGGCAACCAGGAGATAGACAACCCTGATTCCAAAGCAGAGCGAGGGACCTCCTGAAAACGATTGGGTGCAAAATCTGACATTTTTCCCGCAACTCCTACAGTCAAGCTAATGCCTAATGCATCACCTACTACTTTTCTTTGGATGAATTCAGGGAGGTCACTTCAGTGTCATTCTATTGTTTACCAGCAAAAATGAAAGACTTCTATTCAAGCTTTTATTGAAGTAATCAAAGCCGAAGTTCATCACAGTTGACTAAACTCAAGCAGGATTGATTATTATTAATTTTCTAATAAGTTATTGTTCTAAAATTTTTAAGCCTGTACTTTGATTGCTTTCCATTCAACAATAGAGTTATAAAGTCAATAATAAACTTTATTTATATCACTAAGATTCTAAAGATCTTGGTAGTAAACCTTGGTCCCCACCTTCCCCAACCCTTCAGATGGGTTTCCAATTGGGTCCTGCAGTTCTTGAGATTGACCCTTTCCTTTGGGTTTGGCATCATATGGAATCGATGAAGAATCAGAAATGTGTGGGTGAGATGATTAATGAGATAAAGAAGACAAGATTATTATACGACCTTTGCAACCTCATGACATTTAAAACAAAGATATGATTGATGAAAATGTGTATCAGAATACTAATTTTGCCTAAGTATAGCTAGTTTTGTCCAAATGGTTTTCTCTTGAATTGTCACTCATTTGGAACTGACCTGGCAAGCAACTGCTTAATCAATTGTTGCCATGATTATCCATCAATCAGGATATCATATATATGTATGCATGTATGTGTCTGTATCCATACATATATATATACTTGCCGTGGGACAATGAATAGCAGGCTTGTGTTGCAAATCATACAGACCTTATATATGTCCAATATTATGTTTTAATAAGAGGGAAATTCTTGACACAGTATGAAAGTTGAGATTATGTCTCAGTCATAGTATTATATATTTTTTATCATGGAAAGAGTTTTCTTCATTTGATTTTTAGGATTACTGCTTTTGTTTTTCCTGCAGTGTTTCAAGCTCTTCAGCCTTCCTCAGGTATATGTCATATTCTTTCTATGTTTCCTTCTTTTTTGTTGATTCTAGGTACAAAATGAATACTAACTTTTAAATTCATATTCAATGAAATTGAATATCATTATTAGAGGAAATAACTTCAGATGAAAATTATTTCCCTGATTTTTTGATGTTTTCTTCCTCAGGTATATGTTATGTTTTGTCCATGTTTCCTACTTTTTTGAAGATTCTAGGTACAAAGTGAATTCTAACTCTTAAATTCATATTCAATAAAATTGAATATCATTACCAGTGGAAATAACTTCTGATTAAAATTATTTCCCTGAATTTTTTAATGTCTTCAACACAATTCTCAGAAGTATTAGATAATTTTGATTCTATTTATTGAGAAGTTCCGCTATCAATTACAGTTTTGAGCAGTTTACCATTTTGAGAACTAATGACTGAATGCATGCAGCATACTCTTAAAAAAGGCTGAAAAATGTATCAACTATATAAAAAACAACAAAGGTGAAGATGGTTATCATGAAAATGTATTGCTGAATGTTTGTTGGTGATATGATTTGATAATCAAAAAAAATGAAGAGTTTATAGAAAAAAATTAAGTCTGACTCACCAAATCTGGTTGCAAAAATGGGAAAATGTATAACTCACCTGAAAGAGAGAAAATCATCATTAACATCAGAACGTAACGCAAACAATGATAAAAACATAAATGCCAAAAAATTTATTGTCTTTTTCCAATACATGCGTATACTTAACTTTTCAGACCAATTATCGAATCTATAATTAGGGTGTTGAACATTACAGGAGATATGCTTTTGAAATATTGAACATTTGGGCCTTAGCTAGGCTAGGCAGCAGAGACACTTTGTTTTCCTGTCTCATATACAATAATATTATGTTATTACAAATGCTGTTTTACTAACGGCATCCCATTATATGATTGGTCATTTTGTTATCCTATTATTGTTTTATGATTATTAGTTGGTCAGATTTGAAGCATAAACACATATTGTCCATTTTAGTAGCCATTTGCATGGTATACCATTCACCAGTACTGTATGCTTTCGTTTGAAATAGAAATATGTGCTGATTCTGCTACTGGTAGCAGTCTTGAACATTGCACAGATTATAAGAAAAAACCCATGTTTTGATGGGGAAAATGGTCGTGTTAAATATTACCCAAGTATATACTGTGATTCCATGAAAAAAAAAGAAGTAAAACTGTGTGGAATAAAAGAAATAATTTTGAAACCTCAGATAACATGATATACAACCCAGGCTTTACAATGAATTTCAAAATAGCCTTTGAAAAAAGAAATTTTTTTTGCAATAAGGCAATGGCAATATCAAAAGAGGACTTTGCGGACTGTTTGGAAAAGTAGAACAGATGCTGGGATTAGTATGCGGTATCCAAAAGGGGGAACTTTGAAGGGGACTGAGGCACTACAGCCCAAAGAAAGCTATTTTTTTGTTAATATTAGATAGCTAGACAAATTCTGGACAGACTCTGTACATGGAGAGGGGCATGCAGAGGGAGCTGGTAGATATTGATTGCTATAAATATATATATATATATATATATATATATATACAGAGAGAGAGAGAGAGAGAGAGAAACAAAGAGAGATGCATAGATAGGTTTTTGGAATGAAAAGAAGAAAAGTATTATATATATATATCTGTACCTCAAATAAATGAATTAACATAGTCTGGAAAAATTATCTGCAAAAACGATCTTTAATCACATGATTTAGTTATCGTTAGTCCAAAATGATCATAGAGACCCCTTAATGCACTATTTTTGAAAGAAAAAAAAAGGAGCTCATTTGATGCTGTTTTGTGGTGTGTTCATGTAAATTTTCGAGATTGAAGCCCCGAGGAACACCCACGGCCACACACACACACACATACAGACGAGCAAAGAGAGAAGAATCACTTGACTGGTTGGTCAAGTATTTTGGGGGGCTATGATCATTCGATAGATTGTTAAATACAACAGTTTCTTCAGCAAATTATTTTGGAGTTTGAACCAATATTGTCTTTTTGTATTCAGGCTAAAAAAGTGTCTGTATTTCGTGAAGACTATAAGTCATTATATATTTATAGGTTGAAATATGATTGTAGATATTTGCTGCTGGTTTTGTAATCTTTTCACTCTGTATACAGTGTTATGCTGAGTCAGTAGATAATGTTCGTCTTTTTATGTTCAAAGAGAGTAGCAAATACATAAATAAGTGTATATACATATGTATATTTAAAAATACACGTATACACACACATACATATGTATGTATAAAGAAATGGATATATATGATCTAACAGAATGATTATAAATTGCGTTATATCATATAGAAACTCTTATTTGAAATGTTTTTCTGTTGTTACATGGTTAGTGTATCACTTAGCCCAGACAACATAAATAGAATAAACAATTAAAGAGAATGAGGCTGCTGCAGGAATCGAACCTGCCACAGATAGAGTAGTCACTTCAACGTACATATGCTCTCACCATTGAGCTAAACAACTGCCGGTAATGCAACATATATTGAAAGAGGTGGAGAGATTGTTATATATATATATATATGTATATATATATAACAAGATTGTTACGTATATATATAATATAACAATCTCTCCACCTATATATATATATATATGTATATATATATATTTGCGCATGTCTATTTATTCATATATATTTATATTTGTGTAGAGAGAAAGGAAAAAAAAAAGCAGAGAGAGTTATAGTTATAAAATACACACACACACACATATATATATATAAATATATATATATATATGTATACATATACATATACCTAACCAAGAGACAGACCCGTAAATTGAGAACTATGCAACGTGCACATGAAAGAATAATGCTGGGCCTCACATGGAGAGACCACAAGACAGCACAGTACATCTGAGAAAAGACAAGAGACAGGGACATCATAGAATCCATTGAAAATCTCAAATGGCAGTGGGCTGGCCATGTTGCAAGAATGGCAGACAATCGATGGACATCATGACTCACGACATGGATCCCCCAAGATCATATGCGCAACCGTGGCCGACAGAATATTAGATGGAGAGACGAGCTAGACAAGTTCAGGAAGTACTGGCTCTGCGACGCCCATGATAGAGAAGTGTGGTAGATCCTGGGGAAGGTCTCTGTCCAACAACGGACACTAAAAGACTGAAAATGATGATGATTATATATATATATATATATATATATGTACATATTCTGAACTATGAACAAGGCGAAGTCATTTGATAAAGGGAAAGTATCTGCACTGACCCTCATGCACATTGAAGAAAAAGAATGATGAAGGGTATAGTTACAAATCCTGGGGGAGACAAAAAAAAAAAAAACTGCATAAATAGATACAAGCAGAGCTACTGCATTTTTTGGTTCTTTAGAACCACCCCAACCAGCCTCCATATTCCATTCTTCTACCTCGGTGGATCACTCAGGTTACACTTTAGTATTTTTCTGTATCGAATTCCATAATTTTTGGTCAAAGTCAACCGAGTTGCAGGTTGTGGTGGTGCTGATGGAATGATTTTTCCCATAAAACAAACTAAGGAAAAAAAACCCAAAAAACCGTGCATTTATGAAAGAAACTGCTGAAGCTTTGACAAATAATCCAATTCAATCAACGTAAATGCATAATGGACCAGGAAATTGTATCAGCTTATGACCATTTTCAGAGAAAAAGAATTGATTCCCGTTTGTCTTTATGATGGGAGATTGCCTTTTTGAATGAAATGAAATAAAATTTTGTTATTTAATCTCATATTCTAGCCTTTCCCAAACTGCAATATTAAAAACAGGAAAGACGCATTGGCAATGTTCTAGACCATTGCATCTCGGAGTCCCTGGACACATTCCTCCGTTTGCGATCACAGGTTTCCATAATTCCTCCTCTCACTTTGAATTGTCATCTAGCGATTTTTTTCCGCCATTTTACTCTCCATTATCTGTTCCTCCCTGATTCCTCCCTTGGCTAGAATTCCACCCCTTATGAAATTCCTCCCCTGGGAGCCAAGTTGCTACCCATTTGAGAATCAATGTTGCAGACAACATTGATAACTACAGCTGATAGTCTAAAATATGACACACTGTAATGCTTGTTAAAGTAAATACACCAAAAAAGGCACCCCAAAACTTGTTGAATAACTAGATTATTCACACGATTATCCTTTTCTATTATCAGCTTCATCTTTGCTGTCTCCAGGGCATACCCTAATATTCCTGGTACCTTGCACAAGCTGAACTTGAGCATCCTTTAAAGCCTCAATCAGATTGGTGTTGGTGGGGAGAATTTCATTGTAACATAGCTGTGGTTCTCCACCAAAGAATATTACCTATCCCAGGGATTGAACCTGGTTATTGTGGGGAGTGAGATCCAATTGGCCATATCCTGTATATGATTATTGGATGTGACCCATGAAAGGTTGGTAATGGGGATCAGGGAAAGGGCGATAATCTAAATTGAAATGTTGTAAGAGCAACAAAGATCAGCATGCTATTCCAAAGAATTAATTGAATAATAATATTGTGTCTTAGGAATTTTAGGAAAAATTTATCATCATCAATATCATCAACATCATAAGCAGCATCAGTATGTATGTATACCCATACAACATATACATATATATATATATATATATATATATATATATATATAAATATATATATGTGTGCGTGTGTGTGTGTTTACACACCCAGCCCAGAATCTTTCTAGTGTCCCCATAAGTACATAATATCTAGTTTCAGGGGACTGTCCCTCAAGGCTACACTTCTATTATGCACTTGAAGGGATAGGGCCAGGTCCATGGCTTGATGCTTGAGGTATCCCAAAAAAAGAAGTGTTGAGAAAACTGATCAATGTCTTGATCCATCCATCACTACACTCAAATGTATGATATTGATAATTCTTCATTTTAGAAAATTCAGGCTAAAGTTTAGCTTCTTTCTTACTTTTTCTTTTTTTTTTCAATCTACCTCCAATCCTATGAATTCTTCATGTTAATGATTTTGTTGAAATCGGATCTTTGGCCTCCTTTGTTTGGAAGTCAGATAAAAACAGTAACAACAAATGATAAATTCACTATTTTGATGAGGTTTTCAATTCAATAGGGTTTTCTAAACGAATAAAAATATGAATTTTCTTCTGATGTTTCAAATTTATGAGCCATCGATGAAAAAAATTGTATTATCTTTGACTAATCTTCAGTCTAGATCAACTTTTTATTTTGTGTCAACAATCTACAGAGATCTTTACTGAAATCGACATTATGAAGAAAGAGAGATTGATGTCTGCTGATTTCTCTCTCTCTTTCCATATATATATATATATATATATATATATATATGAATATATATACATACTGAAGAAAATTACATAAATCACATTAACTGACATGAGGAAATAAATGACTGAATTGTCACAAAAAATTTTAGAAAAAGTTTTGTTAATGTACATATATATATATATATATATATATATATATATATATATATATAACAGTTGCGGGAATTGGAATGATTTTTTCAGCTTCCCATATACAGATCCCTATATCAAACCAACCTTGTATCACATCTTGCTCTGGTAGGGAAACAAAGTGTATATGGATCAGAGTGTAGTATGTTGTCATAGATTTTTAAAAAATTTAAACCTGCATCTTATATGCCGGCAAATTTCAGTAGTCACAATGAAAGCAACCTTAACTTTGGCAGATATCTTCGTAAATCAATATGAAGCAAAAGAGGCACAAACTTGCTGACATAGATAAGAAACCATAGATGGGCAGATAGATAGTCATTAACAATTCTGTATAGATCGTAATCAGAAGATGGAAGAGTTTTGCAAATTGACCAAATTCGGATCGATAGATATAAGCAAAAGAAATATTTAAGTAAATGAATTCGCCTTAACTGATAGACAAAGTAAAACTGAAGCTCCAATATACGATGATAAATTGAAAGATAAATCCTGAGTGGATGATAGATAAATAGTATACAAAAGAGGAAGGGAATAAAGTAAATTTGGATAAAGCAAAATAAAATGGTTTTTCCTCTCATAAATTACAAGAAATACCAAAAACAAGCAAAATCATAAAAAAAAGGGACATAACTTTTGTAAAACTGAGAAATGGATTACTTTTATGACAGCTTACTCTTACTGCCATGAATAAAATTTGGAGATGGTGCCATGATTTATGTGGATGAAAGAAATGAGTCAGAATTTTATGAAAGACAAAAAAAAGAAAAAAGAAAGTAAGAGAAAAAAAAAGGAAAAAACCGAAAAGTACGAAATGGCCCCCTTATGGTTACAGTGAATAGTCCAAGTGAAAAGTTTTGAGATTTTGGAAAAAGAAGAAGAAATTTATAACCAGGTGAAATAGTGAGAGAAGGGAGTTGATATTGGGAGGAAAATGGAGATAGGGATATGAAAATACTATTGTATCCATTTTGACTACTATTCACTTCCCATCTTTTTTCTCTATTGCAACACAACTGGGGCAGTCACTCTATGACAGCCGGCATGGATCAGAAATAAAGAATAAGCACCCAGTGAGATAATAAAATGAATAGCAAGATTTATGTAAAACTTAGTTGTAGACAATGAGAGAGAGAGGTTGAGTATATCAATATAAGAATAAGGTAGAGAGATGATGAGCAAAATAGACTGTTTTATATACTAAGGGATGGATTTGGAGAAAGTGAGCAAAGACAAAGAGAAATTCGGATGAGAAGGAGATCACAGATGAAAGATTAGAGATATTAAACAGATGTTTTTATAGAGAATTTATTCTGCTGTTATACCCACCCAACTCTGATTGGTAGGGATGGCCTAGGGATCTACAGGACCTAATTAGAAACTTTCTTCGTGGGGCCTGAGACTCACGGCTAATAGTTGGTAGAATTTTTGAAGTATAAATATTATTTATCATAGACTTTATATCTCTATGGTATAATGTTAAGCAATCAAAATGTATGCTTAAAAATTTTAAAGAAATACATTTTTACTCTGTTTTATGATTAATTAACAAATAATTCAATTCAAGTACTATGAAAAAAAAGCATTTCAAATATGAACTGTAGAAACAAACGCTGCTGACCTTTTAGGAATTCAGAAGAAAATTGCTATTCTCTGTAAAGCCTGAAATATGACGTTTGGTTTATGTTACAATTTGTTGTTGCAAGTATTTGAGAAAACTAGAGTAGACCATGTTAGCACATGGCGTCCTTGTGAGCAGGGGCTGATTTGGAGTAATTGGTCCAATTTGTTGGCCCTGCTTGTTGACAATGGCCAAACGATCTCTTTTTTTCTTCCAAATAAAAAATCTATTATTTCATTGGAGACGTAAGGTAAGAATGGGCAAAAAGCCTGAAAACAACTGAAGAAGAGGAGTCTGCAGAAAATATTTCAACTTTTGAAATGATTATTGATTTTTGTCCAAATTTTATAAAACAAAGGACTGTTACTTATGACAAAAAGTGTATAATGAAAGAAATAATTTATTTGTTGTATTGATTTTTCTTTATTATTTATTCATTATTAGCTAATCCTAGTGGCATTCCTAGCATTAGTGTCACCTGAGGTGGTAACTCAAGGTTTCACCACTAGTGTTGCCAATTTAAAAATTGTTCATGGCCATTTTAAACAGTTTAAAATGTCTAGATTCTAGCGAAAGATTGGCATTAAAATTTTACTATTTTACTTTGCAGCATAACTTTTTCTTGGGAGCAACTTGAAGAAAACTGGTCATCATTACAGAAAATGGGATTGAAAATCTGAGCTTGAATCCTGCTGAAGGTGTTCATGTTCATTTAGGTGTTCTACCCTTGGGAAAAGTATGAACGCATCCCTTGATTCTGTTCCACCACCAGATATCCTGACCAAAATATGTTTCATCATCTAGCCCGCAATGATGTGTGATGGAGAAATGAGTGATTGAGTACTTGGTTAAATCACTTACTCACAATTACAGCCAATTATAGCTGTAAAAAATTGTTTCACCAAATGATAGCTTTATAAAAGATAAATCCCTGAAGAATCTAAATTTAAATTGATTCGAATTCTTTAAAATAATAAGTCCAATGATGGTTATTCATGGCCTTTGAACTGAAACATTTGTTTAAATAATGCTCAGCATAGATCAATAACTCTTATAGCCTCTTTTAAAATATGAACTAAGTTTCCTCATCCTGACCCTCATAAAATAATCTGTCAGATGATTATCAGCAGAATGATACGTGGGGCAGTGATTATTGAAATTATCAAAATTTCAGACTCAGAATCATAAAAAAGGCTTTTTAACTGGTGTCAAGTTTTGTTGGGTGATATTTCAATGCACAAATACTGATGATCAATTTGAACTTTACATTTTGTTTCCTATGTATAACATTTCTATAACTCAGGATTTGTGTCTGAGAGGAATTCAGTTAGGGGGCTCCAAAGAATCTTTCAAGCTCCCTTCCCTTCCCCATTAGTCATTCTGTTTTTGGTCCACTTGACTCCTGGGGGCTCCCCCTTTTGACACACTCCGTAGGATCCAAAGTAAAATGTACACCCTGCACTCTTTCCTGCTTATAGATTCTGTTTGGTGTCTCTCGCTGTAAGATAGGAGCAGGAATCCAGAGGGTACAGCATGACTCACAAGACAATACATTGACCTATAATCCAACTATTAAAAAGAGAGAAAAGAAAGATAATTGGCTTTTAAATCAACTTGGTCAGACTTACCCAACACAGGCATTGGAATAGGATTGAGAGATCTTGTGACTCAAGTGATAGAAGAAAAAGAGGAGTATTGGTGCAGTTGTAAAAGGAGAAGACATGGAATGCTGGGCCACCTACTCTCAAGGAATGGTGTTTCAAACCTTCCCAAACCCCAAGAGATGTTTTGTAATGTAACCAATTTCTGAGGCATTTTGAAGCCATGTGGGCTGAGTATTCGGTCATATATAGGCTAATTTTTATCATCACTGGATTGTTCAAATAGAGAATTGCTAGTGGTCAATAGATGGTGAGATAATGCAGTTACCCTTCCTCCTGAATGTAAGAAGACGCCGTTCCTGCAGGACATCACCACTGTACACGAGAGTCAAAAGAAAAATGTGGAAGAAGAATCGAGAGAAAAGAAGAAATAGTAACTGAATGAAAGAAAAAAAAAGAAGGAAAATCAAAACAATGGCAAGTTAGAATGAGAAAGTTCTGTTTGAATAAGTCAAGAAGGGAATGAAGAAAAGTTGATGAAGACAGAGAGAAATAGAAAGAAAATTGACTGAATCCAAAACTGATGAAACAAAAAAAAAAAATGAATCTTGATCGTGGGAAAAAATAATGAATGAGTATGAGCAAATGCTAACATCAAAGGTAAGAATGAGAAAAAGAGGGAGACAGTTAAAAAAACAAAAGGGAAAGTTTATGAATGAACAATGATGGTGAGCTGAAGGAGAAATATAGGAACAGCATTTCTTTACTTTGTTTGGGAGGGGGCACAGCATTCCTTCACTATTTAGATGCTTCTAAAATTCTCATTCTGTTTGTCTGTTTGCACCTGTAAATAGGCAAAAATGGGCTTTGTTGCTCTATATGTTGCATCGGGGTGGCCTCTAAAATACTCTTCCTAAACTACCCAGCTGTGAAGGATTACATTGCTCATTGGATCTCTATGCCTGTTATAGCAGGCAGCCTTGAATCCTCTTCCTTTCCTTTTAGACACCACTGTGAATGAGACTAAAGACAAATGGTGGGAAGTTAACAAAAAAAAAAGAAAATGGAGAAAGAATGATGGTAGGGATTGTAAAATAGTTCACAAAAGATGATAAATAAGGCGTTAAAAAGATGAAACAAAAAGAAAGAAAAAATAATGAGAAGAAACCGACGCGTAGTTGGAGATTTGGGGACCTGGAGTGCTTGGTTCCTTGAGGGGACCCCACCAACATTTAGCGAGATTTGTTAGAAAAAAAATTGCAGTAGGTGAAATATTTATAAATCTTTCGTGGTTCTCCTTCATTGGGGGCCCAGGGGGCATTTTCAAATAGCCCTCAATACCCAGCCGCATCTTTGAGAAGAAATATGAGTGTAAAAAAAAAAAATAAAGATGAAGCAGAACACTTACCAACACAGGTGTAAAATAGTTTAGGAAAGATAGTTAATAATGAATTAAAAGAATGAAACAAAAAAGAAAAATAAAGAATGAGAAGAAATATGAGTGAAGATAAAAAAAATCTAACCCAGCAGAAGAGTGATCAACTCAACTGCTAAAAAAAAATGAAACAAAAAGAAAGGAAAAGGAATGGGAAGAAATATGAGTCTAAATAAGTAAAAAAAGATTGCAAAAAGCAGCAGCGCAATTACCAACACAGGTGTAAAATCTAGAATGTCACTGAGTATTGCACTCGTTCATAAATTCTGAAATCATCGTCTCCCTAGAGATCTACATCTTGTGCAGATGATGGATACTGATTTAAACAACCTCGACTGCTTGTTCACTGCAGACAGCCAGGCTGCAGTCAGGGCAGTACGGACATTCTTCACAGCTCCGAGAGAAATACATAGCACAGATTGGTACTCGACAGACATATCGGTCAAAAGTTACGAATACTCTTGGAATCTTGTGTTTTGAAATTGGTAGCACACTTCAGGCGGTATGTCTGGCACTTGCTCAAGTGGAAAAAAAAGAAGTATGGAATGCTGAGATGTTGAAGAATTTCTCTCTTGTGCCCAACCTTTTAGATTTACTCTAGAGAAAAAAATGCATGGAAGAATTTATAGTGCCTCTATAGCATGCATTCTAGAGAAGTATTTCTGGTCTACAGTACAGTGATGTGCAATCTACCAAGACCCCCCTTGATTTGACAGACCCAATTACTAAGTGTAGATGACTAGACCATGAATTTCAATTATAGACATTTTTATGAGTATGATATGATATTATATCTCTCTTTATTTAGTCAAATAAGTTCAACAAAGTAAATTTTCATGAATACGATATGATTTTATATTTCAAGTCTAGCTACTAGAATGCAGCCTTTTCAATGGTCGGAATTACTAACTTCTGATAACTTTTACTTTTTATTTAGAATTTGTCAGATCAATTTAGTTGGACGCCTGTTTATCCTGCTATTGTTAATATGTTCACCATTAACAAATTTTATAGCATAATATCATTTTTTGTATTTTCTTTGGAGTGCAAATATCCTATGTAGTTGCACATCACAGTAGAATTGGCCCTGTAGACCGCATGCTACAGTAGCACCAAATATACTGTATTCGATGGCATGTAAGAGTCACTGGCATATCAAACTACTCAGTTTTCACAGGGATTATTGAAGAAATTTTTTTAAGCATTTAATGTTATTCAAATATATAGCAAGAGTATAGCAGGAAAAAAAAAACTTAGACAAAACATGCAACTGGTACAACGGATGAGATCTTTTTAACGGTAATACTTTTGAACTTCACCAGCTCCGTCTTCCTGATCCATGGCATAGTTTACCAATTTTAGTCTGTATCCAATAGTATAGCTTAAATGCTTTCCTCTTGTAGCTATCTCAAGTTTGATACTAAACAAAACATCTTTCACAGGACATCCAACTTTAATTTTCACAGCACATGATTCAATTTTAAATTAAAGCAGATGATGAGTACTATTGATAATAGATGTGATAGAATATATATTTGTACTCATATATGTATCTGCAAGTATGAGGAGACATAAATTCTGTTTGGGGTATATATGCAAGCATATACATTCATCATCATCATCATCCTTTTAGTGTCTGTCATTGGACTGAGACCCTCCCAAAGATTCACCAGAGCTCTCTATTATGGACATTGCAGAGCCATTATTTTTTTCAATTTGTTTAGTTCTTCTCCCTAACTTATTTTCTGTTAGCCACAGTTTCAAATATAATTCCTGGGCATCCATGTTGTAGATTCCCAGAGAAGCATTGTCTAACATTCTTGCAGCTTGACCAGCCCATAACCATTTGAGTTTCCTAGTGGATTCTATATCTTTGACTCCTGTCCTTTCCATAATACACTGTGCTGTCTTGTGATCTCTCCATGTGAGGTTGAGCATAGTTCTCTCATATGTACGTTGCACACTCCTCAGTTTGAGGGTCAGTCTTTTGCTTAAGTACCATGTTTCAGCTCCACAGGTGACTATCAGTTGGATACATTGGTTGTATACCCTTCTTTTTAGGACTAGTGGGATTTTCTTGCTCTTGAAAGACCAGCTTGCTTTACCGAAAGCTTGCCAACCTAATATCATTCTCTGCTTGATTTCTTCTTTTGAGGATTTCATGGAGATTCGTTGTCCTTGGGAGATGTAGTGATCTACTTTCTCCAGCTCTGCATAGCATCAAAAGATAAAAATATGTGTGTGCATGAATACATAAATTCATATGAGTGAGTGTGTCTGTATGTCTGTATATAGAGACAAGTATATATATATATATATATATGTATATATATATATATATATATATATATATATATGTATATATATATATATATATATATATATATATATATATGTATATATATATGTATATATATATATATATATATATATATATATATATATATGTATATATATATATATATATATATATATATATATATATATATATATGTATATGCTGTATACACGTGTACTGAAATACAAACTTAAAAGCATATAGATCAACTCAGATAGATACAGGTGTGTGTATGTGTGTATAAGAATGTATATGCTTTTAGATGTGTATAAGTACATATATCAAGATACATGAATAGTACTATTCACAAACGCATAAGTACAAATGAGTAAAAGTAACTCATTGATTTATATATACATAGACACACATATGTCCATAGACATATGCATATATATTCTATGCAGCAGCCCCATTTTCTTTACTTGTTCATTCTATTTACATTGTCTAGGCCAAATGATACGAACACAGTATGATAATGGAAGATCATTTCAAATAGGAGTTTCACTATAAATTTATGATCACTCGGATCATATATACATTTCTTAATAGCATATATATCTATTAGACCATATATATATACATATATATATGTAGAATTCAATAAATACTGTCACCTAACAAATCAATAAATAATTTACTTTTCTTGCCGTTGGTTAGGCAGTGATGACTAAGTTCAGATTCTTGAAAGGCAAGCATGAACACTGACAGACACAAACTGAAGGACCAACGTAGCATAAAATTGCATTGCAAATTAGACCCACCACAAAAAAAACAAAAAAAATTGGGGAGAGTAGTGTAAAATAAGTTTTCTCTAACCAGAAAGAAATAAATGTTTAAAAGTTCAGCCTTCCAGCTCTATTGGTACAACATGTATGTGTGACACAAAGATAAATAAATAGCCAGCCAGACCAACTTGAAAACTAAAGAAACCTATGTTGTCAGTCTTGGTAACATTTCTGGTTGATGGTTTCTTATACATGTGTGTATGTGAATAGAAATGTTCACTGATGCATGTAATAATTTACATCAAGAAACTCAAAAAATAGTCTAATTCACGAATGCTTGAGTACAAAACATAACTCCAAGATACATGTATGATATCTACATATACTTATACATTTATATACTCATGTATTCACACATGCACAAGCATATATATATATATATATATATATATATATAATTCACATATGCATAAGCATATATATGTGTGTATATATACATATATATATATATATATATATATATATATATATATATATATATATATATATACATATATAATTCACATATGCATAAGCATATATATGTGTGTATATATATATATATAATTCACATATGCATAAGCATATATATGTGTGTATATATATATATATATATATATAATTCACATATGCATAAGCATATATATATATATATATATATATACATACAAATACATACAAATACTTGTATATAAAAGCACAAACTCTTATTTACAAATCTATTGAAAATAATAATAGCGTCCAGCAAATAACAGCTTGCTTTGAATCTTAGTCTGTTCCTCATGCCAACCACACAGGGAGTGATTACTGGCCCCTGACAACATCCACTTATGTAAATAAGTAGCTTTGACCAGCCTACGGATGGAGGCATTGTTATTAACCGGCCAAAACAACAATTTCTCTGACACTGATTATTGAGAACTGGGGCCATTACATTGTATTTAATGTCTATCTCCTTGGTTTGAGCTAATTGAAAAACCCACTTGCACCACAGCTATTGACAAATGGACAAGACCTGGTGTACAACTGATTGAAGCAGGCTTTGTCGAATTCACGCCTTGAAATTGCATGAGGGAAGAATATCTTATTGACTTTCTTGATTCGATTAACTATTACAATAAGAAAAAAAAAACCCTGCTCTCTATACATTGTGGTGCAAGAGGCCAAGAAGTTAACGGCATGGAGAATAGGGTTTGGAAAGGTAAGTTAAAACTCCGACTGAGTCAGTTGTGGGGAATCCGGTGAGAGTTTGAGAGGCACAGCAAACAGGTAGTAGATCATCATAAAGTGCTCAAAGGAAATAAAGGAGAAGTATAAATGGAAGAATAAAAAAAATTAAAAAAATAGAAAAACAAGGAGAATGCATGAATAATGTGTGCATCTTTAGATTGAAAAGGGTGCTTAGTGCTCGGGGCTACCTGTCATGTCTCTGGGACAGTATGACTTTCTAAGAAAATATTAAAAAAGAGAAATAAACTAAACAGAATAAAAACAGGCAGAATATGAAAATTCCCTGATGTAAAGACAGATTTTTCAGGAATACTATGCCATACTCTTAACGGCGATGGAATTCTTGCTTGCCTCCTCCCCTTAAAAGTAACAATTTTGTTGATTAATATATCTCCTGCCTACCATTTGAAACAATGGACTCTCCCACTGGAATGAATTCAATAGTTTCTTTTCTAAAAAAGAAATAGTCTCATAGAAATCATATCCACAAATTTTCTCACATTTATTGACTAGTATAAAATATTGATCTGCGGTCTCTTCCACTGTGTGAATATGCTGATTGAGAATGGCATTTGCATCTTTTAGTTTTTTTCACCAAAGAATTGAAGGTGTAAACCAGATTGAGGAAATTGACTTTGTTAAGATCGAGTTGTCAAAATGACCCATTTTTTAAATTACCCCATTATTTAAATGCTGATTATATTACTTGATTTGATTCAGCCAATCTTTTCTTCAAAACTGAAACGTTTGTTTTTTTTACTATATTTTTCTGTTATCATTACTTCAGTATTTTCTACTATTATTATTTTACTCTATTTTTCTATTGTTATAACTCCACAATTTTCTATTATTATTATTACTTCATTATTTTCTGCTATCATTATTAAACAATTATTCTTTACTATCATTATTACTTCACTATTTTGTACTATTATTATTACTTCAACATATTTTGCTATTGTTATTACTTCACTATTTTCACCTATCATTATTATTTCACTATTTTCTGCTCTTATTATTATTAAATCATTTTTGACTATTATCATTACTATTTCTGCTTTTGTTATCATTTCATTATTTTCCATTACAATTATTAGATCTTTATTTTTTACAATTATTATCACTTTATCATTTTTGACTATTATTATTATTCACCATTTTCTACTTTTACTATTACTTCAATATTTTTTGTTGATATTGTTACTTGATTACTTTCGATTATCATCACCTCACTTTTTTCTGCAGTTATTATCATTCCACAATTTAATACTATCATTATCACTTCATTTTCTTTACTATTATCATTACTTCACTACTTTTCCCTATAGTCAACTTCCGAGAGTTGACTTCATTATTGTGAATCCAACAGATCTTTGGAATTTCAAATCCCTGAACTTCAGACATTAGAATTTGAGAATTTTGAATTTAAAACATGATTAAGAGAGAGAAGGTAATAGAAAAGATGATGTCATGACGTCATGCATTGGTATATTTTTGTGAACTTTGAATTTCTTTGATAAAAGATACATTTTTATAAAATAACAAGGATATCAATTTTATTTGTTTTTCTTTTCAATGAAAAAAAACGTTCTTCTGAGGATATCATTAAAAGAGTTAATATAATAACAGAACCATTAAACAATACAAAAATATAAGAATTTTGAAAAGGCTGTATATTGATTGGTGATTTTTAGCTATCTAGTTATGACCAAGTTATATCATTCATGATCACTGATGAACTCAAAATTTCCCTTCATGTCTGTGGCTTAGTGGTCAAGAGCGTTCTTCTAGACATCAGCAGATATTTCTTGCTTTTGAAATCAGTGGCAGAAAAACCTTTAGGTCAAATATACCTTCCCTTTCTTTCTTCCTTGTTCGAGGCTAATGGCAGATCAACGCATAGGCTGAGTAGGCCTTTTCTCTATTTCTTTTGTCAAACTCTTACTCCTCAGTTTTGACTTTATTTTCATATCTAACAACAATGACAGATGACCAGACCAGAACAGAACAGAACAGACCAGACCAGACCAGACCAAAAACCAGTGACATTATGCACAAATAACAGTAACATATGCAAAAACCAATGACAAATTCACTCCACTTCAAAAACCCAACTCGAGTTGACTTGTTCTGTTGAAGTAAGCAAATCCCACTTATTGGAACTATTGATGAAAGTGTAGGAATGAGGTTCATAGTTTTGGAATAATATTGAATGGAGAAATGAATTCTGTTTTGCTTGCCTCTTAGATTTCAATGAAGCAAGAGTGTTTGACTCTAAAGCAGCTAAGATTTATATTATTACTATTTTTTAGAATTATTATTACTTTATTAGTATTTGTTTTCTGTCATTTTGACCTCGATGAATTCAATTGCTTTCTTTTCCTTATCACAAAAGGCACTTGCATAAACACATGAAACTATAGAAAGTAAGTGCTATTCATAGGCATATCAAAGGACACAGACCCGCAAACTGAGAAGCATGCAATGTACGCATGAAAGAATCATGCTCAACCATTCATGGAGAGATCACAAGACAGCACAGTGTATAAGGAAGAAAAAAGTCTGAGATGTCATGAAACTAACTAAAAAACTAAAATGGCTATGGGCCAATCATGTTGCAAGAATGGTAGACAACCGATGGACATCACGAATCAGAACATGGATGCCCAGAGATCACATGCAAAACTGAAGCCAGCAAAATACAAGATGGAGGGATAAACTAGACAAATTCAGAATATACTGGCTCTGTCACGCCTATGATAGAGAATAGTGGTGAATCCTGGGTAAGGTCTATGTCCAACGACAGATGATAAATGACTGATGATGATGATGATTGCACTGATTCTGACTATTCTTTTCCTTCATCTTAATGTAGAGTTGTTTTTATCACAACTCAACTTATTTAAAAAACAAAACAAAAAAATAGTTGTCTGGTTAGTTGCTCAATAGAAACCGTCACATGACTAATGTCTTTTGGCAGCATGCTGTGTTGGGAGTGATCATTTGAAACAATTGGGAAAAAAGGGGTGGTCAGTAAATGAATTACTTTGCTTGCCTTTTGTTATGGAAGGATCGCTGAAAAAAGTCCAAATTTTGAAAATCAAGCCTGGATGTAGCCATATGCAAACCAAAGGACCAAGTAATCATAAACTTACATGGCAAATCGAACCCCCCCATTAAAAACTTATTTTGGTGGAAATTCTAAAAAAAACGCCAAGAAACAAAAACGTTTGTTCAAGACATAATAAAGAGTAAATGTTCAAATATTCATACCTCAAACGTCATTGGTGTGGTCTGCACTTGTGACACGTAAATAACCTTAAAAACCGCAGAAACCTATGTTGACAGTTTTGGTGACTATTTTTGTTGAAGGTTTCTAAGGGTATCCTTGCTAGTTTATTTTTTGTTCAGAGTTGTTTTCTTGGTTGGCTCTTTGGCTAGATCATGTTTTGTGTTGACAAATACTTGCTGCCAGGAAGAATGTGTTGATTATTAAAAGATCTAAAGACTTGATTTATTTGTAAAAGAAAAACCATAGTCAAATTCCTCTTATTGGCAGCAAGTCAAGATTAATATATCACTTACACAGTTGCTTTATTCCCAGGGAATCAGAAAAATAATCATAATGTATGAAGAATACTTTGAAAGTTTTTGAAAAGAATGAAATATTTCAAGCCATTAAGATTGCTTGTCAAATAACTGCAAGGAAGTTTATTTTTATTAAAGGGGAAGGTCTTTCTTGTCTATTTCTCTGTTCGGCTTTGATTTTTATTTGTATTCGAGCTGTTCATGTAACCAGTGATATCACAGGTAGGATTATTTCAACAAAAATTTCCTTCATTCAACTGACTTCACATGTAGTGACACAGAGACTCTACTGGTGGCAGGGAAAAAAAAAGATAATCACAGTAGTATTTTAGCACTAACTGCATTTGAACTCAGTTTATGTGGGCAAGGTTTTAGCTTATTACAGGACCAGATAAAGGTAGTGTTGGACATGTTGCATATGTTACATAGGGGCTCCAAAAACAAACAAATACTTGCAAAGTGTTTAAATTATTTCTTTTGCTATGCAACCAGATAATACAGAAAATATATCTGGAATTTCAGTAATAATTTTTTTTCATCTTTGTGCGGTGGCTATGACTTCTGTTTGGAAAATCTTCATATCTATGGGTTGTATATATGTATATATCACATAGATATCTCACTCTCATTGATTACTGCATTATGATAATAACCCCAATTAAAGGTGATAATTGGTTAAGATTGCTAATCTTTGATATCCAGTTGTTGATGACAGTTGAGGGTAGTATAGTATTATAGCGATAAAGCAAGTACAGAATCACTGAATAAGAAATGATGGCTTGCAAGCATTTAGTGCATGGCCCATGAAATTGTGAGACCTATATGATACATTTGTTACAGAGATAATCTGATACTGGCTTATTGCAACCTACTGACTCTGTCACTATTTCATACTCTTTGACTAATCTTTTTTGTTTTCTGCACCAAACTAAATTGAACCATTCTGGTAGTTTTATTGAAAATATGAAACTATTACAAATGCATTGAAAATCAGGAAGAAAGGGATTTCTGTGATCATGCAATCAAGTCAAGCAATGCTGACTAAAGTGTGCAATTACAATACCGTTGAAAGTGATTTGAAAAAATGAAACATGACAAAATTTCCAGTCAGTTTTTTTTTAATATCATATTTTAGATATATAGTGAGTTCTGTTCCAGAAATCTAAAAAATACAGAAATCATGGTCATCTCCTGTCCCAAGCTTGTTGGATGAATGGTTTAATTCTATTCAACATTTCTGAGTAAAATGATTAACCTTTGCTTTAGTTTTGGTCAGTAAATCATTTTCTTCTGAGAAATCTAACACTTCCAATGCTTTTTGCATTACTTTCAATTGTGCTACCCGTTTCTTTGAGACCACCAATGAGATGGGAAACTGGGTCATTCAGTTATATATGATTATATCAGGGAAGAATAGGAAGTAAAAGTACTGCTAGAGGAATGAAGATCTTTGTAATTAGCAGTTTTGACCCAGGACTGGTGTGTATGAACATTTTTGAGGAGAGCACTGAAAGTATTAAAAGCCACTGGATTTTCGAGTTGTGGAAAAAAAGATCTTTTCATCTAGAATTTAACACTATCAGCATATTGAACCTTGAGGATTATAAGCAATTTTATCTCAAACGTGTGTGAATTTCCAAGCAGTGCAAGTGGATTGCAGAAGATTACTACCATTTCTATAATTTATTATCATAGCCATGGTGTGGGCCAATTCCTGTCAGATGTTCACAGACAAATGGAAGAATCTAAGAAAATTCCATAATTTACTCCGCCCTAGGGCAATTTTATTATCATAACCCTCATCTTCATCTTCCCCTTAGATCCTCACCAAATTCAATAATCTCAAACCACAGGAGATGAAGAACCTTCAACATTATGCCTGGCGACGACAAGACATTGTGTTGAAGTGAACACAACAATCCAATGACATTCTCCATCCATTTTTCTCAGCCTCTCTCTAGAATGGTTTTGGCGCCACTAACCTCAAAGATTCATTCACTTGGGGATGGGCAACTGTAGTGTTCAAAAGCCACGGACGGGAGATCTGGCGAAAAAGAGGAAGATCGCTGAAGAATCCTGTCTGCAATCCACGGAGGGGCCCCGCATTTATTTCACACATCATTCAACAATTTGGCCCAAATCAAATGCAAAAGAAGTCAGGAATCCTTACAAGGGAACTGTTTCTGGTAAATGACCAGAATAGGTTTATAAGTTCTTTGTGTGAAAAAAAATAAGCATGAGCACTGGGGTTATGATTGGGGTCGGATTTGATGGGGTATGAAAGAAAGTAATCACAAGAAGAGAAGATAATTCATATGAGCTGTATCTCTGTAAAAATGGTGGAAACTGAGTATCATCTTTAGCATTATAGTTACATTGTAAAAAGAATCCCTCATGAAAAACCTTTGAAAAAAACGATTTTGATAAAAACTTTTTTTTGCAGTTTTGCGTTTATATGCATTTCAGATTGTAATAAATATGAATAAATAAATATTGCTACGTAAATGTCTTTAGATATTTACTAACCATCACATTTTTTTAACAGGTCAAGCCTCTTTGGGGAGTAAAGGTTTTGAAGGATAATGTGTGGTTAGAGTAGAAAACGTGCTGAGAAATGGCTTATGGAAGATATATAGATAAAAAAAATGATAGAAAAACATGTGAACGTGTGAAATTAAAAAAAAGAAAAAGAGAAAAATGGGGGGAGATGAAAGAGAAAAAAGGGGGGGAGGAAAAGCAAGAGGGAAGAATAAAGGAAAGAAAAGGGGGATGTTGCTAGAAAAATCTACGTATTAAAAGATGAGAAAAAGAGATAGAAATAAGGTGTTTGTGAGAGAAAAAGTAAGATGGAAAGGTAAAAAAGAGAAAAGAAGAGGAAAAAAGAGGTGGTGTTGAGAAAGGTGTACAGGAAAAGTTTTTAGAATAAGAGAAATTGAAGTAATGTGAGTATGAGAGAAAGAGAGAGAGAGGGAGGTGAAAAAAAAGGTAAGAAAAAGAGAGACAGTGCAGGAAAAGGTCTGATAAAGAAGAATTTTAAAAAATGCAAAATGTAAAAAAACAAGAGAGAGAAAGAAACAAAATGTGGAAAGAAAGTAAGAAAAAGAAAGAGAAGAAAGCAAAAATAAAAAGAAGGAATTTAGAAGAAAGATTTTGAGGAGGAACACATATGAAAAAAAAAGGAAAGAATGAGCAAAAGAAAGTTGCAGTGAGGATAAGTTACCTCCAGATGTTTAACTTTATATCCAGTGAAAAAGTTATATTCAAATTCTATTGATAATTACTGGATCCTCAACTGCGAATAAAATTTACAATTAGACTTTTGAAGTAAAAAAATTGGTATAAAAAAGGGTAATTTATGCTCAAGCAAAAATGGTAGTTATTGAAAACGTGAGAAAAAGAAGGAAAACTGGATTTTCTTTCTTTGGCGGCAGCAGAATTATGATAGTCTACAAAGATAATCATGAAAAACTGGCAGATCTTGGGAAAGGCCTATGTCCTACAACGTACTTTGAAAGGCATGATGATGGTGATGGTGATGATCGATTCCCTACTGTACTCTTGACTATTTCCAGCTTTCTAGAGGGTCGGCCAGTAACCATGTTTAGCATCTTCAGAATGGCGCCAGAGTTTCAAAGCCAGACGGGATAAGCAATCAACACTAGGGACTTAAGCAAATAGCAAGAAACCAGAATCAAAGCTCAGGATGCAGACAAACCAAATGAAATACACAAGAGAGTCATAAGAGATTGACCAATCTGTAAACTAAACTTCTTTCTGCTATACTCACTAATAACTCATTTAGTCTAGTTGCCAATCCAAGAGCCCACATCTATAAAGAAATCCTACTTATTATTATTTCCAATCACTGGTAGATAAATCATTAAGCTGAGTAGGCTCAAGCCCAGGAGCCTGGAAGGGGTGGGGGTAGTGCTGAAAGCAAAAAAAGAATTAGTTTAATTGCGTGTACACAATGAGTATTTTGGATGATATCTTAGTACTTTCGGGTAAATTTTTTTCAAATCTAGAATACTGCAAATGTTATTTTGTTTTATAAATTAGGCTGCAAACATTGAGATTTAGAAGAAATCATTTTAGGTGTTTGTACATGTTGTACATTATATGTGGTACTAAGATGTAAGTTATTTTCATGTTAAATAACCATATGCGCAACCGAGGCCGGCAAAATATTAGATGGAGAGATGAACTAGACAAGTTCAGGAAGTACTGGCTCCGTGACGCCCATGATAGAGAAGTGTGGCAAATCCTGGGGAAGGTCTATGTCCAACGACGGACGCTAAAAGACTGATGATGATGATGATAGTACTTCTTTTCAAAGAAGAGTTGGCAGGAGAGAGAGCTAAAGCCTGGGGAGGAGGGAGCTACTAAAGTTCAGCCCAGGGGCGTGGGTAGGAGATAAACTGTCACTATTCTCAACTTGGGCGTATTGATATCTCCATTTTCCTAATATCCTTATCTCTTATGTTCTTTTCTTTCAGATGAAGATCAGTTGTGAGGAAACAAGAAAATGTTGATAGGAAAATAAAAGCAACAGTTATATAATCTTGAAAATAAGCGAAAGGAATCTACTTGTGCAATTAACAATGTGATTTTTTTTGTTCTTCTGTACATAACAATGGACTCTTCTGCAAAAAAGTAACAATTGTGCTGATAGAAATATATCCTACCATCCATGTGAAACAGTGGACTTGTTTACTGAATTGAATTCAGAAGCTTCTTTTCTTAAGAAAAATCATCTGATAGAAATCAAATATATCTAAGATTGTTTTCAGGGGGTATTAATTTGGTCTAGTACATCATCACAAGATGGGTTTCTGTATACATCAACCATTCAGGTTCTTTTTAAAATGAACTTTGTCTGAAATGAAATAAAACTATTTTAGTAAACTGAGTTTTTCCAGTAATGAATTATGAACTGTCCCACGGGCACCAATCAGTTTGCTTTTTATTCCATCTGTTTTCATCTTTTCATGTTTCAAAATTGGCAGAATTTGGATCAAAGATTAAAAAATACAAAAATGAAAAAAATATTGAAACAAAGTTAAATATTGTAAAGTTATGTACAAAAATCTTTGGTCCAAATTTTGTCAGTTTTGAAGATTTATAAGTATATTAAGATTACCTTTTTATAATGTATCAGATACGTTTTGCATATATATATATATATATATATATATATATATATATATATATATATATATATATACATACGTATATACACATATATGTGTGTATGTATGTATACTGGAGATTGTAATGCATTTGGCAGAAATATATGTTTAAAGCACATTCTGTTGAGTGTACATCTTTCTTTCTCTACACATATTGAGAGAGAGCTAGAGACAGGCTGATGGAGAATGAGAGAGAGAAATAGTTTGAGAGATACATATATAAAAGAAGATATTTAGAGAAATACATAGCTGTATATAATATGATTGAAACCAAACTAATTATTCTCTTACATGTACCACTCAGATTTATTATGAATTCACTTTAACATTGAAAAGAAAGCAAGCGTATCCTGTAAATTTCCTTGTCTATTCAGCTGCTGGTTTCAGTAAAATAAACTTACACAGCACAACTTGTGAGCATGCCTGCATGACCAACCCTAGTAAGCGCCCCCCCCCTCCTGCTCACACCTCGCAACTCCTATGAATGACCCGCAGGCCAATTACAATAAATTTGGACTGTTGTTCAATCGATAAAATGTCTACGGCCTCTGTGTAATGCCAAGCAATCATGTTTAGAGAGAGCTCTGATGAAAAAGTCATTCTGAACATCTTTTGTGAAAGAGGGGGAAAAAGTGTACACTTACTGAATTCATTCGAAGGTACGCGACAAGTTGTGGAGAAGAAGAGTGAAGTTCGGGTTATCTAAGATTCCAATTTTTTCTGCTCAACTGGATTTGCTTGTCGTTGATAAAGGAGAAAAATTATAGACCCAATCTAGTTGTAACGGCAATCATGGCAATGCAGTCGATAGTATACTGGTCTCGCAACCCATTGAAAGTGAGACTCAATAAAGAAAGAATCTAATACCAGAGCTTCTTCGACTTGATCTGGTCGTAACAGAGCAATCATACTTATGCAGTCAATAGCATGCCGGTTTTGAATTGAAAGTAAGCCCAGCCCTTGCTGGGATGTTCTAAAAATGTGGCCTTTTGTCAAAGATTGGTAAGATCTTAATCGGATATGGATAAATTGCAAGGCAGTTTAAACCCTTCAGCCCTCTAAAAGGTTGGGAATCTGGCCAGCACCCTGGTCCCACAAAACTCACAACTGCAACAGAAGCAATGAATAAATCTTCAATATATACCATACAATTACAAAATGGAGGAAACTATAGCTCAGTATTATTTGATATGAAAAAAAAAATTGTGGTATCATAAACATTGATATAAGGCTTTTTTTCTCAACATAATGGAGTTAGAGGTGTGACTGGAGTGGTAAGGAGGAAAGTGATTTGGAAACAGGCAACCAATGATGGAGGGCTCCCAAAAGTTTCATAAATCATAGTTCGCCTACTCTATTTCTACTGACATTATACAACAACAAGGATCTATTTGCACGCACATGGATTGCATAAATAATAATTCGGTCTTTGTGGTAGTTTTTTCCACTAAGTGATAATGTAAGTCTTTTTATTACAAATATTTCTCTTTCATCAAACCTCACTAAGTGTTGGTGGGGACCAATTGAGGAAGCATCCCTCCCCCTCCAAATCCCAAGATGCACCACTGAATGGCGTAAGTGTTATTCTGTCATTTTGTGTAGATTCAACTCCGACACTAAGAAGGAGAACCAGGTAGCAGTTATTGATTAAAATCTGATTGTAGAATTGAGGTTGGTTTGACTGCCATAGCTGGAGTCAGTTTCAATCTTTCCCAATTATTGTTGAAAAAAAACAAAAACAAAATAAAGCATAAAATCATCCGATGAAAAAATTATAAAAATTCTTTTTCAATTTCTCCATTGATTTTCTAAAATTAATTTTGCTTGGCCAAAGCTATTTTCTGTTTGAAGAGTTAGGGAAACAATATTTGATTTGACATCCTCAAGAAAAACATTGCTTTTGGAAATGAGACTCAATTGACCCATGAGATCTCAACAACAAAAAAAGTCCAAACTATCAAGAAAATAAAAAAAACAAACTAGAAAGCACTCAGAGAGCGCATACCTCTGCCAATGTGATTGTCACTCACCACGCAGTGCGGACATATAAGTACAAGGTGGGGTGGGGTGGTATTAACTGTGGATGGATCCGCTCCAAAATCCAATCACTTCTTCTAATGCCCTTGCCCCACCCTTCAGCTTAATTTCATTGAAATTCATCTCTTGGAGATACTGTGTGGACAGACAGAAATCTTTTGGAGATAGTGTGTTGCGTTGACAGATAGCTACAACACATGGAAAATAACTGCGGATGAATCTGGCCCCAGATCCAACCACTTCTAGTTAGTCCAAAAAGATCTTATCAAATAATCATATTCTAACAATTCAAACATCTGCTCAAGTGTTAATAGCCTAATGAAACTCTAGCTGAGACAATTTGCTTTCACTTTGTACTGATACCTATGAAAAGGGCATGCAGTCTACTCTTCTCCCTCTCTCTAGCTATAGGTAAATATGTAGTCAAACTAGGCTCTCTAGCCTTGGTTGGCAACCAATCCAGGGAACAGACAACCCTGATTCAAAGCCAGGTAGATTGATGCCACCTTTGATTTCATTCCAGCAGTTCCTGGCGCCAAGCTGATGCCAAACATATCGCTCCACTTTCCTTTGGATTACATCAGTGAGGCCAAGAGGGGGGTTCTGTCAAATGGTCATCCCATATTCTACAAACACTTGTCCCAGGATAGCACTCTGGAGAGGTCATTTCAATGTCATTTCATTGTCTACCTTCGACAGAAGAAGGCCTCCCATATGACTCATTTAAGATTAGCACGCTATAAACTACACTATAGTGCCTTCTTATAACAATATCTTATAACAATAACTTTCTTCTCTACTCTCTCAATTCCTACCACGTCTGTCATGCTTACAGTGTCAGTAGCAGCCATCCGCCAAACCATTTAGTTATCCACTTATGATAACTGTCGGTGAAGTGATGGGTTGTCCATTGCAAGATAAGAGTCCGGACTCACAGATAGAACTCAATTGCAATCAATTACTTTAAAACTGAAATTTTATTGAGTGAGCCATAGAATTGGAAGGATGAACATGGATTCAGCAAGCAAGCCGAGTTCAAATTTCGGCTGGGATAGTTTGTGTTCAAGGTGGAGTGAATGATGCCACTTCGGGCACTTGTCGTCTCCAAGTCTATTTTACATATAACCACCTACTATGTTCGTTTGCTATATGGAGCCCAAGCAGGAATAACTGAAGCTGTGACCACCACGAGAGCAATACTTATGCAGCCATAGCACAATGATGACGTAAATTCCCGTCATCAGCAGTTTTTGGTTCAAGGATAGTCTTAAGTTAGTTATTGATTGATCAGATTATTGTACATTTCCTTCCACTCACAACTTTATTGGTCAGTTTTCAATGGTCAGTTTTCAATGGTCACTCGCAAGTAATTTAGTCACCAGCATTGATGTTCGTGATTCATTAATGAACAAACGACAAAACAGTTTTCAGATCAGTTTTATGTCAGTGCCAAAGGTGTTTTCCAGCTGAACACTTTTCTAAACACGCATTATTTGGCAGGACATAGTCATTGGAGGGACAAACTTAATTAACAATTCAAAATGGACCCTTGAACACCCGATAAAGGGAAGCGAAATGTCCTTTGAAATGTGGGGTTTGTCGTGGGAGAATGAATGGGTGAGGTGAAGGTGGAAGTTGTGTTCACTGAATTCCTGCGGAAGCTGATTCAATTTGGTCAAATGTTCCCACAGCGTAGGTTTTGGTGAATGGACAGTAGAGAACTGAGGTAGTTTCTGTTAGTTTCTTAATCAGAGTTTTTGTATTCGAAACTCTAAAGATTTCCCTTGTATTCATTGCATGATGGAGAATAAATACAGGTATCTTCATTCATTAATATATACATATATATATACATATACATATGTACATATATGTATGTGTTCTTTTTTAACTTCCCCTCTTTTTCTCTTTACATTCCTGTCTCTCTTACCTTTTTTAATCATCTCTGTTATTCTGTATGTCTCTCTAAGTGTATATATATGTGTTTGTGTGTGTGTGTGTGTATGTGAGTATAAAATATATATATGTGTGTGTGTATATAAAATAAGTGTATATAAATCTTCTCTCTTTTTCTCTCTCTATATTTCTTTGAATTGTCGATGTAAATGGATTCAATAGAATGTTGATGAAAATAACAATTTGAAGGTGAAGAGAAAAATTCAAGAGATAAGTGTTATGTGTTGAAATCTTTCTTAATATTCTGTGGGCATGTTTTAATGCATTTCAATGGGAGCCTGCCTTCTTTATCAGAGAAAGCATTTGCAATGGTTCACAGAAAATTTTGCTGTTTACATGTTTTGATGCTGAGGAGAGAAATAGGGATATTTCTGGATTGTTTTGTTGTTTGTTACAAACATCTCTCCTCCCAGTCCTATGAATCAACCAAGCAACATTTCTCTCCTCAGCATCAAAACATGTAAACAGCAAAATTTTCAGTGAACCCCTGAAAATATTTTCTCTGAAAAAGATGGCTAGCTCCCATCAAAGTGCATATAACATGCCTAGGGAATAATTAAAAATATTGAGATGCAACACTTATTGCTATATTTCTTCTCTTCACCTTTCAATTGTCATTTGCATCAACATATGTATATTTATGAACATAAATCTTCCCCCTCTCTCTCTCTCTTTCTTTCTCAATGTATACATATATTCAAATTCATATTTATGTATATATATGTAGATATATTTGAATAATTCAAATGAGAGCAAGAAACTTTACTCATCTTAATTTAGTCTGGCACAGGGCCACCATAGTAGAACACCCGGTAACAAATTGTCTGGAATACTAGTTTATCAAACAAAGTTCCAAGACAGCCCATCCCAAACTCTCTCATTTATATTAGCTGAATGAATATGAAAAATGGAAGAACCAAAAGGAAAAAAAATGAAGAAATCCAGTGATACAAATGAAGGAGAAAGAAACCAAAAAATAAATAAGATGTAGAGAAGAAGGAAAAAAATGAAAGAAGAAAAGGAAAAATGAAGAAAAAGAAAAACTGATAATGGTTTTTGCAAGAGAGGCTCGAGTAATTCCTCAGAGAAATATTCCTTTGTTTGGTTGTAGGTGAAACTAAGTCAGGTAATGGGTGCTAGATGCTGTGTTATGAAATAGAATCCTGAAAATCTGTCAGGAAGGTAAGTGAGGAAATCGATAAATCATAGAACAAGGAACTGAGGCAGGGATCTTCCTTGAGGCAAGGAACTTCAAAGATCGAGCAAAGTTTAGAACCTTTCTTGGACATTGAAACATTTTCTTTTCTTGCTTTGAATTATCAACAACTGTCAGTATACATGCAAAGTATTTGGATGGAATGAGTTTTTCTTTGTCTTTGTTACATACCTATTGAACCCTGGTAGATATATGCAGGTTCAGCAGAATAATACATGGTTTTTCTATTTAAATATCAATTCAGTGAATGGTCCATATCACTAGTTTCATCAGAGGGATTCCATATATATCTGTTTTTGGTCAAAATCCTACACAAGGATCATTCATTTCTCGTCCCCTGCAGTTGAGCCTTAGAATGATTAACGGGATCGTCATAGGAGGATCTCTACATGATACCCAGCAGCTTTAAGTACCTGGTATTCTGGGATAGTCACCCATCTAGGTACAGAACATGCTCGACATTGCTCAGATTCTCTGATCTAATTTGAAATGGAATTAGAAAAAGGACAGCTAGATAAAAGTTGGTTTATGGCGAGTTTGAACAAGATCAGATAAAAAATAATTGAAAATATTTATATAAATAGCTTTTTCTACCATTAAATAATATAAACCAAGAAAACTGGTCGAACCACCTTTTGCATTGTTCCTTTGAACCATGAAGTGATACAAATATCATATGAATTATTGTTCTACATAGTCATATTATATATATATATATATATATATTGTATGCCAAAGAAATAGTTTTGAATGCTTGGTGGACATTTGACCTCTGTCTGGTATCACAGTGTAGTATCTGTATTCTCTGCCTAGGAACAAAGTGTTACTCCCCAACACTTTCATAGGATCAGAGTAATATATGTGCACTTATCTATTGAAAAGTTTTAAACACCCCCACCAATTCTATGTGTGTATATATATTTATATATATATATATATATATATATATATATTATTGTAAATTATGTTATATTATACAGAAACTCTTATTTTAAATGATCTCCTATCATTACAGGGTTAATGTATCACTCAATTTAGACAATGTGAATAGAATAAACAATTAAAGCACCTGCAACCAGTAGGGTAACCACTCCAATTTAGCATTGCTCTTACTATAGAGCTAAACTTGAATAAGGCCCAAATAACTGTACTAATTCCAAATTCTTATCTCGCTTATATACATATACAAACATATAACTTTACCGCTTTGAACACCAAGTATATATATATATATATATATATATATATATATAAATGAATATATATAAATATATATATATGCAAAGGCCCAAATGACTGTTTTAACTCAAAATTCTCATTTTGCTTATTCATGGTCTATATCTGCTCTATTTGTTTCTTTCACCGTAGAGAATTACGCTATTGCGAAATTGATTTATGATCTGACAGAATGATCATAAATTGCATTATATTATACTGAAATTCTTATTTGAAATGGTCTCTTGTAAAAACACAGTGAATGTATCACTTGGCCTAGACAATGTCGATAGAATAAATTAAATTAGTGTCGATGGGGCTGCTGCAGGAATCAAACCTGTGACTGATAGGATTGTCAACTCAACATAGAGATGCTCTTACTGTTAAGCTGATAGATAGATAGATAGATAGATAGTTCATTGAGAGATTCATATTGCATTTTATATATGGGGATAATAATTCAATACAACACAAATTCACTGCCTCATAATATGATCAGTTCACTACAAAATACGATCACAGCATGGCCAGAATACCATTTTCCACCAACTTTTGTATGATTGTTGTTTTATTGAGAAGCTCAAAAAGAAAAAATTGGTCTGTGGGTAAAAAAAAGAATAAAAATGGAAAACCAAAAAAACAAAAAAAAACAAGAAAGAAAAATGGCAAATAAGAAGTGAGACGTAGCATAATAAGATGTGCAAGTCGGCCGTTTGGATGACAGAAGAAATTACAACCAAAAATGTAATCATAAAATTGGTTCTTTGGGAGGGACGGTAATGAAGAGAACATTTCGGATCGGAAAGAAAATTAGAAGACAGCGTAAAATGAGACATCACAATGATCATAATGTGATATTAGTGCAAGAAAGGTTCTGAAACAAAAGAAAAAAAAAGAAATGGTTAGACAAGCAAAAATACAATTTATTGAGAGATAAAAGTGAAAAAAAAAAGTAGGAAGTAATAATGATGATGAAAATGAAAAACAAAGACAAAGACTGAGAGAGAGAGAGAGAGAGAGAGAGAGAGAGAGAGAGAGAGAGAGAGAGAGAGAGAGGGGGGGGCACCAAAGAAGAAAGAGAGAAAAAAAAAAGGAAAGAAATGGGTGAAGAAAGAAAGTGAATAATGGGAAAGAGAAGCAAGATACAGACAGAGAAGAGAAAAAGAAGAAAGGAAGAAATGTGTGAAGACAGTGAATAACAGGAGAAAGAGAGAGGAAAGTTGTAGAAAGGGAGAGAAAAGAGAGATAGAACCAAAGGAAGAAAAGAGAGAAATATAGAGAAAAAGAAAGGAAAAAAAAAAGGAAGAAAGAGGAATAGAGACTCAAAGGGAAATTATAAATAACTACCACCAATACTTATGCTGTGTTGAGGGTGATCAATCAAGAAGCCGGAAAGAGGAGTGATCAATGAATTATGTTAGCTACTTCTCTCACTTCTTCTTGGGCTACGATCACTAAAAAAGGCTTGAATTTTCAAGAAAGAAGCGGGTGCAATCTGGTGGCCAATTTTGCATAAACTTACATCGTATATTGAATAAGGAATTTTCAAGAAACGAAGAAGCCATTTTCCATACTCATTAAGAAAAATATGACTGCAGAATTTAAAGTTTCTGCTATGATGGTAAAGACTGGGTAAAGTCTGGATTGATAGATAGATAGATATAGATGTTAGAAGCCATGAATAACCCAAACCCAGCAAACAGTGATTAGACCGCCCTGTTGTGGGTAACGTTGATTAGAAACAACAGTGGAGGAATCAGTAGCAGTAGAAAGTGAAGGAATAAGTGGAAGAAGGAAAAAGAAAGAATGGGAAGAGGAAGGAGAAAAAAAATGTTTGAGTAAAAAGCAGAGTAGATAGAAAGAGAGTGATGAAAGGAAGAGAAAGAAAGAGGGGAGAGAGAAAGAAGAGGGAATTATCGGTAGCAGAGCTAGAAGAGAAAGAAAAAACAGGTCTGATCAGTCACTCGATAGAAAATGTTACTTGACCAATGTCTGTTGGGCCCCATACCTAATTTGGGGTGATCAATTAAAAAAATGGAAAGAGGTGTGATCAACGTATAAGTTATTTCTCTCACATTTTGTTGGATTGCTGAAAAGCCAAGATTTAGAAAAAAAAACAAAAAACAAGTACAAATGCTGCTGGACACATACTGAAGAACCAATTTACCATAAACTTACATTGAACCCGCCCGAAAAACTTATTTAGAAGACATAAAAAAATTTTTTTAAAAATGATTTTTCAAGAATGATAAACTGTAAATGTTCAAATTTCGAGCTCTGTAGCTTCATTTGTGTGACTTGTACACATCAAGAATCCCTTAGAAACTGAAGATAACTATGACTATGTTGCTAGTCTTCAGATAATGAAAGGAAGAAGTAATGATCAATGAGGCAAACTTGCCAGTCACTACTCCATGATATTGCGCGGACTCACATAAGAAACCAAGGCCGACAGAACACAAGATGGAGAGATGAACTTGACAGATTCAGGAAATACTGGCTCCACGATGCACATGATAGAGAAGTGTGGCGAATCCTGGGGAAGGTCTATGTCCAATGACTGATGTTGAAAGACTGATGATGATGATGACGAATTTCATTCTACTGACACCCGCCACTAAAAAAAAGGGAAAAATTTCTAAAAAAAGAGAATGACTGCTTTCTTTGTCCTTACGCTGGATATGGCTTCAGACATCATTGTCTGGGCTCAGCGTATCACTTTACTATGGTCTGTTTGCGATACGTGGAATAGACTTAGAGGCGACAGAGTTTGAACTGAGCTAGCCGGGTCCATTCTCAAAGCTGTTATCCGCTTGGCCACCCAGCACCTCAAAAGAATGGTAATCAAAAAAAGGAATTTTAGACAAACAAAAAAAAAGAAAAAATTTACGACTTGGCAATCAGTTTTTTTTTTTAAATTTTCTCCTTCCATTTCTTTCTTTCAAGAAGGAAAATGAGAAAGAAAAAAAAGAAAAAAAGAATGTTTTTCTCTGGTGGAGTTAAAGGTGAGAGCAAAATAAGAAACATCTGCTGCCAGAGTTGTCTCGAGCATTTCTGCATGTTTGAGTGCACACAGAGCGATGTCGAGAACGAAGTCAAAGTAAATACATGTTTTTCTGCACAACGCAACATTTCCTATTTCTACTTTTCTTCTTGACTTTTATCTTACCAGCACATACGTATACGCTGTGGCTCAGAGATTGAAAACTACACTAAAAAAAGCAATGAAGACCTTGATTTATTCGCTTATGGAGTATTAGTGAAAATTGAGCACTTAAGCTACGGATAGTCACCACACCCTGATAGCAAATTCGAATATTCAAAAACATATCATCTCGAAGAGAATTTGAAAGAAGATAGGATAAGGAATATCCAACAAGATAGGATTTATTTGGCTGTGAAATTGAAAGACCAATACAAATGGTATATCGTGATAACACACACACATGCAGACACAAGCATGTATATATATATGTGCCTTGTTTTAAAAAATTAAATGATGTGTAGTATAAAATAATATCCATATACAATACATTATGAAAATACCCTATATAGAATTGTAAACTATGTGTGACATAAGTTATATTAAATTCATAATTGAAAGGGAGGTATTGTTTGATCAACACTGCTTGGATGCCATGTTTATATAACTGTTTTGTTTTTAAAATCCCTGAAATAGTTACATGATACACAACTGATGATCCGAAAAAAAGAAAATCTACATATTGCACCGTAATAAAAAAGTATATATAAAATAGGGCAGAAAACACAGGAAAAAATTACATCAACAGATACTTGGAAATAAGTGACTGAAGTGACACAAGTAGTGATTAAAAAACTAGTCTCCCAAACCATTACTATAGAAGTGAGTTCAGTTCTTGATGGGTTGACCCAGACTTATAGCCTTGTGCCAACTTAAACTAAGCTTACTAAATACATAAGGTGCTTTGTCTTGGAGTAGTGGTCACCAAGTGATCCTTTACTATCTGTATACTACTAAAATTCTCTATTGGTACCAATCACTGATAAGAAAAATTAGGCAGTATATGTTTACTTGGCTTTAAGATATCTCTGAAATTAGTCGCCTTTCGAACATTTTCTCTGGGGAGGGGCGGATTCAACCCCTCCCTTCTTCTCCAGGAAACAGGCAGCCTTGCATTCCCTCACTGCTTTTCTGTGTCCCCTTGCTATCTATACACCACTAAAATTCTTTATTTGCACTAATCACTGATAAGAAAAATTAGGCAGTATATGTTCACTTGGTCTAAAAAAAATCTCTCAGATTTTTTTTTGAGGGGGTTGGGGCTTAAGAAACCCCCCACCTCCGTGTTGCAGACATTTCTGCACCGCCTCAGTTCTCTCTTAGCAGCACTGCAGCTATCTGTCTTTGATAGGCAAGTATAACTTATGGTACAGTGTCAGTGGCCACAATCTGTTTTGCTTTAATCATTATGCACAGAATAGGAAAACGGGCAATGCTTGGTTCCAGTGAAGCATTCATAATTTCATACTGCTAGCATGCTTTTGCATTAATGAAATTCTGACTCCAAGAAAAATGTCTGCACTTAGAGTTAAAATGTAATTCCACATTGATTTTCCTGTTCTTAAAAAAACACCCAAAAAACCAAAAATGAAAGAATTGAATGTAAGAGAATAATACTTTTTGGTTTGGGATATTTTTTCAATAACTTTCATACTTGGCATAACCTCTTCTGGTAACATTTTTCGTGTGAGAATTGGTATGTGTCTGAGTGTATCCGAGAATCGGTGCGTGTGTCTGAGTGTGTCTGACTTTGAGATTCTTCATCAAAATGCAAAGATTGATTTCATGAAAACTTCGGAAATTATTTACCTGTTGTCTTAGGCGTAGATCGTAAAGAATTTTGAAAATATCAAATTACTTTGGCAACAAAATATTATAATTAAATTTTTGTTTTTTTCCATAATTTCAAGTCTTTTTCACAGAGTCTTTTTATTTTCTTTTTTTTCATTAATCAGTTCTTTTATTTATCGTTCTCATATTACATGGTTATAAAAAGAAAATGTAGAATATTATATATTATGTTATTTTTTTTAATGAAAAGTAGTTTATTTCACTGAAGTTCTCTATCTAGCAAACTTTAAATCAAAATCTATCAATGAGTCTGATTCATACAGTTTTATAAATCAGAGATCATATCATTGATAATTATGTCCCTTGAAAGGGCACTAAGTTTAAAGTCATAGCACAAACTAATGTACCATAGCTGTAAAAAAAAAAAAGCATACTAAAAACAGGTCTGGTTATTCACTAAATAGAAACCATCGTGACCAATATCTTTTGGCGGCATTCCATGTTGTGGTGATCATTAAAAAAATTGGAAAAAGGGATTAGTAAATAAATTATTTGTCTATGGACTTTTGGCACTACTCTTTATGAACAATTCTGGGAATCTTTGAAAGAAAACCCAACTGGATTCACTGTATGCACGTCCTAAAAGGCAATGAAAATTATGTGTCAGGGATGTGCTGGGATTTTCATCGTTGAATTCCCTAGCTTTTTGATAGCACCTTATATAACCTAATTAAATGCAAAATATATTATATAAATTTGAAGTTTTCATGCCTTGCATATGAAACTACAATAATTCAAATTGTCAAAATTCTAAAAAGTATTCTATCTCTTTAGAAATGTAATCCATATGCTAGTCATTCTCAATGACCCCTATTCTTTGGAAAAATCAATTTTCTTTTGTCAGTCCTCACTCGATAGCATTTCCACTCTTAGAATATTTTTCACAATATTTTTCTATCTGCTTTCAAAAGTTGTTGAATCCAGAAAAGCTGCCTTTAATCAGCCATTGTCAAGAAATTTTCTATTTGAATGTTTTTTTCCCCCTTTTTTTCGCATAGTACCCATCAAAAATGATGAGATTATTGTCAAACTCACAATCTGGAGTTAACTTTATTTTTCTTCTGTAGCAAGAATAAGAACAACAACAACAACAAAAGAACAATCCTTAGCAAAATGAAGGGTGTAGACCTATATGTTGAATTCATATTCTCCTACCATGATTTAAACATAAAACCACCTAATTACCAGTACGCTGTCTTACTGATTCAGCTAAATTGACCAGATATTTACATGCATTTATCATGCACATATGCACGGGTATATTTCACTTAAATGAATAAATACATTTAAGAAAATATATATATTTTTATGATTTTCCATTTATCATGTATACAATACGAAAGTTGTGGTAATCTTATTCAGTTGGAATAGAAATTAGGATGGAGTTTGACCTTGAAGCAGTCAGTCTTGTTTATGCATGGATTTGCACTTCTTTTGAGAATCAGAGTTTGTGTGCTCCGACTAGGATCAGGTTGTATTATTTACACTTATTCAAAAAGTGTTACACATGCAAAAAAAAATATATATACATATATATATATACACACACAATACAAATCAGGAATACAATATATCATAATATGATATAATGCAATATCTGATGTGTGATAGTTTATTTATGTGTGATAGTTTATTTCATTATATATATATATATATATATATAGAGAGAGAGAGAGAGAGAGTGAGAGAGAGAGAGAGACTAGAAAGTTTCACAGCTTTGAACAGATAACATTAAAAACTTTTCCATAATATTTATATGTCACTTCAGCCATTTATTTTCCAATATCTGTCAATATGATTCATATAGTTCTCTTCAGTGTTTTTATTTTCCCAGTTTTAAATATACTTTGTTATCATGGTACAATGTATAGATTTTTCATTTGCTATGATCATCAGTTGTTTACCATGTAACTGTTTCAGGGATTTTAAAAACAAAACAGTTATATCAACATGGCACCACAGCACTGTCGATCAAGCACCACCTCACTAACCTTAAAGTTTATTTTTCCACGTCATATACCATCAAGCTTTTATCAGATGTTTTTTAACACTTTTAATTATCAAATAAAGTATCCTTACATACATGCTTGAAACGAAACAAAACCACTTTCTAGCAGGTAGCAACACCTCAATAGGTGATTTCATTGATATACTTAGACAATTTGTTACACGGCATTCCATGTTTGATCTCCCATCTCGCCAAACTACCTATCAGTTAGACAAATGGTCCAAAGCCAAATGTTTTCCCCTTTCCTTGATTCCAATCAAGACAATGATCTTTCACACTGACTAAAACTAGATCAATCTCTTTTGGTTACCTAATTCCCCTAACATTAATAAAAATTGATTCATTTTAATGTATATATGAATTTATTCTATTCTTTATACTCGCATTAATATATTCTTTAATTTCTGTTATTTCATTGTGGTCAAGCTGATAAGCTTTAAAGGGATCAGGATGTCTTCTCATAATTTAATATATATATAGTCAAGAAAGCTTTTCAGCTTTAAACAGTAAACACACACAGATATATATCTATGTATAGTCAGGAAAGCTTTACAGCTTTAAACACTGAACATTAAAAACTCTTTCTATATATTTTTTTGTGTGTCATTTCTGCCACCCATTTCCCAAAATCTGTCAATATTGAATAGTTTATGCCATACATGAAGTTTGTCAATTCATATAAGGTTTTATGTGTATTGTATATTGATATTATTTCATACTACATGTTTATTTTTTTGAAACAAGGCTCACTTACATAGATTACCCTGAAAATGTTTTTAACGATGAGGGATCAGCAAGTATAACAACAGACATAACTCACTCTTCGTTTCATTTCTATTACAGTTCCTCCATGTGAATATTAAATTGGTTGTGTCGGTTTCAATTTCAGACTGCATGCAAACCAACTTATATCATCTTTAAGATTACTAATTATACAGAAAAAACTTCTTCGAGTCGATTCTCTACCAACATATCCTACCAAAGAATTTGACAATCATTTTCCGCTAACCTCAAAGTTATACATATATGTAAGGATATATGCATTTCATTTTTGTGGACATTTTACAGCAGACAAAACCTGAGGCATTTTATTTGCTTTTGTCAAAAGACCTACTTACATTCACCCTGTTGAGTGGATGTATTATAATCTTATACTACTGCGTGTTATTCAACAAATGTATTTTATGTACCTGAATAGGTAAATCTTGGCCAAGCACATTGGTGCATCTGTCCACGTTTGAAAAGAAGGAGAAATTCTTGATGACAGTGGGGGGGGGGGATACAAATGGGAAGTAGATTTGCTAGGTCCGATGGGCTCTCCATTGAAACATGTACTATTGTGCATTAGTACAATATATACATTGGAGGAAAAGATTTTTTTTCAACCAGCTTTTTTTTATTCCAGGCTCCATATCTTTCAATGAAGGATGACACATGGTTATTTTCTAACTATGGGTTCATATCTGGTAGGGCCCCTATCCTTTCCAAGTTACCTGGTCACAAACTTTTACTGTTTCCTGATGAGCACTTATGTGTGTCACTCATATTTAACTTGGACACCTTGTCAGGATTTTCTCTGCAGTTACAGACTTCAGTCCTTGGTTGGATGAACCAACTTGGACATTGCAAATTCCCAGGTCGTGGGGCATGGTGGGTGATAGGCCTCACTCTGCCATGCTGGCCCGTGAGGCTTTGGCAGGTGGAAGCAATCTATGCATAATTCCCAGCTTATGGCACCTGGTATTTCCAGACAGTCACACATCTTGGTATTGACCAGGCTTGAAACTGCTTAATTTTAGTGATTTTACAAGAACCAATAAAACCAGTACCCTTGATTCCATTAGCATATATTTCAATCAGTGTGCTATGGCTTTTGTTGGAGTATGTTCTTGAAGTAAGAATTTAATTTGAATTCTGCATGTTACCAGATACAATGAACACCTGTAGAAGAAAAGAGAGTTAACCAGTTGAAATTTTATGATGCAAACAAAATGATCTGGATGCTAGTTGTGAAAAAAAAATCTCTGAATAACAACAATATGACTTTGTCTCAATAGACTGACACCCATCCGCCTAGAGTCATTTTCCGCTATTTGTGGGAATCGATTTACTTTTTAGTTATGCATAAAAACAATATATTACAGGATTTCGGGTGCAATCTGTTACAGCCTGGCATCCATTACAAATATGGAGATCATTCAAAACCTGATGAACAGCGTGAAGCCATATCAAGCCAGAAAAAAAAAAAAAATTGTGAAGGAAGTGATGACAGGTTTGCGTCACTAGTAAGCAAAACAAACCTCTTAGAAAAGAATTAATCAAGTGTTAGGCACTGAAAACTCATAAATCCTTCCAGCCGTTTTTTTTTTTTTCTTTCTTTTTCTCATGGTTAGACTTCAAGCAGGAAAGGATACCCCAAAAGAAAACTTTGGGTGAGGGAGGGTAGGAATGAGGTAATATCTTAGAATTTTAAACCAAGCTAATGGAATTGGATTAGAAATGTCTCGTAGTGCAAATGACCTTGAAAATTTCAACTGAAATTTAAATCATTCTTCCCGTCTAATTAATGAAGATTTTCATTTGATACATGACCTTGTAACATTATTTTTACTTTCTACATGACATTCTCCCATCAGGCAGATTATACCACCAGTCACAGGTTTTTTTTTTGTTTTTTTCTTCATATCATTGCTTCTCATTTTCAGCAACCTATCTCTATGATGAACAGTCTGATTTTTTATCAGTTTTTTTGTTCATAACAATGGACTCTTCCACTCAAAGATAATAATTGGCTGATGAAAATAACTCCTCCACACTATTTAAAACAATGAACTCTTCAACTTGAATACATTGGGTTACAATATGATAAAACCGCTGATGGAATTGATGTTAACATTTCAGTGGTAGATATTTTCACTGAATCCATTCCAGCATCCACTATATGCATATATACACACATATATATATATATATATATATATATATATACAAATATGTGTGTTTGTATGCGTATATATATATATATATATATATATATAGCTGTGAGTGTAATGAATTATTTTATCAGATTATTGGGATTCCAATGGGCATTGATCTAGAACCCTTTATGGTAAATTTATTTCTACATAGACATAAATATGTATTTATGTTGTCTTTAATTAGAAGTTTTATAAAGCCAGCACAAGCATTTCATGGTTGTACACATTTTATAGATGAAATGTGTTGCTTTATTGATGTGGGAGAATCTGGAAATTCTCATGGTTCTATTTACCCAAAAAATCTTGAGCTGAAATATAAACATAATGAAATGCACAGAACGTTCCTAGATTTGGATATTAAAAAATGAAAATGGAGTGTTTGTCTTTGAAATGTTTGACGAACAGGATTAACTTCCATTCCATATCATATGTTTGCCTTTAGGAACAAGTAGTATTCTATCTTGTATTATTTTGGAACCATATTTTCAGAACATAGAGGGATCACATGTGCAACACCATGATTTATCAACTTCCTACGGAGAGTTGTTTCTTTAATGATAAGAATGACCAATATCTTTAGGCAATTTGATAAAGCCATAACCAAGCACCCTGTTCCTTTCATAACTTTTCAAGATGACCATAATAAATATAATAATGAAAATAAAAGAAAATGTTAATAGGAGGATAGTACAATGGAAGAAATGAGAAGTGTATATTAAAGAAAAGAATTTGGATATTGTAGTTTTAGACAACACATGCAGATATATATATATATATATATTCATTCATTGTGTCATCCGCAGACAGCTGTTTCATTGTATTACAACTCATATATATATGTGCATACACACACATACATACATATATATATATATATATATATATATATATATATATATATATATATATATATATCTGTGTTTGTTGTATTGATGTGAGGTGATCTGACAGAATGTTGTTGAAAGTGACTATTGGAAGTTGGAGAGAAAAAATTTAAGAGAAAAACAGGTGTTAAATCTAAAAAATTCCTATTATCATGATGCATTTCAGCAGTTGCCAGCAATCTTTTTCAGAGAAACTTGCAGCAGTGCAGAGAAAATTGTATGCTGGTTACATGTTTGAAGCAGAGGAAAGTGGGATATTCCTGTATCATAGGTTGTTTAATAGGAATGGGAGGGGAAGTGTTCACATCTGTGTAGTTGGAGGTCAAGTTTAGTCTGAAATAAGAAGAGTCTGCGAGAAGAGGGGGTCAGAGGGTGTTTGTATCTTTGTCTTCGATAAGAAGGCGTAGTGAGAGGAAGGGTCAAGATGAAAGTGGTCAGTTCTCAGGAAAAGTTTGTTTGGCTATCATTTTTTTTGATAGAGAGATGGTGTCTAGCATGAATAGTTGTTGACATGTGGGATGGGGTGGTAGTAGGGTGTGTGGTTTTTATTCTTTTCAGTTGATGGTAGATTTTCTAGGTGTAACACCGGCTTTTCTCTAGAATTTTTTTCTTTTCACTTTCTGAATGTCACTGTCATCAACACAAATATCTATACATTCATATGTATATAAGTAAACATACATATACATATATATATATATATATATATATATATATATGCATATTTACATATATATACACATATATACAAGTATATATATATACATACATACATACAAGTATATGTATACATATATATAAACATATAATTGCATACATATATATATATATATACATATAAGTATATATGTATATATAAATATACATAATGATATGCCCATACATACAAATTCATACATAATCATATACGCATATATAAATATATGGATAAATACATATATATATATATATATATATATATATATATCTGGTTTATTTTCGGAAACAATGATCCCATCTAAATTTTCAAATATATCTGAATTTTTTCATAGGGGACAGCTTGTTTTTTTCTGTATAATTGTTACACTTGAACTACACACCATGCATTTTTTTCCTTCTCATCCTGACCATTTCAAGGGTTTATTTCCGGAACAATTATTTTGCACACTATTTTTTGTGCCATCATACCAGGCACAAACAAGGTTCACCTGTACGTTGAATTTATTTTCAGTGGATGCATGTTGGCGTGCTATATTTGATACGACGCTTGCAGTGAACTCTGATTAAATCAGTTTTTGGCTGGATATATTCCTTTTTTTGGAAGATTGGATAAAATCTATTTTCTATTCTTTATGATGAAAATATCATCAGAATTCACACTTCATTAAATTGACCAATGCATCAAGGATGAAAGTAATTAAAAACAGGTCTGGTTAGTCACTCAATAGGCACTGTCAGGTGATCAATATCTTTTAGAAGCATGCATGTTGGTGGCGATCAATTAAAAATTGGAAAAAAGGTAATCAATGAATTATTTTTTTTCTCTTGCCTTTTGCTGGATCACCATGAATTTCAAAAAAATAAGCATGAAAGCTGCTGGACACAAATTAGGACCAATTTAATATTAACTTACGTAGTAAATTGAACCTCCCTGTTCAAATTTTCAGCTCTGTTGGTAAAACTAGTATGCACAATACATACATACATGTATTGCCAAACAGCCTGCAAGATCAGCTTAGAAAGTGAAGAAACCAATGTTGACACTTTTGGTGACAGTTTTGGTTAATGGTGTCTAACATGCTCTCATTCAAACTTTTGTTTCAACAATCCAATCTCTTCTTCCCATCTTTGATCTTTATGTAAGGTTTCGGATAATCCATTCTACAACATTCATCATGTGTAACATGCAATATCCATAAGTAGAGATAATCCTTTTTATTTTTGTCTCTTTCTCTGGTTTTGGTGTAGAACAAATAATTAGATATTACACTTAAAGAGCTGTAAAATGAATTGGCCAAAATGTTGTGCTGATATCAAAGATGGAAAGAAGATATCGGATAGTCCGAACCGTAGTTGGAATTTTAATGATTCCTCTCAAGATGACAGACGAAACTGCATATGCTCACATGGGATCAATGATTGATTACCTACTTCACAGGAATATTTTTGTGCGATATCACATCAGTAAAACATCTCCAGAAAATTTGGATCACTCTAATATCCTCCCTGCAAGAGAGTCCACTTGAACATTATCCCCACTCAAGTTTTGGCAATCAAACTTCCTCCGCTTTAAGGCAGTCTAAGGGGGAGTAATGCTTTATTTCGATGACAAAGTTAATATTGTTTCTTCATGTGAATACATGATTTTTCGTATCAGTTCCTATTCAATGTTTCATCACGTGTGTAAGACTTGTCTTCATAACTTAAAAGGATGTTTCGTTTTAACCAGGGAATAGCTGGCTATGGGGTTTCCACAAGCAGAAGAAAAATGACCAACTGGAACGTGTTGTCTGCCATGATTTCTTTCTTTTAAGTTTTGGCAATATAAGAAAATTTACGCTGTAATTCCTGATAAGTAAGTCCTGATCAAATTCACTTCCTTTCAACTTGGGGTAAAGTTTTTTTTGATCAATTTTTTTCTATTCTTTCTGATATAATAAGTTTAATAAACTTTGTTTTAACAGCAGAAGAGTTATGTTAACAACTGAAAGTGGTTTTCAGAGGTTTATGATGTTAAGAGTTAAAGTAATCTAAAAATTCATACCAAATAAACCATGAACATTATTAGCCATTAAGTGCATGATTTCATGCCCAAACATATCCTTATAAAATTCAAGACTACATTATGACAAATGACACCTTGCTTTTATAAAACGAGATTTTTTCTTTTTCTCTCGTCTTCTGTGGGAAATAGCTATAATTTCCCCAGAAAAAAAAGAGGTAATTGTCTCTCAATCCCATTTTGACATGTACTAAATACAATTCCAATCGTGAAACTGTTTCGTTATTCTTCAATAACTTTCCTTTGTTATTTTTTATTTCTCTTAAGCAGAAATCTGACGAATTAAAAGCTGTAACCTTCTGCCATATCTCCTCATATATTATCCACGGATATTCCTTGCAATTTTCTCCCTTTCACATTTCTCTTTTTCGATAATCCCAGAATATTCCTGGAATGATTCATTTCATTCTCATTCCTGTTTTTTAACATTCCCTAAATTATGCTTTGGGGTTTATTTATTTATTTTTGTTTGCCTTATTTTTCTTATAATTCTCTCAGTTATTTTCAGACTTTTGACTCTTTTTAAAAAATGTTTTTTTCCCCAAGTATTTGAGGATGTTACTGGTTCCAAAGAAGGAAATACTCTGATTTATTGAATTGCATTTTTAAATTAATGTTTAATACATCAAAACCATTCAGACAAGTGAGTGCATAAAACAAGTTGCAAGAAGAAAAGGAAAATCTTTGTTAAGAAGAAAGAGAACTTTAAAAATTTTTCCCCTTCGAATTTAAACATTAATTTTTAAAAGAAAGATTTATTCAACATTCTCTTTTTCTTCTGATTTCATTCTGCTCGCACTCATTTCTCTCTGAGAGAGCATTGAACTGAAGATTACAAGATTTGAGGTTCAGTTCTCAGTATAAGAAGAGTTTCTATTTGATATAGAGAAAATGTTTACTGATTTCAACTCAGAGCTAGGAATTTTTTTTCCTTCTGTGTTATTAATCAGAAAAATATATACATACATATATGGGTATATGTATGTATCTGTTTGTGTGTGTGTGTGTATTTTAGATATTCTAGTGTAATCCATTATTCATTATGTCATTAAAACAAAGTTCTAAAATTTGTTTAATGTAAACTATCTTGTTAGTTTTAAGGCAGAAACATCTATTTCAATTGATCAATGTTATTTCATCATTTGAAACATACTTTTGAGTCAACATTGTTCAAAGTTTCATGTATTATTTCAGAGAAGCAACAGAACTTATACTGCTCTATTCCAAAGGACAAAGACCAAAACCTTCCTCCTAAATCATTTGCCTAGTACTTGAAAACTCATGAATATTTATAGAGTAAAGTCAGTTTCATAGCAAGAAATGCGGGAGCCCAGAGGACTTACTTCTTTGAGGAAGGGGCTTCCAACAGCCTGGGAAATTTGATGAAAAAGGAGAATTTGCTCTAGATATACGTACACTATCACTCAATTGGTGAAAAACAATCCCAAAGGCTGAATTATTATCTATACAATTCATGTAGGTACAAATATATCCTGGTCGTTGTATGATATCAGTAGAAATGTAGTTGATGGACTACTATTTATAAAGCTTTTGGGGACATGCCTACATTTGGGGCATGCCTATATTTGGGGCCTGGAAGGCTTTTTTCAATTCCCCAGCCGGTCTCTCCATTTTTCAACTATACCTCCGAGTTAAATAATCTAATTTCAGAATAAATAAGAATAAGGACTTGAAGTTGAAATGATCATTTTATTTAAAACTGCCAGTTGGATGCAAACTCTTTTTCTATCTTAATCCCTTTATAACTGCTATTTCCAATAATATATATTCTTTTAAGTTGTATAACTACAGCTATATTTGTCGTTTGAGGCAAATGCAGGCATCTCCTGCAGGGGAAGAAAAGAATGTCTGTTGGTTTGGCAGAACTAAATCAATGGTTGGCAAGATAGCTTGTAGCTTCATCTACGGTTGTACTTGCCAATAATAAAGTATGAGACAAAAGTGAAAGTAGCAGAGATAGGACCGCTCAGGTTGCCTATGTCTTACCTATGGCACATTTATAGCAGAAATTGAAACTGAAAGTACGGGGGAGAGGAAATGGAAGAAGAAGATGTGGGTAGAGAAAGAAGGGCGGAGCAAATGCTGGCAGGGAAGTTAGTGAAAGTGAATTAAGTAAAGAAAAAAAGACAAAAAACCAAAAAAAACAAAAACATGAAGTTTCACCCGCATATGCAGACAAGAGAGAAGAATAAGAAAGTTGTTATTTGAGTTTCTGAGATGTTGACAAGGCGTTTTCACTATTATACAATTTTGGGGGTGAGGGAGGGGATCGTTTCTCTTGTATTTGTTATATATCTAGTTCCCCCGGAGTCATGAGCCCAATCTCTGGGTCAGCCGGTAAAGAAGTAGACAAAAATTCCCCTGGAAGGACACCACACATGACAAGTATAAGAAGAGATAGCTTGTAGCCTCACCTGCACTCACATCTGCCGATAAAGTATGAGAAAAAAAAATGGAAGTAGTAGGGATAGGACTGCTCAGGTCGTCTGGATCTTACCTACGGCACATTTATAGCAGAATGTTAAACTGAAAGTAGGTATAGAGGAAATGGAAGAAGAAGATGTGGGTAGAGGAAGAACGGCGGAGCAAATGCTGGTGGGGGAATTCGTGAAAGCAGATGAAATAGAAAAAAATTTTAAAGAAAAAAAAAAAACGCAAGTTCAACCCATACAAGCAGACAGAGAGAAAAGTGTTGTAATCTGAGGAATCATTTGACTGGCTCTCATTGAAGGCAAAAATGTGACAAAAGGTCAGTTTTAATTGGGGGGGGGATGAATGCATACATGTGGATAGCACAGATGAACTGATCAGGCTGGACGCTGCTTCACTTCGATGATCGGACAAAAACTGAGGTTTTCTGCATTATTTGACCGTAAGTGATGTCATCCGAGTGTGTTATAGATTTTGGAGGACCAGTTTCCTGGTATTTGTAGCTTATCTGGTTTCCTGGCAGTCATAAGTTCAGTCTTTGGGTGAACTTGTATCAGCTCTGGGGAGGGTCATTGGCATTATCTTACTAAAAGTTACTCTTCTCACCTTTTTGGGGGTAGTGATCATTAAAAAAGCCAAAATTTAAAAAAAAACAGATATGAATGTTGCTGGAGGCAAACTAAGGGATCAGTCTGGCAAGGAATTATGTTAAACATTGAACCTATTAGAGGGAGCAGTTGGGGTGAGGTTCATAAATTAAAAAAGTTTTCTTAGACATAATAAGGAGTAAATGTCGAAAAATTTCAGATCACCAGCTTCATTAGTGTAGCATACATAGCCAGCTGGCGGAAGAAATAAGTTAACCCAAGATGGGCTTTGGAAGTAGGAGTGAATTTGTCATCAGTTTTTGCATATGTCACTGTGTCACAGTTATTCTTGGAGGATGTCACTTGTTTTTATTTTGGTCATTGTCATCCGTCATTGTAACACACAAAAATAAAGTCAAAACTCAATAGTAAGAGTCCTACAAAAGAAAGAAAGAAAAAGCCTACTCAACTAAATTGTTAATCCGTTACTAGCATCAAAAGCTAAGAAGAAAAGCGAGGCCTTCCCAGCCTAATGTTTTATCCGCCAGTAAGGAAAAGAGAAATAAAAATGTTTTGCTTCCAGTTGAAATCTATCCTGAATGTCCTTGACCATCCGGCCATGGAAACACAACGGCAAATTGAAATCTATTTGTAATTATGAATAAAATACCAGGCAAATACCTCCAAATCAGGGAGTTCTATTAGAGAGGTTGTTATTTTGCTGTGGAGTTTGTCAATGTTGGTGCTGTTCTCTTCAGTAAGGATTTTGTTTCTTTTTTTCAAATCTAGCTCGAAGGGTTTGATGAGTTCATTGGGTACATTCAGCGGTTACGGTTTGGTGTGGAACATTTTTTCTGCGTTCTTTATTGGTGTTCACTTGCATCTTACATCTCACCATTCTATGGTTGCTTCCTATGTTTACTTTGTTTAGAATTTGAATGTCTTTGATGGTGTAGCTTTTGTCTGTTTCGTTTTTGGTTTCATGGTTTGGGGCTCTTCCAAATCCATTTTCTCTTGGGTTTCTTTTTCAAGAGTCCATTCATGATTTTGAAGTTGTTTGCGGTTGCAAAGTTTACAAGATCTTTACCTCTCTTTTTCTGTATTTTTTTATCCGATCTTGCCGGCGCAGTGTTTTGTTTCCTTGTCTTACCTGTGCGTTGAAGTTTCACATAATGACATTGAAATATTTTTTTAGTATCTTGCATTAGGGAGTTCAAGTCATCATAGAAGTTATCTTTTTCTTCTTTGGTTGATAGCAAAGTGGAAGCATAGACTTGGATGACTTTCAGCACGTACCTCTTTCAGAGTTGTACGGTGACGTTGGCCATGCGGTTTGAGATAGCTTTGAAGCCTACCATGTTGACTTTGAGGTCTTTATTGATGAGCAAGCCAACTCTACTTTGTTTTACTTTCTCTCTTCTGTTGTTGTAAAGGTGTTAGGTTTTCAGTTCTATTAGTTCTTTGCCGGATCTTCTCATTTTGCTGATCCCGATGATGTCCCGTTTCATGTTTCTGATTTTGTTTTCCAGATGTATTACTTTTTTCACTCTCTATCTTATTCATGTCTTAAATTCACACATCTTAAATTCCAGGTCTGATTGATTGTGATTATAAAGTCTACTCTGAGATTTCAACTAAAAAAAAAATAATAGATGAGAGAATGAAAAATAAAGACAAGTATCAACCGATTGATTTAGGAAGGTGCTGAAGAGTAATAGTTATCTAATACAAAATAAAAGCTGTGGCCCTTTACAAGTTATCCATTGAGAGATAAAAGCCCTGACTCACAGACAAAACTGAGTAGCTATCAATCACAATAAAATATAAATTTTATTGTGCTAACATCAGAAATGCAGTGATGGAAATTCCAGTGTTTCACAGTTGAAAGGTTAAAGGGAAATTTGAAACTAAAAAAATTGAATATGAATTTTTAAAGAAAAGCTGTAAAAAAAAAGATGCAGAAAATAAAAAGAGGGAGAAAAGGAGAACATGAATAAAAAGAGATAAAAAAGAAAAACAATGAAAAGAAAGAGAGAAAAGGAGATCACAAAGAGAGGGTAAATGGAAAACAATAAAAGAAAGAGACAGGAAGAACTACATAAAAAAAACAGAGAAAAAAGAGGAACAAAAAAAGAAAGAGACAAATGAGGAACAATAAAAGAAAGAGAGAGAGAAAAGAAAATTGATAAAAGAAAGAGAGAGAGAACCATATGAGAAAGAGAGAGAAAAGAAGATCAAGAGAAAAAGAAGGAGAAAACATCAAAAGACAGAGAGAGAAAAGAATGATGAGAGAAAAAGAGAACATTAAAAAAAGTGAGAAAAGAAGAACATTGAAAGAAAGAGAAAAAAGAAAAACAAGAAAACAAATAGAAAAGAATAACGATAAAAGAGAGAAAAGGAGAACTATACGGGAAAGAGAGAGAAAAGAAGAATGATAAAAGAGAAGGAAAAGGGAAACTTTGAAAGAAAGAGAGAGAGAAAAGAAGAAAAATTGAAGAAAGAAAAGAATAATAAAAGAGAGAGAAAAGGAGAACTATATAAAAAAGAGAGTGAAAAGGAGAACCATATAAAAAAAAGAAAGTGAAAAGAGGGACCTTAAAAGAAAGAGTGTGTGAAGAAGAACAGTTAAAGAAAAAGATACGGAGAACAATATAAGAAAGAGAGAAGGAAGAGCAACAATAAAAGAAAGGGAGAGAAAAGAACGTCAAAAGAAAGAGAGAGAAAAGAAGAACAAAAAATCAAAACGAAAGTAAAAGAACAAAGAATGAATAATAATAGTTGACAAAGAAAAATTAATGAATGAAAAAAAAAAAGAAGATGTGAAAAAAGTTAATGAAGAAGGGAAATTAATTATAGCAATGATGAGTAAATTGAAAACATTTTAATCAACCTTAAAACATAGGCTAATGAGGGAGAAGAGGATAGAATAAATAAGATGGCTGAACATTGGAAGAGACAAGACATAATCACAATTTATTCTAAGGAAGTTGAATATAAAACGAGACAGTTTGAGTGGAAAGAAGACAAAAAGGATTCCTAGTTGTCTGCAAATTATTTTACCATTTTGTCTTTGACTCTTCAACTTTTTTTTGGCATTAACCCATTAACTGCTGAAGATGGCTTGTGTAAGGAGTAAAAAAGAGAACAGTCTCTTTTCCAGATAATCATAGCAAACAAAAAAGAAATGATGGTAGACCTACTGATCAGACCAACCCATTTAAAGCAACATGTATATTACAAACAATGCAATAAATATATTTGCCACCATTTATTTTCTGTTTGCTACCATATTTTTGGAGGTGTGAGTGGCCTAACTGTTAGCAGCACAGAAAATGGAATCGGAAAACAGAATTCAGACTCTGGTTAAGACGGTTTGCTTCCAATTTACACTAATGCATAAATTTATTTCTTCTACCCAAAGTTATGGGAAGAGGTCAAGTAAACTGGGCTCTTCGGCTTTGGTTGGCAACTAGTCTTGGACATGGACAACTTTGACTTCAGATCGGGAAAATCCAATCCCAGTGCTCTGGTGAAGCTCCAACAGGTGGATAACGATAAAAGATCCTTCAAGTAAAACAAACAAAAATGGATTGATGGAAAAATGCGACCATTTCTCCCCCCTGCCCCAACTGCGAGACAACACCTTGAATATGAGAGGAAGATATAAAATTTGAAAAATTTGACATATCTGGAAAAAAAGATTCCCTCCCTTTCCTTAAGGATTGCATGCCTGAGTAACACAATAAAAAAACATTGTTTCAATAACAGTAACAAAAAATGAGTAACTGCGTGACTCTTGTAATGAAGCTTTAAAATTAACTAATACATAAATGAATTCATATCTTATTACACACACACACACACTCATAAACTCATACATTCATAGAATATTCACAATTGCGTAGATTTATTGCTGCTTAACTCTTGAGTTCATATTAGTGAATTTAAATGTTAAATCAAGCAGAGTAACCTCTGAATGAAGTTTTTCCTCTATGACTTTGACTTTTTGGTAATTTTAGAAAATTTTTCTATCATTCCCAAAAGAGTTCCATTTCAAAAGTTCTATTTCATGGTGGTTTCAAGTGATTCATAGATTTAAAAGTTGAGTAAACTTCATCAATTAGAAACTGTGGTCATGATGTTTCAGGGTCTAACTCTGGTAAAACTCACACAGATACTCTGAACCACGTAATGCTGAGGGACCAGATTGTTGAATGAAGTGTGGTCAAATTATCTGTGACATGAAATACCATTGCAGAACAGACCAAAACTAATTTAATAACATGTTTATCAGATAAAAATGCCACAAAAAAATTAGACTTATCATCAAATACCCATTGCCACTCGAATTATGTTCATAGACTGACAAATACATACTGCACTATTGATAATTCAGTGTAATTGAAAATGAAGCAGCAGTTTGCTAAAATTGCAAGCAAAATTGAGAAAATTCCATTAACTGCATGTGTGGGAAGACTTCACAACTTTGAAAAATGATTTAAACAATATATATATATATATATATATATATATATATATATATATATATATATATATATATATATATATATGAAAATGACAGTTGGAAGGTGAAAAGAAAAACTCAGGAGATAAGTGTTACATCTCAAAATTTTCATTATTTTTTGGGCATATTTGAGGCTGAAGAAGAGAATCAGAATATTTCTGTGTTGTTTGGTTGTTTAATAGCTGCAGGAGGGGAGGTGTTTGTGTCTGTGTAAATAAAGGTAAACAACAAAGCCTTCTTCTTCAGCATCAAACATGTAAACAGCAAATTTTTTGTGACCCGCCACAAATATTTAAGATATAACACCTATTACTTGAGTTTTTCTCTTTAGTTTCCAATAGTCAGTTTCATCTGTACTCTGTCAAATCACTTCTCATCCACAATACAAACATATATATATATATATATATATGTGTGTATCAGTTTATATGTTACCATTTTTCTAAAAGTGAGACTTGTTTTGAAAGAGTTTCCGTATGTTTGCTATATTCAAATTCTTTGAATATTGTTAAAATGCAACAGAATTTGCACAAAAATATGTCTCATCTTCTTACTGTTTGTTGACAAAGCATTTATGAGTTAGACAAAGATCTATTGAATATTGCTGACGTATAATGTGATCATCATAATCATGTACTGATTCAAATGCCCCCTAAGACCAATGGTATAGTGCTGTGAGGACAGCATTCCCTTACTTGTTAGGGGAGGGTTACAGCATTCATTCACTATCTATAGACTACTAAAATCTTCTATTTCAATTATTTGCTGATGAGGAGAAGGAGCCAGCATGTGTCTAAATCCATATTACATATGGCCTGAAAAGTGTCTCTGAAATTTGTTGAATTTCAAAAATTTTCTTTGGGGTTTTTAAGCACCCACCTCGAGAGCAAGGTGTCCTGCGTTCCCTCACTTCTGTTTTTAGCATTGCACAACTGACAAAAACCAGAGAAAAAGTCAAGAAATCAATAATTAACTCTCCAGACTGTTCCATCAATCAGAACTTTTATAAATTTGATTTAAGGTAAAATTAGGAAAGAAATTTGCGAGTAGAGGAAAAATGGTAATTTTTTTTTTCCTTGCTTTAACAAACCAACTGCCTCTATTGAAAAAAAAAAATGGTTTTGTATAGTGAAGTATCTCACTTGCTACACATAATTACTATATTTAGCACTTAAAGTTCTTCTCAGAGTAAATAATGGCCATCATTTTATTGAGAGATCTAAATAAAGAAGTGTTCGATAAAATATAATTGATCAACATTGGAGTTTGATTAGGAAATAAAAAAGATCTGATTGGTGAAGTGAGTTTGATTTTTTTTTCAGGTTCTACATACTACTTTACTTATAATTTCAGTGGATTTATTCCTTGTCAGTTGTTCTGTAGAGGTATATTTGTGTCTTGAAAATCTCAATAACGCAGAACTTTGAGAAATTCGATAGCGTAAGGCAAATTAGCTCGAGCCTTCTGAAAGACAACACAACAATATTATATAGATTGCTATTCAAAAAAATTCTCAGGCAAATGCTTTTTAGATTTTGTCTGTTTTTGTGTACACACACACACACATCTGCACACATTCGAAAATATGTACACACACACAAACATATGCACACATATATGTGAAAATTATATATAAATACATACATACATACATATATATATATATATATATATATGTACTCATTTATTTGACACTATCAAAATTTATATCATCATATATATATATATATATATATGTTATATCATTTGACTAATAGAATACAACAAACTACTCTGTTTGGATTTTGTTGATTACAAAAAGCACTTGACTCAGTAGAACACATGGCAGTGTTCAACTTGATGCAAGAGCAATGTATTAACAAAAATACATAAAGGTTATGCAGAATCTATATGAAAATGGCATTGCAATAATTCAATAACTTAAAGACACAAACAAGATGAAAGTTGGAAAAGGAGCGAGACAAGGAGATACAATTTTGCCGAAACTATTTATAGCAAGCCACGAAAATGACTGGGGAAAAAATGGTTGTAAGCACAGACAGGGAATATTTGAAGCATTTATGATTTGCAGATGACATTGCAACAATATCAGATTGAGAAAAGGTTACTTCTTTTGTTGGACATGGAAACATTTTTTTCACTTGATTTCTTACCTTCATTGTGACTTGCAGTCGCTTTTATCACAATTTTGAATCGGACCATAATCCTACGGCAACAATTCAAGTTTGTGATAAAAAGCAACTGTAAGTTAGATAAAAACTAGGCATCATTTGGAATAATGTTGCAATACTTTATTCAAGAATAAGATTTTAAGAATTAAAAAAGAAAATTTGTAGTATCAAAAGATTTCTACATCTCAATTGTTCAGATCAACAGTGAGGAATATTGGTGGTAAAATCAGCTTCCATTTAACTTTAAAGTCCCCACGGCTGTATGGTTGAAAGCACCCAGGCATATACAGGCCCCACCTCTTACTTGAGGGTGTGAGTTCAATTCACACCATGGGTTTGCACTTTATTTCCCAATTATGCTGTTTAAGCGATCAGACTCAAAGTTGTGATAAAAAGCAACTGAAAGTTAGGATGAAATTAGAAAATAGTCAAAATTATTAATAATGCTGCAATACTTCATTGAAAACATTAAGATAGAAAAAAATTAAAAAAATATCGTAGAGCAATCAGCATGTATATGAGAGTATTTGGCGGGAACATTTTGTGACAAACCTATCAGACCCAGGTAAATACATTGAGGTTGGTTAAAATAATACATTTCCTTTATATAAGTCCTGATTCATTCAATAATTTACATAATGAATTCCAACCAGGGATGTAATTGGATTTTGGGAACTAGGTATATGGCAATGTCTTTATTAGTAGACACTGAATACTGAGATTGAGAAGCAGGAATATGCTATAACCCCCCAAAGTTCACCTCTGATTCTAACACGTGGATTTCACATCTCTTTGGTCTTTCTTAAAACCCCAAAACCAAAAGATGCAAAGGACCATCTAATTTGAAATGATAATTGAAAAAAAAATAGTTCAACAAGAAGTTGGTTGAGAAATAACTTTTTTAATCACTATTCCCACTGTTAAGAAATCTTAGAGAACCCAGAAAAGTGGTCGATCCACCTACTTCTTTGCTCTCCAGTATTTTCAATCAAGTAATGCAAATTTCATAAGAATTATTATTCTGCATTGGCATACAATGAGATTGAGACGATTTCTACTATCATTCTGATTCTGAGTTGTCAATCATGTTGAATGATTTGTTCGATATTTTCTATCACTCTTCCTTGCATCGGCATCCACAATATTCATCATCTTTCAACAATCTTTCGACCTTCAAAAAATCTCCTGTGCTACTTGAACACATGTGTACGTGACGTGCATTTTTGCCAATAAACTTCAGTTTGCATATGAAAAGAACCGCGAGCCGTTTTGTTAGATTTCAACAAAAGTTTTCAATTGATAGGTTGTTCAATTTTTGAACTGACAATTTTCATGACAGGATAAAGATATCTACTTAAACTAATATGTAACTGTGAACTGAAGACATAAGAGGATTGAAACTTTCAGGGGTCGTTTATGCTTGTCAATTGGTCAATATATGGCGTGTGGTTTGCACATGCGTGCTGTGGTTGGACTTACATGGGTCCATTTTATGTTGTATATTTATTCATAACTTTTTAGCCAAAAATACTCTACATCCTTCTTCCGATGTTCATTGTGAAAAGATGAATAACAAAGTCAAGGAAAATATTCTGAGTATACCATGTACAATGATTGAAACAACCCATTCAATAAAATTCAGACAAGAACTTACATAAGCCAAGTTTTGTTATTTAATAGCCACACCTTGCATATCAGAAAAATGGTCCTAATTGCTTGATGGACATTTGCCTACATGAATACTCGGTGTGTTTGTTCTGATACCGAAAAAAAAAAAAGGATAAAAAAAACAAAATGTGTGAATCTGAAACATCTTATTATTACTGAAATGATACAGTCAATTTAGTGCTACATTTTTTATGGTTTTTTCGTTACAGTGAAAAAAGAATTCATTTTGAAGTTTAATGGACAAATCTGTAACAATTTAAAAGTGAAAATGTTTATTTTCGGGTATATATATATATATGTATATATATATATATATATATATACATTATACATATACTGCATGTATATTATATATAAATATATACATATATATGAATATGTATGCATATATGTATATCTTTCTATATATGTATGTATATACATGTATGACTATATACACATATACAAATACATATCCATACATATATATATGTATACTTATATATGCATAAATATATGTATATATATACATATATATATATATATATATATATATATATATATATATATATATATATATGCATACCCACATGTATACATACACATACCTGCATATATATATATATATACATACTCACATATATATATATACATACTCACATATGTATATATATATACATACATACTCACATATATATATATACATATGAGTATGTATATATATACATACTCACGCATATACATATATATACATACTCACGCATATACATATATATACATACTCACGCATATATATATAGATCCACTTATTCAACATATATATATATATATATATATATACACCTACACACACATATATACATACAGTGAAATCATTCCTGCCTTTTGTTCTATTTTTTAGCTCTTTTCTTCACGGTTATTCAATTGATAACTTTTAAAAAGAGAAAAGAAATGAATATACCTCAGGCATTTTCAACATATTTTAGTCTCTTTTTTTTTCCTTCAGGGGTTTCAGAAAATATGGGCTTTATTGATAATTCATTGAAAGACATTTCGAATTGTTTTTTTCCATTTTTTTATTATGTTCAATAGGCACTCGTGTTGGAAGCACATAATGCCCATCCTCAGTTGAATTTTTTCGGTATTCAAAAAAGAAAAAAAAAAGAAAAATTATCTGCAAAATCATCAGGGGGCTGCTCATGGCCAGATGATTTTGTGTTCTTGTCACACAATTTCCTCCCCTGGATGGTCCATTCCATTTGGTCACATGACCAATTTTTATCTTAGTAATTTTCCAGATAAACTCTTAAACCTTGAGAATACAAATGAACAGAAAGGAAAGGAAATGGTCACCAAGTATATAATTTAAGAAACAGTGCCACAGGCTCTAAGAAAATTTACAAAAGTTGTAGTGCCTTTCTTGAAGAGAACAGTGTATATATGTGTATGTAATGCATACACATTTGTATGCATATATGTGAATATATATAAATACATACTTATATGAATATGTATGAGTATATGTATATATGTATGTACATGTGTATGTGTGAGTGTATGTATAGACTTGAAGTTTTAGGACCGATAAGATTTGCAAAAAACTTTAAGGAAGGTGCATTTAAGTTATGGACATTCTAAGAATGCACTTTAAAATTATAATGATTTTAAGGAAAGAATATAGAAAAATTGTTATCAAATCCCCTTTGTATTGATTTACTAAGCTTGTGTGAGTCAAATGAGAAGTTCAGTTGGAGATGCAAGTGTTTTAGTGGTTAATGGCATGCATATTGGAATCAACAAGCTGAGTTCAAACTGATTAAGGCTGTTTATGTTCCCCTCACACTGATGCCTTTGGGAAAAGCATGAATCCATTTCATTTCATTTCTTCTCCTCCAGCAATGCATAAAATTGTGATGCAGTCTGGGCTCTCTAACCTTGAGGAGGCAACCAGTCTAGGAAAAGGACAACACTGATTCCGAACAGGAGAGTGATACTGATTTTGGTGTCCTTCTAGCAGCTCCTACATTCAAGTTGATCCAAAACTTATTATGTTTTGCTTTTCTTTTGACTACATCAACAAAGCCAAGAGACAGATTTTGTTGACTAGGTATCCAAGGATCTCCATATGCTTTACCCATCAATGTCATTCCATCTACTATCGAGAGAGAAGGAGGCCATCTTTTTCAAACTCGTAAAGCAATACTTAATGACACACAGTTTCTCCTTTCATATTCTTACAAGATTATTGATGGAGATTAATTTTAAAGCAATTGCATATTGAGATTTTAGTGTGTTATTTTGAAAAAACAAAATTGATAAACCTTGGAAATATTTCACCTAAAGTAAAACGGAAATCTGAAAAAAAAAAATACTATTCCTTCATTTTTGGATTAAACATTTGTCTGTCCAAGGTATTTTCAAAGAATTTACTGAGTTGTTCAACAAACAATTACTTACATACCACTCTGGGTATAGTTAGCATAATTGCTTTTTAGTTCAGTCATTTTGTTTGCAGATCTGTAACCCATACCAAGGACCAAGCGTCATAAGAAGTCATTTTTGTTGCTACTTTTTGGTTTCTCATTAATAATGCACTATGAATAAAATCCGACCATCAAAATAGCACTCTGAAATCCCAAGGTTACCATAATGATAGGAGTCTACAGTCTTCACATGCAGAGATCACAAGACAGCACAATATATCAAGTAGAAAAACAGGAGTCTGAGACATCATAGAATCCATTAGGAAACTAAAATGGCAATGAGTTGGACATGTTGCAAGAATGGCAGACAACCAATGGACATCATGACTCATAACATGGCTCCCCAGAGATTACATGTGCAACCGAAGCTGGCAGAATGCAAGATGTTCTGAGAAATAAGACAAGTAAAGAAAGTATTGAGTACGCGACGCCCATGAGGTTTAACAAATATTGGGGAAGGTCTACGTCCAACAACGGACATTAAGAGACAGATGATGACTGCATTATAAAATACAACATTTATATCAGAAAATTTTAACAAAAATCAAGTTAATATCAGAATATTCCAGATAGATAGATATTTAGAGGATGGAAAGAGACCATCAATGGATATATTTGTAATTGATTTACTGATTGATTTAATCTTCTACAAACAAAGTAGGCTCTGCCTAATTTTGGAGAGAAATTCATGCAAACACATTGCTCTCCAGGATTCTTAATTGTTCAATTTAGGAAAGAAATACAAGCACACTACAACCACTTTCATCCTAACATGTCTATCTTAAATACTAACCAATGTGTCATGATACAGTTTTTTCTAATACAAAAGGTGAAGGTCAGTGTTAGACAGCATTTCAATGGTGGGCGCGCTGTAAACATCTCATGGATTCACTGCTTGTGATTTGTGGACACACCTCATGTATGTAATCAGTTGTATGGATGAAGGTTTTGACGCAGTCATTTAATAGATCCAACCCATGATATCATGGGTTATAAATCCTTCAAATAAAATAAATATCTGGTGTGTATATATTAGATACATAAAAATAAGAGGGAGAAAAATCAATAGATATTTTTTCTATCATAATGAAAATTCTAAATAGATTGTTTATATCATCATAAGCAACTAAGTTTCAATGAAAATATAGATTCAACTTATTTCTTAATCATAATTGAATCTTATTATTGGATGAAGTATTATAACAATATTTCTATTAACAAATTTTGACTAGTTTTCACCATCATCTTCAGGAAAGATTCTAAAAATTAAGACAAAGGCAAAAACTAGTCACAATTAATGATACAAATATAAATGTTTATCTTGCCATAGACTTATCTTCATTTTAAAAAAAAAGGACGAAGGAAAAATTCTGACTTCTCTTAAACTAATCAAATTTTTCTTTAAGACTAATATAAAAGATATAATTGTAAAAACATCTGATGAAATGGATTTATCTGATTTTCTTTTACTAAAGGACATTTTAGAAACAATCTCTTTAAAAGCAGAGCAAACTTTTTATCATTAGTAATGATGGTCGGGAAATTTAATTTTGTAATTTATGGAATTTGTCTTTTTTAAGTCTACAGCATATATATATACTAGTTGATCCTCATGCAAAATACACAGCTATATTTTATATCTAAATTATATTTATGATTATCATGAGATAGTATGTTTTTAGAGAGGGAATGACTGAAATTGTTTCAGTTGAAAATTACATTGTTTCTAATGGTGTATAGGAGATATTTGTATCAGCAAAATTGTTAGCTTCAAGTGGGAAAGTCTATTTTTATGAACAGAGAAAAAAAAACCCTCCGTTCATTATATAAGTAGAATAAAACAATGAGTAGACTAAATCTTTATAAAATCTTCTAGAAGCTTGGTTGTCCACCGAAATGTTTTTCAAGCATAATTATCCAACTCCATCAGGTGCACCATGGTCAAATCTTTTCCCAAATGCCAGGAATTTGAATAAATGTTTTTGCATGATGTTGAAGCAGATTACAGAGATGTATGTTTGGCGATCTCTTTGAGATGCCCTGCCTAGCAGAGGGATTGAACTCATAACTCTCCATCTTGTATTCTGCTGGCCTTGGTTATGCATATGATCTTGAGGGATCCATGTTGTGATCAGTTGTCTGCCATTCTTGCAACATGACCAGCCCATTGCCATTTGAGTTTTCTAATGGATTCTATGATATCTCAGGCTCTTGTTGTTTCCTTGATGTATTGTGCTGTCTTATGATCTTTCAATGTAAGTTTGAGCATGATTTTTCTGTTCACATTGCCAGCTTTTTTGTTTGAGGGTCAGTTTCTTAGTTAGATTCCATGTTTCAGCTCCATAAGTGACTATTGGGAGGATACATTGGTTGTATACTCTCCTTTTTAGGACTAATTGGATTTTCTAGTTCTTTAAGGTGGAGCTTGCTATGCCAAAGTCTTGCCATCCTAGAGTGATTCTTCACTTGATTCCTTATTCTCTACTTGGCCATTAATGTTCCTTAGGATTCTTTTGGGGTTAGATTTAGAAGCCTCAAATCTTAAATGCTCTCTCGAGTCTTATATGGTGCTCATTTTTATGCTAGATTCACTGATGGTATTATTGATTGTGGCTGAATTCTTTAATTCGTATCATTGAATTATCTGATAAATTAATTGGATGATCAGTTACGAACTTGCCCAGGTGTCATTAAGAATTACATGAAACAAGAATACTTAACTACTACAGGCATTTCATATAATACAACTAGCATAGTATGCATTAAAATTGTCAGGATTATTTGATGTATCGATTGGCACTTCTGCCTTGGATCTGAGCATCTGTGTATTATGCATAGTATTGTACTGTGTCATTCCCCAGCTCTCTACCCCAGATCTTAATGTAGTATCCGTGTGTTCTGCCTAGGATCAAAGTGTAGATCAGTTTTGTATCGGTGCATTCGCTTAAACAGAGTTACACACACAAAGACACACATATATATATGAGTATACATCGCATTTCATATATTTAGATTTCTGTTGCCATTTTGTAATATCCGGTGGAGCTTTTGATAAAAGTAGAAAGATTAGCATTTATCCTTACTGATAAATGAATTCTGACTAATCCAGTGAGGGCAAAAAGTATCTGATACATTTCAGAAAGTTCATTTCAATATCCTTATACTTATTCAAAACAGACAAAATTTGAACTAAAAATTTGAAAAATACAAGAATCAAAAATATGTTGAAAGAAGATTATACATTGAAAAGTTATACACAAAAATCAGGAATCTTTGTTCGAAACTCTGCCAGCTTTGAAGGTTAATAATTATTTTAAGATAAACTTTGGATTGGATAATTTTCATACTTGCAGTTTCTTCATGAGAAGGAAGCCCCTTCCAGTCTTAATAGATGATCAGATGATACTGAAGTGATCTACCCAGGGTGCAAGCCTTGGAGAAGCATATGGAAATCTTGGGATACCCAGTTGACAGCCTCTTGCCAAACTGATGCAGTCCAAAGGAAAGTGGCGCGCAATATGTGTTGCTTAAGCTTGGCTGCAGGAGCTGCCAAAAGGAAGGCAAAGATGGCATTCAACTGCCTTTAGAGGGCTCCACACCCTGGTTTTGTAATCAGCGTTTTCCTCATTTCAAACTGATTGCCTTCCCAAGGCTAAAGGTCCTAGTCTACAATGCTATTCTATAAACAGCTTGGAGGATTAGAATGAATGGATTCATGCTTCTCCAATGGGCATTTGGGCAAAGGGAACGTAAACAGCCTTGATTCGACTTTGAATTCAGTTTGCTGTTCCATTGTCTATTTACTGCTATGCCACTCATACCTCTTCATCTTCATCAATGTCATGATTCTCTATTGACTTCAAATGAACTGATTCATGTTTTCTATATATATTGATCTCATTAATATAAACCTTGTTACATTATTGATTTTTACAGTTTTGCCCAGATACAATAAAATTTCAATGCATTGTATGTTTGGTGTATATATTTTATCCCAATCTCCTTTACAGCTATGAATAATTTAGCTACCTCAGAGCAATGACACAGCAAAAGTGTAATGAATCTGAATTTTTCAGACACTTGTTCTACAGAGATAATATCATTTGGCTTTGATTAAGTATGAATATTTTATCACTGTTGGACTGTAATAGAAATGACTGATTGTTTCCCATAAGATCTGGTTCCAGTCAATATCATTTTGTGTTTTACTATGCTTTTTTATAACCTTGGCATACAGAATCCTAGTTACTGAGCTCAACTTGGGTTTGAAAGGCACACAGTTCAATTCAGTCAAGTTGAGGAAATTCATTAATTTTTAATCCTAAAAGTAATCTGACTAGAGAGAAAACTAGAGCTCTTCAACAAAGGAAAATAAACACTGCTTCAGTGGTTGTTACTTGGAAAAGTGCATCAATCATTAATGTTTAAAAGGGACTTATTAACAAATAATAGCTACCAAGACCAATCCTAGGATTCCTTGGGCCCAGCAAGCTGAACTTCAATGCCTTTCTAAGTACAGCAATACCTTGATAAGTGTTGGTTTTGATGTAGCATGTTTATGGTAACACGGTACAAATTAATATAGGTAAGAATAATCTTGAGACAAAAGCACATTGAATTATTATAAGTTGTGAATGGTACCGAAAAGTTTGGTACAAATCAACTTCACTAATCAAGGTCTATCCGTATTATTATTATCATCTTATCTATTTTTCATTGGTCATGAGAATTTTGTTCTGCTGATAGTTTCTCTCAGTTTTACTGTCAGATATTCCTGAAAAATCTGACTTGATAATGGGGAATTTTCTTATTTTTGTCTTATTTTTTTTGGTTTAATTAATTCATCTTCCCATCTTTCATTTGTATTTGTACAGTCCTACTGTCTCAGATACGAGACAAGCAACCGTCAGCACTTGGCACCTCCGACAATTACCTGTACTGCCAGTACCTAGAGCTAGCCTTGTTGCAGTGTATGTAAAATGAAATACAATAGCCAAAAATTTAGACTAGTTTTTTAGACTAGTTTCTTTGTCTTTTTTATTACCATCTCAATGGATCAACTGCTGCGACCCCTGAACTTACTCAGGTGTCTTGTGGAGCCATCTACTGATGCCTGATATGAACAATTATGGAGCTTGAATGAATTGCAGGGAGTATCAGTCCACAAAATACCCTTGTAAAACATTCATCTCATGGTTCAGCATTTGGAATATTGCATGCAAAACTAGGCAAAGTAGACCACTACATCTACCTAGGACAACGAATCTCCATGAGATCCTAAAAAGAGGAGGAAATCAAGTGAAGAATTACTTTGGGATGGCAAGCCTTCGGCAGAGCAAGCTCAACTTTCAAGAACCAGATGATCCCAATAATTCTAAAAAGAAGAGTATACAGCCAGTGCATTCTCCGGATAGTCACTTATGGAGCTGAAACATGGAACTTAACCAAGAGACAGACCTGCAAACTGAGAAGAATGCAACTTGCGCATGAGAGAATCATGCTCAACCTCACATGGAGAGATCACAAGATAGCACAGTACATAAGGAAGAAAACAGATGTCCGTGACATAATAGAAACTATTAAAAAAACTTAAATGGCAATGGGCAGGCCATGTTGCAAGAATGAAGGACAACCAACAACATGGATTCCCAGAGATCACATAAGAAACTGAGGCCGACATACCACAAGATGGAGAGATGAACTAGACAGATTCAGGAAATACTGGTTCCACGACGCCCATGATAGAGAATAGTGGGGAATCCTGGGGAAGGTCTATGTCCAACAAAGGATGTTAAAATACTGATGATGATGAAGAATTACAGACAAAAGAATCATTATCTTATTCATAGTTATCCTTCATTTTCTTTTGACAGATCCATATCTATTCAAAGCATTTTTTTGAACAATTGAACAGCTTCTTGTTTATATTGTTCACTTGATGTTTCACTGATCCATACCATTGTCTTCTTTAGGCATTCTATCCAAATGCTTTGGTAGTAAACAGAATTTATTCTGTCTTTTTTTTTTGCAATAGAAGCAATGTTTATAGAATGCCGGTGTTTTTACTCTTTTTATCAGCTGTAGAATGGATTGGACAGAACTTCATATGAGCAAGACAAACAAGAAGGGATTTGTCCAAAAAAACTCCTCGGATGTTAATGACCCTTCTCAAAATTATAGACAGATCTATAACTAATTCTCAAAACTGCAGAAACTATAATTATCTACCATTAAGTTGTATGCATGTCTAAGATGCATTACCTGTTTGGGAAGACCATTTTTTTCAAGAAAAAAACAAACAGATTTTATCACGTTTCCTCATATTCATTGTAGAACCAGCATCTTTCGTTTGTGCTCTTCCCCTTTCATAATAATACTTTGCATTCAGGCTGATAATTGGATGCCTTTTTTTTAGGGGGGGGATGCAAGGAAAAAATGCATTTTGTTAGCAGGAAAATATGGTAATTGAAGTTACCACCAATTTTTCAGCATCTGCAGTTCTGGATTATGGTTGGATAAACGATCATTTTTGGTCATTATATATTTCTTAGCCACTGTTCCATTATCACTGAATATAACCAGAACTTTTTTCCAACAATTCAACCTTCTCTCAGATTATCGGCAGGTGTTCATTTTGTAGCACAACAGACTTGAAAGAAAAAAAGAAAAAAATTTTTGTAAGAGGAAAGAGAAGCTTCTGTGATGAAAATTTTGTAACAGGGAACACAGGGTTTAACACATTTTTTTTTGGTAAGAGGAAAGATAAAAATTACCGAGGCAGATACTTATCAAGCTTAACTTGCTTCAGTACTGGCCTAATGCTGGGAAGGGTGCCATGATCATGGAGAGCGTCGGGCTGCTATGAAAAGCTACTTTTCTATAATCACTGAATATGGATAGAACACTTTTCGTGCAATCCAAACGTCTCTAGGATCATGGACAGGTGTTCATTTGGTATCACAACTGACTTTTGCATCTCTCTTAAAACACATTGCTCGAATTAAACATAAATAGAATGGTTAGTCACTTAATAGAAATTGTCATGTGACCAATTTCTTTTGACAGCATGCTGTGTTGGGGGGATGACTAATTAAAGAATTAGAAAAAAGGGTGATCAATGAATAAGTTACTTCTTTTGCCTCTTGTTGAACAGTGCTTATTAAATAAGTCTAAATTTTAAAAATAATCATGAATGCTGCTGGACACAAACTGAGGGATCAATCTTGCAGGAACTTACATTGAAAACTGAATCCCTACAAAAAACCAATCATAGGGAAGAATTATGAAACAAAACAAAAACTTTTTTTGCGCAGTAGATATTTAAATGTTCAACCCTATGGCTCCATTCGTGCAGCCTGTACACATTGTACTTGTATACATCCATAGGCAGGCAGCCAAACCAACTTGAAAACTGAAGCAAGCTATGTTGATAGTTTTGATTGATAGTTTCTAATAAGCAAAAAGAAAAAAGCACAAAATTGAGGTACCATCCAATTAGTGGCTACCATACAAACTAGTAGGGCAAGGCATCTCACAGTGTAACAATCAAAGACTATTGGGTTGTTAAACAAGTTTGTTCAGTTTTAGTCATTAGATGGTATTACGAATATTCAGTTTTGACTGGTGATGTGAATGGGCTTTGGGAACTAGTTATATGGTAAGGCTTCAGGGCACTGGAAACCTTTGTTTGTAATCTTAAAAAAAGACCTGGCCAATTTCAGGGCTGGAAATTGTATATTCTACCATTTCTACGATTGGTTTTGACTAACTTCATTCAAAAAGATTACATTTGATTATCATATGATGTCTGTTATCTCAGCATGCCTCTTGAAAACAATTTGTTCCAATCGGCTTATTTGTGTTTATAGATTCTAACATTTAAAGTGGTAGAAGATAAGCAACATTTTCCGCATTTTGGTGAGGTAATATTGTTACGCAACCCAAACAAAGTCAACTCTAAAGTTTGACAAAATGTTTCTAAAATGCTATCAAAATGATTTGTTCAGTTCATGGAGGATATACTGTGAATAAGTGAATGTGTCAGAGTGGTTTGTAGAGTTTCACCGAGCTGCGCAGTCAGGCAGAACAGTTGTAATTGAGAACAATCAATTCATGACATTACTTGAAAATGATCGATGTCATATCACGTAAGCAATAGTCAGTATATTCCAAATGCCCTAATTAAGCACTGAAAATCATTTGCGTCAACTTTGTTATCTTATTTAATGTTTGACTTTCTCATGAATTAAGCACAAAAAAAAAACAACTGGACTAAGCTAATTATGAAAATGGTGTCATCCTCATTTTTTATCATTATCTTAGATTCCTGAAGCTTGTATGACATCGAAAAAATACTTGCCCCATTAACTGCAGAGAGTAGCAAGTCTAATTTTTATCGATTGCAAGATGAAAGCCCTAAATTGCTGCAAAATATTTCATCGCAAGATAAAAGCTCTGACTCACAGATTGGACTGACTCGTAATCTATCACAAAAAGCGGAAATTCTATTGTGTTAACTGTAGAAATGAATGATGGAAATTCCGATTGTCCGCAGTTAATGGGTTAACTAGTTGGCTGTATGGAGTCCAGAAAGTCCACAACTGGGATCAAGTTTATTCTCTCGTTGTACACAACTCCAGTGAAATCGGTCAATTACAATGAATTTATATGAGGATGGAAAATACTTTCAAAGAGAAAATAGATGAAGAAGATTGAAAAAAAGACAAAAGTTCTAATATCTAACATAACATTAGGGTGATAAAAAGTCACCTTTTCGACTCAGTTCCCAAATGAGCAATGCTTGCAAGTTGATGCACTGCATTTATATCTATTATGTGCATTCATACATGTTAGCAAGACCAAAGATGATTGTAGTGACAGAGCGACATTGGTTACACTTGATGCATTCATTCAGGGATGAGTTGAGTGAATAGCTCCACTGATGTGAAAAAGGGGCCACTCTTTGATCTACCCATAAATTAACTAGCGTTCAACTTGAAAGGACAGTGGAAATAAAATGTTTTGTGCAGTATAATCTCCAGCTTTGAAGCAAATAATTTGCTGGGGCATCATGGGATACCAAATTGAAAAATTGCATGCTTAACCTCTAGTTAGAATGATACAAGTCTAAATGTCAGTTAGGGTATCAACAAATTTGAAAGTTAAACTCCAAACATTTGCTTTTATCAAACCTTTGCATTGTCTATAGATAGAGGGATATCAAAGACTGTACATCATTTATAAATATATATACATTCTTTATATTCAGGGCAGGCCTTGGATACTGGCACAAGGACCACTATCAACAGCACCAAGTGCTAGGAGGCAACTGTCAGGTATCTGAAACAATTAGACCAAATACACAGAAAAATCAGAAATTGAATATATCAAAAATAATCAAAACAGTGATAAAAAGAAAATTCCCTTCTGTGAAGTCAGATTTTTTTTGAATATCTGATAGTTAAATATTTTCTGTTGAGTTGGAACCAAGAGAAACAATTTGCAAATGAAATTTCCAAGACAGGCAACAAGCTTATTCAAGCTTAACTGGTTTATTGAAATAGACAATAACAGCAGATGGAGCATGGTGGGGAAGGTAAAAGGGGTTAGGAAGGGTTGTTAGTAAGTAAATATATAAATAAGATAATACTATATTTCAAATCGCATAGAAGTTCAGTTTACTAGGGGCATGAGGGATACAGGGTTGGTCCAGGTAATATTCTAAGTATAATTGAATCATATTAGTACAAGGTTATATCAAGAGATATTTTTATAATTGTGATTCATTTTCTGAGGTCAGCTTATTTTGAAATGCGAATTATGTCTAATTTCCGATTGAAGTTTCAAAGATAAGATTATTTCATGAATTATTCTGACCAATGTCATCATAAATATTACCTGAAATTCTGAAAGGAACCATTTGGTGGGAATGACTTACACCTACTTCTCAATTTCAGTGTAGTTCATATCATCTCAAAATGGTCCTGAAATTGGCAATATTTTTAAAAAATTGCTCATGGAGACTTATTTTTTGCCAGAAGCCCCAGTTGCATAGGTAAACTTTGCTCATCCCTGATAGACCCCCTCCCCTGCCCAGCATGATCCTGAATACCACCTTACCGTATACCTAGTTCCCAAGCCCATTTACATCACTGGTCATTAATATTTACCTCTCTCTATATATGTAAGTTCCCTTTGAAATTACCACTTTGATGAAGCAAAAAGGTGAAACATATTAATTGAAAAAATTTAGGTAGACATCACACTGTCAGTTACATCATATCTATGAACTGATCATGTATATGTATACATATGAATAATTTTATTATATGGGTATCATTTTACCATCAGACTGGTGTTTTAAGACCAATAGCAGACTTTCAAATGTACCGGTTCAACTAGGTACTTAACTATATATCTAACTATATTTGAGGGCTGTCCAAATCAATTATATTTTGTGGATATCACACTAAAACTGGCCTGTTGTTCCAACACCAATGGTGTATCTTCAAGTGTACCGACATAACTATATGTATATATAAATATATAAATGAAAAAAAGAATTTCAAAGATATATACCTGGTGAATGTTAACATTTCATGTCTACTTCATTTATTTTTCATAATTACTGAAAAAACATATTGTCAGTTGCTGATGAGTGTGAAAGGCATAAATTCTGATATTCTCTGGATACATCATCATTCATCATCATCAGTCTTTTAGCGTCCGTCGTCGGACATAGACCTTCCCCAGGATTTGCCACACTTCTCTATCATGGGCGTCACGGAGCCAGTACTTCCTGAACCTGTCTAGTTCATCTCTCCATCTAATATTTTGCCGGCCTCGGTTGCGCATATGGTCTCGGGGAATCCATGTTGTGAGTCGTGATGTCCATCGATTGTCAGCCATTCTTGCAACATGGCCAGCCCACCGCCATTTGAGATTTTTTATGGCTTCTATGATGTCTCTAACTCTTGTCTTTTCCCGGATGTGTTGTGCTGTTTTGTGGTCTCTCCATGTGAGGCCCAGCATTATTCTTTCATGTGCACGTTGCATGGTTCTCAGCTTACGGGTCTGTTTCTTGGTTAAGTTCCATGTTTCAGCTCCATAAGTGACTATTGGGAGGATGCATTGGTTATACACCCTTCTCTTTAGGATTAATGGGATCTTATTATTTTTGAAGGTTGAGCTAGCTCTGCCAAAGGCTTGCCATCCTAGTGTGATTCTTCGCTTGATTTCTTCTTCTTTTGAGGGTCTCATGGAGATTCGTTGCCCTAGGTAGATGTAGTGGTCTACTTTCTCGAGTTCTGTGTCCTCGATTTCGATCTTAGTGTTCTTATCTCCAATGTGGTTGTTGCACATGATCTTCGTCTTGCTGAAGTTCATGTGCAGGCCGACTTTCTTGCTCTCCTCATTTAGTTCATCTATCATTAGTTGGAGGTCGTGTAGGTTCTCTGCAAAAAGGGCTATGTCGTCTGCGAATCTGAGGTTGCTCAGATACTCGCCGTCTATTTTAATTCCTTTACTCTCCCAGTCTAGCCTTCTGAAGATCATCTCGAGGCAGGCTGTGAAGAGTTTAGGTGAGCTGGTATCACCTTGTCTTACTCCTTTCTGGAGCTGGAAGGGGTCCGAGTCTTTATGTAGCCTGATAAATGAGCTGCCGTGATTGTATATATGTTTCAACACTTCAACATATACTGGATCTACACCTTGCCGACTGATGGCCTCCATGACCTTAGGGATTTCTACTGAGTCGAACGCCTTTTTGAAGTCGATAAATGCTACGGCAAGTGGTAGTCTATATTCTGCTGCTTTTTCTTTCAGTTGATTTATCGAGTGCAGGTGGTCCATGGTCGAGTAGCTTCTTCTAAAGCCAGCCTGTTCACGTGGCTGGTTTTCATCGAGTGTTTTTGTGATTCGGTTGGTGATGATCTTTGTGAAAAGTTTATATACACAGTTGAGTAGGCTTATAGGCCTATAGTTGTTGAGGTCTTTCGGGTTTCCTTTTTTATATAGTAGCATTATGATAGCAGTATTCCAATCGTCTGGGACTTTACTGTGTTTTAGACACAGGTTGAAGAGGATGGCCAGTTTCCTATTGATGGTTTTACCTGCTTTTCGGAGTAGGTCGATGGTGATGTTGTCTGGTCCAGGGGCAGTTCCTTTCTTTGTCTGTTTAATGGCTTCCTTCACCTCCCACGGGGTTACTTTTGGGAAGTCCTCTAGTTGTTTGCCCGTGTCTTGCGTATCTTGCTCATTGTTTTGCAGTCCTTGTTTGGACGAATAAAGTTTTTGGTAGAATTCTTTGGCGCGTTCGACAATCCTGTCTCTGTCTGTTGTTAGGTTTCCATTTTCCTCGAGTATGCTAGTTATTTGCCTTCGTCCCGAGTTGAGGAGTTTGTTTATAGCTTTGAAGCCCCGACCTTTTTCAAGAGTTGATTCAATGACTGCCGTTGTGTATCTCCTTCTGTCTTCTCTTCGTTTCTTCTTGATTAATTTGTTTAGTTCAGCCTCTTCAATTTTCTCCCTCGTTGTTGTCGGTGGCTTGAGGTTTCTGCGTTTTTCCATGAGATTTTTAGTCTCATCCGAGATTTTGCTAATGGGTTGTTTGCCCATTGGCTTGAATGTAGAGGCTACTTCAATTATTGACGTTGTCATTTTGCTGCTTAGTTCGTTGATGTTGGTGCTGTCTTGTTCAGTAAGAATTCTGAATCTGTTCTTCAATTCGAGCTTGAAAGATTGAACGTGCTCTTTTGGTATGTTTAGAGGCTGCGGTTTTGTATGGAACATTTTCCTGCGTTCTTTATTGGTGTTTATTTGTACTTTACATCGTACCATTCTGTGGTCGCTGCCTACATTGACTTGATTTAGGACTTGGATGTCCTTGACGATATCGTTTTTGTCCGTTAGGATGTAATCTATTTCGTTTCTTGTTTCGTGATTGGGGCTCCTCCAAGTCCATTTCCTACTGGGTCCCTTCTTGAAGAAGGTGTTCATGATTTTGAATCCATTAGCCGTCGCAAAGTTTACAAGATCTTCTCCTCTCTCGTTGCGTATTTTGTATCCAAATTTGCCGACGCAATGTTCATTTCCTTGTCCTACTTGTGCGTTGAAGTCTCCCATGATAACATTGAAGTGTTTTCTGGTGCCTTGGAGTAGGGAGTTCAAGTCATCATAGAAGTTGTCTATTTCTTGTTGGGTTGATTGTGAAGTGGGAGCGTAGACTTGGATTATATTGAGTTTGTATCGCTTTGAAAGTTGTATGGTGACGCTAGCTACCCGGTCAGAGACGGCTTTGAAACCAGTTACATTGTCTTTCAGGTTCTTATTGATGAGAAAGCCAACTCCACTTTGTTTTACTTTCTCTTTACCGTAGCTGTAAAGAAGATGCTTGCTTCTCAGTTCGATTAGTTCTTCTCCGGGTCTTCTTACCTCACTAATGCCTATGATGTCCCATTTGACATTTCTGATTTCACTTTCTAGATCAGTTAGGTGCATGTCAGTTGACAGTGTTCTGACGTTGTATGTGCCTATGCATAAATTTGTCTTCTTGTTGATAGTCTTAGAGTTCTGTTGAAATGGTCGTTGTTTCTGCGGTGACTCAGTAGGGACAGATGGTCCCTTGGTGAAGGATTTGGGTAGTCGCTTTCGGAGCACATCACCCCTACCCAAAGTAAGTGATGTGGCTGAGTCTTTTGGGGCCGATGACCCAGCAGGAACTGACGTACTCTTGGTGTAGTTTTTATCCCTGTAATTCTTATATTTTTAATATTTATAGCTCTATTTACTGTTAGGTATTGAGCACTCTGATTAAACATCTATGCTGGGTAAAATCTATTTTCTATTTCTTTCTTTTCGTATTTTCATGAATCAAGAATATATATTGTGCACTATATATATATATATATATATATATATATATATATATATATATATCCATCATCCCAAAAACTTCTTATCACCTTTTACCTTCAAACATGCTCAAACACATTATAAATTAAACATTAAGATTAAGATTAATACTATCCACTAGAGCTACAGAAGATATCAACTGGGGCAATAAAACCCAATGCCAAGATACCTAGGTCAAAATAAAAACTACTCCCAGACCACTACTAAGCATCCTTGCAGAGATGACCCTTATATAGAGTTCAAACCCCTTGACAAAATGTATATCCTCATATCACTCACAACCACACTCACAACATTCTCACCAAATTCCAAAAAAATAGACCCCAAAAAACAAAGACAATCATTCCCCTGATGAGACCCAAAGAGGGCATAAACATGACCAAGTTTGTGTAGCAAATCCACATTCTACTATTCATATATATGCACATATATATATATATATATATATATATATATATATATATATATATATATATATATATATATATATATATATATATATATATATATATATATATATTTGAGAGCTGTCCTAAAAGCATGTAAATTTTTGAAACAGCACTCATTGAGACGTTTCAATATTATTACTCCTGTGTCTTTGGTGTACTATTTCAAAAGTCTCTTCTTTACACAACCCTCATGCATATCATCACCACCACTTCCACCATCATCATCATCCATTATAAGACCAGTGCCAGTCAAACATCTTTACACACACTCCCTACATGTGAGTGTGATTGTGATAATCTCTGCACTGTCTTACTGGCAATTCCCTCGATCTCATCTATTTGTCTTGTGTCTTGTTTTCAAACTACTGCTTTCACTATCCCATGGGCACCATTCGATCAGCCTTTGACTTTTCTCCCTATGTGCTCTGTCGATCTCCATTTTTGTTGCTTCATTACTTGCACGATATCCTTCACCCGGGTCCTCTCTCTGGGATCCATGTTGATCTTCTTCCATCAATGAGGGTTATCCATAACATTCCTTTGCATTGTCCTCTGTGCTATTATGAGTTTGTTTCTTAGTGCTTTTTTTATTTTGTAGGTTTCACATCCATACGTAGCTGGTATTATGCATTGATAGTATACTCTAAAGTCTAAGCATAATGGTAGTTTGCCCTCCAATATCCCAGCCAATCATTAAGTGCCATCTTATCTAATTTCTATGATCTTTCTGTAGCTTTACTGCCTGACCTTGATGAATATATTCCGAAACTTCTTCTAAGATTCAACTGTCTATTACATTTTTAAGGACTTTGTAATTGAACACTACTTTTGTTTTGTTAATCTTTGAGCCTATTTTTTGGCTTTCTCTATTTAGATCACTTGATATGTTTTATAGCTTTTCCACAGTTTCCGCTATCAATGCATAATCATTATAGCACCTTCAATCGTCCAAATATTCTTTGACTGTACCATCAGACATTTTCCCTGTCTATTTTGTACTTTCAAGGCTCTCTGTAAAGAGTTTTAGTAATATATAACCTCTTGTCTTACTTCTTTTCTTATATTGTTAGTATCTTTATGGTCTGATTATTGCATAGCCATTCTTCCATATATTCTCAATTACTTTTATATCATTCACATGTTCATTCATACCTTGTTTGTGCATTGAGTTGAAGACTGCCGAATGCGTTCCATTGAGTCAAAGTCTTTTTCTTGGTCTATGGAAACTAAACAAAGAGGTATGTTGTATTCTGATGTCTATTGTTACGTCTGAAACATAACTGGTCTCTATTGAAGTGTTATTCAGTTGTACTTTCATTTCCGAGGCATGAAGGTTCTCCTAGTATTCGTCAGTTATTCTTAATATCTTGTTCCTACTATTCTTGATTTTGCCTTTTCTGTCTTTTAATACAAGCATACCTTCCTTGCCAATTGTGGTCTGCAACCAGGGCGCATTTCAAGCTCTTCCCTAATCTGATAGCTTTCAGTATCCTCTCCATGTTTTTCTTCCTTTTCTCTGGACTCATTTTCCTGCTGTAATGGTTTTGTCTTCTCTCGTATTTATTACCATATTTTTCCTCTTTTGAATTAGTTCTCAAGTTGTCTGTGAATTACTCCCTGTATTGGTGTTTTCAATTGTTTCACCTACCATCTCTGCTGCTTCTTTGATTAGAATAACGAGATTTTTTACTCTTTCCCTCTGTGATACTTTCCTTATTCCACAAAGCCTCAAATCTATTTTCTGTCTTTATCTGGAAACTGGGCTTGTCATAGGTATTAGTGAAAGCCACAAAAAGGAGAAATCTTTTTACTGCTCGAAGTAAGAAAGCATTTATTTGATTATAAAGGGAGGGAGGATCACAAATTCAGAGGCGTAAGATTATTAGTCAATAATAACATTGCGAGCAGCATTGTAAGTTTTGACAGCATATCAGATAGATTAAGCAAATGATACAAACTAAAAGTAATCCAGGTTTATGTGCCAACTTTGAAAAGTTCTGACCCGAAGATTGAAGAGTTTTATGATGACATTCGTAAGGTAATGGCCCAGGCGAAGACAAATTACTAAATACTGTATCTATATATATATGTATATATATGTATATGGGAAACTTCAGTGCTAAGATAGGTAGAAGGAAAGAGGAATCAAGTGTAAAGAAGATGAGGTTGGACATAAGAAAAAGAGAGAAGACATACTTGTAAATTTCTCACAGAGATACAGAATGCAGACACACACTTTTTGCGAAAACGAGAAAGTTGTAAATATACTTGGAAAAATCCAAACAAACAAAAAATGAAATTGACTTCATTATAACCAATAAAATTAAAAACGTTGAAGATGTTAGAGTTAAAAATAGTCTAAATATTGGAAGTGACCATAGAATTGTCACAAAATTAAATTTGAGTTTACAATAGGAAGGAACAAAATGATCCTCAAGAAGAAAATATATACATATGTAATATCCTATAATACTATCAGCTTTATAAAAACTTTTTTCACTTCATGTCCATGTTTAGGTTTTATTTCATCAACTTCATCTAAGTATATTGCAACCGTACGCTAATCATACATCTATCCACATAGACACACTCATATATGTAGGCAATGTTCCTTTTTCTGAATACACATACGTTTACATATATATATGTAACTGTTTTAAGTATTCCAAAGATTTTGAAAATTTATCCAAGACAAATTCCTCTGAAGTCCACATTAACACTTTGTTAAAAATAGATTTATGGATTTTTTTCCAATATTCTCTCCATTGCAGAAACGATTTCCAGACAATCGCATTAAAAAAGAATATAGGATACTTCCTAATCAGTTTCGCTAATCAAATTTGCACAAATTGTATTTTATTTCTTCACGATTTCAAAGTGTCTAATCAACGATGAAAATCGTAGTCACTCTTTCGTGCATTGTCATGGAGCACAGTGGAGATGTGCAGGACAGATAACAACCCCGCACTCTTCGCTTGAAAATAGATAATCCAATCAACAATGGAAGAAAGTTAAAAAAGAAAAAAGGGAAAGAATAATGGAGAAGAAATAAAGAAAGAAATTCAGAAAGCCAAACGATCTTGGAGATATTGATTTAATAAACGCTGGAAATTTTTACTTTGGAGTTTTGTGAATCAACTGGATTTTTCATATGGATATTAGCCGTTTTTATTTTTTTTGAAATCCATTCTACCACAGCAATCCCTGTTCTCTTTTCTTTATTTTTTTCATGTTGCTCTCCACGGATCTTTTCTCTCTCTTTCCCTCTTTCTATGGCCATCCTTGCTCTCCACTGATCTTCCGTTTCCCTTTGTCTTTTCTTCATGGTCATCCCTGCTCTCCACTGATTTCTTCTTCTCTCTGTAGACATCCTTGCTCATATTCACTTTTCACATAGCTCTCCATGGATCTCTCCTCTCCTTCCCTCTTTCCATGGCCATCCCTGTTCACTTTTCTTCATTTTTTCACATTGCTCCCCACTGATCTTCTCTCTCTCCTTTCCCTTTTCCATGGCTATCCCCGCTCTCCTTTCACATTGCTCTCCACTGATCTTCTCTTTCCTTCCCTCTTTCCATTGGCATCCATGCTCTCCACTGATATTTCCTTTCCTTTCCATGGCTATCCCCGCTCTCCTTTCACATTGCTCACCACTGATCTTCTCTCTCCTTTCCCTTTTCCATGGCTATCCCTGCTCTCCTTTCACATTGCTCACGACTGATCTTCTTTCTACTTTCCTCTTTCCATTGGCATCCCTGCTCTCGACTGATATTTCCTTTCCTTTCCTTTCCATGGCTATCTATGCTCTCCTTTCACATTGCTCTCCTTTGATTTTCTCTCTCCTTTCCTCTTTCCATGGGCATCCCTGCTCTCCACCAATATTTCCTTTCCTCTCCACGGCTATCCCTGCTCTCCTTTGACATTGCTCTTCACTGATCTCTTCTTCTCTGTTTCTCTCCATAGCTATGTATTATAAATTGGGACATCCAGAATTAAGGAATCTCATTGAAAAATACTTTTGATCCACCTCTGGTGCTATATATCAATATCAACCCTAGACCTTATGTTTCCATTATAGCAGTCAACGGTTTACTGTGCTTGTTTGATTGGCTCAATTCTTTTACTTGCTTATTCATTTGCGACCTTCATGGTTAGATTCTAATATGCCTTCTCATTAATTTTGAGCCTAATAAAAATTTATCGGGGAATTTATTCTTTTCTGGATGTAAAGCTAATATTGAATATCATTAAGCATAATAGAAGGGAGTTATGATTCTTTTCCTTGAAAAGACCCGCTTGTTAACATTGAAGGGTCTCAGAAAAAACAGGGGCCAATTGAATGATGGTGAACTCGTTAGTTCACCTTGACACTCTTATTCATGGTCTTGTTAGCTGCTTTAATACATGATTCAGGGGTCTCTCCTTATTAATTTGAAGGCTAATAAAAGTTTTCAGTAGGGTTATTTTGCAATAATGTAACCTTAATGACATTATGTAATCTACACGCCAAATATCAGTTTGACTATGCAGATGTAAAAAATAAAAGTATTATTGTCCAATAGATTATTGATCCTTTTCAAGTGTTCAGTTGGTGAGGATCGTTACCATAGGGTCATTAGATGGAGAAAAAAAAGAAAAGGAAACCATGTAAATGTCCCGACCCAGTAAGGTGTTTTTCTCTTTTTTTTTTTTGTTCAAATTTAAGGGTTTCTGCATTGTTATTACCTCTGACATCCCTGAAGTATGTTGATAGGTTTTGAATGATTAAAGACTATGTTAAGTGTCATGGACCGCGTGTAAATCTCTGAAGTATTTAATATTGCTGTATACCAGCAATTGGAAGAAGTTAAATAGCATAGCAGTTACCAGCATGGAGAATAGAATTGGTTAACTTAGTTTGTGTTTCAGCTGAGGCATGAATCTATTTCTCCCTGTTGCTATGGGTAAGCAGCAGGGTAGTTGGGACCTTTTGGCCCTGTGAGGCAGTACATCCAAGAGAAGCTTACTTTGATAGGAAAAAACCCTTTCTGTACAGTATTAGCAACTACACCCTATAAAACCCAGTGGCTACTAAAACCACAAGAAAGTATCCCAATGCTCAATTATCAGTCCCCAGAAATCAGCAAAAAACCAAAGCAATGTACATCCAGTTATTTTTTTATGTTTCTTACAAACAAGGCAGATATTTTTCATCTAAAATACTCTGGCTGAATAGCAAAATGATCTGAAAAGCCAGGAAAGAGTAGGGCCAAACAACCAGAAAGCTCTTATTATCTGCTTGTTTGTAACTATTCATCCACCTAATCTTATATTCCCTGAGAATATTGTTGCTATTGTCACAAGTTACTTACTAACCACAGATCTATAAATGATTCTACAGCAAGAAAAACCTTTTAGTATACAGTGACAGTAAATAAAGTCCAAAGTCAATCTTTCGATGGGGTTGAAACGGACTTGCAAAAACCAGTATTTAACCAGAGACATTATTATATTGCTCTTTCTCAAGACAGTGCATTGCAAAATACAGAGGTTGGTACAGAAGAACAGAAAAACAAAATTAGGGAGAACCTGTCATTGCAGTCAATAATTGAACAACTGCGGCATCAAAAATTGAAATCATGTAAAAAAAATTCCATTGAAGAATAAATATTTATAAAATCATTTGCATTTTCCACTGGAAAACATCTAAAATAGAGTAAAAAAAATATCCAGACTTATCTAGATTCTGGAGAATATAGATGATTTTCTAATTAATAAGCCCATTGAAATAAGAGCCCCCAAAAGTCATAAAAGCTTTCCCCCCCCCCCAAATCGGAAGATTTTAGAAAGTTTTTAGTTGGTACTGATGCTAATTTTGAAGTCTGTAAATAAAACGGTATGGTTGAAACACAGAAACAAACAAACAAAACAAACACATGCAGATATAAAGAATGATAGAACCCTTTGATATCTCTGATGGCTACGGTTGTTCAACATAAAGTGTAAACAGTGTTGATTATGTTTTTTATATTCAGCCATTACATTCACTAAAATGAAATAGAATTATCATTTATATTGTAAACAATTCTGAAAGGTTATGCATATATGAGCTATAAAGTGGTAATTAAACTTCGAGGACACTTCTAAAATTTCCCCATCATTATCCAAAAGACAACACAGGGAACCTTTGCATTAACTCAATATTCTAATCCGCAATAGAACAAGTTGGCATGCAACTGAATGTCTGGTATTGTGGTAGGAAAATTTCCATCATTAAAGAAGATATTTTGGAAATTATATTAATTTAGAAAAAAGCAAATTACATTCCTAAATCCGTTCCCAAGCAACCCATAAAATATTAAATTAAAAGTTGCTTTTAATGACATTTTAACAACCTTTTTAGATTACTATGTGTGCGAGTTTTCCCAAGTTATCTTCTCACTGCTATAGGATGACAGCCTGAGTGAAGTGATAAAAAATTACTAGAATATCAAGATAAAGGTAAATAATAATAATAAAAAAACAACTGAATAATGATTTTCAGTACTTTACTCTAATAAAAACATACTATAGAATAGTCTCTGGTACTTATACTACTAGTTGAAAGAAAATAAAACCAACAATGGCATGGCCCAAAGAGATCAGAAAAAAGATAGATTTAAAGATTTGATTTGGGTCTGCTTGTCAGCTAGCTCTGGTAGCTTAGTTGGTAAGCGCAGCACAGCAAGGATAAATCTGGCTTCCCTCTGGCATAGCGGGACAGACTTGAGTAAAGTTACATTATGATGCAATTGAAAAATAATCAGGATAAAGGTGGAAAGAAGTAAAAAAATTAATAATAATGATTTTCAATACTTCATCTAATAAAATAAATTGAAAACTAATTGCTTTACTGATACTAATACTACCAGTTGGAATAAAGAAAACTAGCATTGTGCTAAGAGATTGGGATAAGGTTTGAAGGTTTGATTTGGATTCCTGCCATCCGGCTAGCTCTCGTAGCTCAGTTGGTAAGAGAAGTGGCATGTTAACATAGGTTCCCTTTGGTATAGAGGGACATAAGTTGGAGCCTCACTGAAAACTTATTCTCCATTTCTCCTCTGCAATACTCTCTCAATTCCATAGATTGACAGAGTAAAATTTCAATAAACAGCAACAGAAAAATTATAGAGGTAAATAGTGCTATAGAAAAAATCAATGATAATGATATACAAGACTTCATCTTATATAAATGAATTTTTGCTTATGTTCATGTTTTCCTACTGAACATACAAGTTTTTACTTACATTTGAATTTTCTGTTTTTATAGTCAATGAATTTTTCAAGTATTCCAAACTTTTTTTTCTCAGTATTTCAGCCAGTTTATTCTCTGACCTTTTCAGGTGTTCTTGACAATGAAGCCAGAGTAGGAACCAGCCATAAAACTATGAAGAAAAATAAACAAAAAAAAAAACAAAGACAAAGATAGACTGAAAGTTGCATTCAATATTTATTTCTAAATATTTCCCTAGAGTTTTATGTTGCTTTCACACTAAAATTGGTTGTCTGTGTTGACAACGGCGTGAATCTCAGACTGAGATAAATAATTCAATTGAAGGAAACCAGAGTTGGGAAAAATACCACAGTACAAATAATCCCTTTGTTTGTTGACTCAAGCCACCAGATAAAAAAAGAATGCTAGTTGTATTACATAATGTAGAACATCGTCTTTTTTTACCAGCTGAAGTTCATGTTAACCACTCAGTGTCTTGACATTGTCATCTGGTCAGTCAATTCAAATCTCACATGATTGAATTAATGTTTCATTTGAGAACTCATGAATACTGACTGGGAAGTTGAGATTACAAAAGGAAATAAATGATGAGGCTGCATTTTCATGTGGCATTCCCAGACTGTGATGGAAAGCCTACTAAGTCTGGCAGTATTGTAAGGAAATACTGGAGTGCCCTTGGCTAGTCCTAATGATGCTTTAGCACCAAAACCATACCTGATCCCAGGGTAAACATTTGAAGGCTTTGTTGGTGACGCAGCTGCAATTTTTGCTGAAGAATATGTAGGGAGTTCCATCAATTATAGATTTCTGGGAAAAGATCAAATGACACTAAGAAAGTACTAGTGACAGTTGAAAAAGACCGTGGCGTGGTTGGTAGCCAATTCATAATGTGTATCAATCATTACCATATCACTTACAAATGGGATATGTCTTCACGATGTTCCATAAGTATTGTGGTGGCGGGGGGGATGAGAACAGGGTGTGAAAAAGTGTGCCCACAATGAGGCACAATGATCACAGGGAGGCACAAATGATCAAAATAATGCGTGATAAGGAAGTGGAGAGATCTCGATCAAAGGTTGCCGTCTTTGATTGAGAGGACACTAGACAAAAAATTGAACACACTGACTGCTCATTGCCTGCGGGTGCAAAGCATAGAAGACTGGTTGCATTGAAGGATGTAAAAATGCACACAAAAGTCAAAAGATTGATATGAAATGATGAAGAAGGAGAGATCTAAACTATCTTTTATTGACGAAGAAACGTTGAATGCAAAAAGTCTCGTTTGGATATTTATTGATTGATTGTTTAAAAATATTAATTAAAAACTTTGCATAAAATCTGCGCAATTAACAAAATTTTCAGATACGCCTTTGGGAGGCATATGATTTCAGAATCACTATCATACTGGTTGAAAATGAGGACATCATTATTTTCGAAATGAATGCAGAGCAATCTTACTAAAATTAATGTTGACAATGGCATAAATTTCAGAGTGAGATAAATGAATCAATTGAAAGGTGCCGGTAATAGGAAAAATATCACATTGTACAGGTTCCTTTTGATAGTTGATTAGCTACCAGATTTTAAAAAGAAAGCCAGTTGTATCAGAATAGATAATGCAGAACACCATCACACCATGACATTGTCCTCTGGACAGTTAATTTAAATCTCATATTCCATTTTCGAGAATATGAGAACTGGGCATGTAAACATTGACTGGAAAGTTTTGAATACACGAAGAAATAAATGATGAGACTGCAATTTCATCTGGCATTCCCAGACTGTAATGGAAAACGAATAAAGTCTGATGTTATAATAATGTACTGCTGGGGCACCCTTGGTTAGTAGTAATGATGCTTTGACCTGGAAAACATGCCTTACCCCAGGGTCATTATGTAATGAAGGATTTGCTGTTTTGCCATTTTACAGGAGCCTGTATGATATTATAATAATACATTGTGAAACTATCAACAATTCTTATATGAATTCCAAGTTTTGATAATATTTAATATAATAATCAGGGGCTGGAGAAGGTAGATCACTACATCTACCAAGGACATTGAATCTCCACAAAATAAAAAAAAAATCAAGCAAAGAATCATTCTAGCAATAGGCTAGCCATGTTTCAAGAATGGTTGACAAATGCTGGACATCCTGACTTGTGCAACCCGAGAGATTATGTGTGAAAATGTGGCCACTAATATATGAGATGGCATGATGAATTAGATAAGTTCCTCAACGCCAATAATAGAGAGGTCAGGTGAATCTTGGGGAAGGTCCATGTCAAACAAGAAATGCCAAAAGACTGGTTATAATGATACTTGATGAACAATAAAAAATATAGCCAAGAAAAAAGTCCTTTTGTGGACTCAAGCAATCCTGCAGATAAGATCATATTATGTATTCTTGGTCAGATCTTTATTCTTGGTCCAGTTGGACCTTCTGCTTGCATACCGATCATCTTTAGTAAATGGGATTTTTTTACAGGGTGGGATTGCAACCCACAACCCTTGCTTTTTAAAAAAACAAACCATTCTTACTGATAGCTGTGGGTAAGAGTGGATAACACTCCTTGTTTTGAATTCAGTCATCTTTGTCCTAAACTTGTTGCCCTGTTGTAGACTGGGGATAGAAGAGATTGATTCGTGTCTTCCCTGAGGGCATTGGTGCAAAGGGAATACAAAAAGTCTGTGCCATAGAATCTATTTTCCATGGCAGTAATCGACACATCACTCCAAACTCTACTGGATCCGTAGATAGAAGTATAAAAAACATGGTGAAATCTTCAAGTCAAGATAACCATTCTAACATGATTTTTGTAACATCTGCTTGAATCACTGGTCCAAATTAGTTAACAATGAAAATTAAATTGAAAAGAATCTCAGATTTAGAAGAGTTGGAGCTTTGTTCAGGGCTGTCATGATTGGCTGTATGAAAATATGGATCATTACTCTGAATGTTTATTTGAGAATTCTAAAAAAAATCATCCGTTTAAGTGAATGTAGGTTTGGAAAAAACCCCCGAGTCATTTTTGCAGTGAACTTGGTTTTTGATTGGTGGCGTTTCATGTGGATCAGATAAATAAAAAAAGTTCTATGAAATGAGGTAAAGAATATTAATGCATTTGAATATTGAACCAAGTCTATGGGAAATCATTTGCTATCTATTTCACAGTTAAATTATTTGCAATGAATGTCCATAATAACCTGAAACTTTCATAGAATGTATTTCAATAGAAAATCATTTACAATGAATTTTTACAATCAAATAGACTGGTTTGTCACTCAATAGGAACTTTTTCTGGCAGCATGCCATGTTGGGAGTGATCAATTAAAAAAATTATGAAACGCATTGACTAATGAATAAGTGACTTCTCTTGCTTTTTGAATTTTCAAGAAACAGGCATAAAATGCAGTCAGACATGAACTGAGGGACCAATTCAGCATAGACTTTCATCATAAATTGAATGCCGACCCTAAAAACCTATTCTGTAGTGGTATTTTGGGAAAATAAGAGCAAAGAATTTTTTTTCTAGCTCCATTGGTGTGACCTGTATACATGACACAAACCTAGCCAGACAGACCTATTTAAAAACTGAAGGTTTTGGTTGAATATGATTGAAAAGTTCTTTTTATGCAAAATCATTACATTTGGCTGTTGCGCCTACTCCAGAATAAGAAAAAAATTGCATTTGCCCATCCCTGCCCCCAAACAATTAGCAAAAATAAATATCTGGGCAACTCGAGTAACTCGTTCAACCACTGCTGTGTTGAAATAATTAAATTCTGCTGTTCAAACAATCTGTATTGAAAACAAGAATTCCACTCACAAATATTCATAACATTCTTTGCAGAGAATATTGAAATGGGTGTTTTAAACCATTCATTACAAAGCTATTTGTCGGGGAATAAATTGGGTTTTGTTTTTTCATTTTTAAATCCATTAGTTTTGATTTTCATTTGATATATTTTTTCGGTGAAAATTATTTTGAAATTTTATTTATTTGAACCATAAAAATGCAGGAAAAAGTTTGTAAATTTTTTCATGAATTTTGAAATCTCTTGCCTTTTACTGAAGACAAAATTATGGCTAAATTAAGGTAGATACTTGTTCTTGTACTATCACCAAAGGTAAGCAACAACGAGTCTGATCTGTACCCAGATGGGTAATCAACTGGATACACCAGGTGCTGTGAGCAGCCGGGTATCATATACAGAGCCTCCAGTGGTGATTCTGCTAACCTCCCGAGAAGGGGACTAATATCTACACTATGCTTAATAATGCTGATGAATACCCACTCATAAGTACCTAACCTGACCGGGCAGTTGCAACAAAATACTTTTACTGACATTATCAACTCTGGTAGGTTCTGATCAATTTACGAAAGTGGCTTTCAGCCCTTCATGCATGTTCTTTTTTCCCCATGCCTCAATTTTGCAGATCACAATGACAAGGTAAAGAAGATTTAGGATTCATGCCTTTTAAAAATCATTATCATAATATGATATTGGCAAATGATTACATGAATTGGATTATGAGTTCATTTTTCCATGATTTTTGTGCCTCCTCTCAAATCAGATTTTAAAAGTTTGTACCAAATACAAATGAGAGGAAATGATATTTTCCAAACAACTCATGAAAAATATCCAAGATTGCACCTGAAGAATCTGGCAGAGAAACCAAATATTATGGTTTATAATTTGCTTTAAACCCCACAGAAAGAACAAAAAGATTAAAATAACCATCATTTATCTTTGGCTTGATTTTTTTCAGTTGTTTTTCATCAAAACTTAACTCAGGCTATCAATCTGCAGCAGTAAGTAAACAGCATGGATCAGGAATAAAGGATAAGCTCCTAGGGAGTGTCAAACTGATATCCCTACTTGCTTAGTGAAGCCTAGTAAATGCCCAGCTGCTGTACTATTTAGCTATGTGAACTGAGTGGCTTGCAGAGGTCCAAATCTAACTTCATATCAATTACTCCACATCATGTTGGTTTTGGTTTGTGAACTGGTATTATCAGTAAAGTATTTCATTAGAAACAGTCAATCAAAACTGTCACCATAACTATCAAGACAGGTTTTTTCCTGCTGGCTAACTATGTATGTATGTGTGTATGTTCGTAGGTATCACATGTACAGCAGTACCAATGGAGCTATGGGGCTGAAAATTTAGATATTCACTACTTATTATGTTTATAAAAAATGGTTTTAAAAAATTATCCCTTGATAGATTTATGGTGTGGGGGGGGTAAATTTGCAAAGTAAGTTTATGCTAAATTGGTTTCTATTTTGTGTCCAGCAATGTTCATTAATATTTTTTTTAATGAATTCAGATTTATTTTTAGAGATCACTGCCCAATCAAAGGAGAGGTAACTCATTCATTGCTTACCCCTTTTTCAAATTTCTTATCTGATCATCCCCCCAACATGGCATGCTGTCAAAAGATATTAGTTATGTGAGTGTTTCTATTGGTATTTTACTTTTTATTTGATGAAGTATTGTTAATCATTATTTTTGATTACTAATTAAATAAGATTGATAGTAATTATTTGCAATACTTCACCTAGTATAAAGTAAAATAATAAAATCAAATTGGAGTAAATTTGAAAGATATACTTCAATCTGATCGATATAGGATTAACACTCAAGAAGTGGAATTGATTTAACTCAAAAATCAATATTTCTTGAACAGAAAAAAAGCAAGGCTGACTTTCATTCCAAATTAACCATGTTTGTAATTATGTTTATCAAATATTGATCACATGTAAGCATGATTTTCAGACTTACTTTCATCTTATACATATTCAAAAATATGAGTATTGGTATATACATTATAGATCAGGAAATGCTGGAATATAACTTTAATCTTATAAATGTATATATAAGCATCTCAACCTCCAATGAATACATAGAAGGAAAGCATTGGTCAATATGAAGGCCCAGAGGCTGTTTGCCCAGTTCATCTAATTCATACGCAGACATCAATTCATCCTTAATGTCTAAATTACTCCTGATTACCCACTTATATTATTGCCTGCAAGATGGAGTGTCTTATTCCAGCTTCCTGGATAAGACCAATTGAATAAGTGCTATGAATTGGTGAAGATTCGTACAATCATTGTTCCAAATGTTAGAATTTGAACAAGAATATCTAGACTTTGAATAAGCTATTTATTTTCCATACCAGGATAACTAAAATCAGCTTTTTGCTTTTAAAATTTGAATGCGAGAATCTGGATTCCATTTGCAATTGCTTTTCTCAATTTAATGCTGACAGGGATGAATTCAACTCTTTCAATACTCAATTCTGTGTACTGTAAATTATTCTTTTTTTTTTAGAATCCACCATCTAAAACTGTCATTAAAACTATCAACAAAGGTTTCTTCAGTGTTTAAGTTGGCTTGATAGGCTGGTTGGCTGGCTATGTATGTATTGCGTGAACATATGAAGCTAATTGACTGAAAATTGAAACATTTACAGCTTATGTCTACAAAATGTCTCTCTGTATTTTTCAAGATCCCTCCCTCCAAAAGAGTTTTTTTAGTAGCGGATTCAATTTACAATGTAAAGTTGTCCTTAAAGTTGTTTTTTTGAAAATTCCAACTCTTTTTGTGATCCTTTCTCAACAAAAGGAGAGCATGGCAACTTATTCATTGATCACCCCTTTTTCCAATTTTGTAATCGATCACCCTAACAAGGCATGCACTCAAAAGATGTTGATTATGTGACGGTTTCTATTGAGTGACTAAACACATCTGTTCCCTTTTTTTTTTTCCAAAAGCTAATGTAGATAAAAGTATCTTTCCCCTGAGGTATGTAATGAAGTCATACAACATGGTTGGTTGTATCTTATCTGTACTAATATTGGAGGCTTTTTTCGTACATTTGCATATTGGTACTTCAGTCACCATGACTCGACTTCTTGGCACAAGTCTTCCCTACTGTGATATCTGAATACTGACTTGGTACACAGTAACTTGGTGCATCTCAGTTCAAGAATCAACAAAAACAATGTATTGAAATAAATGGATTTGTTATTGAGATAATTAAAATCATCTTTTGAACTGAATTATTTACTCCCGTTGATCAATTTGATAATCTATAGTTCGAAGCAACAAACTATTGAGTTAATGATTCATTACAAATATTGAAATTATTCCAAGTTTGAATAGGTTTGTAAACAAACTAAAAAGCTATTAATTAGAATGCCAAAATTATTTTTTTACTTTGCAGGTTGGGTGAATGAGTTTGTATACAAATAATGAAACAATTCATCACAAAATGTTGAAATTATTTTTACCTCTACGTTTGATTGCATGATAAGTTATGCTTGCGCCTAGCTGTCATGCACCGAGGAAACAGTGTTCTGATGTCGGCACTAGACAGAATTGCACTGAAAAGTCAGTGAATGATCTAACATGCTTCAACAACAAGACCCACTAATATAAATTTTGGTATGAATAAATGAATGTTACTTTTGGGATAATTGAACCTTTCTTATTCCATCTTCAAAAATGAAACATTACTGTTCAAACTACCTACTATATTGCATATACATGCATACACACTCATATATATATATATATATATATATATATATATATATATATATATAGAGAGAGAGAGAGAGAGAGATATGTATACATATATATTTATGTTTATATGCACATACCTACATAGATTCATGTGAAGGGTATCGTAATGTTGATTGAGATCACAAAAAGAAATATAAAAGGAAAAAAAAAAATAATGTTTTTCCCAAATAGACCGCAACAGAGTTCCCAAACTTAATGACCATTTTCCTAGGATGATATTCTAAAACTAATCATCGATCACAATACCACTGGGTTTATCCTTTATGGCTTTTAAATTCACATAGAGAGACTGCAATGGCTCTGATTACCCTGCTATTGCCCTCAAACAGGCCATCAACATGAAAGGGGAAAAATCCCTGGGGAGAGAGCGATGTCAGGAATCAGCAACATTGGTTATCTAATTAATCACTGACCCCATGATGTTACTCTTCCCAGGAGGAACGCAGAAAAATCCTATGGATCTTATAAATGGATTTGTTAAATGGGGGAAAGTCAAGGAAAGTTCAATACCTTTGGGTTGAAAATGAGTGCTGGGGTGACTCGTCTGATGTTGAAGAGTTCAAGGAAGAGGTTACCTACCTGGAAAGAGAATGGAGATAAAATTATTGAAATTCTGTTGGTAATGGCACATAAAATTGAGCTCATTTTATGGCAATTTTGAAAATAGGTAGAAAGCACTCAGAGAGTGCGTTTCTCTGCTAATGTAATTCACCGGCTAAAAACTAAATAAAAATAAGATATAAAAAAGCAAGAGAGATAATGTGATTCTCAGAATATATACAAATATTGAGTTACTTCCATTGAAATCTAAATTCAACATTTTTATAGTCTGTTTGTTCTTTAACTTCTTTTCCTGCAGAATGAAAAAAGATATCTTGAAATCAAAAAACAACTCCCTGGATCAACCCCCTATTCTAATCACTTCCTCTGAAGTCCATGCACAATCCTTCCACAAAAATTTCAGAGAATCTCACAGACAGCTTTTGGAGATATCGTGTGGACAAACGGAAGGACAGATGGGAGCACAGATGGTTAGAACAAAACGAGTGAATACATATACCTCCCCTTACCTCGTTGGCAGAGGAAAACTATTGGAATTTTCTTGGTAATGGCATATGAAATTGAGCTCATTTTTTGGCAATTTATAAAAAAAAAAATGTAAAAAAATTGGCAGGCTGGCTGTTAACGAATGATCAATCTATCAAGGTACCAGGACTTTTTTATTTATTATCAAAACTGCAAAATACACACGTATACGTACATGCCACAAACATACACACGCCATGAATGTACACATATACAACATATACACGTACCATGCCTTCACATTCTCATGTACACGCATAGGTCTCATATGCACACACAGACACTTATGCAGGCATGAATCTTACAAACATGAGTGTGTTTGTGATGTATACGTGTGTATTTTGCATTTTTTGATGAAATGCTGTTCGATGAAAAGTCATGCCACGATCTATTGAAGATATGAGAATCGGGAAATATCTGCTTCTATCTTTCCCAATCAATTCATTATTTCTTTGAAAATAACTATTTTATGATCAGATCAATACGATATTTACAGATTCTCGATAGGGGGAAGGAGGGTCTCTCTACATGGCCTTCGATCGCCTACACCGAGTAAAAAGATATTCAATCAGTTGGATATTTATTCACTTCCCCTCATGCGGGTGGAATGTGACACAAGGTCGAGTTTAATGTGGGGGTGGGGCACACGTGTATTCAGTCTGATATACAGATGTGTTGCAGAAGATTTGCATAGATGTCTGGCTTACAGCATTGGTTGGCAAAGCATATCATTCATCAGTGTCGTGAGTTTGGTTTTCACAGGGGCCCCGTTACTGGGACTTTTTACCAGACTTGGCTAAGCTTAGTGAATATCTATACAAGCCTCACACATTAAATATTTCAAAGAGGTCCCTTATAGAAATTTTTTCATGAATTGCCCCATTTTTAGCAGTAGTAGTAAAATACAAGAAGCAGCATGAAGCAAAGGGGATGTAATTTAAAAGAAGATTTTATACAGAGGTGTGCGGTGATCAATTCAATAATCTGAGGTTTGAGTTATTCCTTGATATGACTAATTCTTACTAATAATAAATAATATCTTATCGCATCATTCTTGGACCTGCTCATTGTTGCTTCCTGTTGCTTCTTGTGTTTTGATACAACCCGGCTTTCAAATAATTATCTTTTAGCTGTTTTCATCCAACCCACACATCTACGCTGCACAAACACCTACGTCCTTTAGCCAACCAGTTTTCATCTCCTATAACCCTTTTGGCACATCATACTATATCTATTCACTGGTTACCAATTGTCAATCTATTTTATTAATGGACATATCATATCGATTCAGAAGTTTCGATACACAGCTCTATCTTAAAAACTCTCTGGCAACCCTTTTGGCTCTCCAGGCCCTGGTGCAATGCACCAACTGCATCCCCTCTTATAGGCCCTTCTCTCAACCTATGCACCTGAATACTGGGCAATCAAAAGCCAGAGGCAATTGAATGCCCTGCAAATGCTACCCGGGTGTTTATGCCTTCTTTTTGCGCTATTGTTCACTGATTGTTATATATATGTGTTCCATGGTTAAAGCCACACCAGACATGCACTTAATTATTCATGTGATCTTTGATGCATAGTCACTCAGAAAGGGTTGGCTTTATGCCAATTTGACCAATTGCTCCCAATTGGGCCCTATGCTAAGGTAATCTACTCTAGTCTCATCAAATACGTACAATAACACATGCACCTAACATCATATTGCAGGTTTTACAGAGAACAGCAAATATTTCAATTTTCTTCTTAATTCTTGAAAGGTCAGCATTATTTGTACATTACTATGATTGAATTAGATAATGTGTTGATTAATTATAGAAAAGCATAAAAAAGGCACATTTTGATTACTTTCTATTCTTCCATAGAGATATAGAATCTATAAAAGATTTGTTTTTTTATCTTGAAATTCGGTTTACTTTCGGCTGTGCTCATGGAGCCTTACATAAAATGTTTATAATTGGGCCCTGCAGCTCCTAAATCAGCCCAGTACTTGGTTGTGCCTTTTTTCATACCACCAAGTTATCAAATATGGGAGACAAACCCTTTGATCACACCATCCTTGAACCTCCTTGGTCATGCCATGTTGCTGAGTACATTAGATTAAGTGCAATAGCTTTTTATTGATTCAACTGCATGAGTAGGAAAGTTGTTATGGGAGAGTGGTTTATCCAAATGTTGACTCATCTACTCTATACAGTACAGTTTGTAATTTGTTCCACAGGATCATTCTTCTTTGTCAACTATCGATGGGTTGATTCTTAAGGAATACAAGCAGCCTCGGACAAAATTTAAACTGTTCACCATTTTTAATGCTGACAGATGTTATGCTACCTCACACCTCTATCTGATTTTAGATATTGGAGACCCATCAACCAAAACTGATATGGAGCTAGAGGGCTAAAATTTTTTATATCTATTACTTATTATGTACAGAAAAAAGTTATTTTTGTTTTTAGAAAATTTACCATCTTCATAGGTTTTAGGTTGGTTGTAAAACTTCCAATGTAAGTTTATGCCTAATTGATCACTTAGTTTATGTCCAGCAGCATTAACACTTGTTTTTTGGAAATTCAGACTTTTTTTTTTAGTGATTATTGACCAAACATAGGTGGGGGGAAGCAATTTATTTATTGATCACTCCTTTTGTCTAATTTTTTCAGTTGATCACCCAAACATGGTATGAGGATCACTGACAATTTCTTTTGAGCGACTAACTAGACCACTTGTATATTTGTCTTTATCTCTATATGATGTAGAATGCGATTGAAAGGTCTTTTAAATGCAAACATTTCCTAAAATGACTGATTTTCAACTATTATCTACTGACAGGGTCAGTGCCAAGGTATTCAGCACCCTATGCCTGTCATGGTATTTACCACCCTAGGCAAGCCTCACAATATGTCCCCTCTTGCCCTGCCATCCTCTGTCACATTCCCTCCCCATCCTCCATTCTCCTCTGTTTAACGAATTATCTCACCTGCAAAACAGAGGAGGATGCAGGATGGGTGCAGGGGGGAGGATACAAGTTTCACCTCATCCCAAAGTGCCTTTGCTTTTCGTGAGAAGAAAATTTCTTCATTCTTTTAATGAAACACTTTTCCAGTGAGGTTTTTTTTTCTTTCCTTGCATTGCTATCATCAATCTTAACCAGTTCTTTCTCTATTACTCAGTTTTTGTTTCTATATTTGGATTTATGGTTTTGTCTAAGTTGTTCAGAATTTGTTTTGCATCCCCAGATTCCAGCACCTGAGTTAATAGCCTAATTTGCATCATGCAAAGCACCAGCCTTGACTATAAACACCAAAAAACAGCCCCTTGATTGCAGGAGTGTTTATTCCAGACAAATTCCTGGTGTAGGTACGGAATAATTCATATATACATCAATGTACTGATTGCCAGAGTGAGAACCTAATGTCGCACCAGTCTTGCCGCTGGAGTGTCCCTGTCAGCCTTGAAAATCAGCATTCAAAATCCTGATTTGTTTTTTCCTTTAGGTTCTAAGAGGAAGGATATACATAACTACCATAGCCACTAAGCAAACCCTCTGATAGATTTCTGATAACATATCTGTTTTTCCTCAATGTGAAATACTCTATTAATAGAACATCAAGGAATTTTTAATGGGAGTTTATTGAGAAGTTTTATATGATTTAAATCATGGAGCATGGTATCTAAATTTGTTTTTCCATTAGCCTCTGAGACTGGAGTTGACCTTTGCACACTTAGGGTCACCATATGGCACTTTTCCCAAACACTGGGCTACGGACCGGCACCGAACTGCAAAGTATTTGGCAATACGTGAACAATATAAGTTAGCTGCATCTTCCCCCATTCTCTGTCCCATGATAAATTTGGAAATGAAAAGCGAGTGCATTAGCCAGTTATGTGACTTATAGTTAACTTATCACCCATATTCCGGCCGTGATTAATCACACTCTTCCTCTGTAAGCCCGTCCATAAGAATATTGTCAAGATTAAATTGGTCTGTGGTGCAAATAAAGCTTGTGGACCCCTACCACATGGTATTTAAGAGGAGAACATATCTCCCTTTTTCCGATAGGAATATAATGTCCTCCTTTTAGCCTAAAATGTCCTCCTTTTACATTGCTTTCCATGCACAACTCAGATCTCTAATAGCTCAATCGACTGGTGAGTGGAATTAGCCAAATGGGGAGTCACGAAGGTTCTATTAATCGCACAAGACAATCTTAGGGCAATGACATTCCTGGAATTAACCAGCTCTGAAAAGTATGCCAAAATAGATAGTATTAGCACTATGCTATAAGGTTTTAATGTTTTCTTCCATAATAAAAGTTTATATCAAGAAATTTGAGAGTGGATCTGTGCACAATTACCTCCCTGAATTCTTGCCAAATGTCTGCACAACATGATAGCTCCAAAGTGGAAGGGTGAACAACAGGCTATGGATAATGTGATTGACAATATACTATGTACCCATATTTTTTTTCTAAATTACTATAGAGAAAACCCAACACTATGAAAAATAGTGCTAAATCTTTTTTGCAACTGACCTGGAATGTTTACACAGGTATTCTCATTCACTGAAGGTCCATCAAGCAAGTTCAATCGGTTTCATCAGTCATCTCAAAAATTTCTCTGCAGCTCTATTCATCATCAGTTGATTAGCATCTGTTGTTGGACATTGACCTTCCGCAAGATTTGCCAGACCTCTCTATCAAGGGCATTGCACAGCCAGTACTTTCTGAATTCAACTAGCTTGTCATGCCATCTTTCTGTCGGCCACAGCCTTGCACATGATCCCCATTGTGAGTTGTGATGTCCAGCAGTTGTCTACCATTCTTGCAACATGTCCAGCCCATTGCCATTTGAGTATTCTAACAGTTTCTATGATGTTTCAGACTCCTGTCTTTTCTCTAATGAACTACAGTAAGTCTCTTTGTTAAAAGTATTTGACTTACAGACAACTCATAGAAATGAATAGACTGCCATCTAATTATTAATATTATCATAATATAACCTAACAAATGCAAAGCAATGATGGAATGAGAGGGTTAACTCCTGATCATGATCTTTCTTCTTTTTAGATGCATCTCTATAAGTCACTTTTTGGTCAGGCAGTTCCAATTGCATTAAACAACAGAAAGAGGAAGGAAATTTTTACCAGCCACAATTATGTTAGAAGAGAATGCATGAATTCATTTAATCAAATCTCAATATAAAAAAGAAAATAGATGGTGTAGTTGGGCGGCAGATGCTCAAAATTTGTCAACTCTGATTTTCAATTTCATTATGATCTTGATATATTAATTTACGTATTAAGAAATGTATGCATATATGATCTGACAGAAGGATTATAAATTGTGTTATATTATACAGAAGCTCTTATTGTAAAAGATCTCCTGTTGCTACACCGTTAATGTGTCACTCGAACTAGACAATGTTAATGGAATAAACAATTTAAAAAAATTCCTGCAACAGCCCCATTTTCTCTAGTTGTTTATTCTATTTATCATAAAATTCATTTAATCATGTTAGATTCACATGAAACTTGGTCAAGACCTTCAGATGAACCCTCCTCCTCCTCCAGCTACCAATAACAGCCATATCATTTTGGATTGACATGAAACTTGGTCAAGACCTTGAGTGAACCATCTCAATCTTCCGCCTCCTCCTTGTACTATTATCACAACTGTTAATGCTAAATATCAGTTTTTGCAGCCATATCATATAGGATCAATATGAAATTTGTCTAGGCCTTTGGTATCTTCCTCTTGCCAATATCAACACAATTAGTAATGCTACTACAATATGAATACTTCGTTGAGAATCCCTTTGAAATATGGACATAACAAGGGTGTATGCATCATTGAACTTAGGGTTCTTGTTTTTCTACCTAAATTGTTTCTAGAGATTTTTTCTTTTATGTCGATTGGACGAAGTGATACTAAATAAGGACTGTACATTTACGTGTGTCCGCTACAATTTTCCAAGGTGGTGGTGGATTTATTCCAGGCAGGGAGAGGGTCATAAAAATGTGTGTGGATGTCCTTAGTCAGGTAAAGGACTTTGGTGTATTTGACCATTGAATCTTTCTAAGTATTTACTGATCATAGTGACCCCTTCATCCCCAGGCTCAATAAGGTTCCAACTTTTAACCCCCCCTCCATCCCTCAGTGATAAGGCCTGATTCAGGGATGGGGAACAGCTGCCCTCTTGCCCATACACTGGATGTCCGTTTATACGTACCGGTACTGAATTACCAACAGAATTGACAGACTAAGGAACATATCTCATGCAAATCCTGGGGTCTGCCGGTATAGGTGCCAGAAATTTTCTAGAAGTACTAAAGATCAACATTCCATCAAGCAAAACACTCAAAATTCCCACTTTCTTTCGATGTGATTTACCGGAATTTGTTTGGTTATTTTTCATTTGTTTCCCAGCAATATTTTTGGCAGCTCTTGTTATTCTCAGGGTTGATTGAGTGCAAGATAGTGATCAATACAAAATGGCCACTTGCAGCCATTTTGGGAATGGGTAGAGCAGGAAAAAAAAAAACTATTATGCATCCTTAAAAGAAATATTTTCTGCTCTCACTCTTTTAATATTTTTTTTTCTCTTCAAGTGAATAAATAATAATAAAAAAAAATAGGTTTGGTAAGTTGCTTGAAATGGAGTTTACTTACATACTTAGGAAAATATGTATTTATATCTACACAGACATGACAAATTCAAGTGGACATTATACATTATCCTATTTTCTGTTATATGTAATTTGTCCTGAAAAAAGTATATGTTCTCCTAAGAGTCGGTCAGAATGGCATCACTGGTGCCATAGTTATTCTGAGAAAATCTCTCCAGACAAGGGAATCTTCCTTTTGGCTTTTTGCAAAGATGGGGGAACTCTAAATGTCAAATGCTGGAACCAAGAAGTCCCATCTCACTGAAATTGTAGTGTGGCAATAAAGTTTACAGTGTATGAACAAAAATGATACGGCTGGAACCTGCCATTCATGGAATATCAGTGTTTGATGTTCATTTTAGCAGAGCAAATAAACTATCTATCTATGTCAGGCTATTTCTATCAATGAGTCTATCAGTCTATCTCAACCTGTCCGTATCTATCTATATATCCATCTATCTCAGTCTGTTCATATCAATCATCAGTTGTACAATCTATCCAGCCCTCTGTCTTTATTCGAGGTATTTACTAAGCTTAACTTAGTCTGACACAAGGAAAAAAAATTATTGGATAAACCATAGTGAAAGGTCCATGAAACTAGCTTGTTAACGATCATTCAATACTAGGTACGCCTTTTTCTTTGTTATAACAAGTGTTGTTATATCTATATTTCTTTTATATTTATTTTAATACCTATTCAGCATTACACCTTTATCTGTCTGTTCCCTCTGTTTATTTAATACGTGCATCTTAGAACCTACTAATCAAGCTATCTGCATTTTATAACAGCCAAGGGTATAATCAATCTATCTACCTATCCTGGGAAAAGTATTAAGTAGTAAAACTTTAAGAAATTACTCTTATTTGTTACAAGTAAATTTGTCATTTTTATCTCAAAGTTATCTCGATTATATTTAATCATCAATTTACTTAGAGACAAGTAAATAAATTTAAGTGAACAAATCTTTTTTTCAGTCAAGTAATTTTATCAAGTTCGTACAAAAAATATTACGTGACACTTTTCCCAATGCATATTTATCAAAGTATGGTAGTGTCTTCGAACTCCTGAATTCATTTCTCTCTGTCCATCTACCTCTCAATCTATGTCTGCTTTTATCTATCTCTCTATCTCTGTTCATATCTATCTATCAATCTATCCATCTATTCTCACTCTTTGTTCATTATCTATCTATCTCTGGTCATATCAATCTATCTATCTATGCCTGCACGCTTCTATCTCACTATCTATCTTTCTATCTATCTATATATCAATCTGCCTTTATTCATTATCTATCTATCTATGCTTGCTCTTTTCAGTCTCACTATCTCACTCTTTGTTCATTACCTACCTCTCTATCTATATCTGTTCATCATCTATCTATCTATGCCTGCTTTCATCAGTGTCACTATCTCACTCTTTGTTAATTATCTACCTATCTATCTCTGTTCATATCAATCTATCTATCTATGCCTGCATATTTCTATCTCACTATCTTTCTATCTATATATCAATCTACCTTTATTCATTATCTATCTATCTATGCCTGCTCTAATCAGTCTCACTATTTGTTCATTATATATATATACCTATGTTCATTATCTATATCTATCTGTCTATCTATCTATCTTTGTTCATAATCTATCTATCTATCTTTGTTCATAATCTATCTATCTATCTTTGTTCATAATCTATCTATCTTTGTTCATAATCTATCTATCTTTGTTCATAATCTATCTATCTATCTTTGTTCATAATCTATCTATCTTTGTTCATAATCTAGCTCTCTATCTTTGTTCATAATCTATCTATCTATCTTTGTTCATAATCTATCTATCTTTGTTCATAATCTAGCTCTCTATCTTTGTTCATAATCTAGCTATCTATCTCTCTTTGTTCATAATCTATCTAGCTATCTATCTAGCTATCTATCTTTGTTCATTATCTATCAAGCTATTCATACCTGTTCTTATCTATCTCTTTATCTAAGTATTTATCATTGTTCATATCTAACAATCTATCTATCAGGTAAGTGGAAGGGGAAAGCCATTAAAAATTTAGATTACTTCGATTCACTCTGTATGAATGTGCATGTTCTTATAAAGATGTATACACATACATGTGCATGTGTGTGTGTGTGTGTGCATATTGGATGTGGTTGAATAGATATATTCATATCTGCATAAACTTATATACCAGTATATTCACTTCTTTATATACAAATACAAACGTATGTACGCAAGTAAGCGTTTGTGTAGATAAAAGCATATACGCACAATCTTGATTAGCATGATTTCAAATAATCCAAAATTCAATTAAGTTCAAATTAGAAATTAATAAGATGTCTCAGTTAGTAAAAGCCAATTTCCAATTCGCATGATTTTTTATAATTTCTTTTGCTATTTGAATTACTCTCCTAAATCCTGCCACATATGTTGGTATATAAGGCAGGCATTTAATTTGAAAAAAAACCCCAAACAAACAAAAAACCCTTCGCAAATATCTCACTGCATCTAATGTGCTGGTATTATAAGAAGGAGGGTGTCTACCAAAGCTCTGTATAGACATTTATGGAGTTTGGATGAGTTGCAGGAAGAGATAACCCTGCAGATATCTATGTGAAACATTCGTCTTATAGTCCAATATATACAGTAAGTCTCACAAGAATGATGTCATTTTTGAATATCATCAAAAGTAAAAATGTTTATTTCCGCTCTTTTCTCTATTGCTGGATGTTACGATCAATCAGATGTCTCATTTCTCAATAACTGGAAGTCTTATTGTTAGGGTTTTAGGATTTTATCATAAATCAACTCTTTGTGAAACTAAGTCATTTCTGAATCCTCTTTTTAACATTTTCAGAGATGTAGTTAATTGGGTGGGGGTATTTGAACCCCTGCCACCTAGCCCCAAATGGAGAGAGGCCCTCAAAAGTAGTTCACCTATAGCATTTCTATTGACAAGTCTCACCTGATATTGGAAGTCATCTACCCCAAGGGACTAATCCCCTTGGATACCCTAAACCCCTCTGAATCTCTAGCTATGACTCAGAATATTTTGATATAAAAATATCTTCTGCATTACTTAGACTAAGATTCAGTTAGTCCTGTGTTGTATGACACATATTTTGTTTGCATTTCTCGAACAAACCCCATAGACCCACTCGTTGTTTGTAGTCATTGTGGGTTCTTACAGGGTTGTGCCCTTTGCTAAATGACCAAAGTAGACTGCCTTACAGGGTTAAGGGGATCCAATTACCCTGCTGCGTGAGAGAGGTGTATTCATGCTTTTATCAAAAATATTAGTGTTAAGCTAAGGCAAACAGGCGGAGTTTGAATCAAGTTTGCAGATTCCATTCTCTGCCCGGTTAACTCTTAGGCCACCTGCACCCCATCTCCATCTTACTGCATTACATTAATTTGATTTAACAGACATAAATTATTGACCAATCTTTTCTGCTAACATGTTATCTTAGTGTTTCTTTTAGAATTTGGAATGTTTTACACAGAAGGGATGGATGTTATTACAGACTTTCAGTTGGATAGAACTAATTACCAAACTTGACATGTAGGAATAATTTCATGCAGCTTGGATTTAATTGATATTTTAGAATAACAATATTTTGTACATACCGTGTTGCATTAATTTGGTTTTTTTTACTCCCCCCTCCCCCCCTCTCTCTCTCTCTCTCGTGTGTAATGTCCCTCCAGAACATGGGCAATCATGGCTCTCGATAGCTTCCTTTCTCTTGTCGCTTTCAGCAATTCTTGCTCCTTCATAAACCCTCTTTTTCTTTCCGCAACTCATTCTGCCATCCGTTTGCGCAAACTTTTCAAGTGCGTTACACGCTGCCGGCCTCGGCATCTCTTGCCTTCAATTCACCCAGTGAGCATCAGTGTTCCCCAACTATCCTTCCACATTACGTGTCCCTAAAATTCTGACTATCTCTCTGATCATTAGCGACATTATGCTTGTAGTTCCTACTCTCCTTGAAACTTTCTTGTTTGTTGCAAGATCTATCCATATCATAACCTGGTTTCTTCAGTCTTCAAGTGATTCTGGCTGGCTTTCCAGAGATCACCACCCAATGAAAGGCGAGAGAAGTAATTTATTCATTGATTGCCAGTTGTCCGATTTTTTTGGTTGATCACCCAAACACTACATGCTGTCAAAAGACATTGGTTTCTATTGAATGACTAACCAGACCTGCTTCCAACAGTGTTAAAACAAATATTTTATTCAGGAATAATTTCATCACAGAGCTCCAGTCAGAATTTTTAGAAACTATCATGCAACCAACATCTTTTGGCAGCAGCATGCAGCGATCAAATAAAAAATTGGGAAAAGGAGTGATCAATGAATAAGGTACTTCTCTCACCTTTTGTTGGGCAGTGATCACTAAAAAAAGTCTGAATTTTCCAAAATAAAAAAAAACAAATAATCTAGAGGACAAATTTAACATGTTGACAATTTCTAATTGATAGAAAAATGTTGCTGTATCACCTTGTGGAGTGATTCTGAGAGATGAGGGAAATGAGTTGTGAGACTTGGGAAACAGTGACTATATGTAAATAGAGAGGATCAGAAATAAAAAAATAAGCCATCAGTGAGACTTGAACACAGGGAAGCTTAATTAAATAAATAATCCAAAGGAAAAAACATACTGCAGTCTCTTCAGTGGAAGAGTGCAGTGTTTCAAATAATGAGTTTGAGTTATACTAATCAGCAAAATTTTTACTTCAAATAGAAGAGTCCATTGTCATGGACAGAGAATCAAGAAAATCTGTGTTCTTTTTATGAGTAGATATTCATAGATGATTAGCTTTGAAAAATCACTTGATGGAGTTGATAGTTCTTTCTAACTTGGTTTGAATGCATCACTAAAACAAAAATATCATTCAAAACAAAACTTATTTTTGGTTTGTTTTCAGTACTTCAAGTCTTTTTATTTTTGTATCTTATGCCAGAAAGTCTACTTTAATTTATTTTTATATAAAAAAATTTAAAAGTCAGTAAATTTAACAAGATAAAACACAAGAGGCTGCTTCCTGATTCTCCTGTTGCAAAGAGGACACTTCCGAGAGTCCCTGAACGCCTCAATGCATTAGGCTATGTCATTTCTTATTAGATTAAATTTATAAATAATTCGGAGTATAAAACAATTAAAGAATTATACATATAAGTAGAGGTGAAAATACTCGAAATAACCTGCGTGTTTTTTGCAAATTCATGTTATGCGGAAATTGAGCAAACTAAGTTTGTATGTAAATGCAGCAGAGCATGTATTTGAATCTTATGAATTATTAACCCATCAAGTGCAGATGACAGAAATTTCCATCATTGCACTTCTATGGCTAACTCAATAAAGTTTCTATTTTATTGTGATGATGGCAATTCAGCTCTATCCATGAATCATGGTTTTTATCTTGTAGTGGATTACTTGCAATGAACAAAGACTTTCATCTCGCAATTGATAGCTATAAGGCTTGCCAGCTTCTACAGCTAGTAAAAACATCTTTTCAACGAGACATCTAAAGTATACCTTTCTATTTTCCAGGAGAATGATATTGGAGCTCTTGGTATAAGAGGAAAATTTCCTATACTTGCTTTAATAGCACAGACCCACATATCACAACAGTCTTTTCATTGATTACTTTAAGAAAAATTTTATCTGTAAGGAAAATATTTGGATGGCGGGAAGTATGGCAGGTATAATTTGTGAAGTGAGATTCTTTGGATCCACACTCACCATTACCCACAGTTCACACAATTTTGGACAATTTTGGATCAGGAAATTGGAAAAAAAGATTTGCTTCTGAGCTTTGATTCCAACCTGGTTGGATATTTTACAAAACAAGAGAGAAAATCTGATAAATTTGATGCCTGAAAGAGTAAACACATTAAAATCTGCTCATGGTATATCCATCAAATTGTAATTGGCATAATCTTGATTCGGTAAGATCATTGAATAAAGGCTGTTGTTTGAAAATGGAAGTGTCTATTTACTTTTGTCATGTCTGTTCTGTTGGTTTAAGCCTTGTTTGTGTGGATCAGGGGAGGAAGGTCTGTCTAACTTCTCCAGGCTCAAATGTGTCTGTGGAGCACAGTCTGTTCAGCACAGACATTTCTGCATCTTAAATGAAGGAACTGTTGCTTTCTCCTCTCTTGTTTGTGCTGGTTGGGTTTTTATTATTCTAATTGAAATGAGCTCGCACGCACCATCCACTACTTAGGCTTTGTACTCTTAGTAGTTTGGTGAGTAGAGAAGGCCAAGCAGTAGGTTTTTGTGAATATAGTCATCTCTTGGGTGGCATTACAGGGCTGGGGGTAAAACAGCAACATTTTGTTTTCTATAAAATCTTTGAACGTCAATATAGTTGCATTACCAAAATTTGTTTTCAAAATAATTCTGAGGAAACTTTGAAAAAAACGTTTTCTCTCTGAAGAGGATCTCTCCAACCCATTCCTGGAAATTGGCATAACAGTTGAGTGTAAACAATAAAAACCATTCCTATCTATTAATTGGATTCTCACTGGCCTGAAAGGTATGGTGGTTGTGAGAGAATGGTTTGTCCAATTGCTGACTCTTTTCTTAGTTAACCCTAGTGGTATATTCGTGAAATGATGTTCTTTCAAGATACCTTATGAATACATAGAGTACAAGGAGAAGCACATTCATATCTTTCTCAAGGGTATCAGTGTGAAGTGAGTATAAGTAGCATAAGCTGGATTCAAATTCAGATCGCCAATTCTGTTTTGTGCTGATAATTTGCCATATAATATTTTTGAATGGTTCAGATTGTTGAATTAATTCACTTGTTTGAAAACTGAAGTGTTCATTCATTTTACTATATATATATATATATATGTGTGTGTGTGTGTGTGTGTAGCAAAATGAATAAACACTTCAGTTTTCAAACAAGTGAATTAATTATAAATACATACATATGCGTTAGTGTGTGTGTATATGTGTACACAAGTATATATATATATATATATATATATATATATATATATATATATATATATATATATATATATAAGTAGCTATTAGCTTAATTATCTTAGAACTAGTAATGCAGAACTTTAATATTTTTGCACTAAAAGGTGTGCAAATAGGTGTGGGTGTATAAATAGTAAAATTTAGAAACCACTCAATTATCTGTCATGAATTCTATGTCTACATCTCAAGTCTATTTAATTGAAAGACTCATTCATTTTTTTTCCTTAAAAGCTTTCTTTTTAAAGTATCTACTGTTAACTCAGTAATTAGGATTCTGGTTTCATATCTCTACAGTTTAAGCTAATGCTTTGCTTGTTAATCAAATCAAAAATCAAATAAATAAAAAAAACAAACAACACACACACATACACACACATACACGTATACATGTGTGTGTGTGTGCGCAAACTATGAAAATCATTCAAAAAATTAATTGAATCCTATCAAAGATCATAAGGGGTTTGCTGTAACAGTCTTGAAAAGTAATGTAGTCATGGGGGAATGGTTTGTCCAGGGGCTTATTCTTTCTTCAGTCGACCCTTGTGGCAATCATATGACAAAATATTTTTTTTTAAATTGTGAATGGACACAGCACAGGTAGCAGCACATTTATGTATATATATAACTTTGGTGTTTGAAGCTGTAAAGCTTCCTAGACAATGCTTTATATATATATATATATATATATATATATATATATATATATATATATATAGTCATGCAAACTTTTCATTTTGTAATGCTGAAAAAGAATAAATTTCTTAGTCAATTTTTATGTATAGTCCGAAATCATCCATAACTCTGTCATACAACCCAAGTTCAATCTGATCTTTGTTATTTGAATGTGTTGTCTTATAACAATTCATCATGAATTTTTAGGTTCTTGTTGCATGTCATTTAATTTATATTCATGATTTTATTTTTTATTATTGAGTTCATCAGCTGTTTTACTATATTACTGTTTCAGGAATATTAAAAAACAGAACAGGTTTCTTATTATAGCACTCCCTGTCATATTCATCAATATCTCCATGGATATAACTGCCCAATGATTTTAATTTATCTTAAAGTTATTCTTTGTTATTATTCTATTAGTATGAATTCAGGTAAAAGGAAAATTATTTTCCATGTGGTACAGGTGAATTCAGGTTGAATTTGAATTAGGATTCTCATTTATCTTCATATGTATTCAATAAATTTTTATTGTGGATACAACTATTGCATAAAAAATCTTTTTCTATTATAACTATACTAGTGTGGTTGCATTTTACAAATGTTACTGATGATCTCTAACTTAAATCTGAAAAAATATTCTCGTTTATGATTATATTCATACAATGGAATTTTAATTGTAATGAGTTGTATAAATATACTTATAATATTCAGTTATATTCTGTTATATGAATCAGTATTCAAAGATGATATTTTATGCTGAGTATTGGATTGATATTGAAAAATATAAGTATTTTTTTTACCTTATATGTTCAACTCAGTAAGCTTTATTCTTTTCTCTTCATCATTTCTCTATTCATTTTTTGAGCCTTTCTCATTGAAATTTTTTTGAGTCTGTCAAAAGAATAGCTTTCCTCTGTCTTATCAGATGCATGTAATTTTATATGTCATTGTCAGTGATTTATGTTGTAGAGGTTTGTTTAACCTTATGACCAGTTATAAGTGTTCCCAAATGAAGATATTTCATTCAAGTATATATATATATATATATTATATATATATATATACATATATGTATACATACATACATACATACATACATACATACATATACATATACATACTCAGACATATTTGTCTTATTCACCATGTTGAAAGCAAATTTATTTTTATATTTTATCACATGGTTTAGCCATAAACTTGAATTTGATATATAAGAATACCTTGAATAGTGTGGTTGCCATTAATATGGGTTTTGATGTAACATGGTTAAGGTATTGCTGAACAAATTAATTTAACCAAGACTAAATATAAGCTGAAAAAAACACATTAAAATAAAATAAATCCTTGAATTATGCAATTTTGAACAGTGCAGAAAATTTTGGAATTAATCAACCACACTATTCAAATTATGCGAATATATATATATATATATATATATATATATATATATATATATATATATATATGTATGTATGATATCATTATGCAGAAATTCAGACAGGTAAACAGAAGGCAGACGCCAAGACCTCGAAAATTGATGAAAAAGAGGAAATATTATTGAAAGACAGGAAACTGTCTGTCTCTCAGTCACTCTGGCAATCTCTGTATATCTCTGATCTTTATTTTTGTGGTTACTCAGTCAGTGGTAAGAGGAAACAAAATAAAGAAATTTGATTCTTAAACTTTAGAAGTTTGCACTAAATCAAACTAAACAAAAAGTATAGCATGACAGTGACTCTGAAGAACATAAATGGAGTTGAAAATTTACCTGAAAAACCAAGAACATTTAGCTATTTCAATGTTTACTCACATCATCTTCAGAATCATAGTTATTTACTAAATTTAGCTTAGTACAATGAAAAGCTACAAGTGAGGGGCTCTCAGTTAGAATTGAATTCTCTTCAGTAGTAATTGTCTGCAAGACTAGCTTGTAAACCATTATTACATGATGAGGAGCCTTCGACCTTTTTTCTATAGCTTTCTTTGTCTCACCATAGCCCTACAAATGGCCAATAAACCAGCCAACCTGGCAATGGATTCTTCTCTCTTCGATTGTTTGACTCTATGTGGATGCCTGAGTGTATTTCCAGGCACTGGTCACATTTAGGGGGGGGGTACAACCATGAAAGTTTGCATGAGTACAACACTTAGTGCCATCTGAAAACAGTATTTTTGTTTTTAGAAAAAGTTCTTCTCATTATTCCTAAAAAGAAGGGTAAACAACCAGTGTATCCTACCGATAGCCACACATGGTGCTGAAACATGGAACCCAACCAAAAGATTGATCCTCAAACAGAGAACCATGCAAAGTAAACAGGAGAGAATCATGCTCAACCTCACACGCAGAGATCATAAGACAGCACAGTATATCAGAGAAAAGACAGAAGTCTGAGACATCAAAGAAACGGTTGGAAAACTCAAATGGCAATGGGCTAGAAATGTTGCAATGTCAAACAACTGCCGGAAATCACGATTTACAATGTTGATCCCCTGAAATCAGGTGTGAGGATGTGGGTGGCAGAAAGTGAGATGGTATGATGAGCTCAATAAATTCAGAAGTTACTGGCTCCGCGACCCTCATGATTGAGAGGTCAGGAGAATCTTGAGGAAGGTTTATGTCCAACAATAGATGCTAAAAGGCTGATGATGATGATGTTGATAATGGTCATTTCAGAACCAACAATGCTCAAATCTTATGTTGGTATTTTCTAGATAATCCTAGATAAAAGATCTATAATTCTTTAGATAATTTCAGATAAATTTGTTCCTCTTTTAAAGGCTGTTTTGTTCTTTTATGAATCTCTCTGGTTTTCTTTTCCCCTTGATGTCTCGTCTCTCATTTCATCCTTGCACTTTTTTTCATCATTCTTTCTGTGTCTTTCCTAATTCTATCGATCATCTTTTTCCTCTTACAGTCTGAAAAACTGAATGTCCCTATAACTATTTTAATATTTGTTCTACTTAGTTCAAATTTCACCTCAACTAAGATACGACATAGGCAACAATACACAGAAAATATGAAGTAAATAGATTTACTATTTAAGGAGTTATGTTACAATATTGGAAAAACATGTGAACAAAATGTATTTGCATGGTAACAAAATACCCTTGAGAATTGAACATTGTCAATTCTCTATTCTTTTTTGTTTAATTGCTTTTGCCCAACATTTAGGATAGTTACTCAAATACTTATGGCAAGTTTTGATGGAAATTTTACTCCATATTCTTTGCTGAACTTCTCTATATTCTGAAACATTCTTTGGATTTCTTTTGCCAACATTCACTTTTTCAATAGGATTTAGATCAAATGATTACAAAGGCCATGTCAAAACATTGATCTTTTCCTTTTCAAATCAATCCGTCAACAGCTTTGACTTATGTTTGGGATCATAGTATTTCAAGAATATCCACATTTCTTCTCAGGCAGACATTTTGAGTTGAACTTTTCAGATTATTCTCAAGAATATCCCAATAGTTTTCTTTTCACATAGTTCCCCCGATCTGCACAAGTTGACCGATTACTTTTGCACTAAAACAATCCCAATGTAGAGATATTATTCTACCAATTTACAGACAATTAGGCAATGTAATGAATTTATGACCTATGCTCGTGGCCAAGTGATAGAGTGCCTGCTTTTGGTAAGCTGTGGTTCAATCTACCATTGAGTAATACCTAAGTCTTTAAAAATGCTACTCAATGCCTCTTCACTAAGCATTCAGCGCAAGGACTAGGATTGAGGAAGCTCTTGTTTAAGCTAATGGGTTTGGGCTAAAATCATGTTGGATACAATGGTTGTTGTAAGATCTCTGAAGTTAAGCAATGTCAAGTCTTGTCAGTAGCTAGATGGGTGACCATTGAGGGATACTAAGTTTTGTATGCACAACAAAGTTTTGACTGGCCTGGCAAGCTAGAAGTGGGTCTTACTAAAGATTTCCCGTGTGTACCTAACTCAGCGACATCCTTGACAAGGGTATGAAATCTTGAGTTTGCTTACAGCTATGTCTGTATCCAGTAAGCAAAAATTGCGTTTCGAAGTTGGGCCCCTCGGGTTTCTGAGCTAAAGAGGAATGTTTGTTTATCCTTTTATGTAACTTGCAACATTTGTTTCTATTGATCATCTGCATATTAAGTGTTTCTGAACATTTGCTCTTTAATGATTTTTGTAAGTCCATCGAGAAGACAAAACTTTCATACTTTAGATAAAGATTGGTAAACTTTTGAGAACCCTGGCAGGATTAGGAATGCTTTTTCCCGACAAAGGCGAATGAATAATTGAGCGATGGTCATACAAATCCATGGGAACAGTTTCGTTTTTTTTAATCAATTTAATGTTTCTCATCATAGGAGTATAAACCTACATAAACCTTCATGTATAATCAATCAATGAGAACTGCTAAATTCTCTTTTTGTCGGGGACAGAACAAAATCTTATCAAATAGTTGTTCGAGTTTCATGGTACCTGTAATCAAAACTGGATGCAAGTGGTAATCAGTTAGTAATGAATTTTTTTTTGCTGTAAAACATTGATTTATTTGTGGCCATCAGAAAAATGAGACTTTTGTTTTATTTTTCAATACTTAATTGTATTGGTTGCTCATCAGAGATAAATAAGGGAAACCAAGAATTTAGCCCGCAGGCTGACTCCTGTTTTAAATAAATGACATTGCATGATTATATTCCTTTCTGGAACATTTGTTGTTATGTTTTGGCAGGACTTTGTGCAAATATTCTATTAAGTTTGTTTTATAAATTAGTTATGTATACATATACATATATATGTATCATCATCATCATCATCAGTCTTTTAACATCTGTTGTCAGATATAGACCTTCCCCAGGATTTGCCACAATTCTCTATCATGGGCGTCAACGAGCCTGAATTTATCTGGTTCATCTCTCCATCTTGTATATTGTTGGCCTTGATTTCTCATGTGGTCTCAGGTGATCCATGTCGTGAGTCCATTGGTTGTCTTTCATTCATGCAGCATGGCCTGCCCATTGCCATTTGAGTTTTCTAATAGATTCTATGATGTCCCGGTCAGACCCCCGCTTTCTTCCTGATGTATCGTGCTGTCTTGTGATCTATCCATGTGAGGTTGAGCATGATTCTCCCCTGTGTGTGTTGCATGCTTCTCAATTTGTGGGTATGGTTAGGTTCCATGTTTCAGCTCTATAAGTGACTATCAGGAGGATGCATTGGTTGTATACTCTTCGTATAAATATATGTATGATATTAAACAATTAATAGAAGTGAAACAAAAAAAAATCTCATCTCTTGTTATACTTAATGATCCCTCATCGTCAAATACATTTTTGGGGGTAACATGTAAATAAGCTCTATGTTTTAAAAAGTTAAATTTTGTGAAGTATGAAATAACATACATGTACAATACATTATGATAATTCGCATTATGACATGACTAACTACATGTAGCACAACAAAAGCTATATATTAAAATCATAGCTGAAGAGGAGGTGGTGCTGGATCAACAAAACAAAACTTACATAGAAAACAATTAATGATCCTAACAAGAAAAATTCACACATATTATCATCAATCTCTGTGTGAAATGTAAAAAACACTGAAGAAATTTGCATGAATTGCATTAATAGATATTGGGAAGTAATTGAGTGAAATGACATAGATTTTAGGAAAAATGTTGTTTAGTATATTTTAAAGCAGTAGAGCTTTCAAGATTATATGTATATATATATATATATATATATATATATATATACATACATACATACATATATATATATATATATATATATATATATATAATTGCTAAAGAAATGTTCATTCATATATTCTTAGTAATAATTCTATTTCTTAATGATATATCAGTATTGCTAGATATTCCTTTGTGATTGTTCTTTGCCATGATGTAATTATTTATAGATGCTTCTATACCTGTGTTAGCGACTGTTAATGAAAACTGTCGACATAGGTTTCTTCAGTTTTCTAGTTGATCCGGCTGGCTGGCTGGCTATGTATGGATGTATGTATATGTATATTTATCAAGTGTACTGGCTTCACTAATGATGCTCAGAGACTGAAAATTTAAACAATTATTCTTTATTTTGTCTGTAAAAACTTTTTTTTTCTGTTTTTTAGAAATTTGCTACAATAGCTTTTGGTGGGTGTTCAGTTTGTTCGGTTTGCAATGTAATTTCATGCTAAATTGGTCGCTAGTTTTTTCTCTGCAGCATTCATGCTTGTTTCGGGAAAATTCGGATCTTTTTATGATCAAACCAAAGGTGACAGAAGAAACTTATTCATTGATCATAATTTTTTTTGTATTTCAAATTGATCACTCACAACACAGCGAGAAAACATTGGTCTCCTAGCAGTTTCTATTGGGTTATAAACCTCTCATGTTTTTAAATGATTTATGATTATTCTATCGTCTGCGTCAATTTTTATGACTCAAGCTCTCATTATTGGCTATACTTGTTATTGAATATATGAATATTGTTCCTCATGAATTCTCCCGTTTCCATGAAATGGGGAGACTTGAGGTACGCAGCAGTACAGCATATACATCCTTCTCAATTTCCAGTTTTTTTCGCATGTTTAATATTTAATAATTGAGATATTACACTATTCTTAGGGATCATGGTTTTATGGATCGTAAAAAAACACCTAAAATCAACCGATTAATGTAGACCAGCATTTAACAAACTGGAATATGCAGATCCCCAAGGGTTGGGCATAAAGGTATTACTGGGGGTCCTTGAACTTGTTGAGTAAACAGACCTGTCTAAGGGTTTGTCAGGAAATTCATTTGAATGAGGGGTCCATGGTTAGGTTGGGAACGACTAACTAAAGCCCAAAGCCTCAGCAGCATGGTTTCGGGGGTGCTGTAATTTTGAAATTTGAACAATCACAGTGACATCTTGAGGAAATATGAAATGGGTATTAGAACATATTCTAAGGTTTATCATTTTTTGATGTCTCAGCTTCTAGGAGATTCAGAAAACATTCTATAGTGTACTACTATCAATCATGTCAGACATATCTCATGAGGTAAATGAAGTATTGAGTTATGAAATACTTAAAATAGCGAGGAAACTCTGATTGGAGTCCCTTTTAACATCTTTTTCTTTTTGAGAGCCATGCTGATAACATTTTCAAAATCCATATAAAAGGTTGACCCTGTGAACAAATCTTCAGCTGAGCAGAAATTCCTATTTTGAAAAGGTATCTAGTTGAAAATTCAAAACACATTGTACTGCATATGTTAGTATGAGTGAATAAACTATGAGTATAGCTTTTTGTGATTTTTTAGGCATAAAATAGAATAGGTGGAACCCTTATTTAACAAAATTTGGATCATTTCTACGATTGTCTACATTACTTTTCAAGCTTTCAAAGAGCAAGTAAAATTTTTAGTTTTTCCTTTCATGGTCTGGCATTCTGATGAACAGAAAAGTATTGAATGATTTTTCAACTCTTTATTCAATGTTTTACACAAGCCAATGCATCAAATGGAAATAATCCAGTGAAAATTTTATTCTAACACCCTTAGTTTAGTTTTAGCTGGCCCTCCCTAAATTCATCTCCCCAAATGGAAAGACACATAACTTAAAAACCACTCAGAACAGAGATTTAATGAAGTCAGAAATAATCTATTTGATTGGAAAATTACAGGGGTACCACAATTCAGCTATATATCTTTATTATTAATGCTCTTTATACAGAGCATGACCAAAACTGCTGCTGAAAATCAAATGCCACATCTTTTAATAATTTTGTGCTAGAAAGAATGATAATTTATTTGTTGACAATTCTTTTTTTATCAATTCATTAGAGAAACACTAGAGATTTTAGATAAAAAGATACTTCATCGTAATTGACTTTATGAGAATTTGGTATTTCTGAGACCGGTATTTACTTATTCTGAATTGTATATAAAATATCTGTGAATGAGTTATCCTGAGAAAGATAACAATTAAATGTATGTAGCTATATAATGCCAATAAGACTGCTCAACAAATCTAATTACAGTACAGTACATTCCATAGTAGCTTGGTGCAACACTGTAGCCAAGGGGGCCTAGGATTTGTCCTGTGGTCTCAATAAATTATTTTACTGAGTTTCAGGGAATCAGTAAGCCCCGGGGCAGACCTCATTGCACTAAAAGGGAAGGGTTGGTCTTTACAATATCAGCTGCAGGGACAGGAACTTTTTTTAAAATTTCCTATATATGGAACCCTATAATGAACCGACCTAGTGTCACATCTTGCCCTTGTAGGGAAGGGGATAGATACAAATCTACTTGCAGTTAATATACTAAAATAGGATCAATGAAGAGAATGTATATTGTATATATTGATGATAAGGACTTGTAACCAAAACTAAGTGGAAGAGTCCATTTTAGAGAATGGAGAAACAAGCTAAAAAGCATTACGCCATTTGTTATATTCACATGCAGTAAAACCTATCTGAAACCGAAAAAAATATGAATTTTTCTTCTAACATATAATGTTCATTTTGATATCTTTGCCTATCACTGAGAAGATGATACATCTTATTTTTCAGCTTCATCATTTTACTATAATTCACAAAATTTCTGTCCGTTTGTCTGTGTCTAGAAAATTGAAAAACAGCCACACCTTTGGTCACCAAGTGTTTGTGGTCAGAAATGAGACCGTGGTGTTGGTCTTTAACAAAATGTTTTTTGAAAACCCTTATTCTGTAAGAGGGTTTTAGTGGTGGGTCCAATTTACAATGTAAGTTTGTGCTATATTGGTCTGTTATTCTGTGTCTGGTCCACTTACCTGATTCAGCAAATGTCAGTCCGTCTATGATTGCAAAACTCTGAAATGTCCAGAGTTATGACCACAAAATTATCTGTAGTTATCAATTGGACCCCTGAGTTGGTTTTTAGCAAATTACTTTTGAAAATATTTTCAATAATTATGATTCTTGTTTGGGGTTAAATTTATGATAACAATCTATGCTAAATTCATCCCTTAGTTTGTGCCCAGCAGTGTTTTCGATCACTCAAGAATTTTCTATCTTATCATAATTCACCAAATGTCATACAAAATGCCGGTGGCCAATTGGCTAGCAGTGCAGAAAATGGACTCGGTCACTCGATTTTAAACCAGGCTGAGACAAACTGAGACTTCAAACCCGACAGACTGGCACTAATGCCATTGGGAAATGCATGGATCCCTCTCCTCCCCAAGGTTTGGGTTAAATTGTGTACGGTTAAGTGAGTGACACCACTTCAGGTTTATTGCCTCTAAGTCTACTTCACTTTTCACAAACTTTGAAGAACAATTCAAGAAATAGATACTTTTGATAAGTGGAGCCTTTGCAAAAATGCCTGAATCCATTGCCAGCGAAAGGTCACTACTTTACTTCACAAAATTAAACCATAACCGATTTCCAGCTTTATATTATCGTATTTTTTTTTTTTTACAGCGATTTACTTTGCCCATTAGTTTAATTCGACAAATGTCTGTCTGACTGTTTTCGTAAAATTCAAGATCTATGACACAGCTATCGCAACTGTATTTTTTGTGGTTTTGAATAGGACCCTGGAGCATGTTTTATTTTGCGTATTAGTCTTTGAGAATTATAGAAAATAATGAGAAAGTCTGTGTTCATGCTCTCCCTTATAATATTGATCTGATTCCCATGTATCTATCCATCAATATAATACTATAAACTACCCATGAATGGAATAATTGCACTTGTGTGTATAGATGACGTCTAAATAGCCAAGATGTTACACTGAAGCCAGTGTGACAGAATCAAGGTAATTCTTTAAAACGGTTTTGATTTCTCATTAGAGAAGGTTTTTAGCTAGTTTTCTCAAATACCAAAGGTGTCTAAGTGCTGAAGTTTGCCAAATCATGTGACATGTGAATTTAAGTAAATTTCAATGTGTCATAATCTCTAAATCATTACTTCAATCGAGCTAAAATTATGGATCATTTATCTCTAAAAGAAGGAGCTACCTATTGAATTATCATCAAAATCTATGGTGTTGACCATGGAGACAAGAAATATTGGGTGATTTGATATCCTGAAAAACAGAATTGTTCACACCAGGTGTCTGTCCTGTCAACAGTATTCAAAGGTCAAAGTGCGTGTTGTCTAATGTTTCTTTTAAGTAAAGGTGATGAAATGTTATGAGCATCGTTTGTGACAGGTTATACGGGATGATCAGAAATAGCATAAACTGGAGGAGTTATGTTTTCTTGGTCTGTACAAGCTGTCACTGCAATTACCAAGCATAAAAAGATTTGAGAATTTTTGGTTCTTTTCAAAAAAAGACAAATATACATCTTCTCACTTACAAAGAGTGACTTAGAAAACTCAAGACGACAGAGTGAGATTATTTGCGTTATTGCGTTCCAGAATCTTATATATTGTATATCATCTTTATCTAATGCAAGAAATATAATAAATTCTATCAAAAATCTTGTGATCATTTGATTTTGTTGATCGTTACATTTCTGTTATTTAAACACAGTTTTATTTAACAACAACAATTCAGAAGTAACCAAAAAGATTGAAGTATTTCAAAATAGCAAAAAAACATTTATCTATGAATTAAGATTTTCTAAGAATTCTTAAGAATTTTTAAGAGAATGTTTTTTATATACTGACGGCCACCAACAACAAATGGAGGGTGAGATAGTTTGCTCAGAATTCCGGGTCATACATGAAGCATTGCAAACTGCGCATCTTAATTGCCCCACCCAAACAGTACGTCTTTAAAATATTTCAATATTTTGAAATTTTTTGCAGGTAACACATCTCAACCAAACACTTTGAGGATTTATTATACTATAGAAAGATAGAATATTGGCTATAATCGATTTCATGTTAAATCAAGCATCATGATTTCATGAATATTTCATTTTTGCTTTGATTTATTCGGAAATAAAATAGCCAGACACAGAAATATGCACTGGGTCCATCAATGTTCGCCCCAGTTAGTTGAACAGAAGTACTGAAACTAGAGAGGTCAATCTGGTTATAAGCTGACTGCTTTGGTTCTCCAACTATAATGGTTCACTAAGAAATATATTTGGCTTATTTGGCACACCAACTGTAAAAGATGGTATGAATAAGATGGAAACATTTCAGTCGTCAATGAATAGAACTTTTATGTGAGCATACTAATATACAATCTCATAATCCATTCTTTCTTTCATCTGTCGCTAAAAAGATTGAGATATCACAAAATCTAATGATAAAACCAATAAAATGGCATCTCTGCGGTGGAAGTGAAGCAGACATAATACAGCTGATTCAAGGCTCGAAATCAACATCATCAATCTCTTATCATCTGTTGTTGGATATAGATCTTCCCCAGGATTTGCCAAACCTCTCTTTCATGGGCATTGAGGAGCTTAAACTTTCTAAACTTTTCTAGTTTTGTCTTGCTATCTTACATTCTGCCAGCCTTAGTATAGAATGTGATGTCTTGAGATCCACGTTGTGAGTCGTGATGTCCTGTGGTTGTCTGCCATTCTTGCAACATGACCAGCCCATTGCTATTTGAATTTTTTAATGGATTTTGTGATATTTCGGACTCCTGTTTTTTTCCCTGATACATTGTGGTCTTGTGATCTCTCAATGTGAGGTTCAGAAATGAATCTCTCATGTCTATATTGCATGCTTCTCAGTCTGCAGGTCAGTCTCTTGGTTTGGTTCCATGTTTCAGCTCCATAGGTAATTATCAAGAGGATGCAACTTATCAATTTGCCAATTTGGAAAAACAACTAAATTGTCAAATTTCCCTAATATATTGAGCTATCTTGTGAAAATAATGAAAACAGTCTGAGAACCCTTGGCCAATAGACTTAGGCTTCAAGCGGCACTGGTCAACATACTGACCAACCCACCGGGATTTTGCCGAGTAGCCCAATGGCTCCTACTGATACCTATTCCCAAAAACCCATCTTCATCACTCCCTGTTTCATTCCCGCCATAGTCTTTCTTTTGGTTATTAAGGGAAGCAAAGAGATGAGATATTCAAAACACAGAGAGAGGGAGAAATTTTTCACCTTTTGATTTTAGGACTTTGTAATGGTGAATTATTCAAAAATACTAACAAATATCAACATGAAGCAACATAGTATTTCAAATTCAAGAGCTCAACTTAGATGATCATGTAGTTAAATGCCACAGTAATTGTTAAAATCAAGATATTAGTTAACATCCTATAAATTATACATTGGCTTTGTTATAAACTGTCACCAAAATTGTCAACATAGGTTTCTTCAGTTTTCAAATTGGTCAGTCTGGCTGTCTGGCTGACTGGCTATGTATGTAAATGTGTACAGGCCACACCAATAGAGCTAGAGGGCTGAAAAATTTAAACATTTATTCATAGACAAGTTTAGAAAATATTGACTCCACAAAGCCCTTGATAGAAATGTCTAGTGAATTTTGGGGGAGATATATATCCAATGATGGACATTAAAAGGCTGATGATGTTGATGATGACAAGGAAAAGCTTCAACATTTTTTTTTGAGAATCCCCCTGCCCTAAAATAGGATTTAGTGTAGGGTTCAATTTTCGACGTGAATTTCCTGCTACATTGATCTCTTAGTTTGTCACACAGGCTTTTTTTGTGATTACTGCCCAAACAAAATCGAGAGGAGTCACTCATTCACTGATTACCCTTTTTTCAATTTTTAAATTGATCACCCCCAACACAGCATGCTGCCAAATGTTGTTGGTCATGTGATGGTTTCTATTGAGTGACCAACCAGACCTGTTTCTTTTTTATTTAAAAAAGTATTTTCTTTCCTTTTTAATTAAGAACTGATAGCAAGAATATCTTAAAAGAAGCTTGTCATAATGGAGAGATTGAGACAAAATTGGCTGAGCTGGGGGAGGGTTGAATGATAAGGGTAGAGATTTAACAGAAAACAGGGTAAGAGGATAGATGAGAGGGAGAGAGAGAAAGAAGCGAGAAAGAGAAAGAAAGAGAGGGGAGAGGCAGAAAGATAGAGGGAGAAAAAGAAGGAAGATGAGGGAGTGAGAGAGTAAAAGAGAGGGCAGGGGGATGTAGAGCGTTAGCGAGAGGGAAAGGAGGGGAGAGGACAGAGAGAGAAAGAGGCACAGCGAGGAGCAGAAAGAGTGGGGAAGGGAAGGTAGAAAGGAAGAGAGAAAGGTACAGATGGGAGAGAGGGGGGGGCAGAGAAACTGGGAGAGGAAGGGAGAAAGATGCAGAGAGACACAGAGAGGTGAAGAGAGAGATGCAGAGAGTTGGAGAAAGGCATCTTGCTGATGACTGGAACAAACAGGGTGTATTATTCTCTCAGTGCACTCCATTACTGAGTTTCTTTCGGTGCTGATAAACACTTGTTATCTTTGGATTACAGGTACGCAATCTCTTATCTGAAAAACCCCTGGGACCAGACACTTTTTAGAATGGCATCGACATTTGAATTGATAATGGCAGATGCATCCTTTTCTGCAACTCATTGTTCCCCATAGGGAAATCCATGGCTCTTTTTAACATCTTCACATTCTTTAAAGTAAAAAATGCACTAAAAAATAAAACAAAAAATATCTGTGAACATCAGAAGCATGTCTGACAAGTGGGAGCATTGAGACACAACTGTGTGGCGTGGGTTGAGCCAAGGCCATCTTAAAATATCAACTTACTCTATGCTCTACAAAAACTTCAAGATGACTTTGGTTTAGCACAGGTGATGTTGGATCATGTTTGGTGACAGATATGAGTTTTGCTCTGCAGATGACATCTATGGAAAAAATGTTTGGCTTTGAAAGCATTTCAGTTGTTAGAATTTTTGATATGAGATCGTGTACCAGTGACTGAAAAAGGCAGAGTAAAAAAAATCAACAGAGATGTATGCAACTCTTTGACAGTTTTTATCCTCCAAATTTACATCAAAGCCAGGGCCAGCCCTAGGGTGTCTGGAAACCAAGATAAGCTGAACTTTGGTGCTTAAAGTAATAGGGTGTTCTGAAAGTAATTATGTATTTCACTGTTGTAGATTATGAACGAGCCAACTAAGGCAAGATCAGGGTTAGATGGCACAAAACGTCTGGATTTAGTTTTTCATCTCTTAGTAGTGTGTCCTTTTTAGTGTATAGTAAACTTTAACCCCGTAGAGGAAAGAGACTTTAAAGAGCAAAAAAAATGCAGAATTTAGAGGAAAAATTATTGATGAATAGTTTTTAATTAAACTCTACTGGCATTCCTTTTCATCTCCTTTTTGAAAATACATTATTTTCAGAGCACAAAAATATGTAATTACTTTCTAAACAGCCCAATGTTATCTTATCTTTTCCTTTACCAGTTCCACCACAACATAAAGTATCTGTCAGATATTCCTCAAAATTTGGCTTCACATCAGAGAATTTTCTTATTTTGACTGTTGAGTAAAGGTGGCAAGAGTCCTTTTCTTTTATGTATGTGCATGTGATTATGTGTATGATTTTGCCTTTATGTGTTTGTGTGTTCCAGTAGTTCTGGCCATACCATTTTGTCTATGGTTGGAAAGTGTCGTTTGTTCCCCACTACATCCCCTCTGAAAATGTTTTTTCTAATCTTTTTGAAAAAAGGTTTTTCGAACCTATTTTGGACCTTATTTTGACAGGTATAGTTTGTTCATAACACCTAGATTCTTCACAATCAAGATGTTTTTTTTTCTTTCTTTATTTTAGGTATTTCTTTTCAGTGGAAAATGCCAATGATGTCATAAATGAATTTATTCTGACCATATCTAGTCTTTGATGGATTTTCTCCCACAAGACTTCAAATTTTCATCCTACGATTGTTCAATCATTGTCCAGGATGGTGAGTTTTTTATTCTGTTTGATTCATCCATTTTTTAATTAGTATTTGAAAAGTCCGACATGTGTCAGGTGCCCACCAACACTTGGCAACTGGGGACAACTGCCTGTGTTGCCAGTACCTTCATACACAAATTTTTATTCACACTTACTCACACTGCAACAGTGTTCCCCCTGCCTTTCCCATGGCCTGCCCCACACCGGAAAGCCTGTTAGCAACTAAAGAAGTGAAGTGTGCAGAAAATATTTTGATTTTGACACGATCATTGATTTTTGTCTAAAGCTTATGAAACGAAGGTCAGTTACTTTTAACAAAAAGTTTATGATAAAAGAAATGATTTATTTAGTGTATTGATTTTCTCTTATTATTTATTCATTATTATTTAATCCTTTAGTTTGTAGGGCATTAAAATTTTAAATTGCAGCCACACAACTGACGAAGAACACTTCTGCACACTATCAAATCTCCCACGCACACATACCGTATAAATATTTTAAGAGAGTCAAAATCACACAGGGATATTTACTAACATGGAGAGTTTTAAATACAGTTCAATTGATTAATATAGTTAACAGCACTAGAAAACCCACAGGCAGGGGTGGTCTGCCACAGGTGACACAATCAGAGGGTTGAAACCATGATGTTTTGGCACTGCGTGCAAAAATTCAACATATACGATTACTTTTTTTCTCTTTGTCCGTGATATTTGCTATTTTCTAGCCTTTTCAGATGAATGTAGCCATTTTTAACTATTGAAAATGGCCATAAAAGGGCTAATCATTTTTGTCATTTGAGTTTTCTCATAATGTCTCGGACTCCTGTTTTTCCCCCATATATTGTGCTGTTTTATGACTCTCTCTCCACGTGCACATTGTGTAGTTCTTAGTTTGAGGATCAGTATCTTGGTTAGGTTTCATGTTTCAGCTCCATAGGTGACTATTAGGAGGATGCTACTCTCATTAATTCAACAATTTGGAAAAACAACTAAATTAAAATGTTGAATTAATAGATAACTCATTATCGGAAAAATCTTTTCACTTTCAAAGAAATATATGTGTAAACTGATAAATACTAGTGATATCCCAGATATGACAGAAGACAAAGTAGTGCTTCCATTATGAAATATGAAACTCAGAAAAGCTCTCGGTGAGGATGGCATAATAACAGACCTTCTAGAAGAGATCTTTCACAATGGACTAACCTAGCTATTCACATAATGTATGCCAGAAAGAAGAGTACCTAAAAACCTCTATCTAGGAACACTGATCATACTCCACAAGAAAGGAGATGAGTGCCACCTCAACAACTACTGCCCTATTACCCTATTAACCAACCTATACAAACAATTCATAAAAATACTTATAAATAGACAAGCAGGGACTCTAGATGAAAATCAATCACGTGAACAGGTAGGCTTCAGAAGTGGCCACTCAATAATAACCCACCTACGTACAATAAATTAACTTATTGAAAAGTCATTACAATACAACAAACTACTTTGTTTGGCCTTGTAGATTACAAGAAAGTGTTTGAGTTGGTAAGACATAGGGCAGTCTCCAACTCAATGTGAAAACAATGTGTTGATGAGTCACATACAAGTCATTCAGAACAAATACAAAAATGACACTGCAATGATTTGACTATATAAAGATACAAACAAGATGAAGATAGTAAAAGGAGTAAGACAAGGGGATACAATATCACCTAGACTATTTCCAGTGAGCTTTGAAAGTATTTTTCAGAAAACTGACTGGGAGGGAATGGAAATACACATAGAAGGAGAAAGTTCAAACCATTTGAGATTCACCAATGATATTTCCATGATATCAGAAGCATTGAAAGAATTAAAACCTCGTTTACTGATCTGAAAACGAAAAGTGAAAAAAAAGGCTCAAAGATGGACAGGGCAGAAAAGACAAAGGTAATGTTCAATGATAAAGACTCAAAAAATTAAAAGATAGGGGGCAAGGCTCTAGAAGAGGTTGACAAGTATATTGACTTCGGATGGATAATAAAGTTAGAGAAAGACCACAGAAGTGAAATAGAATGATGCATAATGATCGACTGAAAATCATTTGGAATGAAAAGAGACATATTGTAAAGCACCTTCCCAATGTGCTCAAAGAACAATGAATGAATGTTTGATACCAATTATGACTTACTTAAGAAAATGAACCAAGAACCAACTTAGAATTGCACAGAAAGCCATGGGAAGAGTCCTGTTGGGGTAGCTATGAGATAGAAAAAAATCATCATTAATCAGAGTGAAGGATAATATACAAATAATCAAACAACAAAATGGAGGTTGTTATGGAAGATGATGAGAAAGGCCTTTGCACATCAGTGAACTTGAAGGCAGCACACAACCTCTTCTTCTCTCTCTACTATACTCCAGTCTCCTGTATATTCCACCATCTCAACCTGTGATGACTATCTAATGTACCATCATCATTTTGGGTCAGGGAACATACAGATTTTTCCATTTAAAAAAAATAGAAGGCAAGACTCAAAAATAGGTTGACAAATATATTGACTTAGGGCAGGTAATAAAATTAGAAAAATGATAATTGATTATCCACTTTATGCCATTGTGGCTTACAAAATGTTCTTAAAGGAACACTCTGTTTTCAGATAGCAGAGAAACATATACATGTATACATATGTATAAGAATATGTACTCATGTTTTGATATATCATCAGTATGGCTAGTTTCCTTCATATTTCCTTGTATTTACTTCCAGGCATCTTCCTATTTCATTGTTTCCATTTTTTCTATCAATCAATCAATATATATCGAAGCTAATCAATTTACCTATCATTCAAATGAAATCTGAAACTGTTTTCAAACCTATTCATGTATGATTGATGTTATGCTTGCCTTTTGTTTCTGTTCCATTCTCTTTATATGTATGCATCCAAATATATATCTATATCTTACAATTACATACGTATATGTATATATATATATATACATACAGTACTGCTCATAAGTATTTTAGAGAGCACAAACTGTGTTTTCTTGCCTATGATTGTATTCTTTCCTTATATTAGTCAAGTTTATGATTATTTGACTATCTAGTTTAGTAACTCTTCCAAATTATCATCATCAGTCTTTCAACGTCTGTCGTTGGACATAGACCTTCCCAAGGATTCACCATAATTCTCTATCATGGGCGTCACGGCGACAGTAATAGCAGTCAACTTTCCAAACTACCCTTCCAATTAATTCTGAATAAAATTTCAGTAGGATAAAGAAATAGTTCAATTCATTTAGAGGTTTTATTCAATCTTGACATTTTTTTTCCCTGAAATTTAGCATTGAGAACCACAAAACACATATACCTTGCTGGTCCAATAATTTGTTAATTCTTGTGTAAAATCCTTTTTTTAACTACTAAGTCAATGTCATGCATAAGAAATTTATGTTTGTTCAAATACTTTTGAGTAGTATTGTATATGTGTGTATATTCTTATTGATCTATCCATCTATCTATCTATCTAAATGTAACTGGATCTTGTTTGAGATATGTAATGCGCTGAAAATCTTTCAGGATCATTATTCAAAACTTTTTATTATCTTTGAAATGAGGACCCCAAATCATAACAGTTAAATACATGTTTTTGGCCCCATATTCAAGAATACTTCACAATAATATTTCTGAAAGAAAAACGCACGCACACACAAACATAAATACATACAAATATATGTGGGAGTGGGGAAGGTAGGTGTGTACCTTTAGAGCAATGGGCTCTCCTCCCAAGCAAATCATTATGCAAACTCAGCTCTCAAAAGCCACTTTCCCAACCACAGTCAACTTCTAGGAGTTCAAGGTCAGCTGAGTGCATCCTTTCCAACAGCATAATTCGGCAAATTGAAGAGGAATTTCTTGAAGTATGGATGTATTTATGTGAATGAATGTGTGAGCAAAAAACTGCATGATCATAAATATATCTTTTGAGGTAAAGAACTTTGTATTTATGCACAGATATGAAAAAATACACAGAATCAAATGTTTACAGAGAAAACCTGAACAATCCTAATTTTTAAGATGCCCTCCTCCAAAAAATTTTAATCATTTTTTGTAGAACTCCAAATGCTCGAAAAAAGAAAAAGAACTCCACATGCTACCACCAAAAAACTTATTTGTCTAAATGAATTAAAAATATTTCAATGAAGGTTCATTTAGCATATATATGTAGATATATATTCATACAAATCCATTCTATACATTCAATGTCTATCAGCAAAGTTTCTAGCCATTTAATATTAACGGAAAACCAGTCCACCTGGAGCAGTGGCACCTTAGTCCACTTCAAAGTACTCCGCTTGAAATCTCATAAACTTATCCTAGCATCTTTTCCGCTTTTCAAAACAGTCTATGAAATCCTCTTTGGGGATCACCATTTGCTGTCTTGCAGCATTTTCCTTAATCTCGTCCATGGTCGGAAATCTCCCATTCAACAATGATTTTAGCTCTGAGACAAATGTGATATGTGGGGAATGGGTTGGCTTGGTCATAGTGAATTCCAGTCCGACAATACGCAAGGTCACTCAATGGTATCTCATTGCTGACTGAGTAACCCCATGGGAGAGTTTTTACATGTGCAGTAAGGACCCCTTTGATAAGTTGCCAAGCTACATTACTGCATGACTGATCCACTCTACTCTAACCATAAGTTTTTGCATTGAGCACTTTATGAAATAAACCAATCATACAATACATATTGAATTTTAGTGTATAAATATATATATATATATTTATATACATTTATGTTTATCTCTCAGTGTATGTGTTTAGACGGAAAGAGGGAGAGAAAAGAGGCTGTTTATGAATGTACAAAAGATGGATACCTGAATGCTTTTTTACAGAGATATTAATATATATCTTCTGATAAGCAATGTGTGTGGGTGTGTGTATGTGTGTTTATTAGGCATCTGTTCAACAGCACTTTACGATGCAGCTTATATAACGGCAAATAGCAGAGAAAATTGTTGAGGATAGAGAGCATCGGGTTCGCTTACCTCTCATCAAACCGCACTCTCTTTCTCTATACCAAACTTAGCACATCTAAATCTTGTTCGGATTACTCCATAACAGCGACTCTTGTTTCATATCTCTCAGCTTGAAATACCAAAACAAAAACCGCAAAATCTGTAGTGGCTACGGACAGCTCCTGATGCTATTACAGAGAGACACAAAAACAGTCCTAATTAGCAACTCGATGGGAAAATGTCACGTGACCAATATCTTTTCAAAGTATGTCATATTGGGGGTGATCAATGAAGAAATTGGAAAATGGGGTGATTGATTAATAAGTTTCTTCTCTCGTCTTTTATTGGGTAGTGATCCGTAAAAAAAAGTCTGAATTTGAAAAAAAAAAAAAAAAAAAAAAAAAAAGCATGGATGCTTACGGACACAAACTAAGGAATCAATTTGGTATAAATTTATATTGCAAATTGAATTCCCCCCCTTAGAATCTATTTACTTGAAGAATTAAAAAAAAAATAGTGAAACATAATAAAGGGTAATTTAAATTTTTAGCCCTCTGGCTCCATTGGTGCAGCAGGCACAATTGATAGATCAATAGATGGATAAATAGATAGATAGGTAGATGAGTCAGGGTAATCACTCAATAGAAACAGTCATATGACCAATATCTTTTAGTAGCGTAGAATAGTACTTCACCTATTGCATTCTTAGGAAAACATTATACAATAACATATCCTGCTCAGGCTCTCAAATCTCTAGCTTTTAATAATTTTTGTGCTATAAGCATAAGCATGGTAGATTTCATCAAATCTCACTGAATCAGTGGTTTTTATTATCAAGGACCCCATTTATCTAAATTAATTCTCTCGCGGTCCCCAGGCATTTGTTAGGTCTGCCTACTCAATAAGTTCATGCAAACCAGGCTTTTGAAAAGTCTGCTTAGGGACCCCCAGTGATACCTTTGTGGATCCTCATGGGTTCAGGGCTTCCAGGTTGGGAAACATTGCTTGAACAGTTAGAGCAGGAGGCAATTGACGAACCAAGACACCCCTGGGACCCCTTATCTAATGGTATGCTCTTGCCTCTGCCACCTTTTAAGTAGTAACAGACACAACACATAGCGTGCCTGTTAATGCTGTGAGTAAGTAGAGTTCACATCGGATATCTTCACTCCAAAAGATTCTTAGCTTCCCCAATGTTCAAAAGTAAAGGATTCACTCGGAAATGCATGCGCACACCACCACACGCACACATGTAAAATTAACAAAAGAAAATGTATTCAGATATTCTCATGTATGCACATGCTCATTTTCAGTCATGTATACTGATAGCCATAGTGAAAGAGAAGGTAAGATTACAGAGATCACCATGGGTATGTAAGTAGGTACAAAAAGAGGTTTGATATACAGAGTATGTCTTTTTGGTCATTAAATGATGGAGAGGACCTGGATGGAAACCGGGATGAATAAGAAAGAAATGAGTAAAATAGAGAGAATTATGTTAATCGATTCAGCTCAGGCCCGATAAAAATATGAAAGATTCAATATGCTGGATCTACAGCTTTTTTAACATTCCACAAAGGTATATTCAGTTTTCTGGGTCTGTGGTTAGATCTTTTAGATAAAAGTGGTTTAACCTGTTTCGGTGGAAACAAACAGATCTGAACAATACAAGCTTTTATGACCTTTTTTAAAAATTTTTTTTAACCAGTTTTGCATCCGTGGGTAGGGTCTTCAAAAGGAATTTCATAAGGATGTGCAAAATTGTTTCTGCCCCCATCCTTACACACTGCACAAACACCAACATCCTTTAGCCTTTCTATTTTCATATGCTATAACCCCTTTTAGCTTGCCATACTATGAGAGAAATGATAGGGTCATCCTATTTCATTAATGGACATTGTATATACATATATATCATCTCGATACACAGATATACCCAAAAAACTCTTAGGGCAGTGATGTAGTGAACTGGCTGTACCCCCTGCTTCCTCAGAGGCCTTGCCTGCTGGTCTTTTCCCAATGCACTTATAAACTATGTTCTATGAAAAATCTACTTGACCAAACTTTACTTCAGTTATCCAATGAACATTTTTATCAACCTTACCTTTCTCCCATTCTACACAGACCTAATAGATACATTCATAATACTAAAATGTTGACTTCCTGGCTTCTCTTGAATACGTTTGAGTAGTATTCAAATGGAGCGTCTGTTCTTGAATTTAATATCTAGAGAATGCTTATCTTTGGATTTTGTGATTAAGGAAATATCACAAAATCCAAAGATAAGCATTCTCTAGATAAGGATAAGATGGTATGATATATGCACAAGTAAATTTTATTTTAAATTAGTATTTACATGGCAAACAATATTCAGCAGTTGGAATAATTCCATCATGTGCTAGCCTCATTCAAGCATCCACTCCCTTATATTGTGTCAGCCATTTGAGATAGTGTTTAAATATAAGCCGTTAAAAAGACGGTTGCATCTTTTTGAATACCATGTATATATGCTTATATACATATATATATATATACATATGTTCATGAAAATGACAATTAAAAGGTGAAGAGAATAACTCAAGAGATAAGTGTTACATAATTTTGAGATGTAACACCTATCTCTCGAGTGTTTCTCTTCACCTTCTAATTGTCATTTTCATCAAGATTCTGTCGGATCACTTCACATCCACAATACAAACATAAATAAATATATATATATATATGCACAATACAAATCAGAAATACATATATGATATAATACAGTATCAGACTTGTGATGGGTTCATTTCATAAAGTGCTCAATACATCCAATATTAAGTTGAGTTAGAGTCAAGCTTGAAATACGATGAAGTGGAGGATTTGCAACACAAATATGTATACATTACATTAACGGATGATGGGAAACTGAAATGACATGAAAATTTGAATAAAAATAATCTTTTTAGATATTTAGTGTTTAAAGTTGTAAAATTTTCTTGACTATATAGATGTAGATATCATCCTTTTTCAAAAGTTTGCTTCAGGCCACTTATTTGCTTTTAGAGAAATAAGCAAAAGTGAAAATAGCATTCAGTGTTTGTTTTGTAGTGAGTTGCTATAGAGGCAGTGCGTACACTCTTTCTACCTCTCCTACGTTCCAGTTTTCCTGTACTTTCCACCATCCGCACCTCTGACGATTCAGCCAAACATATCACCATTTTGGGGGGGTCCGGAAATGCTTGAATATTTTTCCCATTCAAGTTTATCATAACTGCTTTTTCATTTTATGCTGTTTTGTCTTTTGGAATCTTTTATAAGAAAATCGACTTTTGGATAGTGGGGAATACTTCGATGTAGTTGTCCTACAGACCAGATACAGAAACAATGAGAAAACAATGAGCTAAAAGCATGAAATTCAGATTGAAGGAGTCTCATCTTATGGGAAGGTTGCCTTATCCACTGAAATATATGGTGTATATACATCTATACACACACACACATATATATATATATATATATATATATATATATATAACTATGCATGACTATAGAATAAGACAGACGGATAGATAGAATATAGGAGAGCAGTGGAAGAAAATTGTTTAATGGTGCCAATCACTGGATAAATAGACCAATCAGTTTATACGAAGCCTAAACAGACGGAAAACATAGGATCAGCAGATGCCCTAACAGGCCTATTAATACATCATAAAAATACTTAATTCAGAAGTAAGAGAGATGCTGATAGGTTGTAGAGATAATAAACTATATCATATTGACATATTAAAATGTTTATTATGTCTTCAGGCTATAAAAGAAATTATTCTCTTTTCGCAAATAGAAGCAATAACATTCACAATTTCAATTTCATTCCAATATTTGGAATCGGTTCTGCAAACATTGATGGAACATTTTTTAGTGTTATTGTATCTGAAGATAAGGTGAGTGTGATAAGAAAGAAAAAAAAGACTGAACACTGTTTCCAACAAGTACAAGAATTAATCAAATTAAAACCAGAATCATTCTTCTGTGACAGAATATGAGACTCAAGTGGAAAGTTAAGCAAGCTCATAGAAAGCAATAGAAGTACATTGGTGACTGAATAATGATGCCACGAACTTTAATGAAAAAACATCTCTTTACCAAAAAAAAAGAGTAAAGTAAGGAGTGAAATAAAATCAAAAAGGTTTGAGTTGGGGAAAGAAAGTCTGACAATGAGAGAAAGTAATAAGCCTAGAAGCCAAAAGATATTGCTGAGAAGAGACCCATAAGATATGATCTTCTGTTTGCTCAAGAAATTAATTGAGATGGGTGTTATCTGAATGAAGAATTTTCCTCTGTTTTGGTTGTATATTTTCCTAATAACCATGGGTGACCCGCTATTTTTTAAAGGACAAAAATGTTAAGCACTGACGAACGTCCAGAATCTATGTACACTATTTCTCTACTTTCTTTTCTTCTCTGTCAGCCAAACTCTCTTCCCCACTTAGTTGAGGCTAATTAACTTCCCAAGCCGGCATGTCTAGTGTGACTTTTAGTATTGGTAGCTCAAGTTTAACAGTTAGTCCCTAACCTTTGATCCTCCACTTAGTTATGACTGATTAGTCGCAGCCAAAACATCTCTGACTGAAAGAAAAACTCCAACCGTCCGACTTCATCACCCCAATCACCTCTTCAACCAAAAAATTTACATTTCCCCTAATCTAAAGAGTATAAATAGAGTTCCTTTTGAAGAGGGAACACTATTAAAAATGTCATCTGGTTTTCTGAGACATGAAATCTGCAAATCTGTCATAGACAAGACAGGTCAAGTATTTTTTTACTTTTACCAATCCAGGCTGTCTCCATTGACCTATGATACTCGGCCCAACTTGTGCTCATATTTAAACACACTTATTTTATCACATAAACATGCACTAACAAGCACTCAATGCCACAATTTAAACAATCCCCCATTTTAGCAGAGTAAAGTGACAGCAACCTCCCTATTTCATAACACATGGACTATATTGATTAGCTAAATTTCAATTAGAAATTTTCATTGTATAATGTTCAAAGTGATTAGTATTCCCTGACAGAGGGCCCTACATTTGAGGCCTTGTATATATAAAGTATACTTTTATAAAATTGTTTGATGAAATTGCTTTTTATAAAATTGTTTTAAAAGTGCAGAAAATCAGAAGAGTTTCCAAAATGAGATGACAAGTTTGGATCATAAAAGAACTCTCCATCAATAGATTTTTCCTGCATGTAATGATGGAATCAATCCTTAACTATGTACAATTCTTTTATTCCTGTATTTCAATTCATAAAATACAGACTTAGCTAAAAGAAACAGGCTCAAATTGCAAAATGTGGCAGTTCAAGCATGAAATTCAACTTCAGAGTAACTGTAGTGGTTATCATTCACTCTGTGATTAATATTCACCTTCTTGCACCAAGAACAATACTTGCCAAGAGTGGCTATTACAATTTCTTCTATAAGGGAGGCTAAAATATACCATCTCTACCTTCTAAGTATTCCTAAGAACTCAATATTTAGCATAATTTCATTATCAGAAGAAAGATAAATATTTTTGATTAACCTTTTGAATTCATATCATATTCATTATATCTGTTCACATTACTTCCTTCCTGTATTTGCCTTTAGTATTTGCTGAGTCACTATATATAAGATCATTTGAGTGAATGGGAGTTTTGATACAAATGTTTCATTAATTTATATGGGGGAGGAAAAACTGTTTTGTTTTCTAAAACTGAGCAATAACCTTGTTTTATGTCTGAGTTTTACAAAGCATAACACCTTTACAAGCTCTCTTAGGCTTTCTAGATATCTTAGGATGCATCTTGCTGAAAGATGCACAAAATAAACTGAGATAAAAACATATATGCTCACAGACAGTTTAAAGTTATGGCTGCTTGAGGACTTCCATAAAAGTGAAGTGGCGTAAAGCAAACTTTTGTGGAGTGTATGTGTGAAAAGAGAGCTGTATTTGTAAATAAATGGTGACATATTTGACAGTTTTATGGGTATGCGTGTGTGCACGTTATGAGCTGAGAAACTGTTTTAACCCCTTCCCACACATAAATACACCATACAAATGCTCTTGTCCTTCAGCTATCCTGTTTTCATCCATTATAATTTAGTATGCCATACTGCTGGTAAATGATAGTTGGCCTCTTTCATTAATAGACACATCAAAATGCCATAGAGGTTATGTTACTGTACCCAAGAAACTCCCTTTTGGCCCTACAATCCATGGTGCAATGCAATGACTGTCTCTCTTCTCAGGGGTGATGTTGTGTGTATGAATTTTCTTCTACAAGACCTTTTTCTTTGACAATCATGGTTTTTCTGGATCATCAATCATGTTAACGTTTCTACACTTACGCTGACCCATACATCTGCTTTTCTTACCATATTCTCTTTTTATTTTTGACAATGATTTTCTATAAGAACCATTTTTGCCGTTCCAAGTCCCTGTTGCCGAGTAATGCAAAGAATTGTCTGTTTCTCTACGTCTGTCAAAAAATCGTCTGTCTGTTTGTCCTCTTTTCTCTCTTCATCCCATCATTTTACCATAGAAAGAGCAAACCAAGATGAGGATGTCGCTCGTAAAAGGCAGCAAACAGGAAGTGAATGTCAAAGATATGGGTCAAAGGTCAAGTGCCAAACCTTAGATATTTTTTTACCCGTGATCTAACTCAGGTCAAACAATCATAATGTTAATGTCTTCCTTTGACCGATTCTTTTATTCTATTGATCTTATTCCAACTTGCATTTCTCTGTTTCTTACTGTTTTAGCTTATGACCAAATCACGCAGAACACATCTGTCCTTGAATGATCACCAAAATTAAGCAACATTGAGCCTGATCAGTACTTTGATAAGTGACAACTTTGGAACACTAGGTGCCATGAGAGAGCAAGGGTACTGAGAGTGATGCCACCTTGCATGCTTATTGTTTTTAAGTCTATTTTGCAGGTCACAAGCTAGGACAGGAGAAACTTTTGATATCCAAAGCCCAGACAGGGGCAATTGATGCCCTAGCCAGCGTAAGAACACTACTTGCTATACTCTTTTCAGAATTCGCTTCTTTCAGGAAGGCTTGTTTTTATCTCTTCTCTTTCTATTGCAGTTTCCATTCCTTATTTTCTTTTCTTTTCTTTCTTTATACTTCTTTCCCTTTGTCTTTTCTTTCTTTTTCAGTTCTCCACGTTCCATCAGTTCTTCTTCTCTTTTTTTCTTATTCTAATTTTTTCTCTTCTTTCTCTTTGTCATTTTTTCTCTTTTGTTTTCACTTCTGGGCAATGATTTGATATCTCTTTCATCAGCAGCCGAAACTGCTTCCATTTCATCTTGGAGACACACTTTCTATTGTCCTTTTTGATCTCCCTGGTCTCTCTAGTAGATACCAATATCTTATTTCTTTGAAGAATCTGTAATATACAAGTTCAATTTACTTCAATGGAAAGATCAACATTTTCTCAACTCAAGTTTGTAATTCATACATAGACGATGGCAATCCAAATGTAGAGCTCTCGTTTTTGCATGGAAGTCATCACTTTCATCAAGGACCTAGTTGCATCTTTACTGCTTTTCCTTCGGTCTTTCTAGAAAGGAAAACATCCTCCTCTCAAAACAGTTTCTATCTTGTGTATTGTTTACATTTTTATGTATTTGTTTTGAGTTTAATAAGATCTACACACAAGAACAAACACATTGTTTTATCTACATTTCAAGAGCAAGAAGAAAATCCAAGGCACAACACATTTTCATGGCACATTCAGCTTTGTGGAGGTTTTCATCTTTCTTTTCTAACAACCAAGCTGTCTTGATAACTCTAATATTGAAACTAAGAATTGATAATTTGCAAACTAATCACAAGATTTTTTACTTTTTTACCGCTAAGTCAATCCTTTATGTACGAATAATACTTTCAAGTACCAGATGTTTTGTCAATTAACTTGTGACCTGCGTATCCAGGCAGCAATCATGAATCCAATTTTTATTTTTCAATAAAAATTAGTGTTTACGTAAATGTCTCTTCATCAGTCAATGTTCATAGTCTTTATATGACATTTGAATATAAATAAAAAATACGATTGCAAAAAAATCTTGAAATCTGAAGAATTAAGGGTTAAATAACATACAGATGTTATACAATAACGTCCATTTAAAATTAGTCATTGTTAGGAAAAGGTGAAGATACCCACAGTTCAATAAACCTTCTCATGATATGAAAATAACTGCTGAAACAACAAACAAAATTCTGCCAAACAGAGCTATCTTTTTTTTTTGAATGGGCAATGAGTAAACTTTATAGATTGTTTGTCAGAAAATTGATACAGGCGACAGAAGAATGCAGACCAGAGCAAAATTAGCTCGATACAATTAAGTGCTGGAAATTACAGAATATGAGTTAATTAGTTTTATGCGGAAAAAAATTAACGACTTTTTTTTTTTAATCTGCCATTGCATTTAATGTCAGTCTCTGTTATATATTTTATCTCGCTGAAAAAACATTTGATTTCCCTTATGTTGTCCAAATGTTTCTCCCACTGTTTTCAGTGTTTCTTAAACAAAATACCACTCTCAGGAGTTTAGCTGAGGGAAGAAGAGGACATATATTTGAAAACACCCAATTGTTACCCTATGAATATCTCAAGAACAAGTTGAGCTGCTTTGATGTAACTTGGCAGCCAATCACAGGAGACTCTACTGAACATGCTTGCAGAGACTTTCTCCTAGAGGATTACTCAACTGAAAGTGAAATGCCATTGGAGTGAACTTGTTTACTATGTGACCATCATGTTCAAAATGAGTATGCAAGTCATTCTTTGGATTTCAGGGATTTTTGGCAAAACATCACATCAGGGTCTTCTAGTCCCTCTATAGTTGGCTCAATGAGACTTCTGGCTTTACACAAAGAAATTTCTGACTGTAAACAATATTAAGGAGAATGCAATGAGGCAGCTTATGGCTATTCCAGCAAACTCTGACGACTGTTTCGAAAAGTGGAAGTGAGTTTCGATAAGTGTATGAGGTCTCAAAACGTGTACTTTGATAGAATCAGGCATCATTGCCAGAAGTAGGCTATTTTTTTTATTAATATCTAATGGATAGTGTCTGGACAGACCTCATATGTAGATCATTAATAATATAAATCAAAAATGAATTTTCCTTCCTTTGTGTTATTGGCTTCATAATATGTATGATTTTTTTTTTCTCTGTTAGGTCTTCTTCTAACAGTCATGATAGTTTAGAGTACTTCTCACAATTCAAACTTGCAAAGTTTGTCAAGCATTTTCAATAATGTTGAGGGTGAGTCATGCGTGAGAAGCCACACTAATAGAGAATATTTGCGTTTCTGCATTTATATGTATTGAGAGTTTCAGGGCTAATGTCAATATATGTATGAGTAATGGAAGTGTGAATGTTGTGAGATATCAGTTAACTTCAGTGACAGTTTTCACTACTGATTAGCCTAGTGGAAAATGTTGTCTTTAAAGGCAAAGGGACACTTAATCAACCTAAAGGCAAGATTCCAGAATATGGTCCTCAGTAGCGCATCTGATTTTATCCAAGCACACCTCGGTTATGCATTTTGCCATATCACCCCTCAACAACCCACACATGCCTGTCCCTGCAGGTCCCAGGGTAAATTTTCAGTGCGTCTGTTACAATTTCATGCCTGCCTAAACTGCAGAACTGTTTCAGATGAAACTTTGCAGGCATATGTAACAGGGTCCTGTAAATGTAATTGGCTACAAAGAAAAAAAAAAAAAATCAGGATATCCACATTTCGTAAAAATTAAATCCTGACATATCTTTAATGCATTCAGAAATAATGGTTTGTATGGATTCTATATTTTTCATTTGATCCTCTAGAAAATGAATGATTAAACAATAAAATGCCTCATAATCGTCTATGCTATTTCCACATCGTGAAATTTTATCATGACAAAAAGTTTGTTTCTTGATAGATGGATGAAAATAAATCGGATTACTTGAAAATAATTCTTGACATTAAATAAAAAGTTATCCATATCAAGATATATCAAACACCTGAGTGAAGCTTGGGTTATACATTTGATTATATTGAACCATATAAAATTCCAAGAGGAAGAGTCCATTGTTATCAAGAAAGACAAAGGAAAAATAACACTGTTTATAATATAGGTATGTATGAGTATATACATATATTTGTACACAGGTTAATCTAAGTACAGTCATTGAAGATACTTAGATAAGAGGAAAAAAATTACCAATGAGAAATATTCTTTGATTTTTTTCCTGGTTTCAGTTGAACTTCTACAAAACCCACTTAATTCTGATTCATTCCACTTAAGAAATTTTGTTCGTTTTTTTCTCTTAGCTTCTGTTTTTCAGTCTCGCCATCTCTTAATCTCAAAATAAATTGACCTCCTGCATTTTTTGCTTTTTTTTTCAAGATCTCTTCATCTTTATTAATTAATAATTTGTATTCTTATTGACACATTCTTTTATCACGTTTGGTGCTACTTTGGATGGCTCAACAGAATAAGCACGTCCTCTGCTCGGTGCTGCAAGGCAGGAACTGAGTCTACCGCATTGCGGTAGCTATGTGTATTGACTTAAAAACAAGTGGAATGGACGCACATGAGCATCAACGGCAATACGCAACGTACCGCAGGAGGTGTATATGTAATAACCTGGCAGCGATCGTGTTAAATTACAGTTTTCGACTACGGCTCCTCCCCAGCCCTCATTCAAGCACAAACAATATCTAACGAACATTTTTTTTACCAGAAGCTGCTTTTCCACTGTCTCTGATGAGCTCTCTCTGCTACCCAACCTCTCTCTCTCTCTCTCCATTAGTCTCTCTTTGCTGCTAACCCCTCTTTCACTCTATGTCTATTAGTCTCTCTCTACAACCTACCCTCACTCTGTTTCACTGTCACTCAGTCTCTCTGTACCTCTGTCTCCATCAGTCTTTCTTTGCTACCAACCTCTCTTTCTCTGTATCTCAGTCAGTCTCTCTTTGCAACTGCCACCTCTATCAGTCTCTATCTGCTACCCACCTCTTTCTCTTTCTCTATCACTCTCTCTCTCTCAGTCTCTCACTGCAACTCCTAACTCTCTCCCTCTCTCTCTCACTCTCTCTGTCTGTCAGTCTATCTGTCTGTCTCTGCAACCCCGACCTCTCATTCTCTCTCTCTAATTATGCATCCATCATTCTCCATACTACCCTACATCTCTTTTCTCTCTCTCTGTCTCTATCGGCCTCTGCCTTATTTATTGTTTTTTTCAAACTGATGAATCTCTTTGTACTCTGCTTTATGCTGGTCAAACTTTACTCTCCTCCTGCATCCACCTTACTCTCCCCCCACATCCACCCGAACCATTTTTCGAGAGCACTCCGCTTTGCACTCAATGCACTGTCGATTCTAACTGAAAATTTTCTCAAGTTCCAATGTTCTCAATTTTTCCTCTGTCATTCCTTCACTGTCTCTCTTTCCCCACTTTTTTTTTGTCATCCTTCGTATTCCTTTGCTTTCCTCATTATTTTACCTTCTCTCTCAAACTAATTAAATCTTTCCCTTGGTCATCCTTTTTTTCTATATTTCTCAATATATATATATATATGTATATGTATATATAACCTAGATTAGTCTAGTAGAAGACCATGAACACTGAACAGTCTTAATGGTCTGCTAGACTAGTTCTCAAACTGTTACCCGATGGTAAAGTACTGAATATGGTACATGTATATATACCCTATTGGTTCCAGGTCTGATTCTTGCAGCAGCTCTATTATTTACAATGGGTTATTCTATTTACACTGTCTAGGCCAAGTGATCCATTAACCATGTAATGACAGGAAATCATTTTAAATAAGTTTGTATGTAACATAATTTGATTTATAATCATATGAGTATATATATATATATATATATATATATATATATATATATATACATACATACACACACTAAACCTTGCTCAGTCAGATACAAGACCATCAAACACATTGAACAGTAACAATAGTCAGCTAGACTAATTCACAAAGCATATATATATATGTATGTATATGCTTGAGCATACTTGGATGGATAAACTGCTAGGGAGTCTTGGTACTGTAAGCAGCTTTTGGGAATCGTATCAAATTAGTAAATAAAGAGTCTGACCAACAAATATAAATGTAATTGTATATAAATATTACTTGAAAAGTAAGCAATGTACTGTAGCTTTGCAAGTTAAGTAATTGAAAATTTGGAGGGGATTCTGAATAAGAGCGTGGGTGTCTAAGCTTCCGAACTTCAAGAGAGATCATGGATTTGAATCATCACTTGACTCCTACCTTATCTCAAAATCATTACCATTATTGAGTCTTTAATTAAATATCTGGGTGAATTAAAGCAACAAGCACAGGATAGAATCATTCAGATCCTCAGATGGATACAACACAAGATAGCACAGTATATCAGAGTAAATAGAATTCAGAGATATCATAGAATCCATTAGAAAACTCAACTGGAAATTGACTAGTCTTGCAGCAAAAACGTCACATCCACTAGACATCACGACTCACATTATGGATCCCAAGAGAAACTGTCACAGTAAATGATGGCATGAAGAACTAGACAAGCTCAAAAAGTACTGGCTCGGTGAGTTTCACGATGGGGAAGGTATATATCCCACAATGGAAGCTAAAAGGCTGCTACTTCTAATGATGATAATAGTAAGATAGATAGATGTGTAAATAGATAGATAAATGGAAATCATATCATCCTTATCATGTGAGTGTGAACGCAGACCCCACTCTAAAAATATGCTCAAGGGAGCCTATTTGCAACTGCAGGAAATTTTGCATGATATACAGACAGACACACATTTGGTAAATTATAGTAAGATTCAAAAAGATTTTTGATTTGACATTGTACATGTGTACAAGGCAACATAGACATGATTGTGAGAGAGAGCATGCAATTCTGATACAGGACTCTTGGGAATAAAGTTTAGTCAAGCAATCTGTAATTGTATGATGATATGAATAAAAAATAACAGAATTAATTCTTTTATTTTTATTTAATGGAGATTATTCTCCCTAAGATATACAAGGTATTTTCCTTTCGGGGACACGTATATAAACTTATCCATTATATCATCATTCATCAAGATTTTCAATTCAATATGATCACACATACGTACCATTTTGTACAATGCAACATGCAACATAGAGAGGATTGTGAAAGAGAACGTGCGATTCTGATACGCTGCAGAGACTCTTGGAAATTCAGGTTTGTCTGGTAATTAGAGTTCATTGCTTTAATGGCAGGTTAGGCCTTTTGATGAAAATTTCATTTAAAAATTTATACTTTAGTCCAAAAGAAAATTTTTAATTCAAAAAAGAAAATTAGCCTCTAGCAAAGCCACTAATTTCATTTTCAAGGGCGGGGAAGGGGGGGAGGTCATGGCAGAACGGACAGAAAAGTTGATTTTGTATTTTATAATTTTATTTCTTTCTTCGTTTTTTTTTTTTTTTAAATGAAATATTGCCAGTATTTTTATATCCACTTTTTATTTATCTATTTATCTTGGAGTTTTGGTTTTCAGAATTTTTTTTGCTTTGAGTACTATTCATGGCTTTTGTTACTCTTGATTTTCTTCCTCTATTTTGTTTCATTGAAATAAAATAAAATATTACCAGCATTTTCATCTGAATATTTTATTTATTTATCTTGAAGTTTTAGCTTTCAGAATTTTACTACTATTCATGACTTTCATTTATTCTGATTTTTTTTTCTCTTGCCTCACCTACATGTTTTCTCTGCCTTCTAGTTCTTTCCTTCACTCTAGGAAATATTTGAATTCATTTTGTTTTTTCTCTTCCTTTCTTCTTTATTTTAAACCCAACAATTCTTTCCACTGTTATTTCTTTCTCACACATTGAAACATTCTTTTTCTCTGATCTTCATCCTCCTTTTCCTCCTCCTTAGCTTATGTCTTCCTTAATTTTCATCTTTCATTTCTTTCTCTTTTTTCCTTTTTATTCCTCTGCCTGCTTTCTCTATGAGCCCTCTCCCTCTTTCTTTCTGCATGGCTTTTTTCTTTTTTTTCTCTGTCCTCTCTTTCTTCGATTCTTCCTTCCTCTCTTTTTTTTGTTTTTCCTCTCGTTCTTTACTTTTGCCTTTCTCTCCTTTCTTTCTTCATTTCTTTCTCTGTCCTCCCTTCCTTCCTTTTGTAATTTCTTCCTTTTCTCCTTTGTTCCTTACTTATTTTTCTTTCTTTCTCTTTTCTTTCTCTATTTTCAATCTTCTTTCTTTCCCTTTATCTCTTTGTTTCATCTTCATTCTACACTCCTCATAATTAACTTTTAACTTTGAAATAGCCTCATGGGTAAGACTTCAGTAAATAAAAGCAGTTAAATGGTTTTAATCTTCACTCAGTTATTGGCCAATCCTATACATATATATATATATCAAGAGAGAGATAGATATATACATATATGTACACTACCTGGGGTACCTGGTATTGCCCTGGAAAAAAAGCTGCAAATTCAACAAAACTGGAAAGCAAATAATATTTTATAGAGAATTCATAAGATCAATTAAGGCGGGAAGGTGCACTTACATGCACCCTTCCATACTGTTTGGGTCAGCAAACACTCCCTAACAGACCCACAAAGGCAACCTGAGGCAGTTCTGCGTACACACTCCTAAGACCTTGAAAATTATGTCAGAGTGGATTATCGGAACTAAATTGTGCCCATGTTTCATTTTTGCGTTTGGGTTGGGATTAGGGTTAAAGGTTGAGGTTAAAGTTTTTTGCTCAAAGAAAAAAATGTTTTAGTGTCAGTTTAGGGTGAGATTCCTTCAAAAAAAAATCCTGCCAAACTGGCATAAGCACTGAGAGAAAAATTCACATCCTAAGATTTCCTCTGAAACAAAGGATTCAGCATTATTCATTGTTAACAGAATCCCACTTAAAACTTGAAAAAATCTGCCAAATTTCCAGAATGTTTGAAAACACATAGAATTTGAAAGAAAAAGGTCTTTAATTTTCTCCATTAACGATTCAACAAATATCTTTCTCCATGCCTGTAACCACTAGACCATTATCACTAACAATTAATTATTTTTGTAAAAATATAGAACATCTAAATAGAAACTTACAAAGCTAGGTGGTAAAAGTATTTTTTCCCCCTAAAATGACCTGTAGGGACCTCATGGGTCTGGCCCACTGACACCTAACCCATACCTTAATCCCCCGGCTAAGCTAACTTCGAACACAAATTTGAAGCTCATAGGCTGCAGCTATCTTCCTGAGATTTGAAAATGCCAAAATTGAGCTGATCTCAGATTGAACTTTAGGGGGACACAAATCTAATATTGAAACAAGATTGAGTATTGGAAAGTTTTGTACAGAAATCAGAGATCTTTGACTCAAATTCTGTCAATTTTGAAGGCATACATGTATATCAAAATCAACTTTTTATCAACCTATTGATCCATTGTATATGTATGTGAATGCATGTATATATATTAATCTGAATAGTGCTGTATTGCTTTGATATAAGTATATTCTGAGATGAAGTATACACTTTTATTATTGATTTTGATCAGTTTCACCATCATCTGTCTCCAGCTTTTTATTACATTTTCGGTGATATGATTTTTCACTAATTAATAAAGCAGGTGATACTGTCAATAATTTTGAGAAGAGGTGTTATTCCAAGGATTGTTCTGACTATTGAAATCATTCTTTGTGTTGATTTTAGCCCATTCATCAGCTCAAGGACTTGGATTCAGGAACCTCTTCCCTATGTGAAGGGGTCATGGCAAATCACAATGGATTTACATTGTTCTCATGAAATCACTGGTTAAGCTAGGTCAAGCCTGGTCAATATCTAGATGGATGACAATTAGGGAATTCCAGGTGCTGTAAGCAAAATGAAGCTTTGCCAGGGCTGGCAAGCCGGAAATCAGTCTTATCAACAATAGTGCATGTGCACGTCACTCTGTGACACTCTCAATGAGTGTATAAGCAGAAATGATGATGCATACATATAACAGCCAATTCATTCTACAGCCTTCTTCAGGTGTATAATCTCTAGGTAGATAGCGAGCAAGAGGTTTTTTTTTTTACAGAAAAAGTTGGTGAACAGAAAAGGAAAGGTGGCAAACATTCCAATAGCAACTAGTGTGACACAGTCGATTCTATATTTAGTGAGAGGTTTCATAATTGTTCTTCTTCCTTGCATTTGTCTTTATTATTAAGAGTTTTCTCTGGCTTGATAAATGATTAATGTTTCCAAATTCGAAGGCATCGCCAGACATAACTTTTATTCCATCTGATTGTATCACGGAGGTTTTGTTTTTGAGTGTAAAAAAACTAAAAAAAGTAATACTAAATTTAATTTTGGGAGTCTGACCTAGAAGGAAAACAAAAAAGTAAAGTTTATAGATATGTTTAGGGCAGTCATTGACCTTAATGTCAACCTGTGTCTTCCCCCTGCCTCCCCACCTCCTTGCCAACAACAGCAACTTTTCCAGGAGGATGGGGTCCTTTTTTTTTTCTCAAGTTTAATCAATACTTTCTTCTTCATCTTCCTCCCCCAAATTTCTCTCTCTAAAACTCCTCACTGTTAAAAACTGGTTAACTGTAGTCAGTGACAACTTGAAGACTCTTCTTTTTTTTATCCGCTATCCTTCTGGATAGAGGTGGGTGCAACTCCTATAGCTTGTTCAACTGCCACTTACCCTCAATCCTATTTTTTAGCAGAGAGGCATTGAGTACCATTTTTTAAAGTTTTTGGCATGACTCAGCTCATGATACTTGGTATTCCCAGCCAGTCACTAATCTATGTAATGACCGAGCTTGATGTTGCTTAACAGTATGTCTAACATGATTTGATTGTGCTATTCCTCACCTTCACTTCCTTCTATTTTTTTGTTTTTCTTTTTCTGTCTTTCTTATAAATAGTATCATTGGCCATCTGTCAGTGTGACGATGAGACAATTCATCATCAACTTCAAGAAATGTCCAAAATTTATAAAACATTGATACATTAATGACTTTAATACATTAGATATTAAAGTATTAAACAGAGATTTTCACACCAATATGTCATAGATCCATCAGCATTATATTTATCTTTTGTGTATATATATATATATATATATATATATATATATAATTTTCTTTACCTATAACTTTTTTTACCTTTCTCCAAAATGGTAATCAAGCAGGTGGCCATGTTGATGGATTAATGAATAAGTATAATGTTTAAGGAATAAATTAAAATATTCTAAATTGGTGTCAGATCATTTGTCCAGTGAGTATTGTTCAAACAAAAAAAAAATGGAAACAAATTAAAGCAGATGTTAAAGACAAATTTTTCCATTGTCTAATTTACCTTGACTGCCAATGAATCGACTGTAATAGAAATACAAATTGACTGAAATATTAATTGAAAATGGGGAAATGAATCAATTAGACAAGTCGAAATAAGAAAATTCTGATATGAAGTCAGATTGTTCAGGAATATCTGGCTGTTAGATACTTTCTGTTGTAGTGAAACCAAGAGAGACTATTGGCAAAGAAAATTCCCATGACCGATGAAAAGCTCATTTAATTAATATGTTTTAATTTGAATACCGCTTATTATTAAAGTTGAGTTTTTTTTACCTAAAATGTTGCCTGAAATAAAAATCTTGACTTATAGTCGTCAGTCATAAAGAAAGGACAACACTTTGTAGTAGGTAAATATCTGAGAGAGCGATGATAATGGTCGGCTCAACTTTAAGAAATATGGAATCTGCAATGCCATGTTAGGAACAGAAGATGACAACTTCTGACAAGAACTTCTTGACCAAGCATCTGAAACAGAGGTCTCACAATAAGAAGATGACCCTCAATTTGACGTCCTGATAGAACACACCTGGCAGCTGTTTGCCAAATCTGATGAAGAAAACTTTTTTCATTGTTACTTTCTGAATAAAAAAGAATTTTCATGCTCTCATTTATTCGTATTTAGTCAGTGTTCAATAAAGAAATTAAACTAACTTGTCAGTTTAATTTTATTTTGTTATTTCTCACTAAGGCAAAATCATCAAATGTCTTCACTATAATTTTGGGCTCGGATTTGATTTACATGGCTTTTCTATTCTAATTTGACCTTGTCTTATACTCACGGTCAACTTATATTATTAAATATACGGTATTGATAAATCAATATCAATCATTATAGTATACTATTTATATTCCTATCATTGGCAACTGCTGAGGTGGGGAGCATTCAGGGCACCTACCCCCAACCCTGGATAAGGCCTTCTCAACAAGGGGAAGGTGTTTGAAAGTTGGAACCTAACCTTATAATCAAATGAATGGTAATGCTGCAGTACAATTGTTTTATGTAACCCCAACTCAATGTTTCAACATAAAGAGACGGCATAATTGTTTGCTCATGCTCATTCCATTGTGTCACTCAGGGGTCAAGTCATGCATTTCTGCCCATGGTCAAGTGCATCATCTGACATCTTGATAATACAATGGGTCATACTTGCTTAAACTACAAATGGCGGGTGAAATGCTCAACATGCCACGTGGTTGTCTCTGAGATATATTCTATATATATTTTTTTTGACCCTCCGCTGCTGGGAATATATACTTTTTGGAAATAGCTTGATTTTCCTAGTTCAAGTACTTTAACGGTATTGTGCTAACAAAATTGCTATGATGAGCCTTTTCAGCTTTGCTATGGTAAGAAACATAGAGAAATCATCCAATGATAATATGGATTTTCTCTTATGGCGTGTTCCTGCTTTTTGGCCCATAACCAAAACTATTATTATTCAAAATATTGTTTTGCTTACTGAACGATACCCTTTAATAAATTGCTTCCATTATTATGTTTATTTTTTCCAGAATTTCCAATTTCTTATGCTGACTTTAAACATGAGAAAAACAATGGGGAGAGATTTTTATTTATTTATTTGCATTGACGCTTTTTTTTTTTGACTACCTCAATTTTTTTCTCTTTGTCCATTTGTTTCTCATTTTCAATTACTTCTCTTTTTCTCGGTTTTCATAATCTAGTAACCTTTCTCGTTCATTTTCTTTCACTTTTAGACAGTTTTTTTTTTCTTTATTCCTCCTTTCTGTCTCATTCATTTTCTTTCATTTTTATACTGATTTTTGAATTCTTTCTTCCTTTCTCATTCATTTTCTCTCTTTTACACAGTATTTTTCTTTTTAATTTTTTTTACTTTCAGCTTTTGGCAAACTTTATAGAGACTGCTTTGGTGCTGAGTTAGTTTTCTCCTTTCAACTAGTTCTGGGGGTCAGCAACCTATCTAGTGGTGTAGTACTAAAAAATGAAGTAGGAGGATGCTGGGCTGATGCTCACACACTATGAAAAAACGACAAAAAAACATTTCCCCTACTTACTGAGAGGACTGTGTGTGCGAAATTCCAAGTTTTTACTATGAATAGTTAGAGCTGGGCAAAGTCCAGATTGATAGATCAATGCTTAGATATACAAATAGATACATATAAATGTCAGACCACATGAATGACCTAAACCCAGCAGCAATATCTAAACCAGTGTAGTGGGTAACAGGGATTAATATCAATTATCCTCTCTCTCTCTCTCTCTCTCTCTGTCTGTCTTATTAACTGCCAATCAACCTTCTTAATCTTTCTTTTCCCTGCTCATCTCTTCACAATTTCTTTCAACTCATTATTTGAAAACTCAAATGGCAATGGGTTGGTCATGTTGCAAGAATGTCAGACAACCACTGGACATCACAACTCACAATGTGGATACCAAGAGATCATAAGCAAAATTATGACCGACAGAAAGTGAGATGGCCTGATGAGCTGAACAAATTCAGAAAGTACTGGCTTGGGGAAGGTCAACGTCCAACGATGGATGCTGAAAGGTTAATGATAATGATTTCATCATTTTCATCTTCTTCACCTACATTCTTTTTAATTCAGAAACTGTCAACGACCAACCTGAACTCACCACTGATCAAGAAAGGTTTCTTATGTTTTTAAGTGGTTCTACCATGCTGTCTTAGTTTACAGTCTGCACCAATAGATGGCTAAAAATTTAGACATTTACTCCTTATCATGTTTGGAAAAGGTCCTCCCCCCCCCCCAAATAGGTTTTGGTAAGGTGTTTAATTTACAATGTAAGTTTATGCTTAATCGGTCCCTTAGTATGAGTCTGGCATTGTTCACACTAGTTTTTTGATAATTCAGACCCTTCGTTTTAGTGATCCAACAAAAGAGGAGAGAATTGATTTATCCAATGAAGACCCTTTTCTCCAATTTTTTAATGGATCACCCCCAACATTATATGCTATGAAGGGACATTGGTCATACAATAGTTTTCTATTGAGTGATCAATCAGACCTGTCTCTTCTTTCTCATTCAATTCCAACTACACCCATATTCACACCTTTTAGTATTAAAAACCGTCAACCAAATCTGAGAACATGGGTTTCTTCAACTTTTCAGGTTAGTCTGGATGGCTATGTATCATGCATGCAGGATAAACAAATGGAGCTACAGGCCTGTATATTTGAACATTTACTCTAAAAAATAAAATGCTTTAATTATCCCCCCCCCACAATACCTCATGGAGGGGGTCAATTTGCAATGTAAATATATGCTAAATTGATCCCTCAGTTTGCTCAATTGTTTTCTGAAAGATTCAGACTGGCTAACAGAAGGTGAGAAAATTAACTTAATAATTGATCATTCCCCCTTTCCCAATTTTTCTGATTCATTACCCCTAACACAGCGTGCTACCAAAAGATGTTAGTTGCATGATGGTTTCTGATGCATGACAGTTTCTTCTGAGTGACTAACCAGACTTTTCTTATTTTTTAGATTCTCTTCTCATTTCATTCTTTGACTTTTTCTAATAATATTTCTCATATTTCCCATGATTCTTAGTTTATCTCTCTCTTTTACCCTCTCTCTCTATTTGTCTGTACCTCTCTTCCTTTTTCAATATAATTATCTCTTCCTCCCATTGTCTTCCTTCCACTCCCGCTCTATTCGTCTACAGATTCAGACCCTTTCTCTCCCATATCTTTATCATGTCATTGTAATGTAATATTTCACATTTTTATCACTCTTGACAGACAATCCGCAGAATAATGGCAACCATTATTGACAATGTAGTGTCAACAATATTAGACTAATAATATTAAGGAAGCACATGCAACCTATAATTTTGTAAAAAGCATAACATCTTCCATATTGCCTCGGAGTGCAAACAAATAGCGAAAAAGATTAAATATTAAAAACTGAAAGAAAAAAAAAATACTTTGAAATAAATATTAGATAACTGTTAATGGTGATATCAAGTCATTCCAATGTACATCGGGAATATGAAGAGACAATAAAAAAAGAAGACTGCCTTTGTTATTTTCTTTCTCTCTGTGGACTAATACAGTAAACTTGAACACAAGCATTCTAACCTGTTTTGTTTTCATGTTCTTGCAAGACTAATGTCAGAGATTAGTTTGCAGCATCAGTACATGAAGATTTCTGAGCATCATCTTAAAAACTAAAATTAGTAAACCTTTATATTGATGCCATCCTAAGTAACACAAAAATCTTAAGAAAAGTCTTATCAATTGATGAAGTGCTTGAAATAATTAAGAAGATAGATTAAAGTGTAAGTAGAAGTGCATAATTTTACATGCTAATGTATAACCTGTATATCAGGATTATACTGTGAGATAGTAGAGGCAAGTAATTTTTACCTGTATTTTCTGATTCCTCATTAATAATACACTTCATATATTATCCACTTGTCATAACAGCAGTCTCAGATCCCCGAGGGTGCTGTCATAATGGGATTTTATTGTATTTATATGATTTATTCCTATTAGATGAAACATTATCGACCATTATCAATTTTTGACCAATATTTTTCTTTCATCTTAATTCTAGTCATTATTTCATTGCAAAATACACTTTTTACGGTGGTGAGTAAATTGCACAGATTGGAGATAAAGAATACACACTTGGTAAGATTCGAACCTTCATTCCTTTTACTTCGGGAAGTTTGCCAATGTACAGCATTGAGCTACTAGAACTTCTGCGGTTTCCAAAATATCAAATATGGCCTCAAAGCAATATTATCTTGATTTATTTTTATTAAATAGAGCATTGTCAACCATTATAAGATTTTGACTCGTATTTTTCTTTCATCTTAATTTCAGTCATTATTACATTGCAAAATACACTTTTTATGCTGGTGAGTAAATAGCATAGATCAGAAATAGAGAATAAACTCTTGGCATGATTTGAACCTTCATTCCTTTTACTTCGGGAAGTTTGCCAATGTACAGCATTGAGCTACTAGAACTTCTGCAGTTTCCAAAATATCAAATGTGGCCTCAAAGCAATATTATCTTGATTTATTTTTATTAGGTAAAGCATTGTCAACCATTATTAGATTTTGACTAGCATTTTCTTTGGCATGATGATTAAGACAAGTTCAGAAGGTGTTGGCACCGTAACACTCAGGAGCCAGAAAACTGGCAGATCTTGCGGAAGATCAGTCCAACAACAGACTTTTAAAGGCTGCGGCCGCTGATTTTTTTTTCTCCCCAACCTTAGTTGCTTTTCCATAATAATAAAGTCTTCACATTCTTCCAAGGACCATATTCATCATATCAATAACCCTTTAGATTAGTTTTGCGTGTGATTCTTGGTTTCTTTGAGTTAGCATTTCTATCTTAGTTTTTCTACTTGTCAGTTCTTTGCTATTCATTAAAATCTGTCTTCCGATACTTAGCTGAAAAAAAACACAAGTTTGATTATTTAGTTCATCTTTTGGGTTTTTCTGTTCTGCTCCTTTGAAGAGGTTATTAGTCAAACAAAATTAATTTGGAGGGGGGGAGCATTGATTCAGAATTTGCCAAAACATTCATGGCAACTTCCCATTAGATTAAATTCTCAATTTAAAAAAAAAAAAAAAAAAATTCTACTTGAATGCCTTCAGACATTATGTCAGTGAATTATACATTATAAAAGCCTTATCCTGTCAGTAACAATAGTATTGATTCCTGACCAATGACTATCATTTTCTTTACAGATTTTCAATGAATTTCTATAGTGAAATCATAGCAACACATTTATATCATACATAAATAGCCCTATTCTGTCAGTTATACTAACAATAATTCCTGGCCATTGAAATTCCCTTTTCCTCTAGTTTTCAAAGAGCAAAATACTGATTGATCAGTCATAAATTGAAACATTCAGTGTATAATCATCAATATTTTCTCATACCACCAAAAACATTTATTCAGTGAATGCAGAAAAAGTAGGAGAGTTGTGTAGTAGAGGTAAAGTCAGTGGGTAGGGATGAGAAAATTCTTTTTTTGTGCTAGAACACAATTGTGATTCTAGTTTCATTTCCTCTATTTACTGAATTTGAAGTGTAAGTGCATAATATAATATAAATATGTTATGTATTTGTTTCATAAATTCTTTCTATTGTAAAATTATTTGTAAGGCATTTCCTTACTACAATCATCTTCAGTACTTTCCTATAGTACATTAATTTGCGATGTATTCTTATGGCAACATTATTCGCAATACATTCCTATGGAAGAATCATTTGCAATACATTCCTATGGAAGAATCATTTGCAATACATTCCTTTGGAAAAACATACTGTGATTAAGATGAATGAAAGCAGTGGGGTATTTTTTAAATAATGTCTACTCCTGATATCATGAATATCAAACATTTAATTCCAAATAATGTGCCATTATAACCAAGAGTTTATTCAGTTTAACATTATCCAATGTGACATATCCTATTCTTTTTAATAAAAATTCTATCAGTGTAACTAGAAACAACCCTAGCATGCTGGGTGCTAACCAAGAGTTTCAGAATCAAATCCACAATTATTTTGATTATTCTTTATATCAATTCCTAACATAATACGCCATTTTGAATTATATCAAAGTGATTTTTATATTACTAGAAATTATGTGAATTTTTTGGTTTGACTCTAATCTATGTGTCTGGTGTTATTGATGGCTACATGTTTAAATTATATATGGCACTCTATACAGGAATCATATCTGCTGGCATTTTATATATATGCAATTGAATTTGTTTTCTGAGATGAAATATTTGCTCTATCAAGTGAATAATGAAATGGTCTCCGAGTTCGATATTAAGACTTAGTGAGTATTATTTTGTTGGGCTTACACAAAAAACTAAAAAAGTATTTGCTGCATTTTTTTTTTCTCAACGACAAAGATGCGAAATTCTGGGTCTTTTCCATGAGGCCCCATCATAGAAAGGAAAACCCTAACCCTAAGACTTTTGGCTAATAAAAAAAAATAGTAATTCCCAGAGGTTATGAAAATTTTGGCCTGGTGAGACTAGCGGGAAAGCCCCGAATTACTACGTCCTATATTGCTATATTTTTCTCATTTCAAATTTTTGACAGCACTTAAAGCTGCAAAAATTGGACAGCTTGACTTATGTGAAACCTTACCCAAAAGATATTTGAGTCTGACCTTTTAGGAGTGACATTGAAAAGTTTTGGAGCTCCAAGATCGATTTATCTTTTAAATGTGATCCCGCTCTAATGCTACAAATTGAGTTTCTAGTCATCAATTTAAATTTTAAAAAATATTTTTAGGCCTCTATACTTTAAAATTATGGGTATTAGCTTTTGATGGGGTCAAACAAAATAGCCCCAACTCAGCACATCACTGAAAGCCCCATTCATATGACTGTATGTCGAACTCATCTTTGTCCAACAAATATTGAAAAAATTCTGAGCTGAAACCAATCTAACCAACAATCTGTTCAGTTATATATAGATTTCCAAATACCTTTGGTTAAGACTCTAAAATGTTGTCTGATTCGAGTCTCTATTTCTAACAAGAACATTTCTGATCATCTGTACTTGTGAGTGTTTTCTGTTTTCGATGGCTGAAATATCACACTGAGGTTGATGTTTTGGCTTATTTTGATTAGATTCCTCATCTTGTTCTCCCTAAGGCAATGTTGCACTTCAAAATTTGCTGATTTCCTTGTGCATCCCATTTAGTTCTGGTCAAAGACGCAGAGATGTCAACCCAGGATAAAGAACCTGAAAGATGGAGTGAATCCAAGAAGTGGAAGTGGCCAAATGACTTTCATATCCTCCGACCAGAACTTCCAGCCCACCCAACCAGTTAATCTCATTTATTCTGGGTTTGTCGAAAAACAACACTGGGAGACAAAAATGAAGATCTTATTGGTTGGATAACCCATTACCTCCTGTCTAGCTGTCCAGAAGATGCCATAAAGTACTTTTCATCATCTTTTCAAAAGTCAGAAGAAGGTTAAGAAACACTCAGGAGAGAACTATAATATTAAACTTAAAATAGTTTAACTCTGCCAACAAAGTGGGAAGATATATATGCATGTATTTCAGTCTGTTGCTCTGTCGATTTGTCCACGCAATATCTCGGAAAGATTTGTATCAATTTCAATGGAATTTTGCAGAAGGTTGGGCAATGGGCTATGGGAGAATTGACTGAATTTTTGAGTGAATCTGGTTATTTGTTTTTTCGATTGTTAGATATTTTTCATTATTTTATGAAAACAGCTTTCGAGATTCTGATAAGACACGACATGGAATATTGTTGTCAGTTATGGGCAATAAAAGCACAGCATTAAAACAGTGATTATTTTGGATATAGAAGGGGTTCATAGAAATTTTACCTAATTATAGAGAGTATGGATTATTCAAGTTACAGGGAAAGATTGGGAATATTCGAGCTCACAATACTACTTGAAGGAGAATGTGTGAAGATTTGATTAAAACTTTTAAAATATCAAGTAATTTTAATAATTATGGTGAAAACTTATTTATCCTGTCTAATGGAACAAATAATCTAATAATATGCCCCAATAAATCTATGGATTTCTTTTGCAGAAGAGTTGTGCACTATCGGAATAAATTGCCTGAATATGTGAAGAATAAGCTTTAAAAATATTTTTAAATAATTTGGAGAGAATAGCATGGAAGATAGATTAAATAGTCAGAATTGAGAACTCTCTAATGAAATCTCCAAAAGAATCTAAATTATCAAGTATAAAGGATAACAAGCCGATATGTGAGGAAGTGTTGTTGAATTAGAATTATTAAGTGTTGATGAGACACTAATGCAATGCTCGTAGAAGCATTATTTTTGTAGGGCAGATAAAATTCTATCTGGGTGCTTCCTTGTATTTCAGATATCGGTTCCTGTGCTTTACTTATGATTTATCCCGGTTAGAATTCACAGGATAATTCATTATGGTGTCTGACTTGAGAATTAAAGTCAGTTAACTCACTCATGTTTGTTCTATTTTAGCAGATAATTAAATCAACCATTCTTATCAATCAAAAAGAATCAATGAAAGACCACTCCAATTTGAGCAGACCTGAAATGTGCAGATGTCACTTTTGAATTTTTTAGCACACAGCAAAAGCCTCATTTGTGCAAGATTGATTCAAGGAAAAAAAAAAAAATACATATATATATGCTCCTCCATTCAGGGTTGAGCATTCTTCAAGTGAGGTAACTCATCCATTGTAAGCTTATGCAATGCTTTTCCATAAGAACAGAGCACCTTGGTGGATGGGGAATTTGTGGGTAAATAGATATATCGCTTAAATTCAGCCTTACCGACCGTCCAGTTCCGTAGCTCAGAGGTAGGATATTGGTCTCCGGATCTGAAGCGAAGGTTTCAATCCTGCCTCAAGGTACTGGATTGGATAATGGAAAGTCTATAGCCACACGGAAGATATGAAATACATCAAAACAGCTGTCTGTGGATGACACAATAATGTATATAATATATATAATATATATAATATATATATATATATATATATATATATATATTTGCTGCACAATATAATATATATATATATATATTTGCTGCACAAACTTGTTTATGTTTCTGCTTTGTTTAGGCTTTTTCAGGTAACAAATCCTTTACTTCATCATATCTTAAACTCCACTCTAACTTGACTTAATGTTTAATATTGAACGTATTGAGCACTTTATGAAATAAACCCATCATACATTGGATATTGTATTATGTCATATTATGTTGTATTCTTATTTTGTATTTTATACATGTGTTTATATATATATATATATATATATATATATATATATATATATAGTCTAGAAAGCTCTACCACTCTAAATACTAGACATTAAAAAACTTCAGTCACTTATTTCCCAATAACTGTTAATGTATTTTATGTAATTTTCTTTACTGTTTTTTTTCTGTTTTACTCTGTAATTATGGCATAATGTGTAAATTTTCTCCTGTTGGGATACCACATTGTTTTCCATGTAATGATTTTGGGAACAGTTACGGCACCTCCATTTCCCCTATGATTTAATATATAACATGCCATACGTGTAGTCAATTATTATTAGTCATTTATTTTTTGAAACAGGGTTTTCTTAAGTGGTTTACCTCCAAAAAACGTATTAAACCATGTCTTACCAGCAAACTTTTCTATCTTGGCTCTCCATCTTGAGTCTGGTCTTTTCCCAATGTGTTTGCAGTCCCAGTTAACCTTTTGCTCTACCTGTTGTTTCTCTTCTCACTATGAGCCCAGCCAATTTCCATTTTCAATCCCAAATTACTTGTTCATTATGCTTCGTCGTATTCCTCTCTCAGATCCATGTTGATCTTTTGTATCAAGTTATTCTTAACATTGCTCTTTCCATTGTTCTCTGTGCTGTTTTGAGTTTGTTGTCAAGTGGTTTTGTAGGTTTCTTGGTTCTGTACCCTTATGTCATTGCAAGTATTATGCATCGATTGTGTATTTGACATTTTAAGTATATTTACTATTTGTTTTTCAGCATGTCTTTATTTACACAAAATCCTTTCCAGTCAATAGTTATGTCATGTTATTTCCTTTCAGTGGTATTTCTCTAGCTTTATTGTTTGACTTAACTAAATGTATTCCTCAACTTCTAGGGTTTTCCTATCTTTTTTATGGTCTTTTTCAGGACTTTACCATTGACCATTACTTTTGCCTTTGTTTAGTTTTTATTTAATCCAATTTTTGTTTTCTCTATTATAATTACTGAACACGTTTTATAGAAAACCTGCAGTTTCTTTTATTAATACATTATCATCTCCGTACCTTAAACATTTTAAATATTCTCCAACTCCCATGTTGTCCCAGTCTGTTTTTCAAAACGTCATTTCAAAGCTTGGTGTAAAGAGTTTTAGGTGATATTATACCACTTCATCTCACTCCCTTTTCAATTTTTATGAAGCCTCATTATTACAGTGTCATTTTTGTATATATTCTCAATTACTTTTTTATAATTCTCATTAATACCTTGTTCTTAAATTCAGTTGAAGACAGCAGTCTGTTCAATTGAGTCAAAGGCTTTTTCATAGTGTACATAAGTCAAACAAAGTAGTTTGTTGTATTCTGAAGTCTTTTTTATTAACCGGTTCAATGTGTATAGGTGATACATTGTTGAATAGCCACTTCTAAAGCCTGCCTGCTTGCAGGTTTGCTTTTTGTCAAAGGTGTTTGTAGATCTATTTGTAATTAATATCGAGAAATGTTTGTAAATGTTAGGTACTAAATATTCAAGGCCTTGTGGTATAACAAAAGTAGCATAGAGGAAAAAAGTAAAAATCCAGTGAACTTAATCAAAGAATCAAGAGAGAGATGATAGGTGAAACAAAAGAAAGCCAAAATACAAATAGGAAGTCTTCACAGACAACTTCAGAATAAAGACTGAAAAGCCGAAAACAAAAGAGCAGAACTTAATAAACAAATAAACAAAGATGAGACAAGGCGAAAGGGAAAAATACATAGTGAGGATCGCAAAAGCTCTCTGAATAAGGAAGGACTTAAGTTGAGCTCTAGTTGTAGTCCAAACTGGCAAGTGGTAGATGCTTGCATTCATCATCATCATCATTAGCCTTTTAGCATCTGTTGTTGGACATCGACCTTCCCAAAGATTTGTTGGACGCCTTTTTCATGGGTGTCATGGAGGCTGGACATTCTGAACTTATCTAGTTTGTCACACCATCTTATATTTTGAACTCTGGGGATCCATTTTATGTGTCATATAAGTCTGGTGGTTGTCTGCATTCCTGTAACATAACCAACCCATTACCATTTAATTTTTCATATGGTTTCTATGATATCTCGGACTCCTGTTTTCCCTTTAATAAACTGCACTGTCTTGTGATCTTTCCATATGAGATTGAACACAAATCTCTCTTGTGCACGTTGCATGGTTCTCAGTTTAAAGGTTAGTCTTCTGGTTAGGTTCCATATTTCAGCTCTATAGGTGACTATTGGAGGTATGTATTGGTTGTATACCCTTCTTTTTAGGATTAATAACATTAAGTGAAGGATATATAAAAGTTGCTGTTAACTGCAATCACATTAAATAAAGTATTGGCTTGATTGATTTTGATATCAATAACTGTTTGATAACAATTCCGTGATTATTGAGAGCAATTTTCTCTCTATATATACATATATTTCTAGTAAATCCTCAGCGTTTATCCTGATCTTTTGTTACCAAACCTTCACTTTAAATTATTCATCTTATGTTAACACTGTAAACCTATTCGATTGATAAAAGTTATTTGAATATACAATGAGTTCAAAAATTATCTGCTACATTTCAAAAAGTTTATCCGACCGTACTTTACACTCACAATAAGGAGTAAGTAAAGTTTATGAAAGAGCTGTCAGAAAATGGTTAAAACCAAGAAGACTGACTTCTTAGCACAGACAGTTTATCAAATCATAGGTTAAGTAGAGTTGGAAGGTCAATATGATTATATATGCTCAGATAATTGGTGTTGTTGCATTTCTCATGGGATGGGGAGGTGGTTATTGAAAATGGAAAGAATAATTAGACTTGCATCATCAGCAAGTTTCAACTTCACATGAATAATTCAATGTTTATTATGATATTGTTCTGTGTTTATTAACACTAACAAAGATGGAGTCCGTGTTGGCATTGTGTAGAAAAGCACAAGAGAACAATGAAATTTGAGGAAAAATTAATGGATGAAAATAAGATAAGATGGTGTCAGGGGGGAGGGGAAATGAAAGCAGAAGAAATATGATATCTGATATATAAAAATGCACAGTGCGATTTCTTTTTTGTTTTTCTGTTCATATCAGTGTTCCACTTAGAGGTAGCAATTTTGGGGATAAAAATAGCTCCTATTCTAATTGAAACAATGGGGTCTTCCACGAGTTCAGTATTTTCTTTCCTGAAAAAAATATCTCAGAGAAATTCAGATACAGCCTTGGATTTCTTTTCTTTTTTTTCATGGGGGTTAACTCAACGAAAAATAAAAGGAAGAAAAAGAGGATGATAGAATGAATAAACAAAGAATTACAGAAGGAAACATGGGGAAAGAAGAGACAAAAAAATTGGAAAAATAAAAAAGGAATTAAAAGATTAAGAAAAAAAAGAAGCAAAATGAAAGAAAGAAACAAACAGAAAACACGAAAGAGGAAATAACAAAATATCAAGAAAGCAAACACTAAACAACCAGGGGCGAGTTTGAGTTTTTGGCTAAGGCTGCTTACATTCAGTCTGTACCGATGCCCTAGGGAAAGGCATGGATCCACTTCTTCCCCCTCAACCATGGATAAATAGCAGGGCAGTCAGAGCCCTTCAGACCTATAAGGCAGTCTAATTTGAACCTGCATAAAGGAGCAGAGTTTCGGCATAGGGTTGGTAAGTTCATCCCTTAAAAACCTATTTACTATAGAAACCTCAGCAGCATCCTCCTTGCGATTCTCTGTGGGTATGGAATGGTGGGGTATGGTGACAACCTTATGGTGACTCCACATAGAGTCTACAGGAATATAACTCAAAAGAAGGAAAAGCTGAATGAATAAGAATAAAAAGAGAAAACAGAAAGGAAAAATGATGAAAAGATAGAATAAACCAAAATAACCTTAAGAATCTCTAATGAATTAAGGAAATAGAGACAAATAATGGGCAAGTATTGAAAATTAACAAGAATGAAAGTTTAAACAAAGGAAAAAAAAAAAATCACCAAAAAAGTAAAATCTATGAATAAAAAAGAAAGACGTCCTGAAAACTAAATTTGAAAGATAAAAACATTGAGAGGGAAAAATCTAAAAACTTAAGGAACAGGTTATGCAAGCACAACCCAATACAGAAACATTAACTCCGATAAGTGACCCCGAACCCAATTCTAAGGAAGTGTAAATGCCTCTTCTCCTAACGTTCCTACCACTTGATAAAAGTTTTTCAATAAACTAGCAGGTCTGCAATGAATGCTGCTTGCGTTTCCACTCAAAATTGCCGTACAATCAATTCCTTATGTCCTTTAAATGCAGATGTGACGGAAGGTTGGGAATTTTCACTTTCAAGTTTAATAGTTGTGTTCCGGAGATGAAGAGAGACTTCTGAGTTTCTGACACATTAAAGAAAAACTTCATTTACTTTTCGCTTTGTAGCTTTGATATGAATTCCTCATTTACCAAAAAATGATTTCAGACTAATTGCATGGCAGTGAGTTTACATACCAATTTTCTATATTATGTTGCAAGGGCGGGGTTAGGGAGGGAGACAGTTTTAGTAATGGTTGGGTCTTTTTTGCTACCATTCAAGCATAAGCATCCTCTTCCATTCTCTCCCTTGTTCATTACATTGCAAAGGTGGTTTCAGAAGGGAGGAGAGGAAGGATGGAAGCTATGAGGTGAATAAATAATTGTCAGAAAGTGTTACAGTCTGCCATGTATACAAAACAAGCAGAATATGGGTGTAAGGTGCCATTTTTTAGGGAGGGGCAAAAAGATATATCTGGGGCTAGGAGCAAAGGTATATATATTTTGAGGGTAATGTGGGAAGAGATTTATTCTGATTTTAGTTTATCATGTAAGGCAGCAAGGAATCTTAAGCTGTGATATATCCTAAGCTGTCACTTATTTGCAATGAATGCCTGATCTCTAGTTTTCATAAAGTTCGACTTTGAACCTCACATAATTAGAAGTCCTGATCCATCATCATCATCGTGATCAGTCTTTTAATGTCCATAGACCTTCCCCATGATCCGTCACATTTCTCTGTCATAGGATCCAGTATTTTCTAAATTTGTCTTGTTTATCCCACCATCTTGTATTCTGTTGGCCTCGGTTTTGCATGTGATCTCTGGGGATTAATGCTGTGAGTCGTGAAGTCCATTGGTTGTCAGTCATTCAGGCAACATGACCTGCCCATTGCCATTTAAAAAATGATAGCATAGTAATTCTTAGCATCATTATTCAGCCACCCTCACAATTTATGACCTTAAATGTTGTGTTCCATCATAAAAGAACAATACTCGCATGGACTCTATGACATCTCCGAAGTTTCAAAACCATTGACCAGATGAGAAGTATTGTTTTGATATTCTGCAAGTGATATTTTAGTAGAATATATTGCTGAATGTTGAAAAGCTTAGGATGATCCTAGTGTAGGACTTGTTGCCTATATTATAAAGGGGCCTTAACCTCAAAAAATATAAGTAAATATTAGAACTCATAAATCTCTTACTTGCATTGTAAAGTAATTAGATTTGTTATCAGCAACAAAGAGAGCTGATACAACAAAAATGTCTGACATTTTAGCAATGGTATTCATTTTCATTTAGATTTTTGTGCAATGGCTATGACATCAGTTTCAAATACTTTTATATCTATGCTTTTTATATGTATCACATAGATATCACACTTCCAATCATGGGCATTTGCTGCTAATTCTTGAGGGAAGAGGGGGCTGCACAAAACAATTGAACAGTTTTATGTTCTAACTTTCAAATCCCCTCAATCTGAGTGAAAAAGTCTTATTCAAAAGAGGCCAATGCTCCAAATAATTACTGTGACAAAATTATAATCATCATTATCATCATTAGCAGCAGCCTTTTAGCGTCTGTTGGTGGACATAGACCTTCTTCAAGATTTGCCAGACCTCTCTCTCATCAGCGGTGCGGAGCCACCAATTAAAGGTGATAATTGGCCAAAATCATTAAATTGAAAGCAGCATAGCATGGTAGCAATGGAAGAAGTGTAGAATTCCTGAATCAGAACTGATAGCCCACAAGCATTTAGCATGGGGCCTTTGAAAATATGGGGCCTTTAACATACGCTACTTTTTCTAAATTGTTCATTGGAACCAAAGACAAAATCACAGGTTGACTTCATTGTCCCAGAAAAAAAGGTCTTTTGTGTTCCAATGAATCATTCAATCAAGCCAATTGCTCTCTGAAACTTTGTACTGTAACAGTTTGTCCAGGCTCCAGTGATCACAAATAAAGAATGATCTTTGAATCCAACCAAACGAAGAGAAGAAACTTTTTCTCCCTGGAAGATCACATTTTGGTCTAGATCTTTAAAGATGTCTTGGACCTAGCCACGATATTCTCCATTTTGAATCCAAGAGCTGAGTGAACTCCAAGGAGACTGGAAATTTTCCCTAACACTGTGTAAAACATGGCTTTGCAAACTCTTGCATCATCCTAATACTCCTTTTGTTTCACAGGAATAATGATATCTCTCCTGTGTTACAAGAAAGACATGCTCACATGTGAAAATCTTCTGCAAGAACAGAAGAAAGAAATTTATTAGCTATCAATATTATAAAACATGTTATTAACATGTGAGCCAAATTTTTTCAAAGGAAAAGCTAGTTTACTTAATGCTGATTTTCTCATTAGAAGATCAATTTTCCAACCCAACTAGCAATATTGAACAGGAATTGATATCTATGTCAGTGATTCCCAAAGTGGGTGGTACCATCCCCGTAGGAGGACTGGAAGACACAGGTTCAATGGAATATGAGGGAACACTATTGGGAGCATGGGGGGAGCAAGAGGCAAAGAATATAAATACTGCAACGATACTACAGTGAAGAGCTGATTTTACAGTAGAGCTGCATAGAGTTTGAATATTTTCCATTTTTTTCTGATTAAAAGAATTCCATTAACTTATTTAAAAAATTTGATCAGAGCTAAATCAATATAAATTCAATTTGAAAGAAAAAATTTACAACGGAACTTCAAACAGCTCTAATATAAAATCAGTTTTTCAGACATATAACTTTATGCGTAGGAGGTATCGATTTCTATCTTTATTTAAAATTTAATTTTCAATACATCATTTTTTTACCTACTATATATGGTGCTGATAAAATATATGCTCTCGAAGGTGGGAGTAGTCCTAAAAAATTGAACTATCGATCTGTGTTGCAAAGACACTAGTGTACCAATCCCATGAGAAATGTTGGCATATATGAAATTGATATTTTGTTAAGTCTTAACAATCATTAGAGAGTTTTAACCACTGATAGATGAAGGGGAAAAATAGTAATGATTACATTTATCAGTGCGCTGGCATGAAGGTTTTGTTTATTGACTGCTGAAATGTTTCTGTCTAATACATATCATTTTTACAGTTAGTGTGTTGCAGGAAATCAATATATTTCTTAGTGTACCATTATACAATGAAGTATGGGTTGTTACAGACAAAGAATAATACTAATATAGGATTGCAAGTTATAGGTATTACAGTCCAAGGTAGTTGTGTCCTATATTGCGGAGGGGGAGGGTAATGATAGTAGCAGTGAAAGTGGAGTCACCGTGTGGCAAAGTTGCCGTCAAATGTATGACATCACAAAGACAAACAATGTAAAGTACATTTGATAGACAAATAAGACATTTATAAACAGTGTGTGCATTTCAGCTGAAAGAATGAAGCTAGCGGCTTGGTGAAACAGGAAGGAGATGTGACATATCTAGTCGTTGTCGTGAATTTACGAGGAGGAGATAGAGAAATGTATTGTTTCCCCTGATGCTTGCCTACTTCGAGGACCAAAATGTAATTATCCAAAATGGGGTCTTAGTATTTTGTTGTACGCAGAGTTTCTGAGACGATGGATGTTTGGATACTTGTATAAACTTGTTGGTTGCCTCTCAAAGAAGATAAATATAGATATCAGATAAATACAGAAAGCTACACTAGTATCAAGGACTCAGATGAATTGAAAATATTTGTGACTGTTACATAGAAACACATTGCTAGTTCACTCAGGCTGGATGGAGTCGGGCATATATGTTGGACTAAAGGAAGAAGGCACACATGGGTATTAACCTGGCATATGAGAGATCTCAACATCTGTGAAATGAATCTGGTGAGGTTTGCAACCATGATTGGTCATTACGAATCATAAGAGCCAGGAGGATAGGGCATTAATCAGTTCTTACGAACCAGGGCTTGCACTATACTTGATAAGAGAGCAAGGAATAAGTGATGATAAATGGAATTCAATGTTTTTATCGACAGAAGCTTAAGGAAGTGATGTCATTAAATGTGCAGCTAGCTTTGAGAGTTTTGTATATTAAGCTATATACTTACTCCTATCTATTTTCATTTTAACTGAAAATAAAATACATTGCAATGTAATGGAATATTATTATAGTAGACGAATTTACATCCAAATGTTGTCCAAAAAATAGGAGCATAATTAAAACAATTCAGCAATTGTATTGTACTTGAAAAATATCAAGAACATCATGCGACCGTGCATATCCTTGTTCATGTTCAACTAGAATGAATCAAAAATTGCAAAAAGAAGAAGTAAGGGAGATTACTCTATCATTCTCATCAGCAGCATTTCGAAATCCATTATTGGACATAGACTTTCCCCAGGATTTGCCAGACCTCTATCATGGGTGTTGCAGAGTCAATACTTTCTGAAGGTGTCTAGTTTGTCTCCCCCATCTAATATTCTGTCAGCCACCGTTCGGCATGTGATCTCTTGGGATTCATGTTGTCTGACATCTGTGCAACATGTCCAGCCCATTACCATTTGATTCTTCTAATTGATTCTATGATGTCTCAGACTCCTGTTCTTTCCCTAATATATAGTGCTGTCTTGTGATCCCGCCATGTGATGTTGAGCATGATTCTTTCATATGCATGTTGCTTGGTTCTCAGTTTGAGGGTCTATCTCTTGGTTAAGTTCCATGTTTCAGCTCCATAGGTGACTATCGGGAGGATGCATAGGTTGTATACTTTTCTTTTTTGGACTCGTGGGATTTTCTTGTTCTTGAAAGTTGAGCTAGCTCTGCCAAAAACTTGCTAACATAGAGTGATTCTCTGCTATTTTTTCTTCTCTTGAGAATTTCATGGATATTCATTGTCCCAGGTAGATGTAGGGGTTTATTTTCTCCAGCTTTGTGTTTTTGATTTTAATCATTGTGTGTTTATCTTCCACATGTGTTTTGTTCATGACCCTCATTTTACAGAAGTTCATGTGAAGACTTCTTGCTTACTTCATTCAGTCCGTCTAGCATTAGTTCAATAGTCATTTCTCTTGACAAATGTTACAGACAAAAAAATATGGACATTTACGTGGCATATTATACAAGAAGTTTCCAAGTTTTCTTGACATCTACTAACAAAAGTATCAACAACTCAAAAATAACTTGATGTAATGGAAAACTGACAGATATTTTTTTTTTCAACTGTGAAATTTAGGTGTTGTTTTGCATACATAGACATCAAGAGCTGACAGACTGCCATCAGTATTTCTCTGCGTCCAACTGTTGCCCTAGATCTTAAGGCAAGAATCAAGAGAATATATATATTTATCATTTGCACCTCAGTGTTGATGAGGTGTTGACAAATAACCTTATTTGAAGAGGTACCAATAAAAATATCATATTAGCAAGTAATTTTCCAACTAGAAAGCAGGAGACATCTCATCAAGAAGATGGTGAGAGAGCTGGAGTCAAACTCAATCTTTTTTATTTTTATCAAAAGGGAAAGGAATTTCCTTTGAAGAAGAAGAAAAAAAAGAAAAAGAAGAAGAGGTGGAAGAGGAAGAGGAAAAACAAGACTTTTTATGAAATTTTCATTATGATTCAATGAGTTTTTACCTTCATTTTTAACAGTCATTAAATGGTATTTAAAGATACACGAGATACCAAAAATTTTCATAATGTTGAATAACCATAAAATGAGTTGTTTTTCATCTCTTAAATATGAACAAGCAAAGCATTATTGATCAATACTTATATAAAGTGAGATTTTACTTTGATCTTAATTAATTATCAAAGTCTTTTTTTGAAGTGTGTAAAAAAGCCTTGGTATAATCAGAAATTAACATCAGCAAAATGCAATTATTTAACTCTTTTGAGACTCCGGGGACATGTCTATTCAGAGGTTTCTATGACTGCTGGGATATATATGTCCCATGGATCTCTTATAGAAATTTACTGAGATATTTTAATTTAGGCATTAAGCACCTCTACAGGTTTGGCTTTAAAGGGTTAAAAGAAAATCGTTAAGTTCATTTATAATCATTCATTAGAAAAATCTCATCTTTTCGTTGTTGTTGGGTTTTTTTTTCCCCCCTTCATTACTTTAACTAGTTTATACTCCATCCTATTTCAAGTGAACCTTTCAGCACTCTGTTTGACTTATTTTGCTTCTTGCAGAGAGAGACCACCATAGTTCCTACTAATCTGTGTGTAAGCGTGAAGACATGTATATTTTGCATCCAGCGAACAAAGGAAATTGATGTGTGCATAAAAGATAAGTTAACAATAATAACAAGGCAATCATAATTATACTTTACTCAAAATTAAAAGTATAATAATGATTTATTATTGAATTGATGACCATTATTGTAATTAATTTATTTTAACAATGCATCATATCGAATAATATACATTGATATTCTATTTGATCGAACAGCAAATTGAACAAAGTAATTCATAGTGTAGAATGATATTTCACTGAATATGTTACTTCGTAGAAAGAAACCATACTTGTATCATATCAAAACATTAATACAGTTCCATTAGTCACCAAAGACTGGCCTTGCCAAAATTATTTTGAAACAATTTCAAGTTTGCGTTTGCGCAAGCATTCAGTATGCACATATCTTTGTCATGGGAAAGAAATTTGCACAACATAAGATTCTTTGTGCTCGCTGATTACTGAAAATTAGAGGAGACATTGGAGACCACATAAGTGGGCTAAGTTTACACAAGGAAGAAAAAGAAAATGAAGCTGACCATCTCCCGGAGCAAAGTTACAGTGATTGACATGAAGCCATAAAAAATAAGAAAAGAAATGAAGAAAAATCAGAAATAAAAGAGAGTCAACACACAGGGCCACCATTACTTGGCATAGTAGCAATCTAATATTCAGGGCCAACACTCAACATGACAGAATGTCTTCAGACAAAAGCGGACAGGAAGAAAAGCAAACAAACAAATCATAACACTGAGACAGAGCTAGGGAAAATTCCGTCTCAGAAATATTGGTCATGGAAAATTTGGTCTCAGAAATTGGAGAAATATCATTTTAAAAAAAATGGAAATTAAAAAGATAGGAATTACAGGAAGACTCGCATAACATTGAGCTTTATTAAAAACAGTAATTTGAAAATAAGAAAATTTGATCTCAGAGGTTTTGGTCTTATATTTTATCTGAAATAGACCAAATTTTCGAGACTGAATTTGCAAAGGAAAGACTTTCTGACCACTGCCTACAACTCCAGACTGAGCTAAAAATGAAATAAAGCAAACAGAAGTGATTGGACATCTTGAATATCAAGAAAGCTTCTGAAAATGAATTTTCCTACTTTATCTAAAAAACTATGGATTTACATTGCCAGGCACAAGATATAATTTTCGGAGTACTTAATCAGGGATGAACTTACAAGATCAGAAAACTGTCATATTACCACCAGTAAGAAAAATGCTTACGTGTGGAACGTTTTAATATAAATGTAAAAACTCGAAAAATTCTGAACAAGAACATTTTAACATTAAACATATAAAAAATAATAATGCAGCGACACAAAATAGCTATTCATAATATATGTACCTTTATATAAACTTTGAGATTGTTCAATTTTGCCACTGCATTAAGATTTTTTCATCGAATGTATGTCGGAATATTCTTGTCCAGAAACTTTTAAGTTTTTACAATTATATCAACGCATTGTGCAGGTATGCATTTTTTTTTTACTGGTCCTGTTTTCTTTATAATCAATATGTACACACAACTCATTAATTATAACTACTATTATTTAAAGAAAAAGAAAAGAAGTAGAATCAAACTATCAATCTCACAATCACAAAATAAGCACACAAACCAACTGCACCACAGAGACCGAAGTGCTAGAAAGAGTTTTGAATGTAAATCATTTGTGCCAGACTTTTGAAATCTTTCTCATTTCTAACACTAAAACTCTTGTTATATGTTCACAAATTCTGGAATACTTGTTTTTTCTTTAGGAAAAGACATTTGCAGGGTCAAATTATGAGTACATAGAAAGTTTGGTATAACTCACTTTGAGATTTGGCATGCATTGCATTACATTAGTTTTGAAGTAAAAACTCCCTAAAAGATTATATCTGGCATTTTTCAGAGCAATTTTGGTGTCCTGGTGTAATTTCAAAAAATTACTCACAATAAAGCTCTCTACAAGATGATAGAATTTGAATAAAAATTTGCTGAGTTTTGCAAAAGTTATCACAAAATTGTTGTCAATTTGTGTAGAAACTTGACTTATTCATGGAAATGATAGAAACTAATTTACTACAAATGATAAGTATAAAGAATAAACTGAACATACGATTCACATTTTTTTCATAAATAATCAATAAAAAGCATTGTTTTGTATTCATAAAAATCTTTTCCTCTGCCAGTTTAATTATTTTGGTCCATATATATCAGTAATTCCCAAAGTGGTTGCTACCATCCCCTTCGAGGCTGTTGGGAGACTCAATGGGGAGACTGAAAGGCAAAGGGGTGGTAGGGGGGCGTTTGGAGTCCAGGGATGGTGGAGGGGGCAAGAGGCAAAGAATATGAATCAACTCCTCTTGTATATAAAGTACTATGTCTGAAAAGCTAATTTTGCTGTAGAGCTGTTTGAAGTTCATACATGTTTCTTTTTTTTTTTCTCATTTAAAGAATCCTAATAATTCAAATGAATGATTAAACTTTGAAAAAAATTATCAAAATTTAATTTCCAATGTATCATTTTGACTGACTTTATGGAGGGGACACTGATTAAATACATGCTCTAAAAGGGGATGTAAATCAGCAAAAGTTTGAGAAATGCTAGTGTTCAAGGTCTGCCTATAGAGAAACCAAATTTTTAGGACTGTTGTATAATTAGAAGTGTCTCCAAGAAAGTTTTTCGTCAGTTGAACCAAAAGATGCTTCACTGTTTGACTTGGAGAAAAGAAAGCAAAAAAAAAAAAAACGTGTTCACTCAGGAATGTGTAGTTAAGAAACTAACCAACATTATTCAATGCAGCTTTTTCTATTCAAAAGAGAATGGTCACTGCTACATAACATCCTAATCCCAAGGAGTCTAAAATGTCTCTTTCATGCACTATTTCAAAAGTTTTGTGTTCTTATGGACAGACCTTGTATATGAAAGGTTGACCTGTTTCTGATTTTCTCTTCTCTTTTTACTTGGAAATTTTGAGAGGAATTTCCTGTCAATCTCACAACAATTCACCAAACGTCCGTCTGTCTAAAAACCCATCCAACAAGTTGGACTTTTTGCTAGTGTATGAAACATGCAAAGCACCATTGCTTCAGGCACGAATGTTTGAAATAATACCTCTAGAAATCTTGGTAATAAGACCGTTAGAATCAATTTGGTAAGCTAAACGAATTACATCTATCCATTTTCTGAGTGTATGATCAGGTAGTCTCCTGTCTTTGTCTATTGAAGAACGATTTCAGCAACTGGTTTGGAGCCTTTGTTTGGTGGCTGGCTGGCTGGCTGGATTGATAGATGGATACAATATGCTTGTGATTCTTTTCCCCTTGCAACTCAATCAGTTTTCGTTGAAGTTTTGCCCTGCTATCAATCAAGATTTGCATGTTGTGAGAGCCCAGCAAAATGCCAATGATATATATATATATATGTATATATATATATATATATATATATATAATCCTATGCTTCTCTGTCTCTTTCTTAGTTTCCTCTTGACTGGGATTGCATGACAGTTGTGGTGAACTGACTTGCAAGTAAGACGCAGGTGAATTTTCTTCTCTCTTTTTGGACACAGGAAGAAAGAAAGTGTTTTCGAGCATATTGTGAAGGCTTCACTGCAACATTTACTTGAGCAGAAGTTGATACCTTTTTTTTCTTTGAGCAAAGCTGATTACACATCTACATCGATCATTCTGACAAATTGATTAGAAATAGACTCAAAACAATTCAAAAAGATACAGCAAATATTGAATAAAAATGTTCACAAATAATATAATATTCTTATTTGTAGATGATATATTGTTTGTATATAATATATTATTTATATATTTTATACATGCATAAATATATATATATATATACATATATAAGGGTGGTAGGAAAAATTTCATGAAAAGTTCTCTCCACAAGATGGTTTATATAATCATTAATGTAGAAAAATATACGTGCAAAATTTCAAATAATTTGGTAAACATTTAAAGGTCGATCGATTTGACTACTTTTGTAAAAAAAAAAAAAGGAAAAAAAAAAGGGAATTTCATCAAAAAGAAATCCTTGGAGAATTGATGCCAAATAATGAAAAAATTAAACATATATAAAAGAAAAGAACATCAAAAGACGTGTTAATTTTCATGGTTTCTCCTCAACCAATGTTGTCTTGGATTGTGCTGGCAATTGTTTGTAGGAGGAAATGTTTCTGTTCTTTGTTTTTGGTTAACTTTCCATTGTAATGTTGGATGTGAGCAATTAATTACTCAGTAGCGTCATCAACAATTTTCATTTTCAAGGCGTGCTCTCCAAATTCCTTGACATCATCATCAGGCCAATGCTGTGGATCCAACTGATACCTCTTCAATACCCATAATTTCTGGGTAGAAAAGAAGAGCAAAGTCCTCTTTGTGACAGACTATACCACATCATTATCAGTAAAATCACCTAGAATATTGATGCTTTGAGGAGAGTAATCTTTTGCGGGATGTTGGAAGTTTTGCATCATTTTCCTTTTTGTGATCATACTAATCCATTCATGTAAAAGGGTCAGTCCAATAAGAAGCATCAGCAAGTACCAAAGATGATGATTTACAGCAGCTTTTTGTACTTCTCTAAGTCCACTATTAGGGTTATGTACAGAATGCCCAATATTTCAAAACTATTGAAAAGGACATGTGTCCTAATCAGTTCTCAATGCTGATATTTGATGTAAATCAAATTGACAAATAAAACCGAGTCACATTTTGTTCATGTGGCATAAGTTTGAACTAGTTCCAGAAAAGGTATATTTGCAGTGCATAATTCCCCTTTCCCACCTAGTGTGGTGGGTTGAACCCAGAACTGGATTTGAGGTTTGACTATCAGTTATCCCCCAGGAAAGACTAAGGACAGCTCATAAAACTACTTGTAGATGCCAAGAAGAGGAGATGAAATGCAAGTAGGTAGTTGAGCATATATTCTATTATCACTTGGAGCTCAGAGTCATTGAACAAGTTTCTGGTGCTTAGACAAATTCTTTATTTGAGAAAGATTTTCATTCTTTTTCAAATCCCTTGAAGGAGCCAGTTTCAGGACCACCTGTTAGACCAAAGATTGATTAAAAGACACGAGCAAATCCAATTTCAAACATATGATGTTGACAAGTGAACAAATATGCTTATGTCCCAATGCCTCCTCAATGATGTAAACTTATATTGGACATTCCATCTTTGGGACACTAAGTAGCTTCTCTTGGCCATTAAGACTTGATAAGAACTGCTATTCAATCAACATCAATTGTCTTCCCCTTGATATCAGTTCCAAAATCAGCAATCTGATCCGATGTGTTGGTGTAATCCATTACGAGGAGTACTACATGGTACTTGGAAATATTCTCAACAATTCTTTTTTGCAGGAGAAGTTCCATATTGAGAAGCAATTGGAACTGATGACTTGTAGTCCTTTTCATCTTTATCTTCTTCAGATGAAGATGCAGATGTGGATGAGTGTACCAATGCTGATGCTCGATCTTTCTACGACCCCCGTTTATCTTGATACCTTCTTTCAAACATTGCAACCTTCTTTATTCTGCTAAGCTTTCTCTCCTTCTCAGCTGGGTTTACTTCAGTCATGTAGCAAAAATGTCTTGAAGCTGCATGTGAAAAATTTTTGATCCCTTGTCATTAATAATTCTAAAACATGGTGTCACTAGTTGCGATATCAAGTTTTTTCGCTGTCTCACTGTCTTGTGTTATCATCTTGAGTTGTAGCAGTTAAAGAATGTGTTCAATAATATCATATCATTATGTTATTCTGTAACATTAGAATAATGCATACATTGTATTTATCTATAACATTTACAAAAATATCTGCACAATGAAGAAAAATAGATTTTCTGTCGTTTTCTCTCTTTGGATAAAGGAAGGAAGTCTTATCTTTGAGAATTCTATGAGGGCCATATTGCAACATCTTGTAGAGGATTTGATTCATTTAAGGGAGGGGGTTTAGCAGAGCTGGTTACATGTCTAAATTGATCATCCTGACAAATCAATTAGAAAGAGACTCAAAACAATTGTGAAAATATGTAGCGAATATTTCAGTTAATACATAACAAAACGTATTAGAAGAGAATTTTGGGTACCTTGTGTTTTTAAAAAGCTGGCCATAGTGTAAGATGTTCAGACTCACCTGGAAAATAAAGAAAAAAATTATTAAGTTATTGATTCAAACTTGTGTTAAGGCAGCTTCGAGTTTTGGTGTCAAGCCGTTACCCAATAATAGAATTTATATTAGGATTTTTTCAAATAAATAAATAACGGAAACTATGCTATAATTAGTTTTTAATATACGTGGAGTTATCTCCCTCGAGGAATCAGATTGTTATTACATACATTATTGGGGTGAGAACAAACCCAGACCCAACACTATTATTATTCATTGTACATTTCAAGTGTATATGATTCCGACAAATAGATGGGTTCTATACAGAAAAAGAAATGGAGAGAAAATCAAATTCAGACAAGTTGACATGTGAGATCTATGTACCTTGCATTCAGGAACTAAAAGCCACTTTTACAGACAAAAAAGTATTAAAGTCATTGCTTGAGATTGCATAAGATTTATAAAAAATGAAAATTTCAATTTGAAAATGATCCCCATTCTCATTCAACATTTTTGGCAACTTTGGCCACTCAAACTGAAAATCAGTGACAGGCCTCAGCAACAGTAAATCAGGCTACTTTGTGAAAATAAACAGAACTGTTTTATATATTCCAGTCGTTAATCCTTAATCACAATCCTCCCCTTGTGATCCTAGGTGTCTTTGATTCTTCATCCATTTTGAGTTTTCAATTCCTCCCCAATTCCTCCCCTGGATAAAATTTGCCCCTCTTTAGAAATTCCTCCCAGGCAGTCAAATGCCTCCTGTTTACAATTCAAACAAGCAAATAACCGGGAGAAAAATGTAACCTGTATTCTTTGGCTGGTTATCATCCCCGTGATACGTAGATGGGTTGTATAGACAGAAAATAGAAAAGAAATGAAGAGAAAATCGAATGCAGACCGATTGATGTGCGACGTTCATGTACCTTGCATTTCAAGACTAAAAGCCACTCTTACAGACAAAGTAGAAAAAGAGAAAAATGCCAAAAGAAAAGTATAGAAAGCATTGCATGAGGTTGTACTGGAATCGTGAAAAAATGAAATTTTCAATTTGAGAATGAGACGCATGGTCTGGAAATATTTGACAGATATGTGACTAATGAACATTCAGTGAGGACCCTAGAAATAAGTGCAAAAAATAGTCGAGGAAAAATATAATAAATTGGTAAGAAAAAGTGCAACTGATCTTTTTTTTTTTCCCTGTCTCTGAAATCCAAAATGTGTGTGAGAGAAGGATGAAGTGAGCTTAGGTGGACATTATCCTGGATTTTTCATTTTTTAGCTGTCAAGGAAGTAAGAAATTCAGATAATAGATGATGTGCGTTACCCAGCTGCCTGTACTTGCTCAAGTTGGGGAGTGATGCACTGATTTGTTCAATTCACTTGGAAAAGGACATACATGTACACACACTCACTAACACACACACCATTGAAGCACGCACATATATATATATATATATATATATATATATATATCAAGGAAGACAGAGTAATATGCACGTATGTGTGTATATGTGCATGTATATATATATGTGTATATTCATATGAATATGTACATATATTTGCTTGTGGATTACTTTCACATTTCCATATTGTCAATTAAATTCACCATATTTATATATATATATAGGCTGAGCATAACTTACCCTGATTTCAATAGTAGATTATACAAAATCTATGCTAGGTACAAACATATGTTTTATTGAGAATTATACCTTTAACACAGAACCAAATCTGTTCGTTATTTGTAAACTTCAACCTGTGCTCTATTTATGAACCAGAGAATATCTTAGTTATACTTGATTTTATGCCATATCGGGAGGCTTGCCTGCTTTGAAAATCAGCATTCAGAATCCTGGCTTTTTAACTGGGCTCAGACAACAACTATTGATAGAGATGGCAAAGGTGAAACTATCCCAATTAGTAGGCTAGCGCTGTGGAGTTGGAGTCATAGAGGTGGAAGCAATTTTGGGGTTATTGGTGTCACGGCCAGTAAAAATTTGCTGACTGTCTCCAACTAAATGTAAAATGGTATGACATGTTAAAATTTCTCATTTCACAGAAACTAATTTGATTAACCTAATTTTCCTTTTCAGGGTATATCTTAATTTAATAAGAGGGATTATTTTGAGTTTCGTAGAACAAGGCCTTTGTTAATTTCATAATCTCATAAAACTTCTGCTAACTTCTGACAATAATCCCTGGTGTGATCAGTGTTGGAAATGAGCTTTTGGAACTAGGTATACACGGAAAGACTGTTTGTAATATTTATGTTCAAGCGAACATGTGCAGCTGGGGTTCTCTAAGCCACGTTGGGTAATTTGACAAAAGATAGCTAATATAAAATCTCCATCAGTAGATGGTAAACAAACAGAAAACATGGAAATAGATAAATAGGTATATGCCATACTTCTGCATAACCATTCCCCATATCAACCACTGGGTGTGGTGTACTTAGGTGTCCTTTACTCCCTGAGTCCATCGTTTTATTGGCACATTACTACTCAGACTCCAGTAACCCAATAATTGCTTCTGACTCCATCTCCACAGCCCTGCACAAGGCAGACCCTAAGCGCCTATTATATATATTCATGTATTGATTCCAAGTAAATACTGGCAGTTGTTGAAGCTATCAGTTAGCATCAAATATCTGAGAATAGTTATTTTTCATATGTTGTTGGTCATCTTTGACTCAATTTTTTTTTTCCACCTGAGCATATAAATCATGACAGCCAAAATGACAATGCTAAAGCACACGGAGAAAGGAGAGAAGTTAGCTGGTAATGATAATTAATAATAATTGATAATAACAAAAAGAAAATCATGATAATGTTGACGGTATTGAAAGTAGTAATGATTTCAAAGATATAAATGAAATTGGAGAGGTTTTAAAGAAAAAAAAAAGAAAAGCAATCAAATAATTATTGTAAAAGAAAATTGGTTGTTCTATAGTGTGCAGTCTACAGGGTCATATCTAACATACTCGGCAGTTCACAGGGGATATTTACATCGCAGGTTGATGAAAGAAAAAAATGCATCATAGAATTTGTTTATGGTCAGCATCAAAACAAAACATATTAAGATGTTTATTAATAGCGTAATAAAAGTGAGACATTTTGACTATCACATCCTTTATTATATACATCTGAATCCTTCAACAATATTCACATTGTATATCATTTGGAAATGCCACAACATACATCGTTTAGCTTATTTGACTCGGTAAAAAGAGATTAAAAAAGGAGAGTCATAAAAATACACATTGTTGAAATTCACAGTCTAGTGGTTTCTACTTTGCATTTGGGTCAATCAAGTCAGGTTTGGGTGTTGGTAGAGAGCACATTACATCACTGTAGACTGCAGATACTTTTGTAGACCACACGCAATATCAGTACCAAAAATAGGATATACAAAATCACTGTAGTCTGAAGATCTGGAATGAAGCACTTGGATCATTCCAAGATTTATGCTGAATTGTATCCTTACATTTGTTATTTAAATAACCACTTTTTAGTTGCACTGAGCCCCCTCCTTATATCATCTAAAATGAAGTATTGCAATTATTCCAAAACTGGAGTTGACTTTATTTTTCTACCGTAACAAGAACAAGGACAATCCTCACCAAAATAATGGGTGTAAAGGGACATCTAAAATTCTCATCCTCTCTGTGATTGGAATTCACACTCAACTGTCACACTGAGTTAGCGAAATTGATAAATCTTAAATAATAACATGGGCTTATTTCATCCTACAATTATACATATTTAGACAAATAGATTTATATTTTCATAATTTTTTTATTTATGATATATACCATACAAAAGTTGCAGTAATCATCTTCAGTCGGAATAAAAGTTAGAATGGAATTAGACCCAGCAGCAGCCAGGCTTGTTCTGACTAATATCCTCATCTTTGTTGAATTCATCATTACATTCAGTTCAATAAATCCCCATCTTTCGTGGTATTGTTTGAAATTCCAAAATCATATTCTTTTTATTGAATAATTTATTTAAACTGATATCCTCATCTTTGTTGTTTTGATAACAGTGTTTCAATTGGTGTATACAGTAATTGTCAAGCATCTTTGAACAGATTCCTCTTCTCATTCACAATATTTTTTCCAACTTTTGCCATTCAAATTAGAATCATTTAGCAATGACAATCAGGCATTGAGTAGCAATTTTCTAACTGATTTATCTATTGCAACGTGTTAAAAGCTATCTACAATGTAATTTTTAAAAGATTTCCCAATACAAACATTATCTCTGTGTATATATTTGCATTATATGTAAATTGAGACTGCGACATTTTATTTCATTGAAAAAATTATTGGTTTCCATTCCATTTAAACCATTTTCTAAAGACTGAAACTTAATATTGTATCTTTGAATGCAATTGAATTTAAATGGAAGAAATAGTGTTTAACCAAATATGATTCCTCAAAGATCTAAATGAAAAATCAGAAATATTTACTTAAAAATCCAGACAAAGCAAAGTATGATATTTCCAATTATTTTTTGTCTGCAGCAAGATTTTATTTTTTGTCAAATTCCAGATTTGGCTGATCAACCCTTCAGATTAACGAATATGAAGAAAAAAGTGATTCCCAAAATAACACGTCTACCATTTTCATTTTTTTTCTTTTAAAGAAAGGAAAGCCGGATAAAAATTGAATGCAATTTATGATAGGAGCAATTCAGAGAAGTTAATCCATTAAGAAGACAAAGGAGATTATCTCAACTCTTAGGAGATTTGTATTTTTTTCGTCTTCAAAAAACAACTGCTGAAATTTTGACAAGAAACAATAAAAAGCTGATCATGATAATAAATTCTCATAGACCAGTGTAACCTAGCTGTATCGTTGTTCCTGTCAAATTCAATTGGGAACTAACTCCCCTTTCTTACCTACTCGAAGTACTTGAGAACAATTGTCATTCCAAAGCAAGCCAATCTGCAATAACACTTGAGACTTTCTCAGATTCAGGATGCATACATACGAATCATAGTTACTAGGCAGATTAAATTTTGCTGGGATGAATGGATACAAAAAAAACCCTCAAATGCATGTAAAAACACCTCACATCCATTGGGACATATTTATACCCTAGGTTATACTTCTTTGTTCCATGTGTCATTTTTAAAAGAAAAAATATGAATAAATCGGTGTCTACGAGAAACTACATAGCTCAACGTAGTCTGGCACAAAGACTCTTGTGTGGGATATCCTGCAGTAGCAGTGGTTTATGCAGCCAGCATTGTTTTATGGTGAGGCCACAAAAACACACTGAAGCTTTTTCTCAATTTTAGAGCATCTCTATATCCCCAAAATAACCCTGCGTAAGATTTCTGCCACGATTGACAGTGCTGCAATAGTTGCAGAAAAGTATGACTTTGATTTTGAAAAGACATGTAGGTTTAGGGCAGGTTTGTGGGATGTTTTCAGTGCCTGCCAAGAAATGTATGATATAAAAATGTACAAGGCTAAGCAATCAAGCATAATATTGTATTTCAAGCCTTCAACGTCAGCCAACACAAAAGACAAACCTTCGATATTGAGGCAGGTGGCATGAAAAGATTATTTTTGTGGTCAGCAAGTGGTCAAAAATGTTACCCATATAGATAAATGGTTATTGTTTCAGATAAAAGGAAGACCCTGCACTCACATAGGTTTTCCAAAAGAGTAGGAGATACCTGTTTTGTGATTTTCCAGTTAAAAATTAAAATCAACAGTAAGAAAATTTGAAATTGGAAAAAATAAAAATTAATGAACTGCTTCCTACTGAGAGAAGCTTTCTCCATTATCAAATTGGTAAGAATTGCTACCAATGTCAACAGCTGATATTATTCGTCATTGAAAATCAAAAATGTAGAACTGGAGAGAGTAGACCTCTACATCTACCTGGAACAATGAATCTCCATGAAATCCTCAAAAGAAGTAGAAATCAAACAAAGAATCACTCTAGGTTTGCAAGCTTTCAGTAGAACAAGTTCAATCTTGAACAAAAAATCCTGAAGAAAGGTATAAGAAAGGTATACCACCAATGCATCCTCCCGATAATCACCAATGGACCTGAAACATGGAACCTAACCAAGAGATCAGCTGTCAAAATGAGAACCATGCAACGTTCAAAGGAGAGAATCAGGACAGCTCAATATATAAGAGGAAAAACAAGAGACATAGATAGCAAAGAAACCATTAGAAAACTTGAATCAATCTTAGTAATTAACAATTATTATGTTGTATATATTCTTCATCATCATCAGTCTTTTGTTGACTGTCGTTGGACATAGACCTATCCCAGGATTCATGGGCATTGTGGAGCCAATACTTTCTGTACATCTCCCATTTTTGTATTCTGCACATTTGATCTTTGGGAATCCATGTTGTGAGTCGTGATGTCCATCAGCTGTTTGCTATTCTTGCAGCATGACCAGCCCATTGCCATTTGAATTTTCTAATGGATTCTTTGATGTCATGGACTCTTGTTTTTTCTTCGAATATATTGTGCTGTATATATTACACCATTCCAAATAATAAATGTTTGGGTTCAAGTTCAAACCAGGATTTCTAACCTTTTCTTTTGTAATGTAGCTGGTTTTTTGTGGTGGGTCCAATTTACAATGTGGGTTTGTGCAAAATTGGTTCATTATTTTTTGTCTGACTACATTCACGCTTACCTAAAATATTTGCTATCAAAATAATTCAACTAATGTCTTTCTGTCCGTGATTGCAAAACTATGAAATGGCCTGATCAATGACCAACAAATTTTATGAGGTTATTAATGGGACCTCTGAGCAGTTTTTAGTGGGTTAGTTTTTGAAAATCTTTACCAAAGATTAGATTTTCGCAAACGTTGAAGAATTTTCCGAGACATTGATATTTCTCACTTGTGGAGCCCATGCAAAAACGACTGAATCCATAGCCAGCGTAAGAGCACTAATTTACTTTATTTTACGACCACTGCTAGATTTTATTATTATATTTTTTGGACAGTGATTTATTCCATCAAATGTGCGTTCGACTATTTTATCAAGACTCAAAATCCGTAGCCTTTAAATTTTATGTGGTTTGTAATGGGACCCCAGGGCATATTTTTGCATATAAGTCATTAGAATTAAAAAAGATAATAATGTTTGGGGTCTCCGTTCACGCTGTCCCCCATAATATTGATCTAGTTCCTGTGTATCTATCCGTTTAAATGATACTAAAAGTCTTCTTCAATTTATGTTAATATGGCGTCCAAGAAGCTAGAATGATGCAGTTAAGCCAGTGTTATAGAATCAAGGTAATTCACAGTTTTGATCTTTCATTCGGACCAAAGATCTCACTGGCGTTCAAGGGAACTAGCTGGAAAACCCAACCGTGGGAAAGGTTTTCAACCGGCATTAATAACATTCCCAACGTAAGGATATGTAACCTAAACTAAGTGGAGGATTCCATTTCATGAACAAGGAAACAAACAGAAAACCCACAAAGCATTCGTCGTATGCACAAGCTGAATAGCCGTCTTAGTAAATAACAATAATGTCCGTGTATGTATTGTATATATAACACCATTGCAAACGATTGGTGGTTGAGGTCAAGTTAAACAAGGATTTCTAATGTTTCTTCTTGCAATTCAGGCACGTTTTCCCTTACTACCCAAGGTTGGCGTGGCACACATTTTAAATCAACTATCCTGCCTCCATTTAGTGACCTGTGCAATTGATTTAAGTTTATTTCAAATACTGGTTTTTAAAATCCCGATATAATTCAATGGAGATATAATTTTGAATAACAAACAGAATTGTATACTGATTATGCAAATTTGCTATTTCTCATTATGCAAAGTTAACCAAGAGAAAATGTAAATTTTTCCTAACTTATAAATGTTCATTTTGACATTTCTCCTATCACTGTGTAGATGAAATATCTTATATCTTTTGGCTTCATCTTACTATAATTCACAACATTTCTGTCTGTTCGTCCGTGTTCGGAAAATTCAAGAACGGTCACACCTCCGGCCACCAAATGTTTGTGATCATTAATAGGACCCTGGAGCAGATCTTTAGCAAGAGGGTATTTAAAAACCTTAACCCCGAATGAGGTTTTTCAGTCCAATTTACAATGTTTTGTGCAAAATTGCACCATTATTTTGTGTCTGGCAACGTTCAGGCTTACCTAAAACATTTACTATCATCATATTATAAATCAGCAAATGTTTGTCTGTCCATGATCACAACATTCTGAAGCGCCCAGAGCTTTGACCACCAAACTTTCTGTGTTTCTCAATGGGACACCCCAGTAAGTTTTTAGCGAATTAGTTCTAAAAAATCTCACCGCAAATAAAGAATTTAAGTGAGGGTTGAATTTACAAAAACAATCTATGCTAGATTGGTCCCTTGGTTTGTATCCAGCAGCGTTAATGCTTACTCAAAAAATTACTTTGTCGCTATAATTCACAAAATGTTATCTGAAATGTAAGTAGCCAGTCGATTAGTTGCGTAACCAATGGACTCGGTAACTTGAGTTCAAATCTGGTTGAATCAAAGAGTTCAAACCTGATAGAGAGTGTGAGTTCAAACCTTGTTGAGACTGGCCCTAATGCTATTGAAAAAGGCAGAAATCCCTCTCCCCCACTCAGTTATAGGTAAAATAGCGTATGGATAGGAGTGATACTATTTCGGGTTTATCACCTCTAAGTCTACTTCACATACCACAAACTTCGAAGAACTAGCCGAGACATAGATACTTCTAATATGTGGAGCCCGTGCAAAACGGCTGAATTTATAACGAGCACAAGTGAGGACTCTGCAACTTACACATGAAAGAATTATGGAGAGACCACAAGACAGCAAAATACATCCGAGAGAAGACAAGAGTCACGGACGTCATAGAATCTATTAAAAAACTTGAATGACAATGGGCTGGCCATGTCGCAAGAATGGCAGAAAACTAATGGACATCGCGACTCACGGCATGGATCCCCGAGATCACATGTGCAACCGAGGCTGGCAGTGTATTAGATGGAGAGACGAGCCGGACAAATTCAGAAAGTACTGGCTTCGCGATGGCTACGATAGAGAAGTGTGGAGAATCCTGGGGATGGGCCAAGTCCAAAGACGGATGTTAAGAAACTGATGATGATGATGGTGATGATGATAGACGCATTTCTTTACAAAATCAAAAACTATTTGATTTTCAGCGTTATATTTCATTACCATATTTTTTGACAGCGTTTTACGCGACCCGTTAGTTTGATTTGCCAATTCGCCAAATGTTTGTCCGACTGTTTTCGCGAAATTCAAAATCTATGCCTCAGCTATGTGGATTCCAATGGGACCCTGGGGTACGTTCTTGCATATTAGTCATTAAAATTTTAAAATATTATGTGGGGGTCAGTGATCATGGTGGCCCCTACAATATTGATCTGATTCCTATGCATCTATCCATCAAACTAATATAAAAAATCTCAATCCATTTATGTATATGTATATGGCGTCCAAGCAGCCAAAATGGTGAATTGCAGCCAGTGTTACAGAATCAATATAATTCTGAAAAAAATATGTTTGATCCCTCATTAGGACCGTTTAAGGCCTGATGCAGTAATTAGATGAAAAACCGACTGTTGTTAAGTGCTGAAATTTGCACAATAATACTGGCGGCTCGCGGTAATTAAAGCAAATTTCAATTCGTCATAAGTTCTGAATCGTTCGTTCAATCAAGATGAAATTTGTCATCATCATCAATCTTTTATCGTCCGTCGTCGGACATACACCTTCCTCGAGATTCACAACATCTTTCTAACGTGGGCGTCGCAGAGCCAGTATTTTGTGAACCTGTACAGTTCTTCTCGCTATCCCATATTCTACCGGTTTTGGTTTTGCATTTGATCTCTGGAGATCCATGTTGTAAGCCGTGATGTTCATCAGTTGTCCGTTATTCTTGCAACATGACTAGCCCATTGCCATTTGAGTTTTCTGATTTTTTTCTATGTTTTGGACTTCTGTTTTTTCTTCTTATATACCTTACTGTCTTATGATCTTTCCATGTGAGGTTGAGCATGATTCTCTCATGTGCACATTGCATGATTCTCACTTTGCTAGTCAGTCTTTTGGTTAGGCACAATGTTCCAGCTCCATAGATGACTATTGGTAGGATGCATTGGTTGTATACTCTTCTTTTTAAGACTAATGGGATTTTTTTGTTTTTGAAGGGTTAGCCTGCTCTACCGAAGACTTGCCATCCTAGAGTGATTTTTTGCTTGATTCCTTCTTTATTTGAGGATTTCATGGAAATTCGTTGTCCTTGTCATAATCTATCTTTGCATTTTCGATTTGATCATTATGCGTTTATTTCTGACATATGTCTTCTTTTTAATTATTTTCTTTATTGAATACAGATGCTATGCATTTAAAATGTATGGAGACCTGGAACGCAATAACTGGGTTTCCTCATTTGTTAGCATTAGGTTTTTGTATTATTAAAGTCACTCATTCAAAATGAGAATATGAAGATTTGTCTTTTTTTTTAAGAGGAAAAAAAAAGAGGATTCTTCAAAACTTTTTTTTTGCTCGGTAATCATGGTGACTGTTCATATGAACCGAGGAAAACATAACTCCTCTGGTTAATGTCATTTTTGGTTGTCCACATAGTCTGTTGCAGGCAATGCTCATAAAATTCCATCACCTTTACATAAAAGAAACAGTAAACAACACGCACTTTGACATTTGAATACTGTTGACAGGACAGACATCTGATGTGATCAAATTCATATTTCAGTATCAAATCACCTAACATTTTTGATTCCAGTTATTAACATCGTAGATTTTGAAGAGAGTTCAGTAGGTGGCTCCTTTTTAGTGACAAATGAACCTTAATTTCAGCTTTTTTAAAAGTTGAAACTAGGATTCATTTCCAATTACATTTTGTGAATTATAGTGAGATAGTTGATTTTTGAGTCAGCATGAATGCCGCTGGACACAAATTAAGGGACCAATCAAGGATAGATCATCATTGTAAATCTAACTCCTACTTAAAATCTTAATTTGAGCTGAGCTTTTTTAAAAGCTGAAATTGAAGTTTGCTCATCTCAAGAAAAGTGCCACCGATTGAATTCTCATCAAAATCTATGATGTTAACAACTGGAACAAAAAATGTTAGGTGATTTGATACTGAAATATAGATCACATCAGATGTTTTTCCTGTCAACAGTGTTCAAATGTCAAAGTGCGTGTTGTCAATCGTCTCTTTTATGTAATGGAATTTTATGAGCATTGTCTGCAACAGACTATATGGGCTACCAAAAATGACATAAACCAGAGGAGTTATGTTTTCCTCAATCCATACAAGCTGTCACCATGATCAATAAACAAAAAAAAAGTTTTCAAGAATCCTCTTTTTTTTCTCTTCGAAAATAGACAAATCTCCATCTTCTCGTTTTGAATGAGTGACTTTGATGATATCAAAACTTGAAAATAACCAATGGGAAAATCCATTTTTGCAAACAGGGTCTTCATACATTTTACATTAAGTACATAACATCTGTTTTAAATCAAAAAAATTGAATAAATTCAATTAAAAATCTTAGTATCATTAGATTTTTTTGTCAATTGTCTTGGTTATTGAAACACAGGTTTATTCAATAACAACATTTCAGAAGTAACCATGGGATTGGAGAATTCGGAAATATTAAAAAAACATTTATCTATACATCAAGTTTTTGTTGAAATTTTTGGAACATTTTTGAGCAAATGTAATCATCACGACATCGAATTCTAGAGTATATTTCAATTTGAAAAAGCAACTGTAAACTTTTTGAAACAAAACAATATTTTAGTTTTAATGCAATTTTTATTCTAATTTCCTGACTAATGGGATATTTTCTACATCTCTGACTGAAATCGCGAACATAATCTAACTGGTTTCCATTTCTGTAGAGACTTAACATTATAGGAAAGTCATTGATATCTATGGTAATCATGTATTTTATACAGATTCCATAAAATTGAATAAAGATAGGATGGTTGAGTTGAAAAATATTTTAACAAATTTTTCTCACAAAATATACTCTTCATAAATAGATAAATAAATAAGTACTGAAAATTTTATTCAAATCCGATAACTAGTTGATGTTTTAGATTTAAAATTTTCTTATGCAAACTATCGCATTGTTTAACTTTTCAAAAAGAAAAATTCCCAGTTTAAAACATTGAAAGCAAATGATTTTATAACAGAGTTTTCTCCAATCCTTCTTCTCATGAAATGAACCAAACTTTATTACTATAAACTACTTGCACCTTTGGGTTTTCTCTACACAGTAACATATTTTGGCTCTCACCTCTTGGGCCTCGAGGGCAAGAACACCATTAATTAGCTTATACAGTTCATAATTGCGGATACAAAATTATATACCGACAGTCACCTTAAACTAATGAAGAGTGCAGTAGTTTGCTCAGTAACCTAGGCTGTACTCAAAGCGATACAAACAGTGCCTCTGACTTCCCCTCCTTCCAAATCGAATGTCTTGAAAATATTTCAATATTTCAAAAATTTTTTGCTTGTAAAATGTCTGAACTAAACATCTTTGAGGATTTATGTTTCATAGACATAGATCATTAGCCTATAATTGATAATTGGTCTATGATTGAAAATAAGAGCTGAATGCAAAAATATGCACAGGGCCCATCAATGTTAGATTTGGCTCTGTCAGTCAAACAGAGGTATTGAGACTAGAAAGGCCAATCTGGTTGTGAGCCTACTGCAGTAGTTCTTTTACTAATTACGATACATCTGAAACTAAACGCATTAGATAATAAAGATGAATAAAATATTGTTTCATATTCATCTAGGACATATTAGTTATTATATTACCTATCGCACGATTTTTTAAATCTTATATTAAACAAACCCATTGTTTTGAGAGAACAATGGAATTGAGTTTTTCTGTTTTTTTGATCCATTTTTACTCAATGTCTGTTAACGATTGTCATCTGCATCTTGTCATGCTTGCCTATAACCTAATACCTTCATTTTTTTTTCATATACTAATGTAATATTCTTAAAATGTATTATCGGTGATTCGAGAGCTTTTATAATCTTTTACAATCATCTGATTTAGAAGCCTTTTACAATTATGTGATTCAGTAGCCCAGAAGGCTGAACAAATAATGATATGATAAAGTACTTACTTCAGAGTCTATGGTACATTTAAAGAAAAGGCTGTCATATTGGAAAATCAGTCGACAAAGGAAATGCATTGATCAAGAAGCAAATTATTCAGAAATACAACAGCAGAATCGTTGCAAAGAAACTGGGAAACCAGGTAAATATGTTTTCTTCATCAGAGAGTTCTGAAAAGGCTGAATGTAATTCTGACAAACATGGTTCTGTGTAACTAATCTGTGTATAACAAACAAGAATATTTTGTTAATATTCACTGTTTCTTTAAGAGAGTCCCTGTAGCTCTTTCTTGGTATCTTCTTACTCGTCCTAATTTGTCCAGAGGACAGTTTACCAAACAGTATGGTCTTATAGATTTGGTAGTATTCTACCCTCCAAATGTAGCTTGACCATTCATCTCCTGTGGTATCTTCTACTGCAACTGGATGACGGGGGCATCAGACAGGCAGATGTGGGGCCAGAAGATCTCCCAGGTTACCTCCATTGTTGGATTCGACCACAGAATCGGGGCAAAGGAGAAGAGGCAGTGCTCTGAGTTCAGTGTTTTTTCTAATCAACAGTCCTTCTTTTGCACCTGCTGTGGAAAAATGTGAGAGAGACAGGTCTTTCCACAATGATTACAGGAGAAAATCTGGCAGCTGGAGGGAGCTCCCATCTTGTGGTGCTGCCATCTTTCTTTTGCTTTTGCTTAGCGGTTGGTTTCAGCATTGGAGTTTGCTTGGTAGACCATGGGGCGCTAACATTCCTGGGTTCATATATATATATATATATATATATATATATATATATTGATAGATAGATAGATATAGATATAATTAGCTGCAGGTGTACTTGGGAGAAAAAAAATTCATCGAACAGGTACAAATTTTATGTAATTATTCTGAATCAACAACATGTCAAAGCCTATTCAAATATACTTTTTGTCTATGTCTTTTCAAATCATATTTAATCAGGTGAACTTACATATCTTTAAAATTTTGCATTGATTTTGAAAACCTGAACATCACAGTAGATTTTCTTCTCTGTATTTTCTGCTAACTACAAAGCATACATTTTCTGAATATGTCTGGTATTCAGTCTATTCCTCTGTTCCTTGTTCTGCTACTCCAAAGAAGTGTAAAATCTTCTTGTCATGTTTATTAAATGTAACCCGCTCCTGGGTCACCAAATGTCAGGTGGAAAAGGTTGTGACGAACTGTTCTTAGCATGGACTGAACATCACTTATTTCCTATGATTGTATTTATATCCAATTGACACTGTAACTATAAACTTCAGGCTATTTGAACTGTAACACCTGTCTTCTGCTATTTGTCGTTCACAGTGACTTTGACTTGACTACTTCAAGTAAGCTTCACAAATTGAGTGCTACTAACATCACTCAACTGTTGACTGTTTATAATCTTTGGCCCTCAGCTGAACATAAATGGTAGGCGGTGACACCATAGGAACAGTCTATCTGACTCTAGTATGAAAAAAAAAGGAAGTAGAATTATCTTATTACTATCATTACTTGAATTTAGTTACAATATAGTAGCATCTGTTTTGTCATAGCCTAGGGTACTTTTCCTATGTAACAGAATAGATAGAAGTTATTATATTTAAAGAAGTACATTGTTGTTATTAGCTTCTTCCTTGCTTGCAAGGATCAGAGGCAGATGGTTTTCATATCTTTTGTAGGCTCAGATAGTTGTGCAGCCTTATCTGTGAGGGGTAGACCTTTCTGCTCTTAGGACCAGGAAAGCTTAAAGCTGACGTTGTGTGAAGGGCAGCCCTCTCCTTCTGTTTTTTCCTTGAGTTCTTATTCTCAGCAGCTGCTTGTCTGACAGCTTCCAACATGAGGCTGGCTGTGTGGATGCTGTGGTAACAGCTATTGCAGTCACTTGCTTCCTCGTGCAATGAACGATGATGGATGCCGGCTACTGAAAACTGTTTCTTGGGCTGGTCTTTGGAGCACTCACTCAGGGGCCTCGATTGAATTTTTCTCCATGAACTACACCAAAATAGACTGCGTATTGAAGCTGTGAGCTCTCTATCCTTGCTACATTTCCAACCCATCACAACTGATGTTTCAGTCTCAAGGCCTCAATGCCTGGCAGATATGCTTTCTCTAACACCTCCTTGTTGCAGTTGGACTCTTGCCATTTTATGGTGGTAAGGCAGGGTAGGTGGAAACATTCTAGCAGAAGACTCTATTTACTGTTCAAGATCCATGTCTCTGCTCCATATAGGAGGGTGGAGACAACAACCACTCTCCATACCCTTTATGGGGAGGTGCAGAGAGCTTATAAACATTGTTCCCAACTCTCTAATTATAAGAATAAAAAAGTTTAGTTTCCTTTCAAAAACCATCAATTTATTAATGCTTAATTTTATTTGGATACATAAACTTTAAAGGTGCCTTTCAGCAAAGGCATGTGGGAACTCTTTAGTTAAGGTGGCAGAAGCCTTGATTTGCCATAAAGAATTCAGATGTGTTCCTATAGCACTACACCACTGTATAGCTCTGAATTGAGCTTGCTGATAAACATATAGATTTAGTGCTTGCATTTTGAATCCAATTACAGTGTACAAGAAGAAGAAGATAAACAATTTCTAACCCATCGTTCTTGAGGGCATTTGAATTCAGATGTGTTCCTATAGCACTACACCACTGTATAGCTCTGAATTGAGCTTGCTGATAAACATATAGATTTAGTGCTTGCATTTTGAATCCAATTACAGTGTACAAGAAGAAGAAGATAAACAATTTCTAACCCATCGTTCTTGAGGGCATTTGAAGTTAATTAAAAACAAAAGAAAATAATTTCTCTACATTATATTTGACTCCAATAACAATTCTATGTTTATGTCAGTAAGTCTTATATGGCAAACTTACAGGCTATCAAATTATTTATCTTTAGATTAATAACTGCTGTCGGGTCAGTATTTCTTTCTTTGCAGCTACTGGTATCATATGACTCATTACAATTCACTGCATAATATTTGGAAAGGAGTTAAGAAATGCTAAGTGACTCATTTTGCCCTTTGATGTAGTCATGTCAGATCTCCTTCCCCACTATTGGTATCATGTAACCCATCATAACCCATTGCATAACTAGTGGAGAAAAGTTGAGTAATTTCTCTTGCACCCTGAAAGGCCACGGAGATGTCAGACTGCTATAACCCAGACCAGCATGGCACCCTTCCAATCTCCTTTGAGTCAACACAAATTGATCAAGATTCATTTCTATATTCTTGACTTTTTTTGTAAACCCTTTTGTCCTTTCATCCAGTGTGAGGGCTCCCTTATGCTTGTATATTCTTCTCTTGAGAGGTCTCAATGTCTCTCAGACGTAGAATTCGTCAAAGTTCTTGTACAGAAGCCAGCTTTGGGTGGTGGAGGTTTTCTGTGCAAGAACTGAATTCTACATCGGAGCGATATCAAATATACATGCATAAGACAGCCCCTTGACTGGATGAAACGACATATGCCACACCATTTCGAAAAACATAGATTTTGAAGTATACTGGATAACCCTGTTACCTGTTGGGTACCCTTTTGATAGAAAATCAGTGCAATGAAATTTGGCCAGAATGAATCCTGATGTTTTAGATAATTGGAAATAAATAAATGAATGAACAAATAAGGGATACTACTATATGAATAGCGTTTGAGAATTATCTCCCTTGACATATAATTTGGACAGGGGTGTACATGAATGCAGACCCCACACTATTATCATAAAGTTGCAAATGATCTAGATTTTTGATTCAGTACCACAGGCTGCAGTTCACAGTTTCAAGCTACTTAAAGGTCGCATACAGATAAACAGAACATTTTGTATCATATAGATAACCAAATGTTTCTGCAAGCATCATATCAGAGGTAAGATTTATGGAAAAAATACTCGAAACCTTCCATTTATTCTAATGATCACGTAGAGGTGACACATCAAATATACATGAAATAAGCAGATGCCAAACTTGCCGTTGTTTGTTTAGTGAGCAGATGTAACAGACACGTAGAATCTTAATAACAGAAAATGCTGATCATTTCGTACTATTTCTATGCTCTGCAAGGAAACTTGTGCCAAGCTCCAGGAGTTATTTTATATAATAGTAATGTAAATTTTGGTCAAAATATAGAATTATCTACAAAGTGGGACCTTAGTTTTAGTTAAGGCACAAGGCCATGATTATGGGGCACTGAGTGAGGATTTCGAATATTGTTGGTATAAAAACAATGGACGTTTTATTTTTAAAATAGAGCATAGAAAAATAAAAACATGCAAAACTCCCAAACACCTTGATCAAATTTTACATATATAATTGTAATGATAATTATTGATTGTGTCATCCACAGACAGCTGTTTTGTTGTATCAAAACTCTTCAGTGTAGCTATAGGCAATCCGGTATCCCTTCCAGGTAGGGTCGAATATTCCTGATACAAAAACAATCGATGTTTTTTTTTATTATGAAAATTGTGCATGCAAGGTGTTGATGAAAATTGAGGGTATATTAGGTGTTGTTCTTAAGTAAATGGTTGGCACTTCTTATAGAATGAGCAGTTTACTATTTAGTTTATTCCATACTGAACTAAAATGTAAGAGTAAATTTGAATATAAATTATAATTTTTCAAAAACTTCAAGTTTTATTTATTGCAGATAAATTGAAAAAGTTGACAAAATCTAAGTGAAAATCTTAGTTATGACAATAATTTAGTCCTTAGAAAAAGTAACACTGGAGATTTGACTTGAACTCATTAATAATTTCAATTAGCTTTTTAGTTATGTAAACAAAAAATGATTATATAGCCATTTTAGTTAACCACACTTGAAAATTCCAAACATACAGTCTAAGAAGTCAGTTTCTTTAGCTTGAAAAATCATGGAACTCTGTTCAAATCATAGTCTAAAACCGTCTAGTGAGGAATATTTGAAGCCTTAAAACAGGTGTTTTGGGAAAAACACAATTTCCAGGGAGAAACATTGTGATAAGGAGGTCAAGCAAATCTCCATTATATATGATATATTACTTACAAACCCTTTCTAATGTAAACATCCCACTACATACATCCCCTCAAACATACATGTAAAATAATTCATGGGTAAAAAAACAAAAAAAAACAGTTTAACATATCTTATGATTTTTGTGTTCATAATACACATTATCTCAAGGGGATAATTTACCAAAAATGCATCCCCTTCCGGTTAGCAGACAGTCCTGCTCTGGTTGACTCCAAGAAAAAAAATGGCATAAATGAAGTGCTCCAAGACATCCACAATTAAACCCTATTAAAGACTAACCTTTTTGTAAGGAGAGGAAACTAAGTGGATGCATGGCCCTGTGGTCGGAGTTGGAACTAGAGTAGGTAAGAATAAGCTGACTCCCAGAGTTGACACATTTTTATCGATTCCAAGCAACTAATGGGTTACTGGAGTTGGATACAGAGTTCCAAGCAATCATTGCGTTACTCGAATTGGAGTAGTTGAAAATATGCTGACTCCCTAAGTTGGCACGTTCTTACCACTTCCATCTCCCACTCCAGTATCCTAATGATGCTTCTGACTTAGACTATGACTCCACAGCCCTATTTGCATGCTGGAATTAATGACTCGTCTGATCATAGAATTGCCTATATCAATTAGCTTAATGAACTATTAATATTTGGAAGTTTTCAAAACTCTTGTAAAGGAAAATGCCTGGAAACAAATTAAACTGACAAAGAAAAACATGAAAGAATGGAAGAAAAGACGAATGTGTCATACGAATAAATGGGTGTTTTAGTCGATGACACTATGTTAGGCTATTGAAGTACAGGGCATAAAGTGTGTCATTCAATCAATAGAGGAAATAAACTAGAGTAGAAGATTTTATTAGCACAGACTAGAGGTAGAGTATTGGACTGAAGGTCTCGTCTGAATTGCTTGATCAGTGTAATTTGCTTTCATAGATACCTGTAGCTCAACACATCAACAGTGAAAGGTCATAAGCATAATACTTATCAATTGTAAGATAAAAGTTCTTGTCCATTGCAAGTTATTGATTGCAAGATAAAAACCCTGACAAAGATTGAACTAAGTGCCATCAATCACAATAAAACAGAGATTTTATTGAGCAAAACATAAAACTGCCATTACAGAAATTTCTATCATCCATGGTTAAGGGGTTAATACTTAAATCAACACTTATGATTAAAATTAAAAAGGCAGACATGCAATTAATGGAGAGTTTAGATTTATTCTTTAATCTCAGATGATTCAAAGAACTACTACTACTACTAGTAATACTTTGTCCTCATCTTCATCATCAATGTTTCAGCATCTGCCATTGAACCTACACTTTCCCCCAAATCTCACCAGATCTTCCTATTGCGAATCTTGTCTTACCAATATCTCTTGAACCCATCTAAATCATCATGCCACCTTCTTTTCTACTGGCTGCCATTTTGTATATGAATGCTTGACTTTCTTGCAACCTGGCCAGCCCACTGCCATTTGATTTTCCTGATATCTCTGATTCCCGAATATTCTCAAATGTACTGTGCTATACTGTAGTTTCTCCATCTGATGATGTTGGCCAAAAATGGATAGGAAGAAAAATAGGAATGAACGTAGAGGGAGTGGTTTTCATTTGCTTAAAGAGCCAATTGACATGGATGTTGCTCCATTGCATAACAAGCTCCTGTGGTAAGGAACCTAGATTAAAGTCTTGCTCAAAGCTACTCCTCAACCTTTTTTTTTAATGGAAGAATATCAATGACAGAGTTTTTCTCAACAGTTTCTGATATTGAAAAGCAATATTTGATACAGTGAAATTGAGTATCACTTAGACGTTGTACTTGTTTGAGTTCATGAATAACAGAATAAAGATTTTATGTCAAGGTATAGTTTGCAATGAACCATGTTTTGTACCTAGAATAGGCTTCGTGTCATATATGTTTGAAATCAGGGAAATGCATCATGTATACTGTTTTTATAGAGACCGATACATCTCAGATACAGTCACTGGTTACTCACTCAATAGAGACTGTCACAGCTTTTAGCAGCATGCTGTGTTGGGGGTGATCAATCGAATAATTTTGAAAAAAAAAAGGTGATTGATGAATAAGTTACTTCTCACACCATTTGTCTGAACTTTAAAAATAAAACAAGCCTGAATGCTGCTAAAGCAATCTAGCATAAACTGAGGCACCAATTTAACATAAACTTACAGTGCTAATTGAATCTCCGTCCTAAAATCTTATTTAGTGGGGGTGGGATTTTTACAAATCAAAAACAAAAAGGTTTTTTCTAGATATAATAAGAAGTTAAATGTTTTGAATTTCAGCCCTCTAGTTCCATTAGTGCAGCCTATACGCTCAACACTTACATACATAATCACTTAGAAACTGAAGAAACCTGTGTTGACTATTGTGACATTTGTGGTTGACAGTTCCTGACAGAAATAAAATATATGAAGAGAAAAAGCTAGGAGAAACTGATAAATATATCTATACATAGATACATTTATATACTTTTTTCATGATTCTATCAGCAAGAAAATAAGATTGAATCGCAAAACTAATCCAGGTAAAGATAAAAAATAAAAAAAAATTTAGAAAAAAAAAGGGAGAAGAAAGAAAAAAAAATTCAGTTTTCTGTTTTTATAGTCTAAAATGGTAAAAAGGTCTCAAGGTGTTTTCGTTTGCAGATGTACTTTATTTTTTTTTCTTGAGTATAAGCATACATAAATACATCGAACATCTAAGCAAATACTTTTGTGATAAAAATATTCTTAGATTTCGTTGGCTTTTATATTTTATTTTTGCATAAATTCATCAAAACTATTTTGCCTATAAACATTATATGTATTTATGTATATATGTGCATGTGAGTGTGCATATATATATATATATATATATATATATATGTATGCATAATTGGGCTAAATGTATTCTAATATATGTATTAATGTTTCCTTTTAGGCCAACACACGTGCACATACATATGTATATGTGTGCATGCATCATGTGTGTGTGTGTGTGTGCATTTGTGTCTGTGTCTGTATGTATGTATCTGAAATGTCTGAGGGTGTTTTTGTATCAACCAATTTATTACTGGTATATCAAATAGAAAATATCCAATGTATACAACATTTGTATATTAGATTATATCGCACACATATAGATTTCAGAGATTTTTTCCTCTCCATGTTTGTTTTCCAAAGGGACATTTTTTTTTTATAAATTAGATTTTTGAAAAGCCGAGCTGCATTTTTTTCAATCTGTGGAGTTTTATACTTACTTATAACACCACCTTTTTTTTTTTTTCAAAATTTAAATTTGTACTTCGTGAGAAAATATTTTTGGCCATTAGTCAGAATTTCTTTTCATAGTATATATATTTAGTTTATTCCTTGTTTTTGCATTGTAGGAAATACATAGTGCTCTATATTTGGCATTGAAACAATGGGCCAGTTGCTGCGTGATACTCATATAATAAAATCATCAATTTATATACATATATGTGTTAGATATTGAGATAGATATATATCTACAATCCGATTGTTACTGATCAGTTTCACGCCATTGCAATCCAACTCCTAAAAATAGTAAAGATATACATATATATATATATATGTACATAGGAATATACTATTGAAATTGAGATATAATAGGAGTATACTGTCTGTATGGCATCTTTATTGCAACCGTGTAACATCCGGATGTGTTTTGGAGTTCAACTCTATCATCAGTGGTTACATGTTCATAGACTATATATATATACATATATATATATATATATATATATATATATATATATATATGTACACTTGTGTATGCATTATATTCATTTATATATATGTATTTTTGTGCATATATAGTATCTATGCATACATTTATGTACCAACATATATATACTCACATATGCATCATATAATTGTATATATATATAAATATATACACATTTGTGCATACCTATACATCAAATACATATATATACATATTTGTTTAGATGTATACACAAGTGTGATGATAAAATCCCAGTGGAATCTATTTCTAGAAATCAAATAAGATAAGTAAAGACTGTTGTCCAATTTGTTTTCTATTTATGCGCAGTCGTACATACAGAGCTGAGCCTTTTATACCAGATTCAGATATAAATACATTGAAACATGCCACAAGATCGAGAAAATGCATGTGTTACCAGTGAAAGGAAAAGAAAAACACTGCCTCATGAAAACTTATAATTTAAGACATGTTTTTACGTAAACTACATATAAATTTCCAAAAATATGCCTTTTTTTTCCCCCAGCAAAACAAAATTAATTTTTTTTCTTTTCATAAAAGAGGAAAATAGAATTCAGCAAAAGAAAAAAAAACCCAGCAGATAGAGAAAATCTCATAAACAAAGTTTTTATTATTATCATTACTTTTCATTAGAATTTCCTTTCATCTAAATTTTTGTTTCTTTCGCTGTTTCATCTATATATTATACATTGAAAAAAAATGGTTATTATTCATGAATTAAGGCGAGCATTAGTAACAGACTGTACATGGCTTCTCTAAGTACATGGATTCTATACACATATTTCATCACAGTGCTTTTTATAGACTTCAAATACGTATAAGTGTGTATCTGTATGAGTGTGTGTGCATTTTGGGGTGCAACATGAATCTATGTCAATCTATTTTTCATCTTGTTTGGAATAGTAGTGGGTGACTTCCCTGAGTTTATTTTTCTGAGTATTATATAGTTTTACAAATGAGCTTTTCAAATATGTTTTTGGTTACAATGATTATTTAAGTCAAAATCACTTTATATGACAGGAAGGGTGGATGGCACAGTGAGTATTATCATTATCAGAGTCATTCACCTAAAACACCAAAGTTAAAACTTCTGGTTGAATATCAGGGTTGCCAAATCAGAAGCTGCTTACATTCACTTCATACTAATGACTTTGGGAAAGGCATGAATCCACACCTTCCAGTGTTCTACCCCATTACCTGGAACACTGATCAGAATTTAAACACTTGGCTCTCTCTATCTGCTTAACACAGAGAAAAGTTATTCATTACAAGAATCTGAAATGAAAAAAAATCAATTTCATAGAGTATGTTTGGTTATCTAATAAAGTATATATCTGTATATTCATATATACATGTATATCTATGTAGGAAGAACAGTTGGCCTAAAAGCACAGTTCAATTGAGTTCAATTTGCATTAATGCCCTAGTGAAAGGCATGAATCCATCTCTCCTATCCCCAGCTCTTTAATCATAGCTGACAACAAGTCTAAAAGATGGACAATCCCTAAGGTAGCTGGATGTCAACTTTGACTTTCTTTCTAGCAGCACCTGCTGCCAAGCCAGTACCAAACATATTGCTCGACTCTCCTTGTGACAACATCATCAATCCTCAGAGGGGGATTCTATTGACTAGGCATCCCTGGATGTCCGTGAGATTTTCACAGGCGTGTGCCCTGGTGACTTTACTTCAGTTCTATTCCAATGTCGACGGAGAGAGAAGGAAACTTTCATATCTGTGTACAGATTAATGATTGATTACATATTTTGATATACAGATAAACTTTTATATATGGTAGATATGTGTCTGTGTGTATTTGGGAGTATGTATACATATATGTTTGTCTGCGGATGTGAGTGCCTAAATACTGTAAACTCTTGTTGTAACAGCACGCACTCTAATGGCAGTATTTAATGACAAGCACATTCTAAAAGTATGTTTGTTTTTATTTTCTCTCGAGACTGTCATTGGAGATTAGTTAACAGAAACAGCACATGGAAATTTCGGAGCATTATATTGAAAACTAAAAGTAGAAAACTCTTAAAATAATTCTGTCTAAATTAATTTTCCTTAAAACATTTTTTTGACAACAAACAATTAATTACATACCACCATGTATATGGTAAGTATAATTACTTTTTGGTTGATTCATTTCATTAGTGGACATGCAACCCATATATGTGGCAATAGACTGTGAAAGGGTGATGAAAAGTCTTTTTTGTGAGTAGTTTTTGTTTTCTTATTATAGATACACTTAGTATGAAATCCACCTGTTGTAATTGCATACTCAAATCCCTGAGGACGCCATAATAATGGGATTCAATTGCGTATGAAGAGAGAAAAACTGAGAGAAAGAGTGGGAGAGGATCTAAAATAGGATATTTTCAAAAGATACCTGTAATCTAACTTGTCCTAAGTTCAGGTAAGTACACTTTCGTTTATCTAAGTCTTATATACTACTTTTCACCCATTTGTATGTTTAAAGATTAATTTACCAAGTTTCTCTTGTTTTAAGAACACAAAAAGAGCCAAATTGTCTCCATTGATCAGAAGTGAGCCAATTTCTTATGATTAGTTATATACAGTCAAGATCTCCCGATGGGCTTCATAAAAATAGATTACCTAATTCAAAGTACAGGGATAAAAAAAAAAAAAATCCCATACCTATATGTCTATATATATACCTACATCCATCTATCCAGCTGTATATTCAGTATATCTCATTATTAAGTAAGTTCCTTGCAATTTTTATAAAAAGGTCATTTTCTCCTAAGTCAAACATAATCATAAGCAGCTACAGCCTTCTGGCGTCCATTGTTTGACATAGACCTTTCCCAAGATTCGCCAGACTGCTCTATATTTTTGTTGGAGCAGTATTCAACCAAAACAGATATTATTAGGTATTATCTATTACCAAATTCTACGCTGTGAAACTGTAACAAATAATATGAATATGTATTAGACCAGAAATAAGTACACTCTCTGAGAGAACTTAACTGGTGTGGCTTCCTTCATTTTCTACTATTGCTTGTCGTCTTGATGTTATTGACCTCAATAGATTTCCAAACAGTCACTTGAATAGTATATCTCTTATTGAAATGGATACCATATGGGAACCTCTAATAATGAAAGACAGAAAACAATAACATCAAAAACATCAAAACTGTCACCTGAGGTTTAAGGCTCCTAAAAATTAGCACCTGTTGTCCACATGGACACACAGCGTAGTGGTTACTGCATCAGACAAATTACTGCAAAGTAATCTGCTGGTTCTAGGTTCAATCCAAGTGTGAGACAATATAACAATACTACTAATGCTAAGAGGGGAGTACGGTCAATATACCCCCGACGGATATATAAAGGGTTCGGTTCGTTACTTCCCCACACCTACCAGATGATACCTGATGAAGGCCGTAGAGTACAACGGCCAAAACGTTGTATGATAAACAACCAAGATGAGGATGGTCCGAATATCAATAGAAATAGTCACTCGAATGTTTTACCCATTCTGACAGTATGCAATCTTTCAATTCAATCTTGATTTATGGTGGACACCTTTCTATTTTCCATTTAAGTATATTCTACGATTACTCAATTGGATTTAAATCTGGTGATATGCTAAGTTAATTGAACTCTTTAACCTTTTGGTTCTTCAGAAACTGTTGTCTTCTAAGTGGAATGTTTTAGATCATGGTCATGCTGAAACACAGCTCTTCCTTCCAAGCGTTTCGTGAAAGTAATCTACAGCATTCAATATTCCATTGATGGAATGCAGCTCAACAGTGCCTTTCGAGCTCATGCAACCCCAGGCCATAATGTTTCCATCACCATGATGCTCCCAAATTGAATGAATACAATCAGACTCAAATAAGTTAATTTATGTTTCATCTGACCACACTATGCTATTCAAAAACTCTGAATTTTTGTCATTATTCTGCTGTGCAAAATTTAGATGAACGTGTTTATGTCTCGATATCAGTTGTGATTTTCTAAACAGTTGTGAGCCATGTGAGCCAATATTGTTCAGGACATGTTTGATTGAAGTAATCGAAACTTTTGCAGCACACTTTTCTTATTTCATGAGCAACATATCTTGCCATTTTGATTTCTTGGGTCTTCATTGACTGTTTCCCTTAAATAACAAATAGATCTTGGTCAGCTTGCATGGTCAACATGGTTGTTTCTTTGCACCTACAACTTTTCCACTTTTCTTACAATTTTGAACAATTTCAGCAACAGTATTTTTATTTAACATTAGTCTTGTAGCTATAATTTGGTAGCCATTGTTCTGCTTGTGCAATTTAATAGTACATTCCTTCAAATCGGGAAAGAGTTGGTATCCTCATGGAGCCATTTCTGAAATAGACATCTGTACACTGAAAACTATGCCTTTATAAGAACTATTTAAACTTTGTCTGCTCTAGTTATATTCAAATCTATTTAAATCCCCCACGAGAAAAAAGATCAAGTTTTGTTTGAAACTATACTCAATAAATTGAATGAAGTAAACTTTTATCGGAGGGGTGTACTTATACTTGAATTGTAGTATATTTATATTCTTACCCGCAGAGTTTCAGTGCTGTAGAATCTGGTAATGAATGATACCTAATAATATCCATTTTGATTGTGTAATGCTTCACTAGAAATAGTAAAAATCGTGCAATGTTTGGTTTAGAAGAAAATTAACTTTATGCAAGAAATGTTAGGATTGTACTTATTTGTTGGCAATAATGAATATATATATTCATATATAACGCAATTTATGGTTGTTCTGTCAGATCATATATATCCATTTCCTAATACATAACTGTCACGTTAAAAAAAGTGAATAGACAGAGAATAAACAAGACAAGAATTTGATGCAAAAACAGTTATTTGGGCCTCTGCATTACTGGCGACTGTTTAGCTCAATGATAAGAGCATTGTTATGTTGAAACGGCTACCATAACAGTGGCAGGTTGGATTCCTGCAGCAATCCGGTTTTATTTAATTGTTTATTCAATTTATGATTTCTCGGGTAAATGATACATTAACTGTGTAATGACAGGATATCATTTCAAGTAAGATTTCATGTAATATTTGCGGTCATTCTGTTGGATCATATATATTGATTTTTTAATACATCTTTTTATATATATATATGTATATATATATATATATATGTATATATATATATATATGTATATATATATATATATATATATATATATGTATATATATATATATATATATAAATCTACATATTCGTATATATACATCCATTCATATGTATATATACTGCTCTATATATACATATTAATCTTTGTTGTTACAAACACATGTTCATAAATATCTCTACCTCTGTGTGTATATGTATGTATGTGGAGTGTGTGTGTGTGTGTTTGCCTTAATCTTTAAGTACATAGAAAATACAGAGAAAAGCATAAATTTTTGTGTGCAAACGCTCACCTGTACAGAAATACACTGGCATGGCACACATACAATAAACCAAATACTAAATTTCCATCAGCCATTTAATATTTCTTTTTAGTCGAGAAGAAAAAGAATCTCTCGTCATCTTGCCTCTTCCAATTTCTCAAGAACAGTGAAGTAACAAGAAAAAAGTATTTTTAAAAAAACTAAAAAAAAAAACTTTTTTCTCAGCCAACCACCTGCAACACGATGGCATGACAATGTTTTTAAAACACTTTCTTTTTTTTTTCAACAAGTTTCGTAGATTTTTCTCTTCTTTCTTTTAATTCCTTTTATTTCGGTGACTCGAATATGCACCTATTTCATCATGAGAAGTAAAAACATAATAGCAAAAACAAAAGAAGAAAAAAGAACAACCCTGAGTGATTATCTTGATCCACTGAACCATATTTTTATTTCATGCGAGGCAGTAAAGTAAGGATGCAGCAAAAAAGAAGAAGTCATGAAATTTTCAAAAGTATTTTTATCGAGCATCTCAGAAAAGTTTGTTCAGCTATCAGAAGAGACAATCAAAGGAAAAAATAAATAATGGACACACCAAAAAAAACCAGCATTTAGTAATAACAAAAAAAAAAAAAAATGACTTTTCTGTAGGGCTATATTCTTTCTTGAGCTGCCATAGGCCAAACAGTTAGCAGCAATGCCAAAAAGCAAACAGAGTTCAAATTCCGGGTGAGACAAACTACACGCTAATGCTCTTAAGGAAAGCATGAATTCATCTCTCCTCCCTTCAGCTTTGGGTAAAATATCAAAACATAGGAAAGTCAAACTCTTCTTTTAGCCTTTTGAGAGCTTGGAGATGGACAGAGTTGGGAAGTGTTCCTAAAAGGTACGTTAAACAGGGTTCTAGTAAAGCTCCAGTGGGCCTGGCAAACCAGAAGTGGATTATGATAAATGCTCATGAGATAACCCATACAATATCCTCGATAGTACAAGTGGTTGGATGATTGACTAACTTTGTTCTTTCATCTCTCAAGTTGATAAATTCTAAATCATGACAACACAGTTTATTAGAGAAAAAACAAGAGTCAGAGACATCATAGATCATATGCAAAACTGTGGCCACAAAAAATAAGATAGTAAAACAAAGAAGCCAAATTCAGAAACAATTTGTTCTACGATGCTCATGAGAGAGAGGTCAGGTGAAGATGTATGTCCAATGATAGATGATAAAAGGCTGATGATGATGATGATGATTTCATTAAAAGTTATTTGTTTTTGAACTTGATAAATGGTCAGAATTTGTCTTGATCATTTCAGAATATTTCACTTTGCCAGAGCTGGAAAAACACTTGCCGTTTCCTATATCATTTCTCTCTGTGAATGGGGCAAAGAAGTGACAAATGAGGGACAGTAACCATTAAGGAAGTTTGAGAACATGTTTAGTCTCATTCATTTATTTCGGCTTTTTAAAAAAAATTTTTTATGGAGGTGCTCAAGTTGTATTCCAGTGGTCTGCTGCATCCCAAGAGATATTCATTCTCTTGGCTTCCAAACCATTTGCCCCACTTTCAACCCTTAAGAAGTTGGATGCTTTTTCAATTTGATTTGTTTTTATTTTCAATTGAAATCCTTAAGAAAACATTGGTATTTCTTAAAAATGTGTCAATGATATTCCATCTTTTGAAATGAATATAAGTGAGCACACACACAAACACAAGAAAGGGGATTATGTTGGAAAAATTTTGCTGTGTATAATAAATGCATCTTTTTTTTTGCTGACAAACTGATACAACATTTCTATGTGTATGGTGAGGAAATGAATGAGTTTTATCCTACATAATGATGATTTTTATGGAAACAATCCAGTTTCCAAACTCATGTGTTTTCATATTGTCTAATAAATTCACCATATATATATATATATATATATATATATATATATATATATATATATATATATATATACACACATATATATATATATACATATATATATGTCATTATCATTGCGTTTGTTCACCTCAAAGATTCACACTGAACTAAAGCGATTTATGAAATTAACAATGACGATCAGGCATGAGTTGAATCCTCACTGAGGCAGTTGACAGTCCATTACCATTATGCCAAGATACCATGGTGAACAAGAGTGTGAAATTCAATGAATTAAACTCTAACCTCTGACTTCCTGCATGAACCACATGGCCAGGATCTCCACATTCTCTCTTAGGGATTTGCTGATAAACTTACAGGAAATCAACACTTTCCATAGATACATCAGAATCACATAAAATTTGATTTTATCGTCAAAATTTGTGTCATTATTAAAAAGAAAGATTAGGACTGGGAGTATTTTTGAAAATATAGCGTAAAATGTTATGACGATGTAAACAGAATATTACAGATTGTATTTTGTATGAGAAAATTCTCCAAACTTATTACCCGCAAAACACAGATTTTTTAAATTTATAAGATTTTGGAAAAATTTTTCAGAATCTTTTGTTGAAAAGACCCATGCTATCTTCAGCATTTTGAACCATCGGCAAAATTTTCTATGTGAATTTCTTTTGCTTTTAAGAAAACTAAATTATTTATGTATTGAAAAATAAATTATTGTGTATAAAAATATTTCATTTAAATCAAATAAATTAGAAAAGAATCACATGGTCATTTATAAAAATTCGAACATTAAATAATATCATTGGTCACTTTTTCAATTCATCTGTTATGCTAATATTAAGATTTAAATAAAAAAGTTTAAGACTTGTTTCATTCTAATTCATTCATTTAATTATTCAAAAAAATATTTTCTTATAGGAAATATCTTTTTATAAAAGAAAAAGAATCATTATTAACAATTTATGTTTCCAATATTTTTGTATGCTTTCCATATGAATACATCATTTCTTAAAAAAAACAAAGTTTTATTGAAAGTAAAATAAATTTATGCATATGATCTTTTGTAGCAAATATTGCCAATGATCGGAAATGCTGAAAACAGCATGGGTCCCTTTCATGAGAGATTGGCAAATTCTCAATACTTGTCTAATGAAGGACAAAATTTTTTAATTAAGTTCCTATTCCAAATA